>CM040127.1:109618766-110218766 GCA_022559845.1 Amorphophallus konjac
TGAAAGGAGAGTTGTAGAGGACAAACTTTGGAGAGAAATATAGAGAGGAATGTGGAAGGGTTTGTGTGGAGATGAAGAAAGAAGAAGATGAGAGAGTAAAGCAGAAATACTAAAAATAGAGTAAGAATGAAATTAAAATAACTATGAAACCGAGAAGAATTAGAGGATGGCAAAGAAGAAGAAGTTGAAGAGAAGGAAGAGAGGAAGAACTTTGATGAAGGAGGTTGAGAGAAAAACCTGAGGAAGAGGGTGAAATAGGAGGAAGAAGGAGACAGTGGGAAAAATATATATGAACAATAAAAAGTGCAGAACAGAAACTTATAAAATTGAGAATAATGTGAAAATATAGAAGAAGTGGAGAAAGAGGAAGAAGAGAGATTTGAAGAACTTTGAAAGATATACAACTTTTGTGAAGAAAGTAGAGAGAGAAAAAAATCACAAAGGGGAGAAAATTGGAGAAGAACAGGGGGACATAGGTTCGGGTGAACAGTAAATGTGGAAGATAGAACCTTGAAAACTAGAAGATAGCGTGAAAACTAAAGCGAATTAGAAATGGACGAAGAAGATAAAGTTGGAGAGCACTTAAAAATGAAGAACTTTTGTGAAGACAGTAAGAGGATAAGAGGAAGAAAAAGGGGTGAAATAAGGGGAAGAATAGAGAGAAATACTAGTTCACAGATGAATAAGATAGCACAGTGAAAAATATGAAATAACTTACAAAGCAGAGAGAATTAGAAGATGATGTTGAAGAAGAAGTTGTAGATCATAAAACAATGAAGAACTTTGATGAAAATAGAAAAAAGAGAAAATAAACTTACGTGGGAGAAACCTGTGACCTAAGGTTGGGAAAGAAAGAGTGAAAGATTGCCAAAAAAAGAACTCTCTTTCTCCTCCTTGTCATGAGCTATTTATAGGGAAAGTTGGGTAGATGGAGGGTGGAGATTGTATCAAAAGTAGATGGATGGCTGGCATTTAAGTGGAATATGATACATGGGGAAGAGGAAAAGTAGATGGGCACCCCCTTTCCCAAGGCTCATCATGTCTCTCCTTTATTTCAAACTTTGAATTCAATTTTCCCTCCAACCAAAATATGTGCTTTTAACTTGGTCAAAGTGGTGGTGACCAAGTCAAAGAGTGAAAGATTGACAGTTTTACCCCCTGCTTCTTTTGCAATTACCTTCAGTGTCCTACATACACATAATTATAATTTAGTCCATAAAAATTATCATAATGTGCATATAAATCTTAAATGCTCATGGTTATGTAATGGAAAATTAATGCTCATGGCCCTCAACTTCAAATTATTAAATAAAATCACCAAATTAATCAATTTGCGTGAAAGCTCCAATTTAAATGCGGAGTTGAGGTTAACTATGAAATATGCATAATTATCTAATTATATGCACATAAAATGGTGTTCATGCGATGAATTATCATAAGAAATGGACACTTATCACTTAGTCAGGCGATTGTGTGGTTCGGGTCGGGACTAAGACCCGCAGTGTCATAAAGGTCGCAGCGTCATTTACATCCCCTCAGAGAGGGGAATACCCTTGACTAATTGCCGAAAATAAGGGCTCCATGACCGAATGAATTACTAATTAGTGCATGAAGGAAAAAGGTAGTCGGGCTATGCTGAAAGCCCGTATTGGGGGGGGGGCATGAGCACTCAGATTGTGTCGGCCACCGATGGATCATTCCATGTTCGGACAAAAGTCCATACGGAAAACAAGACGGTAATGGGGATGAATCCGTGGAAATGTCTTCCAGGGGATGGCAATTTCAATACAAAGTGGGGAGCTCAAATCCTGGTGAGAGAGGGGACCTTGATGAGATATTGGACCGGGATAAGGTCGGGCGGTGACCATGACGAGAGGGATAACTCCCGAGGGTGGAGCCCGGCCTGCGAAGGCATCATTAATATTCTCGAGTCCGGAATCAGAGAAGGAGAGACAAAGGTCATATCATTGTATTCCTGCTTTGTTCCGGCTAATATTTTACTATTATCAATTATTTACCAGCATTGCCCCTTTTTGTTGACTATCTTTTGTTATTCACAGACTATGGGCTCTTCTCCTATTCATCATTATATCATTTTTTTTATATCGTTATTGTAACGACCCGAGAATCTGATTACCGGGAAGGCCCGATAACCCAAGACTCGCACCGCCACCCACGAGTCCGAAGACTCGGAAGGGTTAAAGGAAGGTGTGGAGACTACACAAGTATCACAAATAATTACAGAAATAAAATAGATATCACATTAAGCAGGAAATAAATTTAACAGTTTACATGATACATGGTCCACAAGATAAAGTAAAATAACAACAGCAGTAGTCCACAACTAGTACAGAGACAAAAAAGAAAAGTACAGCTACACGGGACATACCCCGGCTCTGACCTCTGGCACTAACACTGGGCACCCGAACCATGCTGAGCCTCAGATGCGCTCCCCTGAGGCCGCGACTCACCTGAAATACGGTGAAAACACGCAGGGAATGAGTCTCGGAACAAGGCTCAGTAGGGATCACTCAAACCCTACCTCGCAAACGAAGAAATCGCTACGCTAGCTGTAAGCGAGTACCTCGAAAAGGGAAGCCCTGCAATCTACAAAACACCGCTCTCACGGCACGAAAGCCGACACACGTGCCACGGTGAAACGATCGGAACACCACGGTAAACGTGACAAAACCCGAAGGTCGAAGTCGTAAAGACTGACAGTCTGACACTCCCGACTCGACAGGAGTACCACCCACTAGAAGCACAGCCGGTAGCGTCCCCTGACGTCTTATACCGCACCGCAGGTGAACTGCCTGACATGGTAGCTCCTACCAAAGGCACGAACACCACACAAGTAACTACAAACGAGTGACTAGTTGGGGTCACGCTTGTCAGCGTGGGTCCAACCGTCCCCAACCACGTGTGCACACACAGACCGCGCGTCCTTGGTCTGGCCCTCTGACCGGTTTTCCCCTCAGTCAGACTCTGGCTGCAAGACATGGGGCCCGACAGAAACCAGTCCACAAACCGTCTCTAAGGGTATCATCTCCACCACTCCCTGGTGGGACCACATGCGTGTAAGCAGGTTACGACTAGTGGAGGGTCACTACGGAGTAGACTCTCAAGTCAACGGAAAGTCACGTTACAACCGGACGGTACAAGGAACGCCCCTCATACCAATACCGTCGCAGGGTGACAGAAGCCAACAACGACATCTCTTGATACTACTCGGTATGACGGGAGACCCGCCGACACCATCTGTCCCCTTGAACGGTCCACACTGGGCCGCTCAGGGAAGTGCGGTCGCATAAGGACCGCACCTAGGGTTAAACGGCCAGAACAGGACCGTTCTACCCAGGCCCAAACAGACTGAAGAACGCCCAACATGGGCCCGTTCAACAGATGTGCGGCCTGCTACTGGCCGCACGTGGGTGAAGGACGGTCAGCTCCTAGCCGCTCATCTCCCAATGGTGATAAACCTGAACGATTTGCCCTTAGCCGCACTAGAGAAGAGCGGCTACGATTCCACCGTTCAAGGGTTGTGCGGTCCAGATCTGGCCGCACACCCAGGCAGACGTACGGCCAGAACCTGGCCGCACGAAGGGTTGTGCGGCTAGCTCCTAGCTGCACACCCCGGTGCACTATACAACGGTAAAAGTCAACAGTCGAAAACCCCAGGGTTGTGCGGTCGTTGTGGGGCCGCACCTTAGGATATGCGGTCCCACGACAGACCACTCAAGCCCACTGTGCGCTGAGCCCAACCACAGCGCGCCGAGCCGAGGGACGGCCAGAACAGCGACGCACAAGGGTTGTGCGGCCCCTGGTTCGATCGCATATCGCCCACCGACGCGAAAACGTCGAACCTCACTGGAATCGCCCATTCCAACTCCAAACAAGCCCCACGAAGGGGGAAACGGTGAGAGAAGAACCCCCAAGCCCCTTAGCATGCTCCTACGCCCGTGAACCACGGAATCGGGGCTCAAAATGGCGGATCGGACGAACTCTCCCGCGGCATGAACGACCCTTCCCGGCGCGAAAATGACCCCTCTCGACCTCGTCTCGAGCTAAAACTCACGGGGAAGAAAGGCAAGAGGCTAAGGAACGTCACCCTACCTCCAGTCCGCGACGAGACGCGCCGATCCAAGCCCAAATCCACGAAGAATGACGTTAGAACCTCGCCTTCCCATGCTTCCCACGCTTGCCGCACCCCCGCACGATTGCCTCGTCGTCACCCACATCCTTGCGCCGTCGCACCGTCGCAGTCTGCAGCCGGAACGAAAGTCACCGCGCTCGAACGGTAGAGAGAGAGAGAGAGAGAGGGAGAGAGCAGCCACGGTCGTGAGGGAGGAAGGAGAAGAAAGGAAGAAGAAGAAGAAAAAGAAAAGAAAATGGGGGTATTAATAGAAAATCTGGAATTTCCAAAAAATATCAAAAAATAGTAAATTACATTTCCGCGATCCTCGGAACGCATCGATCGCAGCGGTACCACTCTTGCCTAGGTGAACGACCTGGTTCACCCGCAACGAGGTTTCGAAGCAATTACCGAAACACACACTGGGAATCAGAAAACACACGCGAAAAAGCCGCGGAACGCTCCCGGGCCTCCGAAACAACTCCGGATCGCGCCGATCCGGACACGGAAGAGGTCCGAAACAAAATTTTGGACACGACGGAGTCGGACACTTTGAGAAACCAGATCCGAGACTCACGAAGAAGGATCAGAAAGGTCCGGGATATTACAGCCCTCCCCCCTTATGGAATTTCATCCTCGAAATTAAGAACAACCCAAGGGGAAAGAAGAGGAAGACTCACTCAAACAGGTAAGGGAACTACTGACGCATCTCATCCTCACGCTCCCAAGAAGCCTCACCACCAGAGTGCCGCTGCCACACCACCTTAACCAAGGGGATGACCTTGTTCCGCAGGCGCTGCTCTCGCCTATCCTCCACGCGGATTGAAAACTCTGGAAGAGAAAGGTCTGGAGTCACCTCGGGCCAAACAGAATCCTCGAGCACATGAGAGTCATCGGGCATATACTTCCGCAGCATCGAGACGTGGAACACGTCATGCACCGGCGCCAACTCAGGGGGTAGCTGCAACCGATAAGCTACCTCACCGATGCGCTCCATGATGTGGAAAGGACCAATATAGCGGGGACTCAACTTCCCATGCCATCCAAAACGCATCACCCCCTTCATCGGAGAAACTCTCAAGAACAAGCGATCGCCCACGGCGAACGCGAGAGGCCGCCGCCTACGGTCAGCATGACTCTTCTGCCGACTCTGGGCCGCCAACATGTTCTGACGAACCAGGTGCACAACCTCCCCACACAGCTGCACCAACTCCGGTCCCGTCAAAACACGCTCACCAACCTCAAACCAATCCAGTGGAGTCTAACACGGACGCCCATACAACGCCTCATAAGGAGCCATGCCGATGCTCGAATGATAGCTGTTGTTGTAGGCAAACTCCACCAACGGTAGGTGGTGAACCCAACTCCCCTGCCACTCCAGGCAGCAGGATCTCAACATGTCCTCCAAAGTCTGAATGGTCCTCTCTGATTGACCATCTAACTGAGGATGATACGCCGAGCTAAAAGTTAAATCTGTGCCAAGAGCTCGCTGAAAACTCCCCCAGAATCTAGAAGTGAAACGCGGATCCCGATCTGACACGATGGAGATGGAAATCCCATGCAACGGAACGATCTGCTCCACATAAAGACGAGCCAACCTGGACACGCTCCAGCTGACTTTGATCGGTAGCAACCGAGTCACCTTCGTCAGCCTATCCACCAGCAACCAAATACTATCCTGACCGCTCGGAGTCCTCGGCAATCCCACCATGAAATCCGTGGTCATGTGGTCCCACTTCCACGCAGGAACATCCAAGGGCTGGAGAGTACCTCCTGATCGCTGATGCTCCGCCTTCACCCACTGACAGGCCAAGCACCTGGCCACAAATTCGGTGACATCTCACTTCATGCCAGGCCACCAGAACTGCCTCCGCAAGTTCCGATACATCTTTGTCGCACCCGGGTGTACGGTGTACCTGCTCCCATGAGCCTCGCGTAATACTGCACGACGAACCCGCTCCTCGGCTGGGACGTACAGCTTGCCACGGAACCTCACGGCACCGTCCTCGCCGAGTTCCACATCAGCCAAAGCCAAAATCCGGGGCAACTCAGGGTCCGCATGCTGAGCCTCTATCACCTGGCGACAGATAGCAGGCATGACAGTCAGACTAGCAAGCACTGCCAACCCTGACTCCTGGGGAATCTTGAGCCTGAATGAAACTTCGGGCACTTGTTCCCAGAGCCTCCACTTCCTCAACATCAAGGCACTGATCGTGACCTTCCGACTCAAGGCATCGGCGACGACATTCATCCTGCCCGGCTGATAAGACAGGGTGAAGTCATAATCCTTCATAAACTCCATCCAATGCCTCTGCCTGAGGTTAAGGTCCCTTTGCGTGAACACATATCGGAGACTCTGATGGTCCGAGAACACCTCGAACCTCTCGCCGTACAGATAATTCCTCCAGATCTTCAGCGCGAAGATCATAGCCGCCAACTCTAGGTCATGGGTAGGGTAGTTCTCCTCGTGGCGCTTCAGCTGTCGAGATGCATAAGCCACCACTCTACCATGCTACATCAACATCGCACCCAATCTGACCCCGGAAGCATCTGTACACACCACAAAACCTCCCGATCCAGAAGATAACACCAACACCAGAGCCGAGGTGGGCAATCTCTTCAGTTCCCTGAAACTCTGCTCACACTCCTCAGACCAGACGAAAGGCACATCCTTCCGCGTAAGTCTAGTCATCGGGGCCGCAATGCGAGTAAAATCCTGGATAAACCGACGAAATAGCCCGCAAGCCCCAAGAAACTCTGGATCCCCGTCACAGACCTCGGCCTCGACCATTGCATTACTGCCTCGCCCTTGGCGGGGTCCACAGAAATACCATCACCAGAAATCACGTGCCCCAAAAAGTGCACCTCACGAAGCCAGAACTTGCACTTACTGAGCTTTGCATACAACTGGTGATCTCGCAATGTCTGCAGCACCACCCTTAAATGGTACGCGTGCTCCTCGGTAGATCACGAATAAACAAGGATGTTGTCCATAAATATGACCACGAATTGGTCCAAATACGGACGAAACACCCTCTACATCAAGTCCATGAAGGCTGCGGGGGCATTGGTTAGCCCGAACGGCATCACCAGAAACTCATAATGCCCGTACCTCGTACTGAACACAGTCCTCTCCACATCGGACTCGCGAATCCTCAGCTGATAGTAACTGGACCGTAAATCAATCCGCGAGAACACTCGCGCAGACTGAAGCTGGTCGAACAAATCATCAATCCGTGGCAACGAATACTTGTTCTTAATGGTCACTTTATTCAGCTACCGGTAGTCAATGCACAACCGCAAGCTACCATCCTTCTTCTTCACGAACAACACGGGCACACCCCAAGGGGAAAAGCTAGGACGAATGTACCCCTTGGCCAGCAGCTCCTGCAACTGCGCCCTCAACTCCCTCAACTCAGCGGGGGCCATACGGTAGGGAGCCTTCGCCAAAGGTCCCGTACCCGGTACAACCTCAATAACAAAATCAATCTCTCGCTGGGGAGGCAATCCAGGTAAGTCCTCTGGAAAAACATCAGGAAACTCGCACACCACCGAAATGTCCTTGACATCCGGCTCCATGCGGTCAGTCACAACCACGGAGGTGAGAAAACCCTGACACCCCGCATCAAGCAAACGACGAGCTCGAATCGCAGAAATAAGAAAGCGGGAAGAGGAAGACCTTATACCTTGGAAATAGAAGGTGGGTCCGTGAAGTCGCCGGAAATAAACTCTCTTCGAGCCGCAATCCATCAACGCATGATGTGCCTCGAGCCAATCCATGCCTAAAATCACATCAAAGTCCTGAAGCGGCAACGCATAGAGCCTAGCCGATAAACTCCTCCCTTCCATCCACACAGGAACCTCATCGAAGTAATACGGAGTGATCATAAAATCACCCGAAGGTAACTCCACTGCCAAATCATAGGACAACTGGGTCACCGGCTCCTCAATACTCAGTGCGAAATCCTCCGAAACAAACGAATGAGATGCGCCAGAATAAAAAAAAAACCCGAGCCGCACAACCCAAAATCCGAACGGTACCTTCCACGAGCTGCGACGCCACTCCCTCTACCCTGGTCATGTATGCGATCTAGCCTCGAGCTCTCTGCCTGCCTCCCACGCTAGCTGACCTGGGTAGCGGCGAATACTGTCCCTGCTGCTGCTGCTGCTGCCTCTGCTGCGGGGGAACCTGCTGCTGCTGAGGAAATGGCTGCTACTGCTGTGGCCTCAGAGGACAGTCACGCGCCATATGTCCTGGCTGGTCACACTGGAAATAAACTATCGGCGCTGTGCACTGCCTTCCTGGGTGGTACTCGCTACACCGTGGACACGGTCCTCACGATCCACCTACTGACCCCTGACGCTGAAACGGGACCGACTGCTGTACACTGCCCGATGATGCCTGCCCCTGATCCTTGGACTTCTTCTTACTGAACCCCTTCTTGAAGAACTTTTTGACCTTCGAGCCAAAAGACACAGATCCTATCGCCGATGCTGTCGGTTCCGGCGCTTCTGAACCACCCGACGCACGCTGAAAGGAACCCTGCTGCTGGGTAGCCAACTGCTGGCTGCGACCCGACAAAGACTACCCCTGGCTGATCGATCCTCGAGTCCTCTGCATATCCATCTCCAAGGAAGCTGCAACACGAGACACTGTCCCCAGATCAGTGGCCGCATTCATGATCAAATGGTGCCTCAGCTCCTGCCTCAGGCCCTGGACGAACTATGCGATCTTTACCCTCTCATGTCCATGATATGGGTTGCATACCGACCCAGCTCAACAAATCGGGCTCTGTACTGCAACACAGACATGTCACCCTGAACCAGCTCCATAAACTCACGCATCTGCTGTGTAGTAATAAACTCTGGACAGTAGGTACGCTCGAAAGCATTGACAAAGTCACCCCACGCAATCTGCTCAAGTGGACGAAGCTGGAAAGACGTCTTCCACTCGGAAGACCACCACTCCCGAGCCGTACCCTGCAACTGGTTGGAGGCCAACATCACTCTGTCCTCCGCAGTACTCCGCGCGGAGCTGAACACCCGCTCCATCTCGTCGAGCCAACCCCGAGCCACATCAGGGTCTGCCTAACCACCGTAGTAATGAGGATGAAACTGCATGAAATCCCTCACTGCTCGTCCTGGCCCACCCTTGCTCAACAAGCCCACACCAGCCTCTCCGCCGAACTGCTGCGACATAAGCTGGTACATGCCACGAAAGAAATCCTCGGCCCCTAGAAGCCTCGTAGTATCCCTACCTCGGTGGCCCCCGGTGGCGCTCTACTATGCTCCTCCTGATCTCGCTGAACCCCCTACTGAATCTCCTAACCTCCAGCCGACTGCCCCTGCTGAGAGCGAGTGCTCCACCTCGGCGCCATACTCGCTCCTGAAGCAAAAGATAGAAAACACGGAAACAGCAAGGTCAAGAAAAATGCACGATGCCCGATGCCAGTGTCAACCGTACATCATCGTTGTGGACTAGTGGACCACTACAATTACTTATGATTCTCGTATAATCCTACAACCGCGCTCTGATACCATTCTGTAACGACCCGAGAATCTGATTACCGGGAAGGCCCGATAACCCGAGACTCGCACCGCCACCCACGAGTCCGAAGACTCGGAAGGGTTAAATGAAGGTGTGGAGACTACACAAGTATCACAAATAATTACAGAAATAAAATAGATATCACATTAAGCAAGAAAAAAATTTAACAGTTTACATGATACATGGTCCACAAGATAAAGTAAAATAACAACATTAGTAGCCCACAACTAGTACAGAGACAAGAAAGAAAAGTACAGCTACACGGGACATACCCCGGCTCTGACCTCTGGCACTAACGCTGGGCACCCGAACCACGCTGAGCCTCAGACGCGCTCCCCTAAGGCTGCGACTCACCTGAAACACGGTGAAAACATGTAGGTAATGAGTCACGGAACAAGACTCAGTAGGGATCACTCAAACCCTACCTCACAAACGAAGAAACCGCTACGCTAGCAGTAACCGAGTATCTCGAAAAGGGAAGCCCTGTAATCTACAAAACACCGCTCTCACGGCATGAAAGCCGACACACGTGCCACGGTGAAACGACCGGAACAACACGGTCAACGCGACAAAACCCGAAGGTCGAAGTCGCAAAGACTGACAGTCTGACACTCCCGACTCGACAGGAGTACCACTCACTAGAAGCACAGCCGGTAGCGTCCCCTGACGTCTTATACCGCACCGCAGGTGAACTGCCTGACATGGTAGCTCCTACCAAAGGCACGAACACCACACAAGTAACTACAAACGAGTGACTAGCTGGGGTCACGCTCGTCAGCGTGGGTCCAACCGTCCCCAACCACGTGTGCACACACATACCGCGCGTCCCTGGTCTGGCCCTCTGACCGATTTTCCCCTCAGCCGGACTCTGGCTGCAAGACGTGGGGCCCGACGAAAACCAGTCCACAAACCGTCTCTAAGGGTAGCCTCTCCACCACTCCCTGGTGGGACCACACGCGTGTAAGCAGGCTACGACTAGTGGAGGGTCACTACGGAGTAGACTCTCAAGTCAACGGAAAGTCACGTCACAACCGGACGGTACAAGGAACGCCCCTCATACCAATACCATCGCAGGGTGATAGAAGCCGACAACGACATCTCCCGGTACCACTCGGTATGACGGGAGACCTGCCGACACGATCTCTCCCATTGAACGGTCCACACTGGGCCGCTCAGGGATGTGCGGTCGCATAAGGACCGCACCTAGGGTTAAACGGCCAGAACATGACCGTTCTACCCAGGCCCAAACAGACTGAAGAACGGCCAACAAGGGCCCGTTCAACAGATGTGCGGCCAGCTACTGGCCGCACGTTGGTGAAGGACGGTCAGCTCCTGGCCTTTCATCTCCCAACGGTGATAAACCTGAACGGTTTGCCCTTAGCCGCACTAGAGAAGAGCGGCTACGATTCCACCGTTCAAGGGTTGTGCGGTCCAGATCTGGCCGCACACCCAGGCAGACGTACGGCCAGAACCTGGCCCCACGAAGGGTTATGCGGCTAGCTCCTGGCGGCACACCCCGGTGCACTGTACAACGGTAAAATTCAACGATCGAAAACCCCAGGGTTGTGCGGTCGTTGTGGGGCCACACCTTAGGATATGCAGTCCCACGACAGACCGCTCAAGCTCACTGCGCGCCGAGCCCAGCCACAGCGCGTCGAGATGATCGACGGCTAGAACAGCGCCGCACAAGGGTTGTGCGGCCCCTGGTTCGACCGCATATCACCCACCGGCGCGAAAATGGCGAACCTCGCCGGAATCGCCCATTCCAACTACAAACAAGCCCCACGAAGGGGGAAACGGTGAGAGAAGAACCCCCAAGCCCCCTAGCATGCTCCTACGCCCGTGAACCATGGAATCGGGGCTCAAAACGACGGATCGGACGAACTCTCCCCGCGGCATGAACGACCCTTCCCGGCGTGAAAATGACTCGTCTTGAGCTAAAACTCACGGGGAAGAAAGGCAAGAGGCTAAGGAACGTCACCCTACCTCCGATCCGCGACGAGACGCGCCGATCCAAGCCCAAATCCATGAGGAATGCCGTTAGAACCTTGCGTTCGAACGCTTCCCACGCTTGCCGCACGCCCGCACGATTGCCACGTTGTCACCCACATCCTTGCGCCGTCGCACCGCCGCCGTCTGCAGCCGGAACGGAGGTCGGCGCGCTCGAACGGGAGAGAGAGAGAGAGAGAGAGAGAGAGAGAGAGAGAGAGAGAGCGGCCACAGTCGTGAGGGAGGAAGGAGAAGAAAGGAAGAAGAAGAAGAAAAAGAAAAGAAAATGGGGGTATTAATAGAAAATCTGGAATTTTTGGAAAATACTGAAAAATAGAAAATTACATTTCCGCTATCCTCGGAACGCATCGATCGCAATGGTACCACTCTCGCCTAGGTGAACGACCCTGTTCACCCGCAACGAGGTTCCGAAGAAATTACCGAAACACACACCGGGAATCAGAAAACACACACGGAAAAGCCGCGGAACGCTCCCGGGCCTCCGAAACAACTCCGGATCGCACCGATTCGGACACAGAAGAGGTCCGAAATGAAATTTCGGACACGACGGAGTCGGACACTCCAAGAAACCAGATCCGGGACCCACAGTGAAGGATCCGAAAGGTCCAGGATATTACAGTTATTACCACTCCCCTTTTGTTATTTTCTCTTTTGTTTATCACCTTGATTGGAACCCCTCCCCCTCTTTCTTACCATATTCCCTTTTCTCTGGTGTAGCTTTAGGTATAGAGTGTATTGGAATTGGGTTAAGTGGGAAATGGACTGCTGAAGGATGATTTTGCAGGTGTGCCACTGAAGGCAGTTGGGACTGTACTGGCCGAAGGGATTGAGGAGTGTGCCGTTGAAAGGAGTGGGCTAGGGTGTACCGCTGGAAGGTCTAGGAGTGTACCGCTGAAGGCAGGCGAGAGTGTGCCGTCCAGGGAGATCTGTTGAGAGTGTACCTCTGGGGCCAAGGGGTGAGGTCAATACAGGTTGGGGTGAGAGTCTGAGCAAGCCTGGTACAGTATTGGAGTGTATGTCAGTGCCACTAAAGTGTACCGGGGGAGGCTTGATTGAGGGTGCACCGGGTAAGCATAGGCGAAGGCTGTGCCGGAGAGGGGACGAGAGGGATAGTGTACCGCTGAAGGAGGCACCAAAGAGTGTACCGGCCAGGGGTTGGACAAGGGACTAGAATAGACAGGGCAGAGTCCAGATGGATGGAGTAGAGTTTGAGGGAAGGTTTCGTATTCATGCAATTCTGATGGAGGGTTTCAAACGGTCAAACCCTCAATTTTGTCATGTGATTGAGTCCCCAGTCATGTTCAATAGCCCAGTCCTCTGAGTCTTGTTCAGTCCAATTCCTAGAGCCTTGCGTAGTTCCTTTGGTCTGATTTGAATGTTTTACTGTTGTTTGTCCCATTTGTTTGTTGCTTCCTTTTATCTTTTAACTCATTGTCATTTCTGACAAAAATTCGGCAGTATCTCCCCTTGACCCGGATGGTAAGGGAGTAAACAGGGACATGCCCACAGGAAGTGACATGAACCAACAACTGAGGTGTGTGCCTAGGCAGCCACCTTTGAGGAAAACTTCAGAAAACTCGGATAAAACGCCGAACGAAAGGAATCACTAGGTTGACACAAACTATGGGTGCACTGGGGAAGCAAGCCATGACTGGGGTGTGCCAGATAGGAAGTGGCTAGGGTGTGCCGGGCTGGACTGGCCAGGGAGTGTACTGGCTGAGGAGAGGTCAAGGGGAGTGTGCCGGTCAAAGGAGGCACCAAGGAGTGTGCCGGCTAGGAAGCCAAGGGAGTGTGCCGCTGGGCAAGCAAGAGGGGGAGTGTGCCGTTGGGCAGACCAAAGGGGGGTGTACCGCTGAAAGACTTGAGCAGTATGATGACGGGGAGGCTTGTGGGTGTACGCACCCTGTAGACTTTAGAGGAAAGGTTGGGGAGCTTCCTGACCAGTGGTTGAATCCTAACTGCTGGGTAGGGGTAGTGGATGCTAACAAATAGATGCTAACAAACCCATAGAGGGAGGCAATGGGATAATACTCATGCCATGGGGAGCGTAAGGGGGAGCCAGCCCTATATCATCAACCTAGGAACGTTAGTCATCTGCCTAAGCAGACCAATGACATGGGAAAGCCAGTAAAGTAGAGAGTTAGGAGATTGAGGAAACACGCGAACGAAATCAAGGGCCAACGGTGGGAAGAAGACAGCAAAACATAACAAGGGTTAACACCCCAAACATGCACTGTTATTCATGAAAGACTTCAAACACCAAAGATCATGGCCTGGAGGTCAACTCCATTACAACATGCTCAGAAATGAAGAAGAGATAAGAGAAACTAAAAAAAAAAGGGAAAAGAAGAGCAGAAAACAATATTGGGGGAGAGTTGGAACGAGGGAGGGTGTATCCCTTCAACCCACTCCTTCCCTCCCCCTTTACTGATAGCTCACTCTCCCTCTATCTCTCCACTCTCTTCTACCTTCTTCTTCTTTTCTTCTCCCCCTTCGCGTGTGTTCTCTTCTTCGTATGGTATTTTTTTTTATTTTTCCCTCGTGAGAGGCCTTTTATAGGTGTGGCGTTGAAGGGGGGATCTCATGATGGCACTGCCATCCGAGGTTGACCCGAGTCCCATCGTTATCAGGCAGAAGTCTCCTTCGTCCAACCGGAAGATGACACCTAGGCATGGGGTTAGCTGGCGTTGAAATGGCCATGCTGCGCGCCAAGGGGCTCCTCCAGTGACCGTTATGTATCTTGCCGGTCTGTACCGTTTGAAGGAATCCCACGCTGTGCCACTGGAGGGGGGCCAAGGCGCTGTGCCATTAAAAGGGTGGAATGCCTGTGCCGTTGAACGGCCTGCTGGAAGTGTGCCGTTGAGGGCTTAGACGGTGTACCGCTGAGGGTGTTGCTAGTGTGCCGCTGGGGGCCCAGATTGGATGTGCCAGTGAATGGCACACACAAAAAATGAGTGTGCCGCTGAGAGGGCCCATTTGAAGTGTGTCGTTGGGAGGCTCTTGATGGGTGTGCCGCTGGGGCACCTGAAGCGTGCCGTTGGAGGCACAAAAATTGTGACGTTGAAGGGCCGTTTGAGGGTGTGCCGTTGGAGGGGCACCAGCTCCTGTAATGCCCCGAGTTTTTCAGATCCTTCTTCTCAGGTCCCAGATCTTCCTTTCCGGTATATCTGGCTCCGTTGTGTCCGAAATGATGTTTCAAACATCTTTCATGTTCGGATCGGCGCGATCCGGAGTTGTTTCGGAGGCCCGGAAGAGCTCTGCGGTTTTTCCGCGCGTGTTTTCCGATTACCGGTGTGTGTTTCATTAATTCCTGCGGAACCCTGTAGCGGGTGAACCAGGTCGTTTACCAACCCGCAAGTGGTACCATTGTGATCAGCGTGTCGCGAGGATCGAGGAGGTGTATTTTTCTATTTTTCTAGATTTTTTTGAATTTTTGGATTTTTCTATATATAACCCTTTTTCTCTCTCTCCCCTCTCATTTCTCTCTTCTCTCCCTCTCTCTTCTCACGCTCTCTCCTCTCTCCCTCTCTCTCCGGCGACCGACGGGGTGGAGCATGGGCGAGGTGGGGACGGCGCGGGCGAGGTACGGGCGAGGATGGATGGGGATCGCGACGGTGGAGGCGCGGTGAAGCTCGGCCGTGGGTTCGTGGAACGGCGAGGCTTCAACGGCATTTTCTTCGTGGATCGGCGTCCACGGTGCATGAAATCTTCGGTGGAGGTAGGAGATGGACCCCCAGCTCGTGCACTTCCTTCCCCGGGAGTTTTGTAGGCCGTGGTGAGCCGAGCGGGCTAATCGGGGCGATTTGGGGAAAAATGCATGTTTTTGGGGAGTGAGCCGGATCCCTCATTTTACGGCGTTTTTGGCCGATCCAAGGGTTTAGATGCATGCCTAGGGGCTTGAGGATGGATTCCCCTTTGTTTCCCCATCACCCGGAGGTGATCGGGGCATGGATCGAATTTTTGGGCGTTTTCCCGCCCTTCTCGATTTTCCGAAATGGTCGCGGTCTACCAGTAACCGCGTTCATTGGTCACGGTCCTGCGAGAACCGCGTTTGCCTAAGAGCGTCGGCAAGCGTCGCGGACGTTCGATAGACCGTTTTCGTCTAGTCGCGGTCATGACCCGACCGTGACTGTGTGGTCGCGGTCCTTGGGCGACAACTACCATCGGGCTGCGTCTGGCTAGTCGCGGTCGTGACCCGACCGTGACTGCTTGGTCACGGTCCCCGGTCGACCGTTTCTAGGTGGTCGCGGTCCCCAGGTTACCGTGACTACGTTGCGGTTCCCGTTTGCGTTGTTTTGACCTCCGGTCGACCCGGTTGTGACCCAGTGGTTGACTTTAGGTCTTGTGAATGTCCTTGACACCCCGTGGAGTTCTGTGACCGTGTCTTTGGGTGTCCGGAGATTCTGTGTTACCCCGATTAGCATGCCCGTAGGTGTAGTGGGTCCGGGTGACCTCACGTGTTCCGGGCTTTCGTGTTACGCTCGATCGAGTCACCGTGTATCGGTGTGTATGCAGTGGGGTCTCCCCCGCATGTCGTGGGTTTCCTTGGAAGGTGATTCCCATGTGGGCCACGTGTTTGGCCTTGGACTGCGAGTCCTGTTATCCGGCCTGGGGTTGGAGGTTTCCCGCTTGCCCTGAGATGGGAAATCGACATGGCGGCTTGCGTGCTGCCCCGAGAATCGTGCTTCTGTGTTTTTCGTGTGGCCCGTGTGGGTGACTTTAGTCCTTTGCATTCCCTTCCCGAGGGAGTGGTCTTGGTCGCTCGTGAGTTGTCTCGGTACTCGTGCTACCGTGGTTTTAGACCTAGAGATTGGACTAGATTGACGGCCTTGTGCTGTTGCGTACAACAGTCTTGACCCCGAGTCTTGTGACTCAAGGACCGTTGGGGGTAGTGCGTCTAGAGGACTGTCCAGAGCCCAGTGGCTTAGTGCCACTTGAGTTTTCTCGACTCTCGCGTAGGGTGCGTGCGTGGCCGTGGATTGCGAGTCCTGTTTCTTCTCCGACTGTGGTCACCGTGCGACGGGGCCGGTACGTGGGGTGGTCCCCGTACGTCGTCGGATGCGCACGTTGTTTTCCGTTGATTTAAGAGTCTACTCATTTAGTGACCCTCCACTAGTCGTAGCCTACCAGTACGCGGTACCGGTCGCACCAGGGAGTGGTGTACGGGCTTACCCTTAGAGACGGTTTGTGGACCGGTTGCCGTCGGGCCCCACGTCTTGCAGCCAGAGTCCGACTGAGGGGAAAATCGGTTAGAGGGCCAGACCAGGGACCCGCGGTCTGTGTGTGCACACATGGTTGGGGGCGGTTGGACCCACGTCGACGGGCATGACCCCAGCTAGTCACTTGTTTGTGGTTACTTGTACGGTGTTCGTGCCTTTGGTAGGCGCTACCACGTCAGGTAGTTCACCTGCGGTGCAGTGTAAGACGTCAGGGGACGCTACCGACTGTGCTTCTAGTGGGAGGTACTCCTGTCGTGTACAGAGTGACAGACTGTTAGTTTCCGTGACTTTGACCTTCGGGTTTTCGGTCGTGTTGACCGTTAAGTTCGGTTGTCTCACCGTAGTGCGTGTGTCAGTTTTCACGCCGTGAGACTAGTGCTAGTGGCTTTACCGAGGTTGCGTCTTGCCGTGTGGTACCCGTGACCAGGTGTCAGGGTTACACTTTGGACAGCGTTTCCAGGTTGGCCATGTTTTGGGAGACAGGCCTCTACGGCGTGGTTGCCGTGGGTTTTTACTTCGGTAAGCGGTACTAGTGTAGTTCGGTAGCCTCGACTGTGAGTTCGGGGTGTGTTTTTGGTACAGTAGGAGTAGCTGTAGTGCCGAGTTTCGACCGGCCACCGGGTTTACTATTCCTGCTGTTGCGGTTGCTCTTGTAGCCTTCCTTTCCGCTACCGCTGTTGTTTCCGATTGTGGTTCCGCGGGATCCCTACTAAGTCTTTGTTTTGGAGACTCATTCCCTGCTTTTCAGGTGTGGCGGTTCTTCCTCGAGGTTCGAGGGTGCGGAGCGGAGGTTCTCAGTTGCCAGCTTGCCGGGCCGAGTGTTCACTTGGCATGTGGTACGCTTTACTGCTTTAGACTGTACTTTCTGTTGGATTGGACTCTGTTGTAGCTGTAGTTGTTTATTTATTTCTGTTAAATATTAAATTTTCCTGCTTTATTTCTTATTTCTTTGTGCCTCCACACTCCTTTTATCCCTTCCGAGCCCTCCCGGCTCGTGGGCGACGGTGCGAGTCTCGGGTTATCGGGCCTTCCTGGTAATCGGATTCTCGGGTCGTTACAGCTGGTATCAGAGTGGTGGTTGTGGACGTACATAGGAATTCGAGATATTGCAGTGATCAGAGTCCATAAGGTCCAGTACAGTCGGCAGCTGGCTTAGGGTTTTGTGTTTGCTTTCCGCCTAGTTTCTCGCTTTAGAGCCTGTGTGCGCTGTGCGGCGCTGTGAAGGTGGTTGCTGTTCGCGGCTTTCGTGCCAGCATGGGGTCTAAGGATCGAGGTTGAGAGCCTTCTCTCTCATCGGTGGTGGCGCTGGTTGTGCTGCGTTGGGCAGAGGTTGCTGGCAGGCACGAGCTCGCGGTGCTGCGTTCGAGGCATCTGCAGCGTGGTCAGGTGGCTGGAGAGGACTGTTCGTGGTTAAGTGGCTGTGAGCGTGCTCTGAGGGAGCTACTGTCGGTTTTGGCCACTCCAGCTTGAGGTTTATCCAGCCCCTGAGGTGTTCAGGTCGTGGTTTAAGATGGCAGAGCGGGTGTCCTGATCGAGAAGTGTGCTCGGGTGAGCGGAATATCTTCTCAGTGAGCTGCTGTTTTGTCGAGCCTAGTGTCCTTGTCGTGCTCTGTGGCATCAGAAATGACGGGTCGGTCCTGATTATTTTGCAGATTTTGAGGTAGGATTGGGCTGTGGTGTCCCAATAAGTCTTGCTCCTGCGCTCTTGTGTGCGAATGGGTTGTGTTCGCCCTGGAGTTGGCTTGAGATGTGAAGGCTCCGCGGTGAGTTCGGAACTCGAGGATGAGCATCGGCGGTTGTCGTTATGGCTCGTGTTACGGCTCTTGGTATGGTGTGTTACAGTTTGAGGAATTGCAGCGGTGGTGCATCGAGAGATGCTGTGATCATGGTCCAACGTGACACTCGCCGAGTGTGTCGGAGGCGCTGACCTGATGGAAGCGATGGTTTTCCTTGGTGCTGGATGGTGCTGTTTCCAACGTGCACGAGGTTTGAGGTCAGGTTGAGCGTGGAGTTCTTCCGTTGGTCGGAAGTGTGTTGGTTCCTCCTTTGGCTGGGGAGATTGTGTTGGGTTAAGGTTCGTCGTCTTGCATTGCGTGTTTGGATTGGTTGGCCTTGTGTGCCGTGAAGTCTGTGCGAGACGTGTTCCTTGTTTGGCAAGGTGGTTGCCTGTGAGAAGTTGTGCCCGTTCCCTTGTCGTGTAAGGGTGTTGGCACTTTTCCTGAAGGACGAGCGCCGGTTGGGTGGTTATGGAACGCGCTTTCTCGTTCTCTTCTTTTTATATAAGTATATGAGTATATGTGGATTATTTATTGATTTATTGGCGTGCCAGTCACCGGGGTGACAATTTTATTGTGCGCTCGATCTGACTTTTAATCAGTCGATTGTGAAGTTCGAGTCGGGACCCGAAGTCCGTCATACCATAAAGGCTATAACGTTAATTACGCCCATCCTAAGAAGGACAACCCTTGATTAAACGCCAAAAATAGGAGGAAGGTAGCGGTAAAAATCAGACTCAAACGAGAGAGACGGTTGGTTCATCAGTAGGGCGTTAAATGGCCTGAGTGAAGCAAGGATACATCAAATGGGGAGCAAATCCAGCGGCATGTCCCCATTACCTTGGACTATGCCAGATGGGGATAGGAAACCACCCATGCAGCGGCAGGGTGGGATCCATAAAAAGGTCGGGTATATCTAACCCGGAATCCGGATAAGGACCGGTGCGACATGGCACACCCTGTGTAGTCGTGATGTCTTATTGATATCCCCCTTCGGAAGACCATCGGAGAACATGCAAGGGCAGAACTCTGTGGGCCAGCGGGGTTAGGAGAGAATACCATGATCACTCAAGGTGATACGAATGAATTTTGGCAGCATATCCCCTTTATCCTGGATTATGCCAAGAGGAGATAAGCCATCATCCACGGGATGCCGGGATGAAAGCCGGAAAAGAAGGGGGCACCAGGCCCAGGGCCATCACCCACATCCATAGCACCGATTTATGTTCCTTCGGAACCCTTCGGAGCACATGTAGTGACATAGCCCGTGATGTCTTATTGACATGTAGTGACATAGCACATGTAGTGACATGCTAGTGGTTCTCCTTGCCGCCCTCCTGGCAGCCGAGGTGCATTTCTTCTTTGCTTCAATGTGGTGGACGTAATAGCCCACCATCTTCACAGCTTCGGGTGTCGCCTCCACGGGGGCGACGGGCTCGACCTCCTTGACATCCAAGAGGTCCACGAACATAACCCCGAGGAAGTTGGGGAAGCCAACGACCAGGGGAAAATCGCCGAACTGGATCGGCACTGCCAAGTAGCCATGCTCCGCATGGCTCGCCACAACCAATGGACCGAAAGTGACAGCCATTGGTTCTTCAGAAATGGATCCCTCCTGCAATTTCAAAAATGCGGAAGTTAAGACTTCGGAAAAGGCCATTGGGCCCCTAATCTTGGCGAAAAGATGAGAGGTAGTCCAGTCCCACCGGGCGTGTCAGCTTGTGGAACGCACTAAGTTTCTTGGTGTATGAAATATTGTGGGATATCGGTGGTTATATCGATTCGACATCTCTTGTCCCACCGGGCGTGCCAGCTTGTGGAACGCACTAAGTTTCTTGGTGTATGAAATATTGTGGGATATCGGTGGTTATATCGATTCGACATCTCTTGTCCCACCGGGCGTGCCAGCTTGTGGAACGCACTGGAATTCGATGGATGAGAATATCAGGGTATCGGTGGTCTTTTTATCGGTTTATCTAGTGCGAGGGCGTGCCAGTCACCTAGGTGACAATGTGTTCGGGCTTCAAGACTGGAGTGGTCCGAAGCCCGGGGTGCGCTCCATCTGACTGATCAGATGATTGTGGATATCGGGTCGGGACTGGAGACCCGCCGCGCCATAAAGGGCGCGGCGTTAATTACATCCCCTCGGAGAGGGGAAGACCTCTGATTAATCGCCAAGAAAAGGGGTCAAATGACCTAAAGATCGTTTTTCATTAAAGCATGCGAGTTGGGTTGACATGATTTAAACCCTCCGCATCGGTATGCAAAACGGTGTTCAAAACCATACAAATATTTGCTGCGAGTGCGGCAAATTTAATGCAAGTGCGGGATTAGATCTTGGTATATATATATATCAGTCACTAAGGACCATCCAATATCCGGTCGAGAGTCCGTATTCGAAGCATCGAAGGTAACAACAAAGACATTCGGATATCTACCGTAGGTACGGCGCGTTTCATGTGGGTGCGGGATTGGATCCCGGAAGAAATGGGTCAAGCTGATGAACTATCGGCCCGAGAGGTGCACAGATCATGACCATGTCGGGGATCCCGAGGTCCATGTCCGATACCACGGGGCATCATTACACAGTCCGGGGGAGAGGGTTGTTAAGTGTAAGGCCAAAACTCGACAACGTGCACCCTCGCACGCGGATCGACCTGCGCGTTCAGGTCGCGGGGTTCGACCTGCCCGGTCAGGTCGCGGGGGTGAAGGGGGCAGCGCCCCTTGCGGGGGTTTTCGGGGGCAGCGCCCCCGGAACAAAATTTGGTTAAGGCGCGGGTATGCTATTGTCATTGTTCCGATCATTAAGTTAAGTGTTTTATTCCCATTCCATTCTTTCCATTTTGTTCATTGATTTAATCCTTATCCTCTGGTTTATTCTTTAGTTTCAATAGTTCTCTTTCTTCCTTCCATTCTTTTAGTTTTCTTTTAGCACGCCGTGTTGGCAGATTGCAAGAAGATGGGCGCGTCGGATAAGGGGCGCCGGGTCAAGATATGAAGGGGGGGCACGCCGGGTAGAGGCATCCATGGGCGCGCCGGTTTAAGGGAGTTCAAGGGGGGGGGGGGCGCGCCGGTTAAGGGGCGCCGTTTTAAAGATACTACAAGGGGCTGAAGGGCGCGCCGGTTTAAGGGAGGCCAAGGGGCGCCGGTTTAATGGTTAAGCAAGGCAGTAAGGCGCGCCGGATAGAGAGGCTCCCACGGGGGCGCGCCGTTTTAGCATTCAAGGGAGATGGGAGGTTACGAGGGTGGTGTTAAATCGGCGCGGTGAGGGATGACCGCGCCGGATTAGGCCACGCCGGGACATCGTCTCTTGAGTTTTCTTATTCGTTCTGTGGACTTGTTTTGCTTTCTGTTCTTGATTCTATGGCCTATAGAAGGATCAATAGTTAGATTAATTGTTCAATTGACACCCTAGATCAATAGGATGAAGGTTTAAGCATCGTTGATGGTTTGTTAAGGTGAGTGAGCAGGAGGTTTAAGTGTTTTATTCGGGGGGGTTTGATTCACAGAACTTACTATGTATTGGATTAAAACTCAGTTCGTTCTTGAGTGTTCTATTTGTTCACTTGTTCTTGGCCCTGGCGAGAATCGGACAGCACCTCCCCTAGATCGGAAGGGTCCGAGGGAAAAAATGGGGCGCGCCATGCGGAGAGAACTCCGACGGCCCCGAAACATCCCGGTGTGTGCATAAGCAACGACACCAGTAAAATTACCCCATTTGGGGCCGGAGATCCCGAGGGCTAGCCTACAAGGGAAACCGGTGACCCATGGGTTGTTGCGATCGTATCGACTCCCCCCGTTCGGGGCCGGAGGTCCTGAGGGCCAGCCTACAAAGGAACTCCGACGACCCGAGGGTTGCCGTGATCGCGTGGCTGAAGACCACGTGAGAGCCGAAGTCGACGCAAGAACACGGCGGTAGGAAAAAAAAAGAGCCACTATGGGCTGAGTATTGAGGGGGATTGGGGCATCAAAAATCTCCCAAAGGGGAGTTTTCCTTTCATTCCACAACAGACCGAACTCCGATTACATTGAAGGGGAATACGAAGACAAAGGTCTACATGTGAAGATCACCAAAATGAAATCAAAGGGGCAGAAGGAAATGCAAAGACAAAGGGGGGAACCGAGCTCTCTTCCCCTCACCTCTCCTTCTTTCTTTCACCCTCTTATCTCTCTTCACACTTCGGAGCAGGGCTTCGCCGTCAGTAGAGCGTCCCCCTCCTTGTTGCTTCTTGCCTGGGGCTTGTATTTATATGGAGAGCAGGGAAGCAAGCTTCCCATTTCTATGGCTTTTTGTTCTGTTCGCAGTTGCCGTTGCTAACGTTGATGGGGTCACCGTGTCGAATGCCGCTGTCGTGGACGTCACCTCCGCCGCAGCTACAGTGTGACCGGGAGAGGGGCAGAGGCATGGCCTCCTCCTTCGCTGGCATGTACACCGCTAGCCACGTTTGCTTTCATCATTTGCAGGGGAATGGGCGGCCGGCTGACGGAGCAAGCGTTCGATAGTGCAGGGCTCGAGGGTTTCCATTTGAAGAACATGCTTCGATGCCCAACGGGTCGAAGCAGACGTTTTAGCCATTTCAGGCTTGTTCGTGGTCGTGCAGTTCCCAGGAAACAGGGGACCGTAATGCCGATGGGATGGGTCGGTTGCTCGCCAGGAAGCGCTTCAGAGAAAGGGGTTAAAAGGTTAAAACGGCGCCATATTCAAAGGGGCGCCGTTTTAAGCATCAAGGGGGGCTTCGGGGCGCGCCGTGTAGCCAATGAAAACAAAAGGAGTTAAAACGGCGCCACATCCCAAAGGGGGGCGCGCCGTTTTAAAGGGGGGGGGCGCGCCGGATAAGGGGCGCCGTTTTAAGACCCCCTCGCGCCGTTTTAAGCACTAAACGGATTCTTCTCGAAGTCGCGGCCATTTTACGTGAATGTCGACATTCCCGGAAGGTTCCAGTTGCTATGTATGACCTCTACAATGTTCCATTCACAGCCTTTGGGGCCCGGTCCCAGACTCTGCGTGACTTTCGGTGCACGTCAGGCTGTGTCGGAGTCCCCGACTCTTCTTTGATTCAGCTCTCGACACGGCCGGCTGTAGAGTTGTGGCCATATCTTTCGCCCCGGGGGGGGCTCCCTCATCGGCTAGCGGACCACCAAGCGAGTCCTCATCCTGATCGGGCGAGGCATGAGGTTTATTTGGCATTTTCATCTTCGGCTTGCTCTCGAGTGTCGAGACGTGCATGCCGTATGATCATCATCGACATTTTTCGACGTCCACAAATGCCCCCCACTCGCGGGTGGCGCAAGCGAGGGATGAGTGCGCGGGGATTGCGAGTGTAGAGTTCTTCGACATGACGTCTGTTCTTCCGAGCCAGTGGGATGCTAGTTCGGTGCGAATTCACGGGAAAGCGCTCACTCCTTCAGCGAAGGGATGAGGGGATCACTTCACCGCACATGCACACGGACTGGCATATCTGAGTGGAGGTTTAGTCGTCTGCATGGCAGAGTGCCGAAGCAAGAAGGAGGGGTTCAAATTTCTCTGACTTGGGTGAAAAGTCAAGATCGGATCACACGGCTGAGGCCCCAGAAAGGCCTTAGGCGCCGTCAAAGGTGGTTCGTTGACACTGGGATTGCATCAACGCAAGGATTTCAATCTTCTTCCGACCCAGACGAAAGGTCTAAATCGGAGCTTTCGGCGAGGGTGCCGCATAAAGTGGATTCGTCAATGCTGGGATTACATCAACGCAAGGATTTCAGTTTTCTTCCGACCCAGATGAAAGGTCTAAATCGGAGTTTTCGGCGAGGGTGCCGCATAAAGTGGATTCGTCAATGCTGGGATTGCATCAACGCAAGGATTTTGGTTTTCTTCCGACCTAGACGAAAGGTCTAAATCGGAGCTTTCGGCGAGGGTGCCGCATAAAGTGGATTCGTCAATGCTGGGATTGCATCAACGCAAGGATTTTAGTTTTCTTCCGACCTAGACGAAAGGTCTAAATCGGAGCTTTCGGCGAGGGTGCCGCATAAAGTGGATTCGTCAATGCTGGGATTGCATCAACGCGAGGATTTTGGTTTTCTTCCGACCCAGACGAAAGGTCTGAACCGGAGCTTTCGGCGAGGGTGCCGAGTAAAGGTGGATTCGTCAATGCTGGGATTGCATTGACGCAAGGATTTTGGTTTTCATCCAACCCAGACGAAAGGTCTAAATTGGAGCTTTTGGCGAGGGTGCCGCATAAGGTGGATTCGTCAATGGTGAGATTGCATTAACGCAAAGATTTCGGTTATCTTCCGACCTAGACGAAAGGTCTAAATCGGAGCTTTCGGCGAGGGCGCCGCCTAAGGAACACTAAGGAACAACTTCTTTCTTATTCTTTTTCTTTTTTCTTCTTCTTTTTTCTTCTCTTTTTTTCTTTTTTTCTTTTTTTTCTTTTTTTCTTTTTTTTCTTTTTTTTCTTTCTTTCTTTTCTTTTCTTTTTTTTTTATGATCGCGGTGGGACCGGATCACAAAGGTATGATAGTATCGTCGACATTGGGTTTATGTCAACGCAATGGAATCGGGTTTAATCGGCTTAGACGGAAGGTCTAAGCCATGCTGCTCGGTTGAGGCCTCGGAGGGCCATGGGCGCTGAGTTGAGTTTTCGGGTGCTTTATGTAAAAAGTTCCATGACGGAATCCTCTTCATTGTGGGGTATTGGTTTCAGTTGATCACCGAGCAGGGGAAGCGGCGCATGGTATAACTTCAGGTGTTTCCCATTGAGTGGTGGGAATTGAATTCCCCCCGGTGGTTGACGATGACATAAGCACCGCCTTCATAGACTTTCTGGACCACATAAGGTCCTGTCCAGTTTTCATTCAGTTTGCCTTTGGGGTTGGCCGCCATGACCTCTCTTCGCTTGACCATGACTAGGTCTCCCTTCTTGAATTCACGTTCTTTGACGAGTTTGTCAAAGGCGCGGGTCATGCGGGCCTGGTAGACTTGTATGTTCTGCTGGGCTCTGAGCCGTCGTCCTTCTAGATCGGAGAGCTCCTCTAGTCTTCTTTCTATATTGGCTTGGCCATCTTTGACTAATTCGTGCTGGATCGCCACTCGTAGTGAGGGTATCTCCAGCTCTATCGGGACGACCGCTTCTGAGCCGTACACCAAGGAGAATGGTGAGCAACCCGTGGGGGTCTTGTACACGGTGCGGTACGCCCATAGTGCTTCATACATCCTATCTTCCCAATCCTTCTTGCTAGAGCTGACCGTCTTGGCAAGAAGTGTGCATAGTGTCTTGTTGAAGGCTTCCGCTAACCCGTTTGCCTGCGGATTATACGGAGTGGAGGTCCTCCAATCAATCTTGAATTTATCGGCCAATCTATAGACCTTTTGGTTTCGGAAGTGGCTTCCGTTGTCAGAGACAATTCGATCGGGCACGCCGAATCGGAATATGATATTTCGACGGACGAATCTGGCCACGATTTCTCCCGTCACTTCTCTTAGAGCCACAGCTTCCGCCCAGCGAGAGAAGTAATCTGTTGCCGCTAGAATGTATCTGCATCCCGCTGAAGACACGGGGAGCGGGCCCACAACATCAGTACCCCATTGAGCAAAAGGCCAACTGGGCACCGTTGGGTGCAAATGAGCTGGAGGTCTTCTTGGGATCGCAGCATGCTGCTGGCATTTATGACATGACTTGGCATACTTGCAGCAGTCATCGAACATAGTCGGCCAGTAATATCCCAGCTTCTTGACTTCAATCTTCATTTTCGGCCCAGCTTGATGAGCACCGGCCGACCCGGCGTGAACTTCCTTCATAACCATCCAAGCCTCCTCCATGGATATACATCGGAGGAGCACCTTTCTTCCGGCATCAGCCATGGTTCGGAACAGAGTTCCATTTCTGACTTCATAAGAATCTTTTGTTCTGATCAATCTGATCCTTTCTTCCCTCTGCTTGGGCAATTCTTGGTGTTCAAACCATTTCATTAGGGGTTCCCTCCAATCAGGAGAGTTAGTTGTTTCTGCTATCGCAGCTTCATATTCTTCTTCGTCACCTGGCTCCTCTATCATGCTGGGGACCTGGCGCCTATTTATGACTGTTATGTTGAGGGATTCGCCTGGCAGGGCCGCCAGTGAGCTTGCTAATTTTGCTAGTGCATCAGCCTGGGCATTCTGGCTTCGGACGACATGGCCTATTTCAATGAAGTAGAACCGCCCCATGAGCTTCTTCGCCTTGGCGCAATACGGAAGTAACCCGGGCTTCCGGACGTCGAACTCTCCTTGTATCTGCTTGACAATCAGCATAGAATCACCAAACACCTGCAGCATTCGGATCTCCATGTGGAGGGCTATCTGAAGACCGATAATCAAGGCCTCATATTCTGCTTCATTGTTCGTGCACAGTTTGTTGATCGAACACGATGTATGCAACACTTCTCCTTCTGGGGATTTGAGGACGATGCCTGCTCCAGCCCTTATCCTCGCATGCCCTGATTGAGATGTTTCAATTCTGGATGCCCCGTCAAAGTATAACTGCCATATGGCTTGACGGACTTGGTCCACTTCTAGTGTTTCATCTTCCGGAAGTTCCGCGACAAGCGGGGAATTCTCAGGCACAGGGTGTGCTGCGAAGAAATCTGCTATCGCCTGGCCTTTAATAGCCTTTTGCGGCACATATGTAATATCAAATTCCATCAAAATGACGGCCCACTTCCCCAGTCGCCCTTTCAGCGCCGGCTGGGACAAGAGATGTTTGGCTGGATCGGCCCTTGATATCAGCTGTATTTCATGCGAGAGCATGTAATGCCTCATTTTCTTGGCCGCAAAGACCAAGGCAAGACAAACTTTCTCGATCGGGGTATACTTTGCTTCTGCCCCGACCAGTCTTCGACTGAGGTAATAAAGCGCCTGCTCCTTTCCCTCGTCGTTGTTTTGAGCCAACATTGCCCCGAGTGAACATTCGGTGGCGGCTATGTAGAGAATTAGCGGCCGCCCTTTGACAGGTGCCCCCAGCACAGGTGGGGTCTTCAAGTATTCCTTCAGCTTATCAAAAGCCTTCTGGCATTCTTGATTCCAGTCGAATGGTGCATCTTTCATCATCAGCTTATGAAATGGTTGACATCGCCCGGACAGGTTGGAGATGAACCTGCGGATATAGGCCAATCGGCCCTGCAGTGATCGCAGTTCCGTCAGGTTCTTCGGAGGCGGCAGCTCCTGAATAGCCTTTATCTTGGAGGGGTCTATTTCAATCCCCCTATATCGGACAATGAAGCCCAGAAACTTCCCACTGGAAACGCCGAAGGCGCACTTCAGCGGGTTCATCTTCAACTCGTGTTGTCGGAGCCTTTGAAATATAACCCTGAGGTCACTCAGGTGATCTTCTTTCTTTTGGGTCTTGACAACCAAGTCGTCGATGTAGCATTCGACCTTGTCATAGAGCAATTCATCAAATATCTTGGTCATCGCCCTTTGATAAGTGGCGCCAGCATTCTTGAGCCCAAAAGGCATCCTTTTATAGTGGAATATCCCCTTGGGTGATCGGAAAGCCGTATGAATTCTATCATGCTCGGCTATCCATATCTGGTTGTATCCGGACGACCCATCCATGAAAGATAAGGCTTCATGGCCAGTGGTGGCATCGATCATGACTTCAGTGATGGGCACCGGGAAATCATCTTTCGGACAAGCCTTGTTCAGGTCTCGGAAGTCCACACATATCCGGATCTGGCCGTTCTTCTTCTTGACGGGCACAATATTGGCCAGCCAGGTGGTATACTGGTTTTCTGCTACGAAGTCGACGTCTATGAGCTTGTCGACTTCCTTGCAAACTTGGCTTATCAGTTCTGGCCTCATTCGCCGGGGTGACTGCTTTACTGGTTCGGCCTTGGGGTCAATGGCCAACATATGCTGGGTAATGGCCGGGTTGAGGCCCGGCATTTCTTTGTAGTTCCAAGCAAAACAGTCTCGGAACTCTTGTAGGAGCTTGATGTATCGCTCTCTTTCTTCTGGGAGAAGGAGGGCGCTGAGGAATGTTGGTCTGGGGTCATCTTTTGTGCCCAGATCCACTTCGATCAGCTCATCAACAGTGGCTTGGCCACCATCTTCTATCTCCGGGGGAGCCGGTTGCAAATCGATGAAGCCTTCATCGTCTTCTTCAGCCTCGAGGGCATCATAGATGTCTTCTTGTACCACCCCGCTCAGTGGCAGGGCTTTGTCATCTTCTTTCAGAGGGGTTGAAAGGGGTGCTTCACTGGCTTCCGGGCATCTTCCATCGGTGGGGCTTGCGACCTCCGTGAGCAAAGAGATCATGTGGACCCCGCTTCTATGAACGACCACGTCATGCGGACGCGGTGGGTACACTTCATATTTTCCCAGCCTTAGTTCGCCCTTCCTGATTAGGCCTTGAGCGATATTTTTGAATACATAACAATTCCCAATAGGATGCCCCAGCACCCGATGATAAGGACAGAATTCGGGGTCGTCGCTTCGTTCGACATCCTCTGGCCTTTTGGATTCTGGCAAGGTGATCTTGCCGTAACGACAAGCCCATTCAAAAATCCTCTGAGTTTTGTGTCTTGGGAAGGAATAAGGCCTCCTCATTTTCTCTCGCAACGAGGCCGGTTGATTGGTTGAAGGATTGGCTACCTCCTTTGTCTTCTCCTTCGAATACCCAGAAGTGCGGAAGTTGACACCTCCGGGTTTGTCTTCTTGCCTTGCCAGGGTGATGGCAGGATGGTATTTTGCCGGGAAGGCTTCAATATCAGCCGCTATCATGGCCAACTGATCAAGGGAGTGGACGTTAAGGCCGACCATCCGCTGCTGAATATCCTTCTTTAGACTTTCCCCGCAAGCCCAAGTGGCAACCTCGTGGCTTAACGGGGAGATGCATCTCACATATAGGCTTCTCCACTTTCTGATGTAGTCCAGGACGGGTTCATCATCTTCTTGCCTGTGGCTGTAGAGTTCTGCCCTGGTCACGAGGAAGTGCTCCGGGCTTGAGTGACTGTATCGCTGAGGGAGGATGTCCCCTGCTGGGTCAAACCAGCGCATACTTATTTCGGCTAGGTGCTCCTCCAGCCTTTCAATTTCCTGATGTAACCCGCCGAGCAGTGAGGGCAAGGTGGAGTTAGGCTGAGGGAAATCTGCTTCAGGGCATCTTTCACCAGCCAGGCTTGTGACCTCTGCGAGGAGGGAAACCACATGGACTCCCTTTTCACGGACAGCTGCTTCATGGGGTTGTGGGGGCTTCACCTCATAATCCTCCATCTTCAATTCTCCTCTGTTGATCAGGTTCTGGGCGATATCCTTGAAGACATAGCAATCTTCTATAGGGTGGCCAAGGATTCGATGGTAGAGGCAGAATTTAGGGTCATCACTCCTTGTAGCATCCTCTGGCCTTTTGGACTTTGGCAAGGTAACCCTGCTATAGTGGCAAGCCCATTTAAAGATCTCCCGAGTTTTATCCCTCGGGAAGGAATAAGGCTTCTTCATCTTCTCCTGCAACGTGAGGACTCGTTCCGCCGGCCGGCTAGTTGAAGGACCGGCTATTTCTTTCACCTTCCTCCTTGAGTGCATAAAAGCACTAAAGTTGGTGGTCAGGTACTGATTCTCCCATCTTGCCGTGGTGGCATAGGAGCACCCCGGGTTCATGGATCTGCCCTCCCGGAGGTGGATACCCTCGGTAAGATCGGACAGTAGTTTGATCATTTTGGCCAACTGTGCCTTCAACATCTCGATCTCCTGCTGCTGCTCACAACATATTGCGAGCATAACGGGGTCACAGAGGGAGAAATCTGGAGTGTAGCTTGGACTGCTATCTTCTGTTCTGACATCGAGTGGAGGTGGCAGCGCCCCGCCACCGTGACTATCTGGGAGTGGTGCCTCGGAAGTCGATGGCACCCCCTCTATATCCTTGCTTAGAGTTGGGTTCTGGAGGAACACTTCTTCATCTTGAGCTTTGTCGGCTGAAGTCATATTCTGCTCTTTGCCCTTGGTTTCTAGTGCATCTGTGTCTTCTGGGGGACCGTCGCCAACTAGAGCTGAGACGGCTATCATGTTTGCTTCATAGAATTCTTCTGCTGAGAAACCCAACCCAGGGTGCTGGGTAATCTTCAGGAGCTCCCTATCTAGGTTCGGTGGATACCACAGCTTCTTGAACATTTGATTCCGACTTTCGGTCTGAAAGAAAGGCAATTGTTGCCCTCTAGCCATTTTCACCACTCTGCTGGATATATCCGGAAGTCCCATGATTGGGCCGACCGGGTCACAGATTTCTTCGGGGAATTTACAATCATCATCCCCTTTCACTGGATGTTCATCAGCCACATAGAATATCGTAGGTGGGCCCTCTGGGTTGGGCACCTCCCAGATCTTCAAGAATTTGACTGTTTGACAGTCTAAGTCTGTGGGGGGCTTCATGATCCCTGGAGGGACCTTCACATACCCAGGCAAATCTTCGAGCTTCGGAACTCCTGTCTCGAGGTAAATATTGAAGGGGATGGCTCGAACCACGCCTTCAACTTTAGAAATGTGTGACACTTCCTGCGGTGCCACATAGTCGGGCGGTGGTGGAGGGAACCAGTCGTCGTCCTCTGCTATCTCCTTCCCTTTGCTTTGAGTCGGCTGGGGATTCTGCTTCGGCTCCTCCATGTAAAGTGCAGCATCGAGCAGGTGGCATTCAAACACCTCAAAGGGGTGTAAGTCTGCGAATATTCTTTCTTCTTTTCCATTCCGGGAGTACTTAATGCACTGGTGCAGGGTTGAAGACACTATCCGATTCTGATGCAGCCACGGTCGGCCGAGCAATGCTTTATATGTGGTATCGGAGTTGATGACGTGGAACTGCACTTTGGTGGTGAAGTCTCCTAGTGACAGCTCAAACTCTGCTACACCCATGGGAACTTCAGACTTCTGGTTGAACCCAGTTATCTTCATATCCCTGACCTTGATCAGGTGCACATTGAAGTAATGTTTCTGGTAAACCTGGTAGGAGAGTATGTTTACTGCTGCCCCTGTATCGACCAAGATCCTATTTATAGGCTGGCCGTTCAACTGCCCCCTCATGTACAAGGGTCTGTTGTGGCTGACCGAAGGAAAGAGCATGTCTTCTTCGGTGAAGGTGATGGTTGTTCCCAACTGCAACTCAGCAAAATAGCTTTCATAATGCGCCGGGGTTTGCAGAGCCGCAATGACAGCCTGCCTGGTTTCCTCATCCAGGGAGAGTATCTCCCAGACACTGAATCTTACTGGGATTCTTTTCAATTGTTTCAATATCCGAGAGCCGGCTCGGACGTTAGCTAACTTTGCTTCTTCGGCTTTGCTATGCGTGCCATGTTCTGGTGCCGGAGGAGTCGGCGGGGAAGATAGTTTATCTTCTTCGGGGGCCGCCCGACTCCGGCTTGCTTGGTCGGTTGGTTCTTTCATTTGCACGGGCTGAGCCACAGGGGTGGCGCCCTCATCATCTTTATTTGCCAGAGGGGGCATTCCCGAGGTGGAGGCAAGAGTGCTCTTGGCCTTGGACCCGGGCTGTTGGTATGGTTGTTTGCTCTTCTTCGCGAGCAAAAATTCGGCGAACGAGGGTACCACTTCGCCTGCTGCATCTTCAGGGTACAAGCCCGATGGAGGCGGGATTGCTGCGCCCTTCACTTCAGGTTCGGGGATCTGGTATGGCCGCTCGCCCCTGAATATAATATTGTGATTGGCCGGGGGCAAACGTCCCCACCTTCTCCCAGACCTGGTGACATGTTGGGAAGTAGAGGCCTCGACTTGGTTTGCTTCGGTAGGTGCGAAGCATATTTCTTCTTCTCCCTCCTCTTCAGAGTTTTGGGCCATGTTGAACAAGGCCGACAAGGTATTGCAAGACAAAAGGCTGCATTTTCTTTTATTCTTCAGCTTCTTCTTCTTTTTATTCTTCTCTTCTTTTACAGCTGGAAGCTGTTCTCGGGGAAGTTCATCCCATATGCCGGTTTCTTGTGTTTCGGGTTCAGCTTCTTCAGCCAATTTTAAGGATTCAAAATGTTCCCAGGGGACATATTCCTTCAGCCGCACTGGCTGGATCTTGGGTTGTTCATAGTCTTCTAACCCGTCAATGATCGCCTGCAGCCGTTTAACCACCGGGCTGACTTGCATGTGCATCCGCAACAAGAGTGGCTTCTTCCTGTTGTCAGTCATTCTTCGGAGGACCAACTGAGGAGCAGTTTCATACCAGACCGGGGTGACAACCGGTGGTGGTGGCTGAGGCGTGACGCCATGAATTCGGACTCCCGGGGTAGGGCGGGATGTCGACTTTCTTCTTGTCTTCTTTGGCACCATCTGCCAATCTCCATGGCTCTCTGCGGGAGCGAGAACAAATGCCTCATAGGTGTGCATTGTACAAGTATCTGACACTTCTTCAGGCAGTTGTTGGTATAAGGATATCATATTTACGGTTGCCCCCAGCACTGGCAACTCATGCGGGCGGGGCGGGTCCACCTTGTGCTCGCCCATCTGGAGCTCTCCCTTCCTGATCATGCCTTCAATGATGTCTTTGAAGACGTAACAGTCTTCGAGGGTGTGCCCGAGCATCTGATGATACGGACAAAATCGAGGATCATCTTTCCTCTTGATGTCACCGGGTCTCTTCGGCTCCGGGAGAGTAATTTTGTTATATTTGGTGGCCCACTCGAAGATGACCCGGGTCTTCTCCTTCGGGAAGGAGTAAAGTTTCTTCATTCTTGACCGCAAGGAGGCGGCCTCTTGTTGTTCAGCCTGCTTGGCCGGAGGAGCACTGGCGACTCCTTTATCATTGTCCTTCTGCTTCTCGAAATCCTTGAAGTCGATAGTGTTGACTTCTTTGGGCACGGACCGCTTCTCAATTGATTTTCCTTTTTGGGCTGAGGTGGCCGGTGCGGAAGAGTATTTGGAGAGGTAGGACTCAATTTCCACCACCACATTATTTAATCGATCAAATGACTTGATCTCCATCCCGATCATTTTCTTGAAAACTTCACGCTTCAAATTCTGCTTGCAGATTTGAACCGCATCTTCTTGGTGTGGCGGGCGTCTACACCTCATGCTGAGGTTCCGCCATCTCTTGATGAATTCTAGAGCAGTTTCATCATTCTTCTGCTTGGTTGCATAGAGCTCGGCCACTGTGACCTCTCTTTCGGTGACGTGGAACCGCTCCCGAAATTTTCTTTGCAAATCTGGCCAGTCATTAACAGACCCCGCCGGCAAGTTCGAGTACCATTCGAAGGCGAGCCCTGTGAGCGAGGACCCAAAGAACTTCAGCAGGTACGATTCATCAGTCGCCAGATCGCCCATCACATTGACGTAATAGGCTATGTGCTCCTTCGGTGACCCCTGGCCATTAAATTTGTCAAACTTTGGCGGCTTGCTGACGCCAGGAGGCAATCTCTTCCCCGCATGATGGACAGGGTAGGGTACCTTGTACACATCATATGAGGCATATTCTTCACTTCCCCGATCGGCCAGCTTCATCTCGACTATCTGCTCGATCATGAGCTTGTTAGCCGTTGCCGGATCCACTGCTTCTGGGTAGAAATGAGCTGACTGCATCTGTGGCGTCGTCAACACCGTCGCCTGGGGTATAGTGGCGGTGCCTTGGTGTTGAGGAGCCGAAGGGGTCATTGGGGCCGTGCCCCCAGCATAGTTGGGGATTGGCTGAGAGGCCGTCACCTGGGGTGAACCCTCAAATTCTCCAGCGCCTTGCCTGGATGTTTCTGGAGGCGGTTCGACCTGCTTCGAGGTGGAAGCATGCATGGTCAGTTCGCCCACCTGTCGCTTCAGAGCTTCGATCTCCTGTCGATAGGTTTGAAGCAGCATCAGCATCGCCGGGTCGGAGGTGGAAGGGCTAGGAGCTTGGCCTCCCCCTTCTGTCAGAGTATCTAGAGAAGGTGCTACCCTCTCTCCTTCATCCCCAGTGGTAATCACGTTCGCTGCCATGGCGACCGCATCTGAACTTGTTTCACCGACGAGGGCTTGTATTATCTCAGCTGCAGCTGCTCCTCTTCTGGTGAGGGGACCCGACCTGCCAGCCAACCTGGCCATCTCTTCTTGGTCTTCAGGTAGGGCTCCATATTGGTTGGCCACTCCGGCCATATTACAGGTATAAACCCGCATCTTTTGGTTTCTTCGAGCCGCCTCCCTGGTTGTCAGTCTAGGAAAGGTTATCCTATCAAACACCGAGACTCTTGGTGGAGCTTCTTTATAGAGGGGCGGCCCATAGCACCCTGACTCCGCATCTTCGATATCTTCCGGGTTAACTTGTTGCTCCCGGTTTCTTTCAGCATCATTCATGGCTTCTAGGAGCCGCTGAGTTCGCAAGAGGGTGTTTCCAAGGCCGCGGAGATATCCCCTCACGGCTTGAGTGATGTCGTCTTCTCCCTGGCTGGGGCAGACAGTTGGTGGTGATGCTTGCACTGGCGGTCTATAGGCGAGATGCCTCCGCTCGTGCATCATGTTGTATCTTCTTTCCTTCAAATAGATGTTCGCCTGCCGACCGTGAGTACGGAAGGCAGGTCTTCGAGACGCTTGAGCTGACGCCTCAATCTTCTCTTCTTCATCTTCCTTCATCTTTTTCTTGAGCCGGTCAGTCCTGACGAGCTCCAGTTGAGTTGAGGCTTGGGCCCGCCTGATGGGGACCCATGCTTGCTTGAATTTAGTCGGCTTCTGGGCCGACTCTTGCTTTGGCGTGGACCTGATGCGGTCTTCTCGCTCCCGGGCCAGTGCTTGGAATTGGTTGTGCACCGGCACCATCGGGATTACCCTATCTGGTGAGATCGTGGCCTGACGGCCATTCAGGTACACTCGGACTCCTCCGATCATTACGGATTTGCCCGAGAGGGAAAGCCGGCCTTGCGGCGTGCTAGTGGTTCTCCTTGCCGCCCTCCTGGCAGCCGAGGTGCATTTCTTCTTTGCTTCAATGTGGTGGACGTAATAGCCCACCATCTTCACAGCTTCGGGTGTCGCCTCCACGGGGGCGACGGGCTCGACCTCCTTGACATCCAAGAGGTCCACGAACATAACCCCGAGGAAGTTGGGGAAGCCAACGACCAGGGGAAAATCGCCGAACTGGATCGGCACTGCCAAGTAGCCATGCTCCGCATGGCTCGCCACAACCAATGGACCGAAAGTGACAGCCATTGGTTCTTCAGAAATGGATCCCTCCTGCAATTTCAAAAATGCGGAAGTTAAGACTTCGGAAAAGGCCATTGGGCCCCTAATCTTGGCGAAAAGATGAGAGGTAGTCCAGTCCCACCGGGCGTGCCAGCTTGTGGAACGCACTAAGTTTCTTGGTGTATGAAATATTGTGGGATATCGGTGGTTATATCGATTCGACATCTCTTGTCCCACCGGGCGTGCCAGCTTGTGGAACGCACTAAGTTTCTTGGTGTATGAAATATTGTGGGATATCGGTGGTTATATCGATTCGACATCTCTTGTCCCACCGGGCGTGCCAGCTTGTGGAACGCACTGGAATTCGATGGATGAGAATATCAGGGTATCGGTGGTCTTTTTATCGGTTTATCTAGTGCGAGGGCGTGCCAGTCACCTAGGTGACAATGTGTTCGGGCTTCAAGACTGGAGTGGTCCGAAGCCCGGGGTGCGCTCCATCTGACTGATCAGATGATTGTGGATATCGGGTCGGGACTGGAGACCCGCCGCGCCATAAAGGGCGCGGCGTTAATTACATCCCCTCGGAGAGGGGAAGACCTCTGATTAATCGCCAAGAAAAGGGGTCAAATGACCTAAAGATCGTTTTTCATTAAAGCATGCGAGTTGGGTTGACATGATTTAAACCCTCCGCATCGGTATGCAAAACGGTGTTCAAAACCATACAAATATTTGCTGCGAGTGCGGCAAATTTAATGCAAGTGCGGGATTAGATCTTGGTATATATATATATCAGTCACTAAGGACCATCCAATATCCGGTCGAGAGTCCGTATTCGAAGCATCGAAGGTAACAACAAAGACATTCGGATATCTACCGTAGGTACGGCGCGTTTCATGTGGGTGCGGGATCGGATCCCGGAAGAAATGGGTCAAGCTGATGAACTATCGGCCCGAGAGGTGCACGGATCATGACCATGTCGGGGATCCCGAGGTCCATGTCCGATACCACGGGGCATCATTACACAGTCCGGGGGAGAGGGTTGTTAAGTGTAAGGCCAAAACTCGACAACGTGCGCCCTCGCACGCGGATCGACCTGCGCATTCAGGTCGCGGGGTTCGACCTGCCCGGTCAGGTCGCGGGGGTCAAGGGGGCAGCGCCCCTTGCGGGGGTTTTCGGGGGCAGCGCCCCCGGAACAAAATTTGGTTAAGGCGCGGGTATGCTATTGTCATTGTTCCGATCATTAAGTTAAGTGTTTTATTCCCATTCCATTCTTTCCATTTTGTTCATTGATTTAATCCTTATCCTCTGGTTTATTCTTTAGTTTCAATAGTTCTCTTTCTTCCTTCCATTCTTTTAGTTTTCTTTTAGCACGCCGTGTTGGCAGATTGCAAGAAGATGGGCGCGCCGGATAAGGGGCGCCGGGTCAAGATATGAAGGGGGGGCGCGCCGGGTAGAGGCATCCATGGGCGCGCCGGTTTAAGGGAGTTCAAGGGGGGGGGGGGCGCCGGTTAAGGGGCGCCGTTTTAAAGATACTACAAGGGGCTGAAGGGCGCGCCGGTTTAAGGGAGGCCAAGGGGCGCCGGTTTAATGGTTAAGCAAGGCAGTAAGGCGCGCCGGATAGAGAGGCTCCCACGGGGGCGCGCCGTTTTAGCATTCAAGGGAGATGGGAGGTTACGAGGGTGGTGTTAAATCGGCGCGGTGAGGGATGACCGCGCCGGATTAGGCCACGCCGGGACATCGTCTCTTGAGTTTTCTTATTCGTTCTGTGGACTTGTTTTGCTTTCTGTTCTTGATTCTATGGCCTATAGAAGGATCAATAGTTAGATTAATTGTTCAATTGACACCCTAGATCAATAGGATGAAGGTTTAAGCATCGTTGATGGTTTGTTAAGGTGAGTGAGCAGGAGGTTTAAGTGTTTTATTCGGGGGGGTTTGATTCACAGAACTTACTATGTATTGGATTAAAACTCAGTTCGTTCTTGAGTGTTCTATTTGTTCACTTGTTCTTGGCCCTGGCGAGAATCGGACAGCACCTCCCCTAGATCGGAAGGGTCCGAGGGAAAAAATGGGGCGCGCCATGCGGAGAGAACTCCGACGGCCCCGAAACATCCCGGTGTGTGCATAAGCAACGACACCAGTAAAATTACCCCATTTGGGGCCGGAGATCCCGAGGGCTAGCCTACAAGGGAAACCGGTGACCCATGGGTTGTTGCGATCGTATCGACTCCCCCCGTTCGGGGCCGGAGGTCCTGAGGGCCAGCCTACAAAGGAACTCCGACGACCCGAGGGTTGCCGTGATCGCGTGGCTGAAGACCACGTGAGAGCCGAAGTCGACGCAAGAACACGGCGGTAGGAAAAAAAAGAGCCACTATGGGCTGAGTATTGAGGGGGATTGGGGCATCAAAAATCTCCCAAAGGGGAGTTTTCCTTTCATTCCACAACAGACCGAACTCCGATTACATTGAAGGGGAATACGAAGACAAAGGTCTACATGTGAAGATCACCAAAATGAAATCAAAGGGGCAGAAGGAAATGCAAAGACAAAGGGGGGAACCGAGCTCTCTTCCCCTCACCTCTCCTTCTTTCTTTCACCCTCTTATCTCTCTTCACACTTCGGAGCAGGGCTTCGCCGTCAGTAGAGCGTCCCCCTCCTTGTTGCTTCTTGCCTGGGGCTTGTATTTATATGGAGAGCAGGGAAGCAAGCTTCCCATTTCTATGGCTTTTTGTTCTGTTCGCAGTTGCCGTTGCTAACGTTGATGGGGTCACCGTGTCGAATGCCGCTGTCGTGGACGTCACCTCCGCCGCAGCTACAGTGTGACCGGGAGAGGGGCAGAGGCATGGCCTCCTCCTTCGCTGGCATGTACACCGCTAGCCACGTTTGCTTTCATCATTTGCAGGGGAATGGGCGGCCGGCTGACGGAGCAAGCGTTCGATAGTGCAGGGCTCGAGGGTTTCCATTTGAAGAACATGCTTCGATGCCCAACGGGTCGAAGCAGACGTTTTAGCCATTTCAGGCTTGTTCGTGGTCGTGCAGTTCCCAGGAAACAGGGGACCGTAATGCCGATGGGATGGGTCGGTTGCTCGCCAGGAAGCGCTTCAGAGAAAGGGGTTAAAAGGTTAAAACGGCGCCATATTCAAAGGGGCGCCGTTTTAAGCATCAAGGGGGGCTTCGGGGCGCGCCGTGTAGCCAATGAAAACAAAAGGAGTTAAAACGGCGCCACATCCCAAAGGGGGGCGCGCCGTTTTAAAGGGGGGGGCGCGCCGGATAAGGGGCGCCGTTTTAAGACCCCCTCGCGCCGTTTTAAGCACTAAACGGATTCTTCTCGAAGTCGCGGCCATTTTACGTGAATGTCGACATTCCCGGAAGGTTCCAGTTGCTATGTATGACCTCTACAATGTTCCATTCACAGCCTTTGGGGCCCGGTCCCAGACTCTGCGTGACTTTCGGTGCACGTCGGGCTGTGTCGGAGTCCCCGACTCTTCTTTGATTCAGCTCTCGACACGGCCGGCTGTAGAGTTGTGGCCATATCTTTCGCCCCGGGGGGGGGGGGGGGGCTCCCTCATCGGCTAGCGGACCACCAAGCGAGTCCTCATCCTGATCGGGCGAGGCATGAGGTTTATTTGGCATTTTCATCTTCGGCTTGCTCTCGAGTGTCGAGACGTGCATGCCGTATGATCATCATCGACATTTTTCGACGTCCACACGAGCCCGTCGACCAGAGGTGGGTTTCATCATCGGTATTGAGTTTATACCAATGCAAAAGAATTCATAGGTTTCATCAGGATAGACGTAAGGTCTAAACTGGACATGTCTTATCATTGATCGGGCGGGGTGTCGGTCGATCAACGGTGAGTTTCACCATGGTGGATCTTTGGATAGGGTGAATGAGGGTCTCATCAGGATAGACGTAGGGTCTATACTGAGTGGGTTAAATCATTGATCGGACAAGGTGCCAGCCGATCGACGAGGAGTTTATGGTGAGAGACGAGGCTTTCTTTGGGGTTACCACATTACCGACCCAAGTGCCCTTTCGGGTTTTCACCGGAGCCAGCCCCCTCTTGCTTTTGCCCACGCGCCCTTTCGGGTTTTCACGTGACGGGGTACCCGATTTTGCCTGCAGTGCCCTTTCGGGTTTTCACCACAGCTGGGTTTTGGGCCATTTTTGCACTTGTCCCTAATATAGGAGCAAGTCTGGCGGGACATCTCTATTTTTAACCCCATTTTTTACTTTTACTTTTTTTTTTGTTCTTTCTTCTTCCTTCCTTTTTAGAGGGTGACAGGTGGGAATGCCACCAGCTTAAGATGAGGGTAGCTTGGTTAGGGCGGAGTGCCACTAGACCAAGAAAAGGGTAGCTCGGCTAGGGCAGAGTGCCGCTAGACCAAGAAAATGGATAGCTCGGCTAGGGCGGAGTGCCGTTAAACCAAGAAAAATGTAGCTTGGCCAGGGCGGTGTGCCGTAAGACCAAGAAAAGAGGGTAGCTCGGTTAGGGCGGAGTGCCGCTAAACCAAGAAAAAGGTAGCTTGGCCAGGGCGGCGTGCTGCCAGACCAAGAAAGAGGGTAGCTTGGCTAGGGAGGAGTGCCGCTACACCAAGGAAGAGTAGCTCGCTTAGGGCGGAGTGCCGTTAAACCAAGAAAAAGGTAGCTTGGCCAGGGCGGAGTGCCCTTAAACCAAGAAAAAGGTAGCTTGGCTAGGGCGGGGTGCCGCTAGACCAAGAAAAGAGGGTAGCTTGGTTAGGGCGGAGTGCCGGTAAACCAAGAAAAAGGTAGCTTGGCCAGGGCGGCGTGCTGCCAGACCAAGAAAGAGGGTAGCTTGGCTAGGGCGGAGTGCCGCTAAACCAAGGAAGAGTAGCTCGGTTAGGGCGGAGTGCCGTTAAACCAAGAAAAAGGTAGCTTGGCCTGGGCGGTGTGCCGCTAGACCAAGGAAGAGTAGCTCGGTTAGGGCGGAGTGCCGCTAGACTGAGGAAGAGGGCAGCTTGGTTAGGGCGGAATGCCGCTAAACCAAGGAAGGTAGCTCGGTTAGGGCGGAGTGCCGCTAAACCAAGGAAGAGTAGCTCGGTTAGGGCGGAGTGCCGTTAAACCAAGAAAAAGGGTAGCTTGGCTAGGGCGGGGTGCCGCTAAACCAAGGAAGGTAGCTCGGTTAGGGCGGAGTGCCGTTAAACCAAGGAAAGAGGGTAGCTCGGCTAGGGCGGAGTGCCGCTAAACCAAGAAAAAGGTAGCTTGGCCAGGGCGGTGTGCCGCTAGACCAAGGAAAGAGGGTAGCTCGGTTAGGGCAGAGTGCCGCTAAACTGAGGAAGAGGGTAGCTTGGTTAGGGTGGAGTGCCGCTAAACCAAGGAAGGTAGCTCGGTTAGGGCGGAGTGCCGCTAAACCAAGGAAGAGTAGCTCGGTTAGGGCGGAGTGCCGTTAAACTAAGGAAGAGGGAAGCTTGGTTAGGGCGGAATACCGCTAAACCAAGGAAGGTAGCTCGGTTAGGGCGGAGTGCCGCTAAACCAAGGAAGAGTAGCTCGGTTAGGGCGGAGTGCCGTTAAACCAAGAAAAAGGTAGCTTGGCCAGGGCGGTGTGCCGCTAGACCAAGGAAAGAGGGTAGCTCGGCTAGGGCGGAGTGCCGCTAAACCAAGAAAAAGGTAGCTTGGCCAGGGCGGTGTGCTGCTAGACCAAGGAAAGAGGGTAGCTCGGTTAGGGCGGAGTGCCGCTAAACTGAGGAAGAGGGCAGCTTGGTTAGGGCGGAGTGCCGCTAAACCAAGGAGGAGTAGCTTTTGTCCGATTACTCGGGGAATGTTGGTTGTGCAGCATGATTGTCATGCCCCGAACAAGGCGGAAATATCGGGACGTACAGTCAGAGGCAAGCAGGAAAGAGAGAGAACTAATCTAAATACACAAGTGCTATGGAAAGGAAATACTAAATGATCATTAACAACCAAACTGATACAGTAATCTCAAAGGCAACTTAATACAACATGCAATAACAACCACTAAGACTCAACAACAAACTGAAACTAAATGATCTCCAAACACAACTAACAATAAGCACACCGCTAACACACTAGAACTGATACACTCAAGACATCACTCCTGCCCTTCCCCGTCGATAAGCGCGTCACCTGAGAAGCTTGGAAAGGGGGAAACAACGGGGTGTGAGCTGACGCTCAGTAGGAAATAACAGACATGTATAAGTGATTAACAGTTTAATTATATTTTTAAAATATCATGCTACAAACGATAATGCAATAAACAACGGTAATAACGAGATCTTGCAAGGTCAAGAAATATACAATTGATAATGATTATCAAGGATAACAAATACAAGAATTTACAACAGGAGATATAACAAGAGATATAACAATGATATAGTAATAAGGAATTGGCCAACAAGCAGTAATATCAATCCAATCATGATCAAGTAACAAGTAACAAGATACTTTTGTCATAGACGCCAACACTCAGGCAAGTACTTCGGTGCAATGCCCCACCTTGTCATTAACATCCCATGGGCTCACTAACTTTCGGGCGCTCTCCCCAGGACCAGACCGGGCCCTTATGATGCGATGGCATTGATTTACTGGGCCCAACGTCCCATCCGTCCAGACATTCAATCAATTTTAATGGCCAATTAATCAGAGGAATTTCTGTCATAAGTTCAGATTTAAAGGACTAACCTTGTCCTTGGATTCAAGAGTACAAACACGGTGAAACTCATCTCCAAGAGATGTGCGGTCGTAACAGAGCCGCTCCAGGGATATATACGGTTCATACAGAACCGTACGTACAGGAACTGGACTGAAACTCAGCCCGTGAAGTCAAGAAAAGAACGGCTGACAGTAGGCCGCCCTAAGGTAAGAACGGTGCAATATGGGCCGCTCATGTCTAAAAGACAGTGAGGCCCAAGAACAAGATATACGGTCCATACTGGGCCGTATAAAGATATGCGGTCACGAACGGGCCGCCGAAGAGGTTATGCGGTCCAATACTAACCGCGCATGCCTCGGGTCGTCCGATTTGATCCAAGACTTAACCCAACGGTTTAAACTCATAAAACAAGGTATGCTGGTGTTAAACAGATTCTAATCATGATTATAATGATGTTCCAAGATGACGGTAAGACCACCGGATAGAGTTTCCGGGGTAGAACCGAAACTAGCACGCTAATCGGCCAATCGGCTTCGCGTGAAGTGGGAAAGTTAAACATGATGTTCTACTGTAGTACAGCAGTAAACAGCAAGTTAACAGTCATATTAATCCTAATGCCAAGCTAATTTAATAGGGATTAGGTTATATATTAATCCAAGATGCCAAGAAAACAATTTAAGATGATAACGAGTTCGCGTAAGTCGCATAGGCACGAATGATAAGCAATAATCAGAAATTTAGTTGCATATTTAAATAGTTATTAAATGGGTTTCTATTTCACTAATTACCCTTAATGACATGCAAATGAATGCATTAGAACATAAATTAAGTCACTCTCTGTGGGGATAAACGGTTCTGTGTGGACCGTACAACTTACTGGGCATTCCGGGGCCGAACAGGGGTCACTCTGTGACACAGGGAGATGGACGGTTCCTCAGGGGCCGTCCATGGGTTTCTAATTATAAATTGTCATTATGACACTAAAATGGATGCATCATAATAATTACTAAGTCAATTACTGGGTAGATAAACGGTTGCTAAAGGGCCGTACATCTACTGGGCTGAACAGGGGGCGAACGGGCTTCAAACAGGCCTCAGGGAGTTGGGCGGCTCTCCCTGGGCCGCCCAAGGGTTGGGCGGCTCTGTCTGGGCCACCCAAGGGGTTGGGCGGCTCTGTCTGGGCCGCCCAAGGGGTTGGGCAGTCCTGGGAGGGCCGCCCATCCCTGGGTTGTGCGGCCAGAGCAGGGCCGTTTAAGGATATGTGGTCCAGTCTGGACCTTTCATCCAGATATGTGGTTCCTGATGAACCGTTCATCCTGGGATGAGTGGTTCCTGAAAAACCGTTCAACTAGGGGCATGCTAGGGTCAAAATTGGTCAAAAGGTGGGCTGGAGTTGGACGGTCTATCGTAAGACCGCCCATCTCTGGGTCGTCTCCGGTCATCCGTGCCGCGTCCGGTGAACGCCGGGAACAAGGGTTTGGATAGGGTTACACTAAAATGATCATAACTAATGCAATTGGACTCCAAATAAGGGGATTTTGGTATCAATGGAAAGCTAATACAAAACTCTACCTATCTACAAGGTCAATTGCATGATCAATTGCTGGAATCGAGGTCTATTAATGCAAGAACACAAGAAACCCTAATTCTGACATGCTGTGACTAAATCGTTAAATTCTCTCTACATACAGAATGGAATTTGGGGCTTCTTGGCTCAAATGAAAGCTACTTCGATGGTGAATCCAACCATATAAGATATGGTTCATGTGGATCAAGATCAATACTTCGAAATCATAAATCACTTCAGATGAACACATCAAACTAGGTCTAAAACATGATGTTACTATAAACAGAAATTCTCTACACATGCTTCATGAAACATAGGGCTTTCTACATTAAATGAAAGCTAACATCATGCTTATCATATCATATAAGTTAATTTAAGTTTGGTCTGTTACACCTACCTCAATCGGAGATTGAAAAACGTGCTAGATATGAAGAACGAACTAGAATACCCTTCAGAAAAGCCTCGACTGCTCTCTACACACCTGATAAAAATTGGGGCTTTCAGTCCCAATGGCTAGATCTCGTCGAGAGGATCAATTTCCTATATTCATGATCGAGTTTTGGTTAAGAATGCCTACCTTAATTGAAGAAACAAGGGAGGAAGATGGAAGTCGACGGCCTGCCGACACACCTACAAAGATCGCCGGAATTCTCCCCAGATCTGGATCCTTTGCCGACACCACAGCAACCAAAAGAAAGAGGACTCGTAGAGCTTTCTATGTATAGCTCATAGGCCTTCTGGAGAGTTCTGTGCTGGGAGTATTCGGCCGTGGAAGAGACGTGTTAGAAACGGCGCCGTGATTGTTGACTTGAGCAAACTCGGCTGAGAGCGCCGCCTAGGGTTAGGGTTTCGCTAAATTTATTGGGGGCTTTTGATCCTCAGATCCTCACCGTTCATCTGGCTCTGGTTTGAGCTCATTTGGTCGAGTATCAAGCCCTAATTTCGTATTTTAATCCAAGGTTAGGTTTGGGTCAAAAAGTGTGTAATTAAGGGCTTAATCTCTAAATAGATCTCACCACGGATTTTTAATGACCTAAAGCCAGAAGACAAAATTGCAATCTACATCGACCTTAACCTGTTTACTATTTTTATGGATTTTTATAAGGTGGTCGAAAATATCACTATTCTATTTCTAAGGAATTAAATATTAATAAATCCAAAATTCAATTATTAAATCCATAAAAATGTAAATTCTTAATTAACAAGAGCTAAATAAATATATTAAATCTAATAAAATAATTCGGGGTCTTACACCCTCCCCTACTTAAAGGAATTTGGTCCTCCAAATTCACTGCACTAACACTGCGAGTAGGGATAGAGATCGCTCACCTAGAATAAGTCGGGATACCGCTTCCGCATAGTCTCTTCAGACTCCCACGTAGCTTCTTCGGTCCCACGCCGACTCCACTGAATCTTGACCATCGGTATTGAGCGATTCCGGAGTTGCTGTTGCTTCCGGTCCAGAACCTTTATCGGTCTTTCCTCGTAGGTCAGATCCTCCTTCAGCTCGAAATCCACATGCTGTATAACATGAGTGGGGTCGTACACATACTTCCGTAACATAGAAATATGGAAGACGTTGTGCACGCCAGACAATTGAGGCGGTAAGGCTAGCCTGTATGCCACCTCTCCCACTCTATCTAGAATCTCGAATGGACCAATGTATCTCGGACTCAGCTTGCCATGAATGCCAAATCTTCGGATCCCTCTCGTCGGAGAGATCTTTAAGAATACATGCTCGCCAACCTGAAATTCCAATGCTCTCCTCCTGTTGTCGGCATAGCTCTTCTGTCTTGATTGAGCCACTTGTAACCGGTCCCGGATAATGCGGATGTTCTCTGAAGATTCCGAGACAAGATCCGGTCCAAGTCACTGTTTCTCACCTACCTCGTCCCAACACAACGGGGAACGACAACTTCTGCCATACAAGGCTTCAAATGGAGCCATCTGGATACTAGACTGATAGCTGTTATTGTAGGCGAATTCAATTAGGGCCAAATGCTCATTCCAAGTACCACCAAAGTCAATCATACATGCTCGCAGCATATCTTCCACTATCTGATTGGTTCTCTCTGTCTGTCCATCTGTCTGCGGATGAAATGCCGTGCTGAAATTCAGACGAGTACCCAAAGACTCTTGCAGTCCCTTCCAGAAATGAGAAGTGAATCTAGGGTCTCGATCAGATACTATATTCACTGGAATACCATGCAACCTCACCACTTCCTTTAAATACAAAGCTGCTAGAACATCAACTGTCCATTTAGATTTAATGGACAAGAAATGGGCTGACTTTGTCAATCGGTCAACAATCACCCAAATTGCATCAGATCCACCACGAGTTCTAGGCAAACCCATAATGAAATCCATGCCAATACTCTCCCACTTCCATTGGGGTATGTCGAGTGGTTTCAATTTCCCTGCCGGTCTGAAGTGCTCAGCTTTAACTTGTTGGCAAACCAAGCATTTACTTACGAAGTCAGCGATTTCCCTCTTCATATTCATCCACCAAAAGGATCGCTTTAAATCTCTGTACATCTTAGTGCCTCCGGGATGAATGGTGTATCTGGATCTATGAGCTTCCTCAAGAATCTTGTTCTTTACTGTAGCTTCATCAGGTACACAAGTTCTGCCTTTAAATAATAATCTACCATCATCAGCCAACCCGAAATCAGGTCTGCTGCTCAAGCTTCCCTTGATCTGTACCAGCTCGGGATCATTATCTTGCAAGGACTTGATCTCCATCAATAATTCAGGTTTAAGTTGAATCTGAGCAATCAAAATCCGATCATTGTCAATATTAAGATCCAGACTAGATAACTGTTCCAGTAACTTCCATTCTTGCAACAAGAGACTTGACAATATAGCTACTGGCCTCCGGCTTAATGCGTCTGCCACAACATTGCCTTTGCCGGGGTGATATTCAATAGAAAAGTCGAAGTCCTTCAAATACTCCAACCATCTGCGCTGCCGCATATTGAGTTCCTTCTGAGAGAATAAATACTTCAAGCTCTTGTGGTCTGAAAATACCGTGAAAGATTCTCCATACAGGTAGTGCCTCCAAATCTTCAAAGCAAAGACGACTGCTGCAAGTTCCAAATCATGAACAGGATAATTCTCCTCGTGCTTCTTCAACTGCCTAGAAGAGTAGGCAATCACCTTCCCATGCTGCATAAGTACACAGCCTAAGCCAATTCCTGAAGCATCAGTATAAACGACAAATCCTCCTTCACCAGAAGGTAAAGCCAATATAGGTGCAGTAGTCAAACAATCCTTTAGAGTCTGAAAGCTTCGCTGGCAATCGTCTGACCAATCAAACTTGTTCTCCTTGCGGGTTAACCTTGTCATAGGTACCGCAATCTTAGAGAAATCCTGGATAAACCTTCGATAATAACCTGCCAGGCCAAGAAAACTTCTAACTTCCGTCACACTGGTAGGCTGCTCCCAATTCTTCACTGCCTCAACCTTCGAAGGATCCACAGAAATACCTTCATTGGTGATAATATGTCCGAGAAAGGACACTCCTTGCAACCAGAATTCACACTTACTAAACTTGGCATAAAGTTGATGATCTCTCAATAACTGCAATGCCATCATCAGATGTTCAGCATGCTCCACTTCACTCTTGGAATAGATCAAGATGTCATCAATAAATACCACGACCCATTGGTCAAGATAGGGCCGAAATACATTGTTCATCAATTGCATGAAAGCTGCCGGAGCATTCGTTAGACCAAAAGGCATAACGACAAATTCGAAATGGCCATACCTGCTGCGAAAAGCTGATTTAAAGATATCCTCCTCCTTAATCCGCAACTGGTGATATCCAGATCGAAGATCGATCTTAGAGAAATATTGAGCTCCCGCTATCTGGTCAAATAACTCATCAATCCTCGGCAGTGGATATTTGTTCTTGACAGTCAACTGGTTTAACTGCCGATAATCGATGCATAATCTCATCGAGCCATCTTTCTTCCGAACAAACAATACAGGGGCTCCCCACGGAGACGTACTAGGACGAATAAAGCCCTTCTCGAGTAACTCCATCAACTGTTGCTTCAACTCCCTCAGTTCCGCAGGAGACATACGGTAAGGAGCCTTGGAAATAGGAGATGTGCCCGGAAAGAGGTCAATAGAGAAGATAACTTCCCGCTCAGGAGGCAGTCCTGGTAATTCCTCTGGAAAGACATCATAAAAATCTCGGACAATAGGAATGTCCTTGATCTCAATCTGCTGCTTAGGGGTTGCACAGATAAAGGCTAGAAAAGCCTCACATCCTCGCCTCATCAGCTTATCAGCTCGAAGAGCCGAAATAAGCGGTACGGAGTTATGGTGCTTAACTCCCACAAAAGAAAGTCCAGGGTGTCTAGTAAAAGACACAGAGCTAGAACTGCAGTGAACGTCAACCTCATGTCGAGCCAACCAATCTGCTCCTAGGATTACATCATAATCCTTCATATCCATGCAAATTAAATCAGCTGGAAAGTTCTGCTCACCAATCAAAACCTTACTAGAAGGATAGAAATGCTGGATTGCTGTTCTAGTGCCAATAGGGGTTGAAATCTCTAACGGAGTATCCATCATAACCGGTTCCATAGCTAATGACTTAGCAAAACTCCGAGAAATAAAGGAATGTGTTGCACCAGTATCAAAAAGAACAAATGCTGGCTTGTCGAGTATAATAAGAGTACCTTCGACGAGTCCACCATCTTCGACCGTTTCCGCTTCTTCTGCATACAAAGCTTGGAGCTTCCCTTGCGGCTTCTTGAAGACTTGCGGTTTTGCCGGTGTTGCTTGCTCCGCTATCAAAGGACAGTTGGGGATACGGTGCTCTTTGCTTCCACATCGCAAATAGGCGCCCAGCTTGTGCCAGCATTCCTCCACCTTGTGACCTGGATGATCACAATACCTGCATACGCCCTTAAACGGAACAATAGGGCCAGGCTTCTTATCTTCATACTTCGGCATCTTGCCTTTCCACGATCCGGACCCGCTCCATGAACTAGGTCCACTAACGGGCCTCTTCTTGATATACCCGGGTTTGATAATCCGGGAACCCGTAGGTTGCTCCTTCTTCGCACCGCTTCCACGGATTCTCTCCGTCATTTCGAGGGTATCTTCCAAAACTTGAGCCTTTCTCACCATCTCGGAATAAGTGGAAATCTCCATTGGTGCCAGTTGGTTGATATAATGCAGCTTCAATCCGTTGAGAAAACGCTTCGCCTTCATTTTCTCGGTGGAAATAAGGTGTGTAGCATATCGAGAAAGCCGTGCAAATTGAGCCTCATACTCTGCCACGGACAAACCTCGTTGCTTCAAGGCCGCGAACTCTGCCGCCTTCTTCTCTTGCACTCGGTCAGAAAAATACTTGCCGTTGAAAAATTCCTCGAACTCTTCCCACGTAACCTGATGATCACCGAGAGTCGCCTTGATAGAATCCCACCAAGTACGTGCATCACGCTCCAATTGAAATGTCGAGAGAAGGACACGCTCCTGGTTGGTGCATTGCATAACTTCAAATATTCTCCCCATCTCATCTAGCCAGTGCTCGGCTTGGTCGGGGTCGGTCGAACCCGCGAATCTAGGCGGATTCATCCCGCAGAAGTTCCAGTATAGATCACCGGTGCCATGTGGTGCCGCTCCTGCCTGAGCCACTTGCTGAAGGGCCTGGGTAAGGCCTTGAACCGTGCGCTGTAGGTTCCTCCATTCGGCGCGATCAGCTGCCATCTACACGAGAAATAGATTACTTAAGTTTAATCAAGATAGATAATTACACGATTAAGAAACGAACTTAACCCAAGTTTCTACCCATTCTCACCAGGTCAGGTCCTAGACTTTAACAAGATTAGGGGTCTAATGCACCTAGACACGACCAAAACTCGGTACCGGGCGGAGATAACCGGTCCGAAGACCACTCGCGCAAGTATGCGACCTTCCGATAGGCGTAGCCTAACGTTCGGACAACATCTTTTGATATACCGGGTTATTGGGATGCCATGCAAGAACTTAGGAAACCTAGAACTTAAGAACTTAAGAAAACCTAGGAATGTGAAACCTAGGCTCTGATACCAACTAAACTGTCACGCCCCGAACAAGGCGGAAATATCGGGACGTACAGTCAGAGGCAAGCAGGAAAGAGAGAGAACTAATCTAAATACACAAGTGCTATGGAAAGGAAATACTAAATGATCATTAACAACCAAACTGATACAGTAATCTCAAAGGCAACTTAATACAACATGGAATAACAACCACTAAGACTCAACAACAAACTGAAACTAAATGATCTCCAAACACAACTAACAATAAGCACACCGCTAACACACTAGAACTGATACACTCAAGACATCACTCCTGCCCTTCCCCGTCGATAAGCGCGTCACCTGAGAAGCCTGGAAAGGGGGAAACAACGGGGTGTGAGCTGACGCTCAGTAGGAAATAACAGACATGTATAAGTGATTAACAATTTAATTATATTTTCAAAATATCATACTACAAACGATAATGCAATAAACAACGGTAATAACGAGATCTTGCAAGGTCAAGAAATATACAATTGATAATGATTATCAAGGATAACAAATACAAGAATTTACAACAGGAGATATAACAAGAGATATAACAATGATATAGTAATAAGGAATTGGCCAACAAGCAGTAATATCAATCCAATCATGATCAAGTAACAAGTAACAAGATACTTTTGTCATAGACGCCAACACTCAGGCAAGTACTTCGGTGCAATGCCCCACCTTGTCATTAACATCCCATGGGCTCACTAACTTTCGGGCGCTCTCCCCAGGACCAGACCGGGCCCTTATGATGCGATGGCATTGATTTACTGGGCCCAACGTCCCATCCGTCCAGACATTCAATCAATTTTAATGGTCAATTAATCAGAGGAATTTCTGTCATAAGTTCAGATTTAAAGGACTAACCTTGTCCTTGGATTCAAGAGTACAAACACGGTGAAACTCATCTCCAAGAGATGTGCGGTCGTAACAGAGCCGCTCCAGGGATATATACGGTTCATACAGAACCGTACGTACAGGAACTGGACTGAAACTCAGCCCGTGAAGTCAAGAAAAGAACGGCTGACAGTAGGCCGCCCTAAGGTAAGAATGGTGCAATATGGGCCGCTCATGTCTAAAAGACAGTGAGGCCCAAGAACAAGATATACGGTCCATACTGGGCCGTATAAAGATATGCGGTCACGGACGGGCCGCCGAAGAGGTTATGCGGTCCAATACTAACCGCGCATGCCTCGGGTCGTCCGATTTGATCCAAGACTTAACCCAGTGGTTTAAACTCATAAAACAAGGTATGCTGGTGTTAAACAGATTCTAATCATGATTATAATGATGTTCCAAGATGACGGTAAGACCACCGGATAGAGTTTCCGGGGTAGAACCGAAACTAGCACGCTAATCGGCCAATCGGCTTCGCGTGAAGTGGGAAAGTTAAACATGATGTTCTACTGTAGTACAGCAGTAAACAGAAAGTTAACAGTCATATTAATCCTAATGCCAAGCTAATTTAACAGGGATTAGGTTATATATTAATCCAAGATGCCAAGAAAACAATTTAAGATGATAACGAGTTCGCGTAAGTCGCATAGGCACGAATGACAAGCAATAATCAGAAATTTAGTTGCATATTTAAACAGTTATTAAATGGGTTTCTATTTCACTAATTACCCTTAATGACAAGCAAATGAATGCATTCGAACATAAATTAAGTCACTCTCTGTGGGGATAAACGGTTCTGTGTGGACCGTACAACTTACTGGGCATTCTGGGGCCGAACAGGGGTCACTCTGTGACACAGGGAGATGGACGGTTCCTCAGGGGCCGTCCATGGGTTTCTAATTATAAATTGTCATTATGACACTAAAATGGATGCATCATAATAATTACTAAGTCAATTACTTGGTAGATAAATGGTTGCTAAAGGGCCGTACATCTACTGGGCTGAACAGGGGGCGAACGGGCTTCAAACAGGCCTCAGGGAGTTGGGCGGCTCTCCCTGGGCCGCCCAAGGGTTGGGCGGCTCTGTCTGGGTCGCCCAAGGGGTTGGGCAGCTCTGTCTGGGCCGCCCAAGGGGTTGGGCGGTCCTGGGAGGGCCGCCCATCCCTGGGTTGTGCGGCCAGGCAGGGCCGTTTAAGGATATGTGGTCCAGTCTGGACCTTTCATCCAGATATGTGGTTCCTGATGAACCGTTCATCCTGGGATGAGTGGTTCCTGAAAAACCGTTCAACTAGGGGCATGCTAGGGTCAAAATTGGTTAAAAGGTGGGCTGGAGTTGGACGGTCTATCGTAAGACCGCCCATCTCTGGGTCGTCTCCGGTCATCCCTGCCGCGTCCGGTGAACGCCGGAAACTAGGGTTTGGATAGGGTTACACTAAAATGATCATAACTAATGCAATTGGACTCCAAATAAGGGGATTTTGGTATCAATGGAAAGCTAATACAAAACTCTACCTATCTACAAGGTCAATTGCATGATCAATTGCTGGAATCGAGGTCTATTAAGGCAAGAACACAAGAAACCCTAATTCTGACATGCTGTGACTAAAACGTTAAATTCTCTCTACATACAGAATGGAATTTGGGGCTTCTTGGCTCAAATGAAAGCTACTTCGATGGTGAATCCAACCATATAAGATATGGTTCATGTGGATCAAGATCAATACTTCGAAATCATAAATCACTTCGGATGAACACATCAAACTAGGTCTAAAACATGATGTTACTATAAACAGAAATTCTCTACACATGCTTCATGAAACATAGGGCTTTCTACATTAAATGAAAGCTAACATCATGCTTATCATATCATATAAGTTAATTTAAGTTTGGTCTGTTACACCTACCTCAATCGGAGATTGAAAAACGTGCTAGATATGAAGAACGAACTAGAATACCCTTCAGAAAAGCCTCGACTGCTCTCTACACACCTGATAAAAATTGGGGCTTTCAGTCCCAATGGCTAGATCTCGTCGAGAGGATCAATTTCCTATACTCATGATCGAGTTTTGGTTAAGAATGCCTACCTTAATTGAAGAAACAAGGGAGGAAGATGGAAGTCGAGGGCCTGCCGACACACCTACAAAGATCGCCGGAATTCTCCCCAGATCTGGATCCTCTGCCGACACCACAGCAACCAAAAGAAAGAGGACTCGTAGTGCTTTCTATGTATAGCTCATAGGCCTTCTGGAGAGTTCTGTGCTGGGAGTATTCGGCCGTGGAAGAGACGTGTTAGAAACGGCGCCGTGATTGTTGACTTGAGCAAACTCGGTCGAGAGCGCCGCCTAGGGTTAGGGTTTCGCTAAATTTATTGGGTGATTTTGATCCTCAGATCCTCACCGTTCATCTGGCTCTGGTTTGAGCTCATTTGGTCGAGTATCAAGCCCTAATTTCGTGTTTTAATCCAAGGTTAGGTTTGGGTCAAAAAGTGTGTAATTAAGGGCTTAATCTCTAAATAGATCTCACCACGGATTTTTAATGACCTAAAGCCAGAAGACAAAATTGCAATCTACATCGACCTTAACCTGTTTACTATTTTTATGGATTTTTATAAGGTGGTCGAAAATATCACTATTCTATTTCGAAGGAATTAAATATTAATAAATCTGAAATTCAATTATTAAATCCATAAAAATGTAAATTCTTAATTAACAAGAGCTACATAAATATATTAAATCTAATAAAATAATTCGGGGTCTTACAATGATACAGCTTTAGGTGTCTACCGTTGAGTGGCGAGGATTGGATTTCCCCTCGATGGTTAAAAACCATGTAGGCCCCTCCTTCGTAGACCCTCTGTATCACATAAGGGCCCTCCCAATTAGCATTTAGCTTTCCTTTTGGGTTGGACGCCATGACTTCTTTTTTCTTGACCATGACGAGGTCACCTTTCATAAATTCTCGTCCTTTTATGAGTTTGTTGAATGCAGTGGCCATGCGGGCCTGATACATTTGGATATTCTTCTGAGCTTGGAGGCGCTTTCCTTCCAATTCAGCCAATTCTTCTAACCTTCTTTCAGCATTGATTTGTTCGCCACGGGCCAGGTCATATTGGACTGCCACTCTGAGTGACGGGACTTCCAGCTCTAGTGGAACCACTGCCTCCGAGCCGTATACCAATGAGTATGGTGAGCACCCTGTAGGTGTCTTGAAGACGGTGCGGTATGCCCATAGAGCTTCATACATTTTCTCTTCCCAGTCCTTTTTATTAGAACCAACGACCTTGGCCAGCAAGGTGCAGAGAGTCTTGTTAAAAGCTTCTGCCAATCCGTTTGCCTGTGGATTGTAAGGAGTGGAAGTCCTCCATTTGATCTTATACTTTTTGGCAAGCCGATAGACTTTCTGATTTCTGAAATGACTTCCATTGTCAGATATTATTCGGCTGGGGATCCCAAACCGGAAGATGATGTTCTGCTTGATGAACCTGGCGACCAGTTCACCAGTCACTTCTCTTAATGCTATAGCCTCCGCCCATCTGGGGAAGTAATCTGTTATGGCTAGTATGTACTTATGTCCGGCCGAGGAAGTCGACAGTGGACCGACTACATCAGTTCCCCATTGCGCAAACGGCCAACTGGGAACTGTAGGATGCAGAGTCGTAGGAGGCCTTCGAGGCACAGTAGCATGCTCCTGGCATGATTTTGCAAATTTACAGCAGTCTTCGAACATGGTGGGCCAATAGTAGCCCAGCTTCTTGATTTCTATCTTCATCTTGGGACTAGCCTGGTGGGCACCTGCTGTCCCAGCATGTACTTCTTTCATCGCTTGCCAAGCTTCCTCAGTGGATAGGCAACGGAGTAGAATCTTCTTACGCGCATCTGCCATTATTCGGAACAGAGTCCCATTTCTGAATTCATAAGAATCTTTGATTCTCAAAAGTCTCATCTTCTCTTCTCTTTTCTGCGGTAGCTGTTGGTGCAGGAACCACTGTAGCAAGTGCTGTCTCCAGTCAGATGCCTGTTCTGTGCTAACAGTAGCGACTTCTTCTTCTTCGGGGCACCCTTCTAGCATACTGGGGACTTGCCGCCGCTTCATAACAACAATGTTCAGCGTCTCATTTGGCGGGACTGCTAGTGAGCTGGCTAGCTTTGCCAGTGCATCAGCCTGGGCATTATGTCCACGGCCCACATGCCTGAGCTCAATATGATAGAATTTCGCCATGAGGCTCACAGCCTTTTGGTGATAGGGATTCAGTTCTGGCTTTCGCACTTCGAACTCCCCTTGGATTTGCTTTATCACCAACATCGAATCCCCGAATACCTGAAGCATTTGGATACCCATGTTGAGGCTGATATGGAGTCCGATTATCAGAGCTTCATATTCGGCTTCATTATTGGTGCAGGGCTTGTTTATAGAACAGGAAGTGTGCACAACCTCCCCTTTCGGTGATCTCAGCACAATACCGGCTCCGGCCCGCATTCTGGTCTTTCCATCGGAGTCCGCCTCTGTTCTGGATGCTCCATCAAAGAATAACTGCCACATAGCTAACTGAGCCTGGCAGGCTTCGAGCGTCTCATCATCGGGTAATTCAGTCCCTAGCATATCATTTTCTGGCACATGATGTTCTGCGAAGAAATCAGCCACGGCCTGTCCTTTTATCACCCTTTGGGGTGTATAGGTAATATCGAATTCTATCAGAATTACTGCCCATTTGCCCAACCGGCCCTTCAGTACTGGCTGAGTCAATATATATTTGAGCGGATCTGCTGCAGATATCAATCTAACTTCATGTGACAACATATAGTGTCAGAGCTTTTTGACAGCAAAGACCAGTGCCAAGCAGGTCTTTTCTATGTAGCTATAACTTTCTTCAGTTCTAATCAGCCTCCTACTTAGGTAGTACAAGGCCTGTTCTCTGCCTTCTTCATTTATCTGTGCCAGCATTGCCCCCAGGGAACAGTGTGTGGCTGCAATGTACAGTATTAAAGGTCTGCCTTTAATAGGTGCCCCCAGAACTGGAGGGGTCTTGAGATATTCTTTCAGCTTCTCAAAAGCTTCCTGACAGCCATCGTCCCAGAGGAACGGTACATCTTTCATCATGAGCTTGTGAAAGGGGTGGCATCTTCCCGATAGATTAGATATAAATCGTCGGATGTAGGCCAGACGCCCTTGCAGGGATCTCAACTCGTGCAGATTCCTTGGTGGAGGGAGCTCCTGGATAGCTTTAATTTTGGATGGGTCGATTTCAATGCCCCTATGACGGATAATAAACCCGAGAAATTTTCCACTGGACATGCCGAAGGCGCATTTCATAGGGTTCATTTTGAGCTCATATTTGCGTAACCTCTGGAACACCATCCTCAGGTCTTGCAAATGGTCTTCTCTTCTACTGGTTTTCACCACCAGATCGTCAATGTAGCACTCTACTTTCTTGAAGAGCAAATCATCAAAGATCTTTGTCATGGCTCTTTGGTAGGTAGCGCCGGCATTCTTGAGACCGAACGGCATCCTTTTGTAGTGGAATATCCCCTTCGGGGTGCGAAATGCAGTGTGCACTCTGTCTTCTTCACCAATCCAGATCTGGTTGTATCCGGATGACCCATCCATAAATGATAGGGCCTCATGGCCAGTAGTTGCATCGATCATCACCTCAGTGATTAGCACCGGGAAATCATCTTTCGGGCAAGCCTTATTAAGGTCCCGGAAATCAACACATATTCTGATCTGCCCATTCTTCTTCTTTACGGGCACTATATTGGCCAGCCATGTAGTATACTGGTTTTCTTCGACAAAGCCTACGTCAATCAGCTTGTCAACCTCTTTGTTAATCTGATTTATCAGTTCATGACGCATTCTCCTGGAAGGCTGCTTTACAGGGTTAGCCTCTGGGTTTATTGCCAATCGATGCTGCGCCACATCAGAACTCAGTCCCGGCATTTCATCATATGTCCATGCAAAGTAGTCTCAGAATTCCTTCGAAAACTGTATATATTGTTCCCTGGTAGCTGGCTCCAGCAGTGCATTGAGGAATGTCGACCTTGGCTCATCTGCGGTTCCCAGATTTATTTCTACAAGCTCATCGACGGTGGCCTGACCTCCATCTTTGACCTCGGGTGGGGCTTCTTGCAAGTCAATGAAGCCTCCCGGGATATAATCTTCTTCAGTTTCATGATTTTCTGTTTCATCATACTGGTCATCAGCGGTTGCTGGCTCATCATATACAGCCAATATTGCTGTATTCTGTTCAGTGTGCCCCGAGGACGTAACTGGATTAGCAGGAAACTCAAAGACGGAGTCTTCCGCCCTTAGAGGCTCTCCTGATGCAGACTCCTTTGAGAGATCATCATTCTGTAGAGCCCGGACTTCTTCCAGGATGCGCTTAAACTCCAAGCATTCCCTCAGCTCTTTGGCTCCTTGGTCTTCATCCGGGGTTCCCGTGTCAAACTTTGCTTCAGCATGGAACAGATCTTCTTTGGAAGGTAGGTCTTCCCATCACCAATCTTTCTTTGTTTCATCAGACGTTTCCGTCCCTGGCTGATTGTCTGGGGCTTCATTGTCTGTTATGGACTGATAAATGATTTCTTCATCTTCCGAAGGGTACGGGTCGTAGCCCACCCCAGGGGAATCTTCATGCTGGTAGAAGGTAGAGATGACATCCACCTCGGCCTCATAGTATTCTTGTAAAGTATAGTCCAGTCCCGGGTGCTGTGTGATCTTCCTCAATTCTTTATTATCTCGAGGCGGATCCCATAACTCCTTGAATGCTTTCTTCTGGGCGGCAGACTGTAGCGATGGCATCTGCATCTTAGAGAACATAGCGAAACCCATCGGGTAGTATAGTCCAAGCCCATAATCGGCAGCATCTGGTTTGCAGCCTCTTCAGGGACCATGCAGTCTTGATCATCTTCCTCGACTGACTCCCCAGTGTAGAATATGGTAGGTGGTTCACAGAAGCGAGGGTCTTTCATAGTCTTCAGTGGTAGCACCGTCTGGTATTCAAGGCTGACGATGGGTTTAAATAAACCCTGCGGCACCTCCACTTGTGTGTACTTTTCTTTCATTTCTTCATTGATATCATCCGGGTGAATGTTAGGAGGGGTGATCCGAGCAAAGTCACCGGCATAAGAGATGTGAGCTACCTCATGCTTTTTAATATAGCCCTTTGGTGGCGGTGGAGACCAATCTCTTGCCTTCGTCGTCGGCTTTTTCTGTCTGACCACAGCCTCTTTCTCTTCACCCTTTCGCGACACCTCCGTGTAGTAGGACGCATCGAGCATATGGCACTCGAATACTTCGAAGGGATGCAGATCCGCAAACACCCTCTCTTCTTTTCCTTCATGGCAGTATTTGATGCACTGATGTAGCGTGGATGGCACTATCTGATATTCATGCAGCCACGGTCTCCCCAGCAGGGCCTTATATGTGGTGTTGGAATCGATCACATAAAATCTTACCACGGTAGTGAGGTCGCCCAATGTGAGGTTGAAATCAGCCACCCCAAGAGGTGTTTCACATTTCTGGTTGAACCCTGCAATTTTCATATCTCTGACCCTGGTAAGCTGCAAATCAAAGTAATATTTCTGATAGATGCGGTATGGGAGGATGTTCACAGCAGCCCCGGGATCTATCAATATCCTGCTCAGCGGCTGACAGTTCAGGGAACCCTTCATATACAGCGGCCTATTATGACCGGAATTCGGGATTAGCATATCATCTTCCGTGAATGTGATCGATGGCCCAGAATTCACTTCTGTTAAGAGTGCTTCGTATTGTGTCGGCGACTGCAAGGCATCCACAATTGCTTGGCGGGCTTCTTCACTCAGAGAGAGGATTTCCCAGATGGAGAACCTGGTAGGGAGCTTCTTCAACATCTTCATGATTCGACTGCCTACCCGGACATTAGACAGTCTCATTTCTTCTGCCCATCGGGGTCTTGGAGGTTCATGTGGTGCCTGTGGCCTTTGCTGCCCAGTCCCAGTTTCATTATCTTCCCCTGTTTCCCGGGAGGCTTCTTCTGTAGCAATAGCTCCTGGCTTTGCTAGAGGGTCACTTCCTTCATTTTCTTCATGCTGCTTCTGCTTCCTAACTGCAGTCTGCTGGCATTTATTGCTTTTAGCTGGAGCAGTGTGAGCCAATTGCTCATTCTCCAAACTGGACAAGAATTCCAGGAACGAAGGAGCTTCTTCTTTCTCTTGGTACAAGCTGGCAGGGGGAGGAACCTGGACACCTCGTACCTCTGGTTCTGGGATCTGGTAGGGTTGCTCCCCTCTGAATATAATGTTATGATTAGCTGGTGGTGGGCGCCCCCATCTTTTCCCAGAAAGTGTTGCATGGGCTGAGGTAGAGGCCTCAGCATGGTTGGCTTCTAGCGGGGCATTTGATGCTTCAGCCTCATCATCCTCCCCGGGCAAGCAAAAGAGCACTGACAGGGTGTTACATTGTACTGTCGTGACTTTCTTTCCCTTTTTGGACCTGGGCCGTCTCTTCTTCTTCTGGGAATTTGGCTTTGCCAGCTCCTGTCCCCAGAAGGGCTCAGTCTCATCTTTTCTTTGTTCTGCCTCTGGATGCTCTTCAATTTTCAATTCTTCGAGCTGCTCCCAGAGTATACAGTCTTTTACCAGCAGGCGTTTGGGCTTTTTCTGCTCATATTCATCGAGCTCATTGATATACTACTGTAGACGCCTGGCTGCAGGACTTACTTCTTTATGTGCGGGTAGGGGAGTTTGTCTCCTCCGGTTGTGAGTAGGGATCCGGATGACTGGCCCGGTCTCATCTGTGCGCCATACTGGCTTTACTGGAGGCGGTTTAGGCCTTGGTGTGACACCTCGAATAATCACCCCGCTGGCACTGGCTGCGGGAGTTTTTCTTCTATTCTTTATGGGTTTCGTCTGCCATCCCTCCTGATCCTTCAGTGGGGTGAGGAAACAAGCTTCATAGGTATGCCTGGTACATTCCTCAACGGCTTCCTTAGGTAGCTGCTGGTAAACTGAGATCATATTGGCGGCCATTCTCCAGGGCGGAGGCTCATGGGGATGAGGCGGCTTTACCTGATAATCTCCCAGCTGCAGCTCACCCTTTTTAACCATTCCTTCCATGATATCTTTGAAGACATAACAATCCTCAATTGCGTGCCCCAGCGCACGGTGAAATGGACAGAACAGAGGATCATCTTTCTTTGCCGCATCCTCGGGTCTCTTTGGTTCAGGCAATGTTACCTTGTTGAACTTGTATGCCCAGTTAAATAGTGCTGCCGTCTTCTCCTTGGGAAAAGAGTAAGCCTTCTTCATCTTGTCTCTTAGAGAGACCTTGTCTTTTCTTTCTGCTGCACCCTCAGGCGGGGGAGCTTCATCTGCCCCCTTCTTCCCTTTCTGCTGCTCGAAGGTTCTGAAATCGACGGTGTTGGCCTCAAAATGTGATGGTCGTCGATCATTAGCTTTACCTTTCAGCACATTGGGAACATTGGCGGTTGGACGTTTGGACAAGAACGTCTCAACCTCCGCCACTATATTGTTTAATCGATCAAATGTTCTGACATCTGCACCGATCATCTTTTCTAGCACCTCTCTCCTGAGGCTCTGTTTACATATCTGCACTGCATCTTCTTGATGGGGGGGTCTTCTGCATCTCATGGCTAAGTTCCTCCATCTTTTGATGTAGTCCAGTGTAGTTTCATCTTGCTTCTGCCTGGTTGCATATAGCTCTGCTATTGTGATTTCTCTTTCAGTGACATGAAATCTGTCGCGGAATTTTCTCTGCATATCAGGCCAATCAACCACCGATCCAGCTGGCAGGCTTGAATACCATTCAAAGGCTAACCCAGTAAGGGATGAGCCAAAGAACTTAAGCAGATAAGCTTCGTCGACTACCAGGTCGCCCATGATTGTGGTGTAGTAAACTATGTGCTCTCTGGGGGAGCCCTGGCCATTAAATTTTTCGAACTTAGGCGGCTTACTGACGCCTGGAGGTAGTCTCTTAGCAGCATATTGGGGAGGATATGGCACCTTGTACACATCATAGGTACTAACATCATCGCCAGTCTTCTCAGACAGCTTCATCTCCACAATTCTTTCAATCATCAGCTTGTGGGCTACGGCTGGATCTTTGTCTTCTGGGAAGAAGTGAGCTTGTTGCTGACTATGAGGAGTTGTCATCACAGTGGCGCGCAAGGTGGGCGCGGTAGGCTGTGTCTGAGACGCAGAGGGCTGAGCTACTGTTTGCTGTGGAACATGTTGGCTCGGCGCTTTGCCCTTATCAGCCAGGAGAGGATTAGCTGGGATAGCCGTCTCTGTTGAGCTGGAAGTATGCCCGACAGGCTCGGCTTGCTTGGAGACCGGTGTAGCTTCATGTCTCTCATTGAGCTGTCTTCTGAGAGCATTGATCTCCTGCTGGTATCTTCTGAACATCATCTGGATCATGGGATCCAGGGTGGACGGGATCTGTATATCTTCTGAAGTCCCTTCAGCATCATCAATGAAGGGATTATCTCCCTCTTCCGCTGTCACCACATTAACCGTCATAGTGGTGATCTTGCAGGCTTCACCATTAGTCTTCATTTTATCTTTTGCCGCCTGGCCTCTTCTTGTGACAGGCCTGGGTCTGGTTGCCAGCCTGAGTAGCTCGTCCGGTTGAGTTGGTAGCATGTCTTGCCTCCAGACAAGTCCAGCCATGTTACAGGTGAAGATCTACATCTTTCCCTTCTGCCTGTAGACTTTTCTTTTTGCCTGGTCGGGATATTTGAGTCGGTCAAAGACCGATATTCTTTCTTCAGGTTCTTCCCCACACAGGTCTTCTTTCCCATATCCGGCCCTGCGGCCTTCCCCATGATCATTGGAATCGGAGGAGGAGACTTCGAGCATCACTTCTTGAACGGTTTCTTCCTCTTCTTCATCCACGGTGCCTAGGGCACGGGATAATCTTTGCTGACCGAGGGCAGAATTCCCCAGGTAGTGGAAGTAGTCTTGAGCCACTTGCTTCATCTCTTCTTGATTGTGCCTTTGTGACTCTGGTTGGAGCATCAGTCTTTCCTGGCCTCTTTGCTGATGAGCCAGTTTTGCCACCTGAGCATTGAGATGCGCGGCTTTGGAATATCTAAATATATCAGCCTGTCTGGCACAGGCTCTTGGTCTTCTTGGAATGGCAGCAGCGACTGGTTCGCTTGTTCTCATCTTTTCTTCTTTCTCAAATCTTCTGTCGCCATCCTGGCAGTAGTTGGCAGTAGCATCATAGTTCCTCCTTTGCCATGTTCTGCCCCCAGCCCTGGGATGGGGGACCGAGAGGTCTTGCTTCCGCTCATATTTTCTGCCCCTCATCCTGGGGCGAACAGTGGTCAGATTTCTTTCTTCATTTTCTTTCTCATCTTTCTTACCCCAAGCCCTGGGGTAAACAGTAGCATCATCTCTTATGTCTTTTCCTTCTCTTCTTCTGCTTTCTGCCCTGAAGCGGGCAATAGCATCCTCGGTAGCTTTCCCCTCATCTCGAGTTGGGGCCCAGCTCTGAATCTTCTTTGGTCGCCAGACCTGTTTATATTTTACTGGCTTGGGCGCCAGCGGCTTCCTCTCATCAGTTTCCCCGTTGGCCCTCCTGGTGGCCAGAACTTGGAACTTGTTGTCGATTTGGACGGTCGGGACAATCCTGTCCGACCGGACTTCTCTCGGGTGACCGTTGAGGTTCACCCTAACGTCACCCATCATCATCGTCCTCCCAAAATTTGAGAGACGACGGTCGGTAGCAGCATACCGGCTCCTCCGGTTAGTTCTTTTCTTCATTTGGGCAGCAGCGGGGACCGTGTCCCTCCTTTGAACATGGTGAACATAGCAGGCGACGGTTGTCGAGGTCGTCCTCTCTGGTAAGCTACCCTTGTTATCAGCAGTCTTCATCGGGGCACTTGTAGCAGTGCCTTGCTCATTGTTGTCGACCTGCAGAAGGTCGGTGAAGATGAGGCCCAGGCAGTTGGGCAGTCCGACAGCAGGGGGCATTGACCCGAATGACAGCGGTACCGCCAGGTAACCCTCTCGGACATGCACATCAATCGGTTGTTGGTCGAAGCACACGGACATGAGTCCAGTAGTCATTGTAGCTTCCTGGAAATAAGGAAAGCGCACAGAATCAAAAATTTGAGGAGGGCCCGCTGGGCCTCCTGTTTTTGGCGTAGAGATGAAGGGAGACTTAGTCCCACCGGGCGTGCCAAACTTGTGGAACGCGCTTTCTCGTTCTCTTCTTTTTATATAGGTATATGAGTATATGTGGATTATTTATTGATTTATTGGCGTGCCAGTCACCGGGGTGACAATTTTATTGTGCGCTCGATCTGATTTTTAATCAGTCGATTGTGAAGTTCGAGTCGGGACCCGAAGTCTGTCATATCATAAAGGCTATGACGTTAATTACGCCCATCCTAAGAAGGAAAACCCTTGATTAAACGCCAAAAATAAGAGGAAGGTAGCGGCAAAAATAAGACTCAAACGAGAGAGACGGTTGGTTCATCACCAGGGCGTTAAATGGCCTGAGTGAAGCAAGGATACATCAAATGGGGAGCAAATCCAGCGGCATGTCCCCATTACCTTGGACTATGCCAGATGGGGATAGGAAACCACCCATGCAGCGGCAGGGTGGGATCCATAAAAAGGTCGGGTATATCTAACCCGGAATCCGGATAAGGACCGGTGCGACATGGCACACCCTGTGTAGTCGTGATGTCTTATTGATATCCCCCTTCGGAAGACCATCGGAGAACATGCAAGGGCAGAACTCCATGGGCCAGCGGGGTTAGGAGAGAATACCATGATCACTCAAGGTGATACGAATGAATTTTGGCAGCATATCCCCTTTATCCTGGATTATGCCAAGAGGAGATAAGCCATCATCCACGGGATGCCAGGATGAAAGCCGGAAAAGAAGGGGGCACCAGGCCCGGGGCCATCACCCACATCCATAGCACCGATTTATGTTCCTTCGGAACCCGCCAGAGCACATGTAGTGACATAGCCCGTTAGGTCCATAAGGTTATAAAGAAACCCGAATCGGAACAGAACAATGTAGGGGAGGTCCTCCCCATTGATTTATTTCCTGAGGGATGCCAAGTGTTCTCCGTATATCCCTTGGATGGGTACAATATGGGGATCAAGGTTCAGACCAAGAAGAAAGAGGTTCTCGGCGTGAGGGTTCAGAAATATGGCATGGCTTCTCGGCGCGGGCTGAAAGGAGTTCCCGGCGCGCCACGAAGGGGGCTCTCGGCATGTGTTGAAGGGGGGAGGAGGCTCTCAGCGTGAGGGTTCCCGGCGCGGGAGTTCCCGGCACGCGCCGCGCCGGGAACTATTCACGCCAAGAAGGTGCTGGGCTTGAGCGCCGTGAGGGCTATGGGGTTTTACGGTACCCTGTTTTGGGGGTTTTTCACGGGATTCAGACATGGCCTGGAGAATGGATTCAGGAGGCAAGTGAGGAAAGAGCCAGGGGCCTACCAGGTTGACAGCAGAGGGTCACAGATGAAAGGGGTTCGAGGTATCAGAGTCAATGCGCCTTCGAGCTCTCAGGAACAGGCTTCACGCCATCAATATTGTCGACCATCCAGGAGATCGAGAGACGACAAACTCTGATCCCTGCAATGGCCCTAGTGGCTTGAGAAATTTGAGAAGAAAATCACGGACTCCGTGACATTTAAACCATCGATGACATCGAGGGAGAGAGGGGGGAAACAAGGCCCAGAAATCCACAGTGAGGATTGGGGCTTTGTTGGCTCCGTCTCATCTTAAACAGGCACGCGTATAATCACAAAGGATTATCAGAGTCCTAAGCATTCGAGCAATCAATGTATGCAGGGGACGACAGATACCCTGAAAGAGAGATAGAGAGGACAAAGCTCAGGGATCCATAGAGGTGAGGATCGGGGCTCTGTACCAGCTCCCCCGGTGCTGCGAGAGAGGCAAGCAGCAGGGAGTACCTATCAGCCGCCAGGACTACCGACCGACACCTGAAATCATGGACTCATCGATCAAACTCCGCAACCGAAATGATAGCTACCACGATCATCAGAGAGGGGTGAGAGAAAGAAACTCGAGCTTCTACTCATTGCACCATCTTTATTATTCATACTTCATTGGCTACAGCGAGATAACTCGGACGATAGTCGAAAGGGGACTATGAACATCCTTCGAGTAGAAGAAATCCCACATACAAGGGTAGAAAGAATACATGAGAGAATGAAAAGAAACCCGTTCAGAATGACAGGAAGATGGGGGAGGGCGGAGCATTGACTCCTCTCCCTCCCTGAGCACCCCACCTTCTCCTTCTCTCGAGCTTCGCAGCGGCTTCTTCACTCGCTCTCTTTTCTTTCTCTTTCTTTCTATCTATTTTCTGGATGAGGTTTCTTCTGTCCTCCGTCTCCTCTCTTCTTTTTTTTGTCTCGAGAGAAAGGGGGTTTTATAGGCATAGCACCCCCTCCCTATCGGCATGATCATCTCGACGCCCGGTTGATGAGCTCCCGGCGCGCCTTATTCGGAGGCAATAGGCTTCTCGGCGCGCCTTGTTCGGAGGCAATAGGCTTCCCGGCGCCCCTTCCTCATATGGGTCTTGTTGGGCTCTCGGCGCCACACGGCTGGGCCCGTTTAGATCTTTTAGTCTTTTATGCTTCCTCATCGGTAAGCTTGAGCTGTTAAGGCCGCTTAATCTGTCCCTTCATTTGTCGGTCCCTCGAGTCCATCAGGCTAGGCGAAGGCCCATCAATTGGTGAGTTAGCATAGCTTCATCAGAATATTTCTGGGGATTTTCATCAGTCAGTGGACTGCAGTTCTTCATCAGTACTGCCGTCTAAGCGACGACAATACCGGACATCAGCTTGGCCGGGGAGGGCTTCAGCCGGGTGGTAGCTTCAGTGATAAATCTTCCGTAATCCTGGTCTTGCAGGGACTTCCGGGATCTTCATCTTTCACTCAATCTTTCATTATGTCTCGTTTCTATTGTCTGTTATATTTCAGGTGTCAACAGTGGTGTTTCCGAGAATTTGTGGCTGTGCGCGCGGATCAGAGTGCGCAGCGGAAGCGTGGTGGGCTTGTGACCCATTGGTTCAGGATCGTAGTGTTGGTTGCTACGGGCGGATTCTTGAGTTGCGTTGAGCATTGGAGGATTGGTTCCTCTATGTGAAACGTGTCGTTGCCGTGCCGTTACTCGAGATATTCTGGTTCTTGGCGCTGGCAAGATGGAATGTTGGGAAAAGTGCTAGCTAGTGTGCCGCATGAGTACCATGTTCCTGTGATGGAAGCCGTGTCAGGCATCGGTGTTGGACCTGGATGGGGTGTTGAGAATGTCGCCTGACGGAGGTCGAGGACGTGTTGGTCAGAGTCGGTGGCCTGGTGCTCGACTTGTGTTCCCAGTCGTGTCCTCGAATGAGATCGTTCTTGGAGAAGTGATCTCTGGCAAGCTGTGGGTTCCTGTTGGTAGCTACGAGTGACTGGTAAGGCTAGTCTCGTAGCCAACCGCGGTGAGATGTTTGTTGCTTTGGGGACCCGTGAGCACTGTTCAGGTGGTGTCCCGTGGCTCTGTGGTAAGGGCGGAATCGGGATTGGTAGGTGTCCACTTGGATTGATCGAAGGATTTGATGAGACCAGATGGAAGAGTGACGCTTGTGGGCGGAGGCCTTTTTGTGAGATTGTCGTCGGTTTGTTGGTCCTTGATAGAACGTCGGTGTCGCAATGGTTATCCTTGGTTTGGTGACCAGCATGGGATGGTTCCCCTGTGAGTCTGAGTCCAGTGAGATGATGACTGAAGACACCAGGAAAGAAGGAAGAACCTGAGCGAGCAGTTGGTGGTCGTCGGCGTGTGGTCATTTCACAGACAGAAGATGCTGGTGGTTGGGGATCGAGCGTGGCGAGAGCCGTGTGCCAGCGAGACCTTTGGTGGTCGTTTCTGTGATGTGCCTTTCCGGATGGGATCTGGGCTTTGTCGAAGTTGTCTTCTGGCAGAGTTGGCACAGTGATGTGTCTGGCTTTCAGCTTGCCATGCATGAAGTGACTTTCGACGTTGAGCTGTTGTTCTGGTTGCGGTCTGCTGAGATGGCTGCGTGAGCTGGTGGAGGCTCTATTTTGGTTGCTCCCTTGAGGAGGGTGTGCGACCTGTCAGCTGGCTGCGAAGCTGATGTGCGATTTGTCTACCGACCATAGGATGGATCAGTAGCTATTTCTCATGACGAGGGTTGTGATTCCTCGGTGAGCAAGATTGTGGCTGCGGTGCCATGGTGGATTCTCGTGTTGTTTGAGGTGATGCCGGACTGTGTCCTTTGGTATATGCCTGCTCTGTTGGCCAGTGTGCTCGGCGCGAGGAGCGAGGTGTTGTTTATGATTGTAAGTCTGGCTGTGTCCCTCAGGATCGGTGTTTTCATGAGAATTGAGGTTTTTTGTGCTGGGGCTCTGACAGCGTGTCGGTTGGTTCAGTGTTCTTCCCCTGTGACTGTGTGCTAGGTCCTGAATTTCGAGGATGAAATTCCTTTAAGGGGGGAGGGCTGTAATGCCCCGGGTCTTTCGGATCCTTCTTCTTGGGTCCCGGATCTGCATTTCTAGTATATTTGGCTCCGTTGAGTCCGAAATGATGTTTCGAACATCTTTCGTGTTCGGATCGGCGCGATCCGGGGTTGTTTCGGAGGCCCGGAAGAGCTCCGCGGTTTTTCCGCGCGTGTTTTCCGATTACCGGTGTGTGTTTCGGTAATTGCTGCGGAACCCTGTAGCGGGTGAACCGGGACGTTCACCAACCCGCGAGTGGTATCGTTGTGATCAGCGCGTCGCGAGGATCGAGGAGGTGTATTTTTCTATTTTTTTGGATTTTTCCAAATTTTTGGATTTTCCTATATATAACCCTTTTTCTCTCTCTCCCCTCTCATTTCTCTCTTCTCCCCCTCTCTCTTCTCACGCTCTCTCCTCTCTCCCTCTCTCTCCGGTGGCCGATGGGGTGGAGCGTGGGCGAGGTGGGGACGGCGCGGGTGAGGTACGGGCAAGGATGGGTGAGGATCGAGGCGGTGGAGGCGCGGTGAAGCTCGGCCGTGGGTTCGTGGAACGGCGAGGCTTCAATGGCGTTTTCTTCGTGGATCGGCGTCCACGGTGCGTGAAATCTTCGGTGGAGGTAGGGATATGGACCCCCAGCTCGTGCACTTCCTTCCCCGTGAGTTTTGTAGGCCGTGGTGAGCCGAGCGGGCTAATCGGGGCGATTTGGGGAAAAATGCATGTTTTTGGGGAGTGAGCCAGATCCCTCATTTTATGGCGTTTTTGACCGATCCAGGGGTTTAGATGCATGCCTAGGGGCTTGGGGATGGATTCCCCTTTGTTTCTCCATCACCCGGGGGTGATCGGGGCGTGGATCGAATTTTTGGGCATTTTCTCGCCGTTCTCGATTTTCCGAAATGGTCGCGGTATACTAGTAACCGCGTTCATTTGTCGCGGTCCTGCGAGAACCGCGTTTGCCTAAGAGCGTCGGCAAGCGTCGCGGACGTGCGATAGACCATTTTCATCTAGTCACGGTCGTGACCCGACCGTGACTATGTGGTCGCGGTCCTTGGGCGACCGCTACCATCGGGCTGCGTCTGGCTAGTCGCGGTCGTGACCCGACCATGACTACTTGGTCGCGGTCCCCGGTCGACCGTTTCTAGGTGGTCGCGGTCCCCAGGTGACCGTGACTACGTTGCGGTTCCCGTTTGCGTTGTTTTGACCTCCGGTCGACCCGGTTGTGACCCAGTGGTTGACTTTAGGTCTTGTGAATGTCCTTGACACCCCGTGGAGTTCTGTGACCGTGTCTTTGGGTGTCCGGAGATTCTGTGTTACCTTGATTAGCGTGCCCATATGTGTAGTGGGTCCGGGTGACCTCACGTGTTCCGGGCATTCGTGTTACGCTCGATCAAGTCACCGTGTATCGGTGTGTGTGCGGTGGGGTCTCCCCCGCATGTCGTGGGTTTCCTTGGAAGGTGATTCCCATGTGGGCCACGTGTTTGGCCTTGGACTGCGAGTCCTGTTATCCGGCCTAGGGTTGGAGGTTTCCCGCTTGCCCTGAGATGGGAAATCGACATGGCGGCTTGCGTGCTGCCCTGGGAATCAAGCTTCTGTGTTTTCCGTGTGGCCCGTGTGGGTGACTTTAGTCCTTTGCGTTCCCTTCCCGAGGGAGTGGTCTTGGCCGCTCGTGAGCTATCTCGGTACTCGTGCTACCGTGGTTTTAGACCTAGAGATTGGACTAGATTGACGGCCTTGTGCTGTTACGTACAACGGTCTTGACCCCGAGTCTCGTGACTCAAGGACCGTTGGGGGTAGTGCGTCTAGAGGACTGTCCAGAGCCTAGTGGCTTAGTGCCACTTGAGTTTTCTCGACTCTCGCGCAGGGTGCGTGCGTGGCCGTGGACTGCGAGTCCTGTTTCTTCTTCGACTGTGGTCACCGTGCGACGAGGCCGGTACGTGGGGTTGTCCCCGTACGTCGTCGGATGCGGACGTTGTTTTCCGTTGATTTGAGAGTCTACTCCTTTAGTGACCCTCCACTAGTCGTAGCCTACCAGTACACGGTACCGGTCGCACCAGGGAGTGGTGTACGGGCTTACCCTTAGACACGGTTTATGGACCGGTTGTCGTCGGGCCCCACGTCTTGCAGCCAAAGTCCGGCTGAGGGGAAAACTGGTTAGAGGGCTAGACAAGGGACGCGCGGTCTGTGTGTATACACGTGGTTGGGGGCGGTTGGACCCACGTCGACGGGCGTGACCCCAGCTAATCACTTGTTTGTGGTTACTTGTACGGTGTTCGTGCCTTTGGTAGGCGCTACCACGTCAGGCAGTTCACCTGCGGTGTGGTGTAAGATGTCAGGGGACGCTACCGACTGTGCTTCTAGTGGGAGGTACTCCTGTCGAGTACGGAGTGACAGACTGTTAGTTTTCTCGGTCGTGTTGACCGTTAAGTTCGGTTGTCTCACCGTGGCGCGTGTGTCAGTTTTCACGCAATGAGACTAGTGCTAGTAGCTTTACCGAGGTTGCGTCTTGCCGTGCGGTACCCGTGACCAGGTGTCAGGGTTACACTTTGGACAGCGTGTCCAGGTTGGCCGTGTTTTGGGAGACAGGCCTCTACGGCGTGGTTGCCGTGGGTTTTTACTTCGGTAAGCGGTACTAGTGTAGTTCGGTAGCCTCGACTGTGAGTTCGGGGTGTGTTTTTGGTACAGTAGGAGTAGCTGTAGTGCCGAGTTTCGACCGGCCACCGGGTTTACTATTCCTGCTGTTGCGGTTGCTCTTGTAGCCTTCCTTTCCGCTACTGCCGTTGTTTCCGGTTGGGGTTTCGCGGGATCCCTGCTGAGTCTCTGTTTTGGAGACTCATTCCCTGCTTTTCAGGTGTGGCGGTTCTTCCTCGAGGTTCGAGGGTGCGGAGCGGAGGTTCTCAGTTGCCAGCTTGCCGGGCCGAGTGTTCACTTGGCATGTGGTACGCTTTACTGCTTTAGACTATACTTTCTGTTGGACTAGACTATGTTGTAGCTATAGTTGTTTATTTATTTATGTTAATTGTTGAATTGTCCTGCTTTATTTCCTATTTCTCTGTGTCTCCACACTCCTTTTAGCCCTCCCGGCTCGTGGACGGCGGTGCGAGTCTCGAGTTATCGGGCCTTCCCGGTAATCGGATTCTCGGGTCGTTACAGCTCCTGCTTCAGGAACTTACCGTTGTGTATTCTTTGGGATATTTCTACACCGTTAAGGACCCGAGGGTGGGTCCATAGCAGTGTATAAATTCATGAGGGTATCCTGTGCTTTCTTTGTCATTTAATGCGCCCGTACAAATGTGGGGATTTACCGGATGGTAGTATTCTCCCGGAGCCCTGGAAGGCCTGTCTCCCCGGGTCTTCTCTCTTCGACATTGACATTAATGCAGGGTCTTGGCGGGACATAGGGACGTACAATTTTATACGTCCACAAACGCCCCCCACCCACGGGCAGCGCAGGCCAAGGATGAGCAGAGCAGTGCTCGCGGGTGTATCCATGGAATTAACATACATTATTGGGCGTACGCACGTAAGATGCGTGACGTAGATGTTATTATATTTATTGCATATTTATTATGTCATTATCATCTATTATATATATATATATATATATATATTTTTCCTCTCTTCCTTTTCTTTTCCCTTCTCTCTTTTTCTTCTCTTTTTTTGTGTTCCTTTTTTCTCTTCTTTTTTTTTCTTTATATTTTTTGTTTTCTCTCCCTCTTTTTCTTTTTTCTTTTTTTCTTTTTTTTTATTTTCCCCTTTTTCCCCTTTTTCTTCTTTCCCTTTCCTTTTTTTTTATTTTCTGAAACCGCTATAAAAGGGGGCGGGGGAATTCGAAACTTCCCCCCTCTCTTTTCGAATTCTCCCCTTCTCTCTCTCCTTGTCTCTTCGGCTCCCGCTCCCTCTTCCTCTCTTCTCCCTCTTCTCTATCGCCGCCGGACAATGCTGCCGCTCACCTGCGCCAGGGGTGAGGCCATCGCGCCCCTCTCCCCTCCCTCTTCTTCTTTCTCTCTTCTTCTTCTTATCTTCTTCATCTTCCTTTCTTCTTTTCCTCCGTTCTCCTCTTCCTTTTCTTCCTCTTCTTCGTCTCGTTCTTCCTTCGCTCGGGGGATGACGGAGCCCTAGGCTCCCCGTCCTCCTCTTCTCTCTCCTCTTCTTCTCCTTCTTCTATTCTTCTTCTTCTCTTCCTCTTCCTCTTCGTCTCTTCTTCTTCTTCTCTTCGGCATGGGGTGGAGGCGGCTCCGGCACGTCGGAGTGCTGTAAGGTTTCGCACAGCACCTACGGGCGACGCAGCAGATAACAAAAATTCATTTGGCCGATCCCGGTGTTATGGAAAGCTTAATCTGTGCTCTAATCGGTGTTTCTAATACCCTAATTACGGGTTACGTGTTTCACCTTGCGCGGAACGACGCTGTCTGCGATGTCCGATACAGAATATCGAGCCGCACAACTGTACGGCCTCTAGAGCAGATCCACATGGACCCTTGCGGCGACGGTAACCCCCCCGGAACGACCTTCCCCGGCCCTTTTCACCTTCTGTAGAAAGGGAGGAAGAGGGAGGAAGAGGGGAGGAGCTAATCCTCCTCTCTTAAGCTTATGTGCTTGCTTAAGCCTAAGAGGTTGGAAGAGTTCGAATGAACTCACATAGGAAGCATATATATAGAGTTTAGGCTTATTAGAAAAGGGCTCCAAAAGATCGAAACTGTATATATGTCCTATCTCATATTATACATATGTAGTAAGCTCCATTTACACTACTTTCCAAAAGGAATTAAATAGAAATAATACATACATTTGTATAATAATAATCCGTCACCCAAGAATCCATTGTGTGTGATCCTCTAGGCCCATAGTCACTCTAGTTTAAGGTCCATTAACTTCTAATTCCCAATTAGAAGTAAATTAAACGTATTCTTCGCTTCTACTAGAGCCGAAAAATAGTTTAATTTATTCCGAACCTTTGATCACGTTGGGTCAAGAAAATCTGCGTGATCCTAGAGGACGCCGGGTTTAAACCAGCCTGTCTGGTACCTGTAAGTCCACAGTTACCGCATCGATATAATCTCTCGCTGCTTCTATGAGTCTGGTACGATCGAGGGTATGGTTCCTGTCAAACCCCATGATCGTGCCATTTGACTATGACCTCCTTAAAGTGTATGACGTCCGTTCTAAACGAACTCACACGACCCTGGCCAGGGATTTAACGGAGCGTCAATGTCATGACCCATTAACTGTCTGATATATACCAGACAGTGAGCGATCCCCTCTTGACCATTGATGATCTTCACACGTATCCTGGAGTGGTTAATGACTCGGTAACTCATGACTTATGGTTAAAGCCACTTAGCCAAGTAATTAAACCATTCCAGTCCTCGTGTAAGATCCAATCAATGTCTTAGGTTAAAGGACCAACGATGCTACTGAGACAGTTAGATCTTCAGTTGACATTAGGTATAATCAACCATCTGAAGATCCAATAGCGGATCAGTTCAGTGTACATCCTCCAAGGACATACACCTACACATATGTGTTGGTGCCCCGCACCAATGACCATGAGACTGGTCACTGACACATCATGTGTACTGATTTAATAGGTAATCAAAGTCTCCGAGTGATTACCCTCCAACCAGGAACAGTTTAAGGTCTATGTACATGTAAAGTCAATCTCATGTTCGAGATCTCATCTCGAGCTGACTTTACAACCACATATCATAGGGACAACGTAAAGTAACACAATCGCATATTTACGCTCAAACACCACTTTATTACTAATGAACAAGATCGTACAACTATTGGGCATACTCGACCTGAAATTGGCCTGTAGCACACCAACACTAACAATCTCTCACTTGAACTACAACCAATTGCCCACAACTTTGTGGCCCATCTTATCCCGATGACGCTCAAACACAGTCTGTGTCAAAGGCTTAGTCAGTGGATCTGCTATGTTGTCTTCTGACGGTACACGCTCTGCCGCCACATCTCCACGATCAACAATCTCCCGAATAAGGTGAAAGCGCCTGAGAACATGCTTTGACCTTTGGTGAGATCTTGGTTCCTTCGCCTGGGCGATGGCCCCATTATTATCACAAAATAATGGGATGGGAGCTGATATCTCGGGAACTACGCCAAGTTCCAAGATGAATTTCTTCATCCAGACGGCTTCTTTAGCAGCTTCAGCTGCAGCAATATATTCCGCCTCCGTCGTCGAATCTGCAGTCGTATCTTGCTTGGAGCTTCTCCAACTGACTGCCCCTCCATTCAACATGAATATAAATCCAGACATGGATTTGCAGTCATCTGGATCTGACTGGAAACTTGAATCTGTGTAAGCTCTAAGCTGTAGGTCCTCTCCTCCATAAAGCATAAAAAGATCCTTAGCCCTTCGCAGGTACTTAAGGATACCCTTTACTGCCTTCCAGTGCTCTTCACCTGGATTTGCCTGATATCTACTGACAATGCTTAAAGCATTGGGAACATCATGCCGTGTACATAGCATTGCATACATGATTGACCCTATCACCGAAGCATATGGTACCTGTTGTACCTCTTACGCACAAGCATGTGCTATGTTGATTTGATGATAGCAATACTGTTTTATTTTGATGATAGCAACACAGTGAGTGCTTCATGAGATTATGTTTTGATGATAGCAACATAACTTGTTTTGTGGAGAATGCATGTGTATGACTGATATATTGGTTGTGCTTGATTTCTGCTCTGTGCGTTGCTTTTCTGTCTGCATGTAGTTTGATGACTAGCAAGTCTATACACTATAGGGTAAAGCATTTCAGAGTCTTTACATCGTTCATGCTTTCATCGTGAAGTCTGTACATTGCATGACTTCCACCAAGTCTATACATTGGTAGGTGGTAAGTCTGTACATTGGCTTCACATTTGCTTCGAAGTCTGTACATTGAACTAATAGGTAAAGTCTGTACATCGTTGCTTGCCAAAGTCTGTACATTGGCATCTGTTCCTACGTTGCAACTCCAAGTCTGCACATTGGAGTCTTTACCAACGATCAGCTTTGAAAGTCTGTACTTTGGGAGCTTTACCGACGTTGCCTTGCCAAAGTCTACATACTGTGAATCTTCAAGTCTGTACAGACTTCACCTTGTTTCAAGTCTGTACATCGTCCAGCTCTTTGGCAAAGTCTACACATCTTAAAGTCTATACATCCGTTAGGCTTGCTCATGCATTGTTCTTCTGAAGTCTGTACAGCCGTGGCTTCTGCCTCAAAGTCTGTACATTTGTTTCAAAGGCGAACTCTATACATTGTGCATCCTTGGGTTAAAGTCCATTCATTGGAAGTCTGTACAGAGTTTCTCTTGGCTTTAAGATGAAGTCTGAACATTGCATAGTCTGTACATTGCTTCTTCAGTCTGCCTCGACCAAGTCCATACATTGCTTGCTTAGCAGACTGTGAAGTCTATACATCGGTTGTTCAGCAGCAGACTGCTCAAGCCCATACACTGGCTGCTGCACTCTCATGAAGTCTTCACCTGTGCTAGTGTAAGTCTATACAACGTCCAGTGTTATGCTTGCAAAGTATGTACATCGGTTGCCTTCTTACATAAAGGCTATACATTTGCACTGTAGATGCACGCACTATTCATAAGTCTAGACATTGGAAAGTCTGTACATCGTGCATCTTTAAGTTAAAGTCTGTACAGAGTCAGCGTCCAGTTGATCGTCTCAGGTAGTGTCTCTTTATGCGTCTCTTGCAAGTCCATACAACGCTTCAGACTAAAGTCTGTACATCGGACAGTGTTTAGGCGAAGTCTATACATCCGTCCGTACAGTGTCTTGGCCACCGTCTCACGACCACCAAGTCTATACTTTGGTCGGTGGCAAGTCTGCACACTGGACTCTTGATAAAGTCTACATATTCAACAGTGTTCTTCCAAAGTATGTACATTGGAAGCTTCACCTATGTTTCCCTTCAAGTCTATAGATCGGTAGCTTTACCGTCGTTTCCCTTGAAGTCTATACACTGTTGACTTTACCGTCGTTCCACTTTGAAGTCTATTAACTTGACTGCCTTTGCCTTGATCAAGTCTGTACAGTGCTCCCGTGTTCAAGTCTGTACAGCCGTTTGCATTAGATCTCAAGTCCATACATTGGTCTGCAACGGCTAAGTCTGTACACTGGACTCGTATTCACAACGTTCATTCAGCAAAGTTTGTACATTGAAGTCACGCTTCACAAAGTCTGTACAGACTTTCTCATTTGAACAATGCATTTCATTCATAAAGTCTGTACACTGTCCATGTTTCATGTAGCGTCAACTCAGTGTGTCTTGTAGCGTCAACTCAGCAAGTATGTACATTGCTTGGTTAAGTCTATACGCTGCTTCATATGCAGTGAAGTCTGCACATTGCTGAATGCTCTTCAAAGTCTGCACACTGGTAAAGTCTATACAGACTGTGTTTGCCCAAGTATGTACATCGTTCATTCGTCTTGGCAAGTCTGTACATCGTGAAGTCCATACATTGTCAGTTGTCTGTCCAAGTCTTCACATTGCCTAAGTCTGTACAGCGAGTGCCTTCATATATGAAGTCTGTACATCACACAGCACTGCATATAGGAACTCTATACATTGGGCAGAGTCTATACAGTGCACTTCATTTCAAAGTTTATACAGAGTTCTTCACTTAAATTGATGACTTATCCGATACTCTGTCTGACAGGTGCTCTGATCGTGAAGCTTAAAGAGGGCACGTGATCCGAGGCTGAAGGACTGACAGAAATCTGACACGTGGCCAAAAGTTCTGGGTGGGAAATGTGGAAGCCACATGCGCCCAGTGCTGCCCTCCTACTGGCTGCTGTTATAAAAGGAGGTCTTCGTCCACAGATGAATGCTGATTGAGTTGGCAAGAGGTGAAGTCCATACAGAGAGCCACGATCCAGACAGAGAGTGAAAGAAGAAGAGAAAGAAGAGAAAGAAGAGAAAGGAAGAGATAGAGAGCTCGAGCAGAAAGTGAGAGATTAGCAGAAGAAGAAGAGAAAGAAGAGAAAGAGAGAAAGAAAGAGAGACAATGAGATAGAGAGAAGAAGAGTGAAGTCTGAAGATTTGTTTACTGGACCGTGGATCAAATCCAGGCCAGTCTGCTCTGTTGAGACCTATATTGTGTTTTTCATTTACAGCTTTTCGATTGCTGTCTTGTTCTGTTTTCATTTTCCATTTTATCCCTTCTTCAAGCTGTTAGTCAGCGGATGCAGTGGAGGTCTCCACTGGACAGGTAAAGCTGTAATCCTCAGCTGGCGAGACTTGGTCTCGGACGGGTTAAGCTGTAATCCCCAGCGGGTTCAAGCTGTGAGTCAGCGATGGCTAAGCTGTATTGCCCAGCGGAAGCAAGCTGTGATCCTCAGCGGATGGCAAGCTGTGAGGCCCAGCTGATGTATGGCAAGCTGTGATGCCTAGCTGTTCAAGCTGTGAGTCAGCAGGAAGCCACACTCGGGTTGAGTGTGGGGTGGATGTAGGTCTATTGGACCGAACCACCTAAAAACCCCTTGTGCAGTGGTTTGATGTTTCTATCTGTTTGCTTCCGCTAGATGATTGCATAGGGGCGCTCCATGTGTTTGATCATAGGTTCAGTAGATGAGTGTTCTAATTTGTCTTGTTAGCATTCCAGTTTTTAAGTGAGCAAAATCTTATTTTGGGTGAAGGTTTTTAATTGAGCGAATTTTTTAAAGGGCTATATTCATTCACCCCCCCTCTGAATACTGCACCGAACCCAACACTTGGTATCAGAGCGGGTTGCTGTGCATAGGATCTAACAATCCGCAGCAGTTCCTGCTAGCTTTTGGTGCACATCAGAGTGGGCTTCTTCTGCTCGTTGATTTGTTTCACTATCTTACTGCTTTACTTTGATCATCTGGTTTAGTGCATTTCTGTTTGGTGCATTTCATAGTGTGCTTCTTGTGTTCGTTATTTTGGTTCTCCGACTTAGTGCCTTGCCTTGCTCATTTGGTCTAGGTGCTTCAATTTTTCTGTGTCTTCAGATTATTTGCAATGGAACCAATCGTGCTGAAGGCTGGCTCCATCAAAGTAAACAGATCCAGCCACAGTGTATCATTAAGCGAGAAAATCAGCCTCTCGCGGTCTGAAATTGATGGAGACTACATTGCAATGGTGATCAGTGATTTCAGGAAATTCCTGAGAAAAAGAGAAGGAAAGCATGGTGATGGCAGAAAGCAAATAAGGTATAATTCTAATCCTGCCAAGATTGTTGACACTAACGTCTGCTACAAATGCAGGAAGGCTGGCCATACGAAGGCTGACTGTCTAGAACTATCGAAACTCAAAGGGAACACCTCGGACATTGATGAAGTAGGAGAAAAGTCCATATGCTTAATGGCCAACCGGGGAAGTGATGATGAGGAAACCTCATCTCAGGTAAGCTCCGGATCAGAGGGAGTCTCTTTTGATGAATTGATAGTGATGTATGAAAATCTGTTCAAAGTGTCCAAGAAATTAAAATCTGAAAATAAAAAATTGAGAAAAGACATGAATCTTGAAGTCACTCGTTTGAAGGCAGAAAATGAAAACTTGAAATCTGAAAATGAGAACATCAGAAATAAGCACATTAGAGAAGATGATTCTTGCAATGCATGTGCTATTTTAGAAGACATGATAAATGAGTTTGATCATGATGGTAATTTGCAAAAGGAATCAATCAAATCCCTGAAAGAGGAAAACAAATTATTGTTAGAAAAGAAAACTGAAGCTGAAGAAATTGAAAGTAAAATGCTTGATAAAAATGCTCATCTGAAGAAACAAAATAAAAAGTTAATTGTTCTTAACACTGTTTTCTCTGAAAGATGGATGACGATTGAAAAAGAGAAATCAGTATTAAAAGAGTGTATCAATTGCAGTGATGAAGAAATTGCTAGGTTTTTAATACACACTGCTGATTTGGAAAATGAAATTGTGTTATTAAAAGAAAAACTGGCTAGTTGTGAAAAGGAGAAAGTTGATTCAGAAAATCTTATAATCTCCTTGGAAAGTAAAATTACTGAGATGAATGGTACTTCATCTAAGGTTGCTAAGGATAAAGGCAAAATGAAAATATCCTCAGAAGATGTAGTAAGTGATCAATGTGAGGAGGTTGATAACATTTCTGAAATTAAGCAAGTTAAGAAGAACTAGCTGTATACCACTTTTATTCGTAGCTCTGGTTTAGCTAGCACTTCAGCTTCTTCTTCAAATATGCATGCTGCTAAGGAAATTCAAAAATGAAATAAAAATCAGAAAATCCCAAAAACTCAAAGGAACAATTTGCATGCTAAAAACTCATCTGATAAGTACCATGTTTTAAAGAAATCTAATGGTTCTTGTTCTTGTCATTATTGTGGTAAGCATGGACACTTTATGAGTGAGTGTTTTGTGATGAAACAAGATGACAGAAAGCATGCTAGAAAAGTTCTATCTGATCAGAAAAAGGGTAATATGAATGTTAAAGAATTTCATGCTAGAAATCATGTTTCTAGGAGACTAAATCTAAATTGTTTTTGTTGTGGGAAGTTTGGCCACATTGCTGCTCAATGTTGGCATAATTCGAGAAAGAGATTCAACTCTAAACCTGTTAATTTTCATGTTAACAAAAAGATGTTTGATAGGAATAACCTTGGCTCCAAAGGTAAGCATACAAGGTGCTTCGAATGTGGGAGGCATGGCCACACAGTCAAGGACTGTTGGCACGCTCAAAGAAGTAGATTTAATTTTAAATCTGTAAAATTTCCTGCTCCCAATGCTGCTGGTAAGAAACAAAATGTCCATGTAAACAACAGAACATTTCATGCTAAGTTTCATAGGTCTTATGCTGCTGCTGATATGCATCATATGACTAGACAATCTGTTGTTTCATGTTATTACTGTGGAAATTTTGGACATTCTATGTCTGATTGTTGTCTAATGGAATTTGATGATAATGCTGCAAAAAGGGTGTTTAGAACACCTGTCCGGGTAAATGTAGGACCCAAGGTAGCTTGGGTCCCTACAGGATCAAATTGATTGACATGCTGCAGGTGTGCCTTGGAAGCTGATGAATAAAGGGGTTTATGATCCAAGGCACTCAACAGAAAACCCCAGGATTCTATATTTCAGGTCAGTTATGAACTTTGCTTTAAATTCATTAACTGAAATTATTGAACTGTCTGCTTGATTTATGATGATCTCTTCATGTCTAGCTGATCAGTCTGCATTCCAGACTCAGCTATTGAATTCAATTCTGCATATCTGATGCTCTTCTCTTGCTATATGTTGAACTGAATTTGAATGCTTCTTTAGTGTATTCAGTTGATGCACTATATAGACTTTGTGTCAATGCATGTGCTTTGTGTCAATGCATTGCATGCTTGTTGTTAAATACATAACTTGCTGATTGTGAATGGTTCATTTAGTGTACATAGTCAATGCATGTGTCTTATGTCTACATACATCATTTGCATGACTGTCAATGATGCTGTTCAATGCATGTAGGACTGCTTTATGTTGTATTGTCTTGCATAACCCTGGTATATCAAATGGTATGTTACTAAAAGGCAGGGAAATCTGCCCGGAGGTTTCTACCATGTGTGAGATGGTCTTTGAGATCGGGTTCTCCGCCTAGTACAATGGGTCCTGTCCTCATGAAGAACAGTGTACTGCATTATATTTTTCTAAAATCTGAAAAAAGATAAAAATGCTCATGACTTGGATGCATAAACCTGAATTGATTGCATACTTATCTCATGTATCCTTGGTGCATAGTTTGCATGTAGAACAGTGTGTTGCATAGCATATCTCTTGCATCATGATGTCAGAGGGAGCTGAGATTTCTGTTCATTACATTGATTCCTTTTCACTTCTCATTGTTCCCATTCAAATGATTCATATTCTTTGACATCAATTGCTCTTGAACCTTAATGCCAACTGCTATCTTTTCCCCATCATTTTCACTTAACAACAGCAATTGTTTCTGGTTTAGTATATTGAGTTGTGATTATTGCAAGTGTTCACTTATAAGAATCACTCTTACAAATTGAAAGGAATTAAAGGTTTAACCTTTATAAATTGAAGAGTTAAGTGTCTGTACTTCAGAATTTGAGATAAAAGAAAACTCTTATAGCTCTTAATCTTTCTCTCATGGCTAAAATAGAAAAGATTTTTTATACCTGAATGTGTTAATCTGGAAATGTCTAGAACAGGTGAACAAGAGTGTGTACTGTTTTTCAAACAATCACTCTAAAAGAAATAAGGGCAGCAGTAAATAAGATCTTCAAGTAAAGAACTGAACATTGTGACAGAGCAATGGCTGATTGCACTGAGAAACTATGAACTCCTCCAAAGAAGCAGGAGAATTCGTATATCATGAGGTGCTTCAGAATACCTCTGTTCATAGGGTCAAATCTATAGGGGGAGTCCTCACCAAGTAATTGGGGGTACTGGCCTTTGATCAATGTGTACTCTTAATGTCAAAGGTGAAGATTGTTCCTTGTAGGTCTTGATCTGAAATAGATCTTGTAGTTTATGCCTAGTAACTGGGGGTACCTGCTTCTTATCAAGGTGTACACCTAATGTCAATAGCATAAATGCCACAGGTCTATTCACTTAGTTCAGGTTCTGAAAATTAAAAAGTGAAAATCAAACTGCTGTAACCCTTCGAAAATCAAAAGTCAATGAGTGAAAATTATTTTTCTCAGTACATATTCAAGTTACCTTTCTTGAACTTCCATGTTTAAACACAAAAGGGTATTATTTCTGACTTATCTATTAATACCATGTGCCCTAGATTCATTGCTATAAATGGAGTCTATAAACTCTTTTTCAGGGTCAGGTGTTTTACTCTAGATTTATCACTGTTAAACCTGAATTTTTGAAAATTGTATGTTGCTGATTCTTATACTTTAACAGTTGTTTATAATCATGCTCCCTTTCTGAACCTATGCTTATGCTGTTGTCAAGTGACCCTCCTACCTTCTCTACCTTGTGCTTATCTGTTCATATTCCTTCTCAAAGGGGGAGCTATTATTTAGGGGGAGAAATAATTCAGGGGGAGTCATACCTTCAGGGGGAGTTTTTTTTGCACTATGAGAATTTGCATGCATAATGCACTTTACACTCATGTTTTTATGGTTTTTCTCTGTTTGATTATGTCAAAGGGGGAGAAAATTTTGTGTGTGACTCACTGTCACATTGTGTTGCCATCATCAAAAAGGGGGAGAATGTTGTGCCTCTTAGGCACAATCATGTGCTATGTTGATTTGATGATAGCAATGTTGTTTTATTTTGATGATAGCAACACAGTGAGTGCTTCATGAGATTGTGTTTTGATGATAGCAACATAACTTGTTTTGTGGAGAATGCATGTGTATGACTGATATATTGGTTGTGCTTGATTTCTGCTCTGTGCGTTGCTTTTCTGTCTGCATGTAGTTTGATGACTAGCAAGTCTATACACTACAGGGTAAAGCATTTCAGAGTCTTTACATCGTTCATGCTTTCATCGTGAAGTCTGTACATTGCATGACTTCCACCAAGTCTATACATTGGTAGGTGGCAAGTCTGTACATTGGCTTCACATTTGCTTCGAAGTCTGTACATTGAACTAATAGGTAAAGTCTGTACATCGTTGCTTGCCAAAGTCTGTACATTGGCATCTGTTCCTACGTTGCAACTCCAAGTCTGCACATTGGAGTCTTTACCTACGATCAGCTTTGAAAGTTTGTACATTGGGAGCTTTACCGACGTTGCCTTGCCAAAGTCTACACACTGTGAATCTTCAAGTCTGTACAGACTTCGCCTTGTTTCAAGTCTGTACATCGTCCAGCTCTTTGGCAAAGTCTACACATCTTAAAGTCTGTACATCCGTTAGGCTTGCTCATGCATTGTTCTTCTGAAGTCTGTACAGCCGTGGCTTCTGCCTCAAAGTCTGTACATTTGTTTCAAAGGTGAACTCTATACATTGTGCATCCTTGGGTTAAAGTCCATTCATTGGAAGTCTGTACAGAGTTTCTCTTGGCTTTAAGATGAAGTCTGAACATTGCATAGTCTGTACATTGCTTCTTCAGTCTGCCTCGGCCAAGTCCATACATTGCTTGCTTAGCAAACTGTGAAGTCTATACATCGGTTGTTCAGCAGCAGACTGCTCAAGTCCATACACTGGCTGCTGCACTCTCATGAAGTCTTCACCTGTGCTAGTGTAAGTCTATACAACGTCCAATGTTATGCTTGCAAAGTATGTACAGTGGTTGCCTTCTTACATAAAGGCTATACGTTTGCACTGTAGATGCACGCACTGTTCATAAGTCTAGACATTGGAAAGTCTGTACATCGTGCATCTTTAAGTTGAAGTCTGTACAGAGTCAGCGTCCAGTTGACCGTCTCAGGCAGTGTCTCTTTGTGCATCTCTTGCAAGTCCATACAACGCTTCAGACTAAAGCCTGTACATCGGACAGTGTTTAGGTGAAGTCTATACATCCGTCCATACAGTGTCTTGGCCATCGTCTCAGGACCACCAAGTCTATACTTTGGTCGGTGGCAAGTCTGCACATTGGACTCTTGATCAAGTCTACATATTCAACAGTGTTCTTCCAAAGTCTGTACATTGGAAGCTTCACCTATGTTTCCCTTCAAGTCTATACATCGGTAGCTTTACCGTCATTTCCCTTCAAGTCTATACACTGTTGACTTTACCATCGTTCCACTTTGAAGTCTATACACTTGACTGCCTTTGCCTTGATCAAGTATGTACAGAGCTCTCGTGTTCAAGTCTGTACAGCCGTTTGCATTAGATCTCAAGTCCATACATTGGTCTGCAACGGCTAAGTCTGCACACTGGACTCGTATTCACAACGTTCATTCAGCAAAGTTTGTACATTGAAGTCACGCTTCACAAAGTCTGTACAGACTTTCTCATTTGCATAATGCATTTCATTCATAAAGTCTGTACACTGTCCATGTTTCATGTAGCGTCAACTCAGTGTGTCTTGTAGCGTCAACTCAGCAAGTATGTACATTGCTTGGTTAAGTCTATACGCTGCTTCATATGCAGTGAAGTCTGCACATTGCTGAATGCTCTTCAAAGTCTGCACACTGGTAAAGTCTATACAGACTGTGTTTGCCCAAGTATGTACATCGTTCATTCGTCTTGGCAAGTCTGTACATCGTGAAGTCCATACATTGTCAGTTGTCTGTCCAAGTCTTCACATTGCCTAAGTTTGTACAGCGAGTGCCTTCATATATGAAGTCTGTACATCGCACAACACTGCATATAGGAACTCTATACATTGGGCAGAGTCTATACAGTGCACTTCATTTCAAAGTTTATACAGAGTTCTTCACTTAAACTGATGACTTATCCGATACTCTATCTGACAGGTGCTCTGATCGTGAAGCTTAAGGAGGGCACGTGATCCGAGGCTGAAGGACTGACAGAAAGCTGACACGTGGTCAAAAGTTCTGGGCGGGAAATGTGGAAGCCACACGCGCCCAGTGCTGCCCTCCTGTTGGCTGCTGTTATAAAAGGAGGTCTTCATCCACAGATGAATGCTGATCGAGTTGGCAAGTGGTGGAGTTCATACAGAGAGCCACGATCCAGACAGAGAGTGAAAGAAGAAGAGAAAGAAGAGAAAGAAGAGAAAGGAAGAGATAGAGAGCTTGAGCAGAGAGTGAGAGATTAGCAGAAGAAGAAGAGAAAGAAGAGAAAGAGAGAAAGAAAGAGAGACAGTGAGATAGAGAGAAGAAGAGTGAAGTCTGAAGATTTGTTTACTGGACCGTGGATCAAATCTAGGCCAGTCTGCTCTGTTGAGAGCTATATTGTGTTTTTCATTTACAGCTTTCCGATTGCTATCTTGTTCTGTTTTCGTTTTCCATTTTATCCCTTCTTCAAGCTATTAGTCAGCGGATGCAGTGGAGGTCTCCACTGGACAGGTAAAGCTGTAATCCTCAGCTGGCGAGACTTGGTCTCGGACGGGTTAAGCTGTAATCCCCAGCGGGTTCAAGCTGTGGGTCAGCGATGGCTAAGCTGTATTGCCCAGCGGAAGCAAGCTGTGATGCTCAGTGGATGGCAAGCTATGAGGCCCAGCTGATGTATGGCAAGCTGTGATGCCCAGCTGTTCAAGCTGTGAGTCAGCAGGAAGCCACACTCGGGTTGAGTGTGGGGTGGATGTAGGTATGCTGGACCGAACCACCTAAAAATCCCTTGTGCAGTGGTTTGATGTTTCTATCTGTTTACTTCCACTAGATGATTGCATAGGGGCGCTCCATGTGTTTGATCATAGGTTCAGTAGATGAGTGTTCTAATTTGTCTTGTTAGCATTCTAGTTTTTAACTGAGCGAAATCTTATTTTGGGTGAAGGTTTTTAATTGGGTGAACTTTTTAAAGGGCTATATTCATTCACCCCCCCTCTGAATACTGCACCGAACCCAACAGTACCTTATTCATGTGTGCCACATCCTCAGAAGTTTTAGGACTCATCCCTTTGGATAGGCAAATTCCATGTCTCATGAGAATGAGACCCCTCTTGGAATTTTCCATCTTAAACCTTTTGAGGATAGTGTCTATGTACATGGATTGGGATAATCCTAGCATCCTTTTAGATCTATCTCGATAGATCCTTATGCCCAGCACATAGGATGCTTCTCCCAAATCCTTCATGGAGAAAGTCTTGGACAACCAAGACTTGGTTGATGTCAACATCTCTACATCATTCCCAATGAGTAAGATGTCATCAACATAAAGGACCAAGAAGGTCACAGAGCTCTCACTGACCTTCTTGTAAACATAGGGTTCATCTTCATTCCGAATGAAGTTGAAAGATTTGACAGCCTCGTCAAATATTAAGTTCCAGCTTCTAGATGCCTACTTTAATCTATAAATGGACCTTTGAAGTTTGCATACCTTATTAGGATGTAGCTTGGAGGTGAATCCTTCAGGCTGTACCATGTACACCTCTTCTGACAGATTTCCATTAAGAAAAGCTGTCTTCACATCCATTTGCTAGATCTCATAATCCATGTACGCAGCAATGACAAGGAGGATTCTGATTGACTTAACCATGGCTACCAAAACGTCTCGTCATAGTCAATGCCTTGCCTTTGACGATATCCTTTCGCCACTAGTCTAGCCTTGTATGTGTCAATCTGTCCATCTTCACCGATTTTTCTTTTGAAAATCCATTTGCAGCCGATAGGGACCTTCCCTTCGGGTACATCAACTAAGTTCCAAACTTTGTTGGTGTACATGGACTGGATTTTTGAATCCATTGCCTCTTGCCATTTCTCAGAGTCTACACTACGGATCGCCTCCTGGTACGACTGAGGATCATCATCCTCATCGATACATACCTTAGAGGACCCCTCTGAGACATGTCCAACATATCTCTCAGGTTCTCTCGGTAGCCTACCAGATCTCCGTAGTGTTAGTGTTTCACTTTGAATAGGATCAACTGATACAGTCTCATCTAATGAGTTTGTGTCTATGGGTTGTGGTTCTTGGACCTCGTCCAATTCTATCTGGCTCCCACTATTTTTCTGGAGTAGATATTCTCTTTCCATAAATATAGCTCTCTTGGCCACTAAGACCCTTTGCTCAGAAGGGTGATAGAAATAATATCCAAACGTCTCCTTTGGATATCCCACAAACCTACACTTATCGGTCCGCGACTCAAGCTTATCACTCTCGTTCTTCTTTACATGAGCAGGACACCCCCAAATTTTAATGTGATTAAAATTTGATTTCCTACCCTTCCACATCTCATATGGTATAGAAGGAACTGATTTACTTGAGATCCTATTCAATAAATATGCTGCAGTCTCTAATGCATAGCCCCAGAGAGACAAGGGTAGTCCTGACATAGACATCATGGATCGGACCATGTCTAATAAGGTCCTGTTTCTCCTCTCAGATACACCATTGTGCTGTGGTGTATACGGTGGAGTCCACTGAGAAACTATTCCATGGTCTTTAAGATAAGAAGTGAATTCATGGCTTAAGTATTCACCTCCTCAATCCGATCGAAGAGCCTTAATACTTTTGCCTATCTATTTCTCTACTTCATTCTTGTATTCCTTAAACTTCTCAAAGGCTTGTGACTTATGTCTCATTAAATACACATAGCCATATCTAGAGAAGTCATCAATAAAAGAAATGAAATAGAGATAACCTCCTTTTACTTCTATGGACATGGGTCCACACACATCCGAGTGTATGAGCTCGAGAAGGTCAACAGCCCTCTCACCATGTCCACCAAAGGGAGCCTTGGTCATTTTCCCCATGAGACACGACTCACAGGTATCAAATGGCTTATATTCGAATGAATTCAAATACCCATTTGAGTGTAAGTGAGAGACTCTTTTCTCACCTACATGTCCAAGTCTGCAATGCCATAGATATGCAGAATTCACTTCATCAGCATTGGAAACTTGCATAACATCAGAACGTGTATCTAATACATAAAGACCATTGACTAATGAACCATTGGCTATAATCAAACCATTATTCATTATAGAGCACCCAGTGCTATTAAAAGCCAATGTATATCCAATGTTATACAAGCCAGAGATTGAAATAATGTTCTTAATAATATTAGGAACATAATAACAGTCATTCAGCTCCAGAATGACTCCTGAAGGTAAACTGAGGCGTGTAGTCCCGACAGCTTTGGCAGCAACTAAAGCTCCATTGCCCATCCTCAGTTCAATCTCATTTTTGCCCAATCGCCTTCTATTTGCCAGCACCTGCATAGAATTGCAGATATGAGATGCACATCCAGTATCCAATACCCATGATGTGGATTCCATATATGATAAATTAAGGTCTTTGACAAAAATACCTTCATTTAAAATTGCCTTGCAATTCCTTTTCCAATGCCCAGTTTCCCCGCATCGAAAATATTTGTCTTCCTTTTCATTCTTCTTGCCCTTCCCTTTGTCAACTTTGGCGAGTTGCTTACCCGTGACCTTTTTCTTTCCCTTCCTTTTGTTACTCGTGGTGGATATTTGAGAGGCCTTCCTTTTCTTGTTGGCCCGGCCAACAATCATTACAGACGAAGATGGTTTATCTTTCTGCATGGTTCCTTCAGCACTCTTTAACATATTGAGCAGCTCTGGGAGAGTTGCTTCAATCATGTTCATGTTAAAGTTCATGATGAAGGAAGAAAAGGAATCGGGCAATGACTGGAGTATAAGATCAATGCATAATTCAAGATCCAACTTGAACCCCAATGCATTGAGTCTTTCAATCCACTCCATCATTTTTAGTACATGGGCCTGTACTGATGAACCCTCTGACATCCGTGTCCTGAAAAGCCTTTTGGAGATGTCATACATCTCAATCCTACCCTGCTCCCCGAAGAGCTGGTGTAGATTGAGAAGTATACTTCTACAATCAGTCTTTTCGAATTATCTCTGCAGCTCGGGAGCCATAGAGGCCAACATGTAACATTGGGCAAGGGAGGAGTCCTCAGACCACTTGGCATAAGCCAGTAACTCGCCCTCGTCGGCATCAGGAACTGGCTCAGAATGAACCGTGTCCAACACGTACGCAATCTTTTCAGCGGTAAGGACTATGCGTAGATTACGCAGCCAATCCGAGTAGTTCGGTCCAGTTAAGCGATTTGCATCCAAGATGCCGCGGAGGGGGTTGGACGACGACATTGTAATCTGGATAAGAAATAAAAGATAACTTAGCATGTGTTCAAATTCTAACTTAGATGTGGTTTTCTATCTTAGTTAGTCCCACTATTTTTCGATCGAACTATATAACCCTCAGTATATAGAACGGGAGATCAGCGAGATCAACCTAGTGGGTCAGAATCCCAACGAGACTGATGTACGACCTTGTGGAAAACACAACAAACCATACATCATCTCAAGGGCAGTCAACAAACACTTGCATCTAATGCAATATCCGATATTCGGCCCCCGAGAAATCATCCCCTTGTGGAAAGCACAACAAAGGATATTCTCGGTTAGATCTAACCATCATTACTTCATAGCAATGAGTTCATGACCCGACCCTTGTGGAAAACACAACAAAGTCGAGTTCAATTCCTCACCCCATTGAGGCCGAGCCTTGGAGTTTAATCCCGCCCCCAAACTCATGGACCTTGTGGAAAGTACAACAAATCCATGAAATGAAGTCGTTCATTCACTCCATAATGATGGAGGGTCACGACGACTCCAAGAGCCACGCTTACCAGATCTAAAATTTAAGCGCGAGGGAATTTAATTTTATCTTGATCTCACCCTAGGTGGTAATATAAATATATCCAATATATTTACCGTACCTAGTAGTTTACACAAAATAAATGCATCCAATGCAAAAATAAAACGCAAGTGATCATGGACTTAATTCCTAATGTAACTAAGGCATCCGGCCCGCTTCCGAAGTAGTTGGATAGTCCTCGTCGGGTGTGCTCCGCGCTTTCAAACTCCGACACCGCAGTAATTATAACTTTTACACACCTCGCAGGCCGGAAAAAAGTAAATTACATATCAATGAAATTCCAGAAGCCCTTAGGGCGAGTACAACAACGGAGGAAGATAGAAGTATATTGGAATTTTAATAGAGAGAGAAAGGAGGTTCGCAGACCCCAATTAATTTCATTAATCCAAGTCCATGATCACTTGCCAACCCATTCAAATAAAATCAACCAAGGGTTATTTTCTGAAAATAATCCTTATTTTTGAATTTAAAAATGGGATGTGCAAACAAAAATAGACTAGCTTTGTTTAATTTTAAAAATGAAAGCATGATTAACTAAAATTAAACACACAAGCAGGCCAATACAAGGTAAATAAAGTAAAGCACGTAAAGAACCATCATTTTCTACAGGGGCATCTAATTGAGATAATTAATTAAATTTAAATTTAAATTTAATTATCCAATAATCAAATTTAAATTCAAATTTTAAACATGTCAATAGTTTAAATTTAAATTTAAATTCAAACTAATTATCCAATAATTTTGTTTGAAAGTAAATTTAAAATAATGTAATTATCCTCAATTAGCTATTTTCTAAAATTCAAAATTTGAATTTAACAATTATCTAATAATTAAAAATTCAAATAATTGAAATTTTCACATTTAACTTCAATAAAATTTAAAATTTTAATTTTCTAATTATCTAATAATTAAAATTTTAAAAATTAAAATTTACTGAAGTAACTTCAATTATTACCATTTTATCTCAAGGTAAATAGTAATTATCTCACCTCGGTAAATTCAAATCGATTAAATAAAATTTAACATTTGACATTTACTTTTGAGATAACACTATTTAACTTACCTGATAAAATTCTATTCAATTTACTGCGCATTTCCATATATATATTTATATATTCTAAGCACAATAAATTAAAAAGAGTACAAAAAGCAAATTTTTTTAAAAAATTAAAAAAAAATAGTGGCGGGGCCAGCCCCGCGCGCGTGGGCGGCGCCCGGGCGCGGGGGCGCTGACCCCCGCGTTGCGTGCGCCGGCAGGCGGGCGCCGCCTGCGGGCGCCCGCCCACGCGGGTGCGCCGTGGGCGCACCGCGCCCAGGGCGCAGTGCGCCCAAACCGGGCATGCAAAAAAAAAAAAATTACACTCCTGATACCTAGCATCCAGGAAAAATAGAAATGCCCAGCACTCCTATCTCCAAATAATAATTGAAGATTTAGATTTTGATTGCCCCTAAAATATGGTTCTAAACGGTGATAAAAGCACCGATCAGAGCGCCAACCTGGCTCTGATACCACTGTAAGGTTTCGCACAGCACCTACGGGCGACGCAGCGGATAACAAAAATTCATTTGCCCGATTCCGGTGTTATGGAAAGCTTAATCTGTGCTCTAATCGGTGTTTCTAATACCCTAATTATGGGTTACGTGTTTCACCTTGCGCGGAACGACGCTGTCCGCGATGCCCGATACAGAATATCGAGCCGCACAACTGTACGGCCTCTAGAGCAGATCCACATGGACCCTTGCGGCGATGGTAACCCCCCCGGAACGACCTTCCCCGGCCCTTTTCACCTTCTGTAGAAAGGGAGCAAGAGGGAGGAAGAGGGGAGGAGCTAATCCTCCTCTCTTAAGCTTATGTGCTTGCTTAAGCCTAAGAGGTTGGAAGAGTTCGAATGAACTCACGTAGGAAGCATATATATAGAGTTTAGGCTTATTAGAAAAGGGCTCCAAAAGATCGAAACTGTATATATGTCATATCTCATATTATACATATGTATTAAGCTCCATTTACACTCCTTTCCAAAAGGAATTAAATAGAAATAATACATACATTTGTATAATAATAATCTGTCACCCAAGAATCCATTGTGTGTGATCCTCTAGGCCCATAGTCACTCTAGTTTAAGGCCCATTAACTTCTAATTCCTAATTAGAAGTAAATTAAACGTATTCTTCGCTTCTACTAGAGCCGAAGAATAGTTTAATTTATTCCGAACCTTTGATCACGTTGGGTCAAGCAAATCCGCGTGATCCTAGAGGACGTCGGGTTTAAACCAGCCTGTTTGGTACCTGTAAGTCCACAGTTACCGCATCGATATAATCTCTCGCTCCTTCTATGAGTCTGGTACGATCGAGGGTATGGTTCCTGTCAAACCCCATGATCGTGCCATTTGACTATGACCTCCTTAAAGTGTATGACGTCCGTTCTAAACGAACTCACACGACCCTGGCCAGAGATTTAACGGAGCGTCAATGTCATGACCCATTAACTGTCTGATATATACCCGACAGTGAGCGATCCCCTCTTGACCATTGATGATCTTCACACCTATCTTGGAGTGGTTAATGACTCAGCAACTCATGACTTATGGTTAAAGTTTCTTAGCCAAGTAATTAAACCATTCCAGTCCTCGTGTAAGATCCAATCAATGTCTCAGGTCAAAGGACCAACGATGCTACTGAGACAGTTAGATCTTCAGTTGACATTAGGTATAATCAACCATCTGAAGATCCAATAGCGGATCAGTTCAGTGTACATCCTCCAAGGACATACACCTATACATATGTGTTGGTGCCCCGCACCAATGACCATGAGACTGGTCACTGACACATCATGTGTACTGGTTTAATAGGTAATCAAAGTCCCCAAGTGATTACCCTCCAACCAGGAATAGTTTAAGGCATGTGTACATGTAAAGTCAATCTCAAGTTCGAGATCCCATCTCGAGCTGACTTTACAACCACATATCCTAGGGACAACGTAAAGTAACACAATCGCATATTTACGCTCAAACACCACTTTATTAATAATGAACAAGATCGTACAACTATTGGGCCTACCCGACCCAAAATTGGCCTGTAGCACACCAACACTAACAAGTGCACCGGTGTAATTGTGGGCACGGGCGTGTCGGAGAGGGGATGACACGGGTGTGCCGGTGAGTGAGGGCACGGGGTGTGCCGGTGGACGGGATGGCACGGGTATGCCGGTGGGAAAGAGGCACGGGTGTGCCGATGGAAGGGGTGGCACGGGTGTGCCGGTGAGGGGCACACTGGGGTGTGCCGGTGAGATGGAGGACACGGGTGTGCCGGAGAATGCTGGGCACGAGTGTGCCGGGGTGAGTGAGGTGTGACTGTGCCGGGCAGGGGCACGCTGGGAGTGTGCCGGGTAGCCGGTCGTTTGGCTGTGCCGGGGAAGCGTCCGGGGGGTGTGCGGTGCAGAGCTCGCAGGGCTGTGCCGGGGAAGCCTTTAGGGGGTGTGCCGGGCTGAGCTCGCAGGGCTGTGCCGGGGAAGCCTTCAGGGGGTGTGCCGGGCTGAGCGGGGGCAGTAGTGTGCCGGTGGAAGTGTAGCATGGGTGTAATGGTGCAGGGAGCTCAACTCAGGACCGAAGCCATCCGGTGTCGCCCTTGGGGCACACTGTGATTTTTGTTGGGGCCATCACTCCTTGTGGATGTGCACCTGTGTCTTCCCCTTATGCCTCCGGCCTAGGGGAGACTCTGCCAAAATTTTGTCAAAATTTCTGGCATCTTATTCATTTTAATTGTAATGTAGCCCCTTCATAGTAGTTTCTTCTTGTCTTTACTCCGGACTTGTTCTGACCCCAAATTTTTACATCTTGCAGATAAATGGCTGCTCCCAGCGGTTCTTCTGCTCCTGTCGCTGCTGGCGTCGCGTTGGGCCTCTCACTGGCCGTTCCTGCCGTCACGTGACATAACGCGGAAGAGCTTGACCGGGAACATGCAGAGGTGGCGAAGCTGGCCGAATCCTCTGATTCTGAGATCAACACTCTGGACCTTAGCCATGTCGGACTGACCGGTAATAACTTCACATTCGAACGGGATGGTGACTACCGGAGGGACTTCCCGAAGGACCAACACCTTCTTCATTTCTTGAGGTATCTCCGCTGTCACGACAAGAGGGACTTCAAGACCATCCGGGCTGTCGAACGCGCCATTCTGCAGTTTCGGGACAGCTTATCGTATAGTGTTCGCCGAAGTGTACCGTGTACCTAGTGGGCGAGCCAAGAGAGTGGAACCTCGTGCTGGGTTTGGAAGCAGTGACCCCTGTGGAGGGCAAGCTGGTACGGGCGCCGAAATTTACTCCCGCCCGTTGGGATAATGCAACAGGCAAAGTTCACCGGGAGCAGCCCCGCTTTGGTTTATTCCTGGAGCCATTGAAGTGGGGGTATCGGGAGGAGCCCTATCTCCTGGACTGCTTGGCTATCAGATTCAAGCACGAGCTCGCCCTAGGCTGGTTCAGGGAGCTCAAGGTTCAACCTACACACTCTTTCTGGGAGGGAGCGATGGAGTTTACTGACTATGTCCTGTTCAACTATGCTCCCTTGCTGCTCCGAGCCGGGGTCTACCACAGCGTCTACGCCTCCCGGTATGACTACCCGATCTCAAAAGGCCTCTGCTATGAAATGATGGAGGTCTTCCATGCAGAGCTAAACACATTCTACACTGTGGAGGGCGAGACCTCGCTAGACTTGTGGAGTCTGCATCAGCTAAATGGCTTGCCTATTGACGGGGAGCCGTACGAGGAGGTGTGTCTCCCCGACTTAATCAAGGACGAGACCGACGGGAATGACATCTATGCCTTGGGGTATTCTTACAGGTTCCTCATAAAGGCCTACTGAGAACTGTATCAATCATCCCACGGCGGGAAGCAGCCTCCGCGCGGGGCCCGCAAGAGGGTCCCGCTGGGCCTGTGGCTGAAGTACTTTTTTGATGGGCCGAAGAAGTATGAAGCTTTCCCTTGCATCGACGCCTCTGCGGTCCGGAAGAAGCGCGTTCAGAGCAAGGCTAAGATGACGCTCCCAAACTCAAAAGGGCGTCGGAGTGGTGCTAACCCGGCGGGGGTTGACCCGATGACCCACTGTGCAGCTTTCCTCACGTACTGGCTCTGCTCCTTTGCTCTGCCTTATGGAGATGAGACCATCATCTGGCCAGACGCCATTTATCCCGCTTGCCAGATGGCATGGGGCATCAAGCTATCACTCTACCCAACTGCGCAGTGTCTTATTTTCAAGACGTTGAGAGATGTCACTGTACACCAGTTCCCGCGCCAGGCTCGCTTCATTGGCCCGCTGCACTTTTTCAATGCCTGGGTATGTTCTGTATTCCCAGAGTACGCCCCGTGTGTCATACAATCCTGGGGCATGTTTCTGCGGATGTTGGAGTTCACAAGTGTTGAGACGGGCTCGACAACGATGCAGCTGTTCAACATTCGGGGCAGGCTTACAACCGTCCCCAAGGACTCACCCGGCATCATTCATTTCTGGATGCTGGATGCCCATTCTAGTCCCTTAGTTAATAGCAAAAGGGAATGCCGGGACGACCAAGTGGAGAAATATTCCCACCATATCAGCCAGCAGACTGTGGTTCACCCTCTGATAGATCCGAAGCTCCGTGACTGGGCGTTGTCTATTCGCCCAAGTGTGCTGGTCTTCAGAAAGGGGGATACTCTGTTGCTAGAACCCTATTACCCTTTTCGCTTCGGGCGTAATTTTGGGTATGACCAGCATATCCCTACGCACAATGCACAGTTTCCTTTGCCCGTACAGAGTCTTCGAGGCAGCCCGGTTGCTGAGCATGCCCGGTCCTGGTGGGATTATTTTCACCGGGCCGACGTGTCCACATTCAGAGTGTCGGCACCTAGTCGAATTCCACGGGTGACGGCGGACTACATCAAATGGTGGAATGCCAGGACGGGTTTTTATCGATTTTGCAGAACCGATTGCTGGGACGGCGCCGAGCAGAAATTCTTGAGCAAGCAACCGGCGCCTGTCTTAGATATTGATCCGGGGCATCTGCTCTGACTGATGAACGGCAAAGAGAAGGAGGTGGCAGCATACATGGCCGCCCGCAAGGAAGCCCGAGAGGCCAGACCGTCCCCGCAGCCGAAGTTGCCACCTGTAGCGAAGGATGAGTTCAAGAAGAATCTGACCCATTTGTGCAAGATCGGGTCGGACCAACTGGATCACATCAATTATCCCTTCCCGATCGAAGAAGAAGGCACCCCAGCTCGCACTTGGCACCCAGAGACGGACCTGACATGCCCCTACCGCACCTTCTTGAGGAGGGAAGAACGAAGGCCCAAAAATTATAAAGAAACTTCGTGGCTATATGCTCTCTTTCGAGCACACGGACTGAAAGTGGAGGACCAGGCAGCCGTCATCCTGGACAAGCGCCTGAATATTTCTTTTCACTATACCGATGGGTGGGGCATGGACCACTTCAGCCTCTATTGCCACCTTGCCCACAAGCAGCACGCGGACTTGGCGCATCTCACAGACCGATGTGTGAAGATCACGAACGTTCTTTAGCTGGTCTGGGAGGCAGCCCGTTGGGATAAAGAACCCTCTCTGACTTACTGGCCACTAACTTTGTGACTGTACACCGGGCCTCATGGTATGGTGTTTCTTTATCTCCGCCTTCCGCAGCTGCGGCCCTTTGCGAGATTGAGTGCTAATCGGCTTCCTTTCTCTTTCTTTTGACAGACCATCTTTCCAGCACCCAGCTGGCGACTTATCGGAACCTCCTCCGATTTGTGCAGAAGCCCGCCCATTTCGAGGCGCCGCCGCCAGCCCCCACTACCACGCCTCTGCCAAAGCCGAGCAAGCGGCCCCGGGCAAAGTCATCCGTTAAGAAAGCCCTGGATGCCGCTAAGGAGGCCGAACGACAGAGAGCAAAGCGGAGGAAGAAGGAAGCCACCTCCGCCTCGGCGGTCCCTTCAACTCCTCTTCCTCCATCCTTTGAGGAGTTTGCCACTGCTCAGGCGGAGCCGAGCCATCCTGCAGGTCGGGCCTTTCCGCCCTTTGAAGCTCTTCGAGGTTTAACTGGATATTAAGAGGGACACTTCTTGTAACACATGTGTTCTTTTTGTTTCAGCTATCGTGGAGAAGCCCGCGTCTATATCCATCCCTAGTGTGGGCGAAGCTGTGACTCACGGGGCAGTGGAGTCCGTCGAAGAGACCTTCTCTGCCCCAACTCCCGCCGCCGAAGTTAAGGAGGTATATTATTTCTCCTTTGGTCACTTTGATTAATCTTCTCAATTCCTTGAAGCCTTACAGGCCTGGCTGAACCTGGGTCTCGCTTTGGTTGGCAGGAGCTGATGTGGCAGTCCCTCAGCCGGAGGCGGTCTGTAGGGTGCGACAATTTGAGCAAACCTATGTGAGAGGACGGCCAAGACCAAGAAAGTCATGGCTCGTGAGGCCGCATGACGATGCTCGGACCACGGATGATGATGCGGGAGCTCCCCTTACAGCCAAAGAGGTGCCCACTCGCACTAAGTCTTCGTCGGGCGTAAAGGTAGACTACGGCTATTCTTCCGACGAAGTACTTTCAACTGAGGGCATTCTCGGGGAATTTGGATTTCAAGTCCCTGCCTGGAAAGCCCCAGTACTGTTTGCTTCTCTTAGCCTGGTGGAGCAGGCGCCCGTAAGTGCGGATTTGTTTATTTGGGCTTCTCTCTCTCGAGGCCGTCGACTAACCTCCTTATTATTGTCATCTTTGACTTCAAACAGGAACAGACTTCGCCAGAAGGTACAGAACCCTATGCCTTGGGTTTAGCAGCCGCTAGGCAGGAGAAGACCACTGCGGCTTTGGACAAGTTAGCGTCCGTAATCGAGCCATTGCGGCAGGAGGAGGCCGCGGCGGGCTCGGATGCCACTGCTCCGGCAGTCAAAGTGTTGCCACAGGAGGAGGCAGTAGTGGCTGTGAGTGTAGACTTTCTCTTTTTTTTCTTCCTTTCTCCTCTTTTCCCTTTTTAAGTCTTCCCTCGGGGTTGCTGATTTATTTGAAGCCGTGCTGGATCATGTCTCCCAAGAAGTCGTGGAGACCCCTATTCCGGCAGCCGAGGCCCTCGAGGAAGGGGAGATAACGCTGGAGCCCGAGGCCCGAGAGTCGGTAATGCCCGAAGCTAAAATTCGGGAAGAGGGAGAGGTGGTGTCGGAGACCGAGACTCGAGAGGAGACAGTGCCCGAAGTCGACACCCGAGAAGAGATGACGCCAGAGAGCGGCACAGTGCCGGCTGGCGAGGTGAGCATGAGGACCCTTCGGCTCCTTTGAGAATTCAGCAATTTACTTCACATGGTAGGTGGCTAACCTTTCTTCACATGGTCAGATAATAACAATGCCCCGCAAAGCGCGCGCACCCCGAGCTCGCAAGGCTGTCCCTAGGTGGAGCTCATCTTTTCGCTCGCACGCGGCGAGAAGATTGAAGTTACTTCTGGGACCGGACACGGGATCTTTGGCGTCTCTTCTGCGGACGGGAGCCATCCCACAACTCGTGATCCCGCTCCCGCCGATTCCAAAGCCGGTTCTGTCGGAGGAGGCCCGACTCATGGGAAGGATATTGACGATCATCACTACCCCCTCGGGAGAGTCCCAGGCAGAAAGGGGCGAAGCATCTTCCGAAGTAACATCGAACCCGGCTGCGGTTGATACCCCTCTCCTGGCCGAGGTAGCGACTCCTGCTCTTCTGACCAACGAGGCGGCAGCTGACCTGGGCCATATCGAGAAGGCGGAAGCTGAAGTAGGTCCGTTAGTCGAAGTGCCAGGTTCGCTTCCTGCGGCCGTCCATTCTTCGGACGAGACCAAGGCTCCCGTCCCGCTCATCACGGCACCGTCGGATGCTTCGATTGCAGTCCCATCCCTGCCATTTGCGGTCATCGGCCAGAAGTTACCCTCCAGGCCAGAAGGATCCAGCCATTCAGTGTTGACTCTCCCGTCGTCATCAGCAGCGGTGGATGCCGAGCTGTGGGCCGCGGTGGACAGCGTTGTCGATTTCAGCCCGCTGGCCGTTCCTTCCATAGGTCACGTTACTTCGGACCTGCCGGTCCGCCAGACCTTATTAACGCTACGAGCCATGATGCTCGCCGACCCCCATCCCACGTACCTGGGAGTGCACACCATGGTCATGCAGCTGATCGGGGCCCTGCAGACGATGGGTTGTCCTCTGGAGGAATGGTCGCGGCGGGTTCTATTATTGTTGAAATATGTTAACCGCCGTGAGTTCCTCGAGACGCAAGCTCCCACTGAATTCACAGCGATCGGCGCCCAAAGGGATGAGTACCTGCAGGCCTTGGAAGCCTGGAGGGATAGCAGGGAGCAATGCCAGAAGGCCTTGGACGAGTGCCGCACCAACATCCACGCCTTGGAAAATAGGATAGAGAGGCTTAAGGGCTGGCTTGCCAAGGCTGAGTCCGACCTTGTCGAGGCTGAAATGGCTGAGGTTAAAGGGGTCGAGGAGCTAAGCGTTGCTGAGGTCGAGGTAGCCTCCGTGACGGCAGAGCTGGAGCGCCTCGACGTACAGGAGGGCCGTCTGCGTGAAATGGTGAACTTCCCCTGTGTTGGGATCCTCCCCCTTGAGCTCTTCCGGGGAATAGACTAATCGTCAGCCTTCCTCTTATTATCCCTTTTTTCTCTTTTTTGCATGTAACATCGGGGTATGCCCCGAGGCCACTGTAATCTTCTTTCAAAAAATAGAATACAATACAATCATTCCATGTGCCTCTTGTATGTGTATGGTGTTGGGAAATCTCTTTTTTTGCTATGTGACGAAATGTGGGTCCGCACTAGTAGCTCATTCGGGGAGAACCCAGTGGGGTTCGCGTAGGAGCATAGGAGAGTGCTCGCCCTTCCAGAGGAGGGATGAGAGAACCACTCCACCATGTCCGTCGTGCGATTAACCAAATGATATCACTGGTGTGTTTGACCCGAATAGGTTGATCCGACCTTGGAGGGGCGGAGAGAAGAGTTTGTTCGTTCAATGACCTAAACGGGAGGTCTCGGTCCAAAGTAGGCTGTTTGTCACCCGAGGGGACGGAGAGAAGAGTTTGTTCGTTCAATGACCTAGACGGGAGGTCTCGGTCAAAAGTAGGCTGTTTGTTTATGCCGGCAGGATGCCGGGGGCAGTTGTGGTTTATTTGCCTCTTGATGTATTCGTTGGTACGGAGCTGGTGCCAACGCAAGGAGGTAGGTTAATTCCCCAACCCTGAACGAAAGGTTAGAGTGGGGTGTTCTTCGTCAATGCCGATGGAACGTCAAGGGCTGACATGGTTGATTTGTTTATTAAAATATTCATTGGTACGGGGAGAAGGGTTGATTCCCCATTCCTGGACGAAAGGTTCGGGTGGGGTATTCTTCGCCAGTGCCGACAGAATGTCAAGGGCTGACAGGGGTTGATTCATTTATTGAAATATTCATCGGTACGGGTTGGTGCCAACGCAAGGAGAAGGGTTGATTCCCCAATCCCGGACGAAAGGTTCAGGTAGGGTGTTCTTTGTCAGTGCCGACAGAATGTCAAGGGCTGACAGGGGTTGATTCATTTATTGAAATATTCTCGAGGATGAGAGTGAGGGTTAATAAAGGAGGGCTGGCTCCTCCTCTGTTGTGCTCCTATGGTTTTGATGATAGCAAACACTATGAGTCATTAGACATCTCACTTTGTAATAGGTGACTGATTATTCAGTGTAAATGCATCTCGGTATAGTTTGTTGGCTACACTTTAGCTCATAAGCATTATAGGGATCAAGGTCCGTGCAGAGACCTCATCATTGTGCATTTCAAGGTCAATCAACATGGTTTTTTTGTTACATATAGTGTGTGTTGCATACAATGCTCACATTGCTGTATAGATGAATTACATGGAATGAAATGCTGCACATGTGCATGTTTGTGAATGTCTCTATACAAGTCTTGCATAGAGATTGGTACAACCGTTCATATGTGTCAATACACCTCACGTGTACACTAAGTCAGTGCTAGTTCGAGTCTTGGCTTTCGTAAGTCCGTGCAAACCTTCTCCTTCTTGCTCACATGAACTCAGTGCAAGTTTTGTCTTGAGCTTCTGAAGGACCGTGAACATATAGGAGATCGGTGCAAACACTGTGTAGGTCAATGCATGTAGCAAGGTCAGTGCATTGTAAGGGTCTGTGCAATCAATGTTTTGAGGTCAGTGTAAACTTTGACTCAATGCATACTTTCACTTACTCATATAGAGGCCGGTGTAAGTTTGCCTCGGTTCGTCTTTTTCTAACGCATATAGGAGGTGCGTCTTACTGTGCGCCTCACATGTGGCCTAGTTGTCGGTGCATATTTTGTTTAAAGCTTTGCACTCGGTGCACATTTCCCAGTTCATGCATTCAGTATTCATATACTCGGTGCAATGTCGTTTGTCTTCCTTGCACCTGAAGTCTGTGCATTCACTATTCATATACTCGGTGCAATGTTTGGTTAGCATGCATAGATAGTCTATGCTCTTCACTGTAGCGAGATATGTAAGGGTCAGTGCATCTCTTGTTCATTCATGCTTCATAGTCGATGCACACACTGTAGCAAGTCAGTGCAAAATTTGCATCATGCGTATATATAAGTCTGTGCATACTTTCCAATATGTATATCAAAGTCTATGCATACTTTGTATATACCATATTAGGTCAGTGCAAACATTGTTCTATACCATATAAGATGTCTAATGAAATATTCTCTTAACTGACAGGATAAAGTGATCTCGTGAGCTCGAACTAAGAAGGCACGTGTTCCTAGAATGCTGGAAGCTGGCACGTGATCCAAGATAATGAGCGAGCCAGTGATCCTGACATGTGGACAGATGAGGACCAGATCCTAACACATGGCTGAGAGCCTTCTGGAAGCATTTGGGCGGGAGTGTCCCCTCCACACACCCAATGTGTGAGCACGTGAGTCCGAGACTGAAGTCATATATAAACCCTTTCTCTGAAGAGATTAAAATAGATGAAGAAAGGAGAAGAGAAAGAGAGGTCATGAAAAGAGGATTGAAGCAGAAAAAGAGAGAGCCTTGAGAAGGGTTTCGAAGAAGGAGAATAGAAGAAAGAAGAAGAGAATTAAGAGAATGACAGTGGAGAAGTGCTGAATAGTGTGTGCCGCCTGAGAAAAAGAAGAAGAAAAGAGAAGAAGAGAGGATCGAGAGAAAAGAAAGAGAAAAGAGAGTGATAGAGATTGAAGTAGGCAGTGTCCAGCTATCTATCGGGTTCTGGATCAGATCCAGACTAAACTGCTCCTGCGAGAGCTACATTCGTTTTCATTTTCTGTTTGTTCTATTTTCCTTTGTTGCTTTCCTTTTTAATTGTGTTTTTTTCCGATTCTCTGGTTTGGGATCGGGGTTCTCCTGTGGTCTCAGGAGAAGGGAGATTTGTTCTCCGATTTGCTAGTGACTGTGTGTCACTAGTGGTTCCCTCTGGGTTTCAAGGGAAGGGAGATTTATTCTATGATTTTCTAGTGACTGTGTGTCACTAGTGGTTGCCCTCCGGGGTGGAGGAAGAGAGGAGTGTGTTCCTCTGGGTCAAGCTGTTAGACAGCGTTTGTAGGCAAGCTGTGATGCCCAGTGGTTTCAAGCTGTTTGGCAGCAGTAAGCCACACTCTGGTTAGAGTGTGGGGTGGACGTAGGTCTGTGGACCGAACCACCTAAAAAATTCCTGGTGTTGTGCGATTGCCTTTGTGTCCGATAGGAATTTGTTTACACATGGTTGCTTGGGTTTATTCAGCTGCATAGATTTACTTGGGAATCTACTTGTTCCAGTTCATGTGATGCGGGACGGACACGCGACCTGGGACTCTAGCTCGCGATCGTCCCTAAGCGAGGGAAGACGTGGGACCGTGCGCGGTTGAGAAACCGGCAGTGAGTCTCGGGTATCGGCCTTTCCGCGTTAATTCGGGTCGAGTCACGGGACGGTCACTCACTCTCGCTCTCGCAGCGGTGATAAAATGATAACAAGCTAGATAATCTATCACTCATGCAGCGGCATATACAAAAATATACGAGTAAAGCAATGCCTACGAGGAGGGTGGTGAGTGTACCTCCACGCTCCGGACGTGGAGAAGACGTTCCCGACCAAGTATGGTAACTCTCGGTAACAACGGTAAAAGTTAATTACAACAGTGAATTTTATTTCCCACTCCACGCAGGGAGGTAAAGGACAGCAATCTGGAGGTACGTACGGCACGAACTCGGCCTGCTGGTCCGACTCTGTCCTGCGCCGACTCGGTACTGCACTGACTCAGTTCTGACTCACTAGACAGCAAGGTGCGGATTCCAAAGGAACGATGCCCTACTGATGTCTTCTGAAGCTGCCACTTGGCTGGGACGGTGGCGGGATGTCTTGATCGACTCCCTGAAGTGCCGGTTCCAGAAGTTGACTTTTGATATTTTTGCACGAATTAATCCCGGACTGATTTTTCTGATATGCACAGAGAACAGATTTGCGCGCCTCGGCGGCAAGAATTAAATCTCTCAGATCCGAAATCAGATCGAGGTGAAACTGGTGGGGTTGGAAAGAAGACTCCCTGATCTACCACATATAAATTTTGTAGCTCGATCCAACGAAGGGATGAGAATCGGGAGGCTCTGCAAGACTGATTTATTTTCTGACCCGGACTGACAGACACACAGGATAGACTATGTTTTTTCTGAGACTGACCTTTGACTGAATAGGAAATAATTTTTCTAGACTCCACGAAAATTATGGTGGAAGGGGGTATATGTGAGGAACACTAACGAAGTTTTGTGATTTTTTTGGAAATTTATAAGTGGGTGGAAAAATACAACAATGTGACCCTGTCCCGTAGATCTGTAAAAGGGCAGATTACTGAGAGGATAAACAAAAATATGGGAAAAATACCAAATGACACGAAATTTGAACTGGAGGTTAAGGGAGATGGACAGAACAAACCCTCAAAATTACGACTCAAACAGATAGCAAGAACAAAAGATAAAATTTCGTGAAAGAGGTTCTATCCTGATGGAGATAGAACTCCGACGATGGTGGCGGCGGTGCGACAGCGGCGGCGGCAGAAATGGAACTTAGAGGGGCTAAGGAGAATGGGCTTCACACCCTAGAGGGCTGGAGGAGGGAGAAGAACCAGGGAGAGAGAGGAGAGGGGCACACCCTCCAAGGGAGATCCAAGCAATTTTTCTGAAATTTCACTTCATTAATTCTAATAAATGTGAAATACAAGCTATTTATAATAAATGTAAAAAGACTCAAAATGACCTCAGATCTAGGGTTAGGAGGGATAAAAGAGGGAGTTCAAAAGTTTTTATCCCATGTGGTTTGAAACCACATTAAACTAATATTAAGGAGGGGGGCGCCCCCTTGACCAATCTGGCATCCAAATTGGACTTGTTGGTCCACTTGTCTCCCATGTGTCAATTTGACATTCAACCCTTCTAGAAGCCACCTAGGATGGTTGACCAGCCCACATGGCTTAGTTGGACCAATGGAGAAGGGCTGGAGGGCCCCTTGCTGGACCTACTACTCTTTTGCACAAAAACCCAAAGAATCCTACGGAATGACAAAGTGACTTTATAAAGCCTTACAATTGCGCATATGCTTTCCCAAGGATATAAAAATAAACTAATAGGACATAAATACAAAAATAAAAGTTAGTGCCTGGTGTAGATTCCCATCAATTCTCCCCGGGTGGGAAGAACTCGATCCCGTCGAGTAAGGGGTGTGGCTGCTTGTGATGCCGGCGGATCCGTCATCGTACCCGGAAGCGCAGAGTACGCTCCACTCCAAGTAATTGACACCTGCTCATCCCGTATAGATTCGATATGCACACGCTGTTGGGGAATGAGGCTAGAGGTGGACACTCCGGGGTGGGGTCACTCTCAAATGAAGGGAGGCGGCTCAAAGGCTCACTAGGAATCACCGCTTGTCCCTTATGTGACTAGATCCGATATGTGAAGTAGAACCGATCCCAAAGTCCGACAAGTCTCGAACTCGAAAGGGACTAACATCGCGAGCGTACAAAAGACTAACTCGACTCGATGTATGCACAGACACACAATGCACTCGACAAACAAACCGGACGAAACAAAGACTCACACAGACCCTAAACAAACCTAATGTTAGTCCGACCCGTACGTGTGTGACGGCGGACCAGGACACCCGAATATGTGCCATGCATGCATGTTATTCAACCGGTGGTTGGTGGCATGGGGAACACCTAGACGTCCAAGTATGACCCAGTCATGTATGTACGGCCCTTTGGATTTGGGAGACTTGAGAGGGCTAGGAGAACCGGGTATAGGTGTATCGAGAACGGGCTTGGTGGGTATAGACGACCCGGCCTGTAGGGAAGGGGTGTGGTAGTGGACTCCCTCGAAGAATTGAAGTATATATGGTGGGTCAAGGGGCCCACTAGGGAATTGGTCAAAGGGATCAAAGAATGTATGACCCCTTCTGGTGGGTTCCTACAAGTCACTGTCCCATGTGTAGAAGTCTTGAAGGTGTGGATGGTCACCTTCATGCATTGTGGCGGGTGGGACGGTGATTGTAGGTAGGAAGTATGATTCCTCCCTCGGACAAAAGGGTATGAAGTCGGGCTCGGCCGACATGGGGAAGAATAGAAGAATCTCCGTGGTGACACAACCCACGGTGCACACGGAGGTAATGGACCCTAAGGCCGGATGGGTGAAGCTATGACTAGTGGGTTGATCGAAGCTTCGGGCCAAGGAGTGCGTCAACTGCCATTGCGAGTCTAATCCCATAACAAGGTCATCCAAGGTATCAACATGGTGACTAGACCGGAATGTAGTGTGGAAGGAGTTGACGGGCACCAATGGTACAATGAGGTCCATGGATGGGTAAGGGGGTGGGACCAAGCCATCCTTGAGCCAACTAAGAAGCTGCTCGGTGATGAAAAGCGTACCCGTTAGAAACACGGGTGGCTCGGGCTTGGGTGGCTCCAAATAAGATGGTTCCGAATAAAGTTCGGAAGTAGAAAGTGGTAATGGAGCGCACACGGGTGGTGAAGGAGCCTGTGTCCTTTCTATCCTTTCCAACCAATCCGAAAGCATTTTCTTGATTTCATCTAAGGTGCGGGTTGGAGTAGGGACCTCATGGTGGACTCACTCCTCGTCTCTTGGCTCGGGTGTGGACCTAGGCTCGGCTAGGAGCGGGACTTCCACTTGGTGGGAGGTGACTGGGCGGACCACTTGATTGGGGTTGCTTTGGAGGGCTTGGATGGGGGTGAAGGGGTGGGGTTGGTTGGAGGTGTGGCCCACTTCATTGAGGGCGAGTTGGTGGGGTTGGCTAGTGGTATGACCCCCATGGTTGGAGGTAGGTGGGAGGGGGGGGGGAAGGTAGACCCTCCTAAGCGCTCTCTTCATATCCCACCATGACTCGATGGGCCTTAGCCTCCTATCTTCCCGGAAGTACTTGGTGTCCCTCCATGTTTCGGCAGCTTCATAGAAAAGTCACCTTTTGGCAAAGTCGACTTGCGCGGGACCGGACATAAGATAACACTCAAAGTAGTCGTCCATAATGGCTTCCCACTCTAGGTAGTCACTCGGATTATCGGAGCCGTAGAAGTCCCAGGCTACGGGCCTTTTGGGGTGGTCCGGGTGGTTCTCCCATCTTAGATAGTATCGCCACCATGGATAAGATCCGGGCATTTGGTAATCCATGGGACACGGGGACACTAGTGGATGGACATGCCGACACTTGGACAAGACACTAGACCGACGATGCAAGGTTGGAATGCATGCACACTAAGGACCCTAGACTTAAACCAAGACTCGGTACGTGGCGAAGTTAATCTATCCGAAGATCACTCGCGCAAGTGTGCGGCCTTCCCGATAGGCGTAACCTAACGTTCGGACAACACCTTTGGATATACCGATTAATGATATGCAAATGTGACACTTAGACCGACTTAGACGATGACAAGACGTAAATGACACTTTTTTTTGTTTGGAGTTTTGCAAATGACTACCCTAGACTCAACTGGTGCTCTGATACCAAATTGATGCGGGACGGACACACGACCTGGGACTCTAGCTCGCGATCGTCCCTAAGCGAGGGAAGACGTGGGACCGTGCGCGGTTGAGAAACTGGCAGTGAGTCTCGGGTATCAGCCTTTCCGCGTTAACTCGGGTCGAGTCACGGGACGGTCACTCACTCTCGCTCTCGCAGCGGTGATAAAATGATAACAAGCTAGATAATCTATCACTCATGCAGCGGCATATACAAAAATATACGAGTAAATCAATGCCTACGAGAAGGGTGGTGAGTGTACCTCCAAGCTCCGGGCGTGGGGAAGACGTTCGCGGCCAAGTACGGTAACTCCTGGTAACAACGGTAAAAGTTAATTACAACAATGAATTTTATTGCCCACTCCACGCAGGGAGATAAAGGGCTACAAGTGGGGCCCGAGAGGACCGACCTTGGGTTGACGGGCAGCAATCTGGAGGTACGTACGGTGCGAACTCGGCCTGCTGGTCTGACTCGGTACTGCGCCGACTCGGTTCTGACTCGCTGGACAGCAAGGCGCGGATTCCAAAGGAACGACGCCCTTCTGATGTCTTCTGAAGGCGCCGCTTGGCTGGGACGGTGGCGGGATGTCCCTGATCGACTCCCTAAAGTGCCTGTTCCAGAAGTTGACTTTTGATATTTTTGCACGAATTAATCCCGGACTGATTTTTCTGATCTGCACAGAGAACATATTTGCGCGCCTCGGCGGAAAGAATTAAATCTCTCAGATCCGAAATCGGATCGAGGTGAAACTGGTGGGGTTGGAAAGAGGACTCCAAGATCTACCACATATAAATTGTTTAGCTCGATCCAACGAAGGGATGAGAAATGGGAGGCTCTGCAAGACTGATTTGTTTTCTGACCCGGACTGACAGACACACAGGACAGACTATATTTTTCCTGAGACTGACCTTTGACTGAAGGGGAAATGATTTTTCTATACTCCACGAAAATTATGGTGGAAGGGGGTATATGTGAGGAACACTGAGGAAGTTTTGTGAGTTTTTTTGAAATTTATAAGTGGGTGGAAAAAATACAACAAGGTGACTCTGTCCCGTAGATCTGAAAAAGGGTAGATTACTGAGAGGACAAACAAAAATATGGGAAAAATACCAAATGACTTCCAAATGACACGAAATTTGAACTGGAGGTTAAGGGAGAAGGACAGAACAAACCCTCAAAATTAGGACCCAAAAAGATAACAAGAATAAAAGATAAAATTTTGGGAAAGAGGTTCTATCCTAATGGAGATAAAACTCCGACGATGGCGGCGGCGGCGCGACGACGGTGCGACATCGACGGCGGCAGAAATGGAACTCAGAGGGGGCTAAGGAGAATGGGCTTCACACCCTAGAGGGCTGGAGGAGGGAGAAGAACCAGGGAGAGAGGGGAGAGGGGCGCACCCTCCAAGGGAGATCCAAACAATTTTTCTGAAATTTCACTTCATTAATTCTAATAAATGTGAAATACAAGCTATTTATAATAAATGTAAAAAAGACTCAAAATGACCTCAGATCTAGGGTTAGGAGGGATAAAAGAGGGAGTTCAAAAGTTTTTATCCCATGTGGTTTGGAACCACATTAAACTAATATTAAGGAGGGGGCGCCCCCTTGACCAATATAGCATCCAAATTGGACTTTTTGGTCCACTTGTCTCCCATGTGTCAATTTGACATTCAACCCTTCTAGAAGCCACCTAGGATGGTTGACCAGCCCCACATGGCTTAGTTGGACCAATGGGGAAGGGCTGGGGGGCCCCTTGCTGGACCTACTACACTTTTGCACAAAAATCCAAAGAATCTTAGGGAATGACAAAGTGGCTTTATAAAGCCTTACAATTACGCATATGCTTTCCCAAGGATATAAAAATAAACTAAAAGGACACAAATACAAAAATAAAAGTTAGTGCCTGGTGTAGATTCCCATCATCATGTGTTCCAGCTAATGCCTCATTGGTTTTCAGATTCAGCTGAGCTTAAACAATTTTATTTCCGCAAGAAGTTTCAAGTCTTTTGTTTAAGTCTTTAAATTGGGCAGAATTTTTTTTAAGGGGATTCATTCACCCCCCCCCCCTCTGAATCCTTGTGTTCACCAGTGCACCTAGCCCATACAGACTAACAATTGGTATCAGAGAGGGTTTCTGAACTTCCAGATCCAGCGATCTGCAGAGGATCCTGCTAGCCTTTGGTGCATCTCTGTCGTCTGCATACTATTTTGAAATTGCTTGTTGATTTGCTTCCATGGCTCATCCACCGGTTTTCGACGGTACATATTTTAATATGTGGTTTAAAAACTTGCATATGTTTGTTAAGATTGTCGATCCAGATATGTGGAAACTAATTTCACATGGTCCACATAGTCTACCAAAGAACAAGTCTAAATGGACTGACAGACATAGACTGATGTGGGATGAAAATAAAAGAGCCTTGGAACTGATGAAGGTAGCGATTGACAAGGCACTCCACTCTTGCTTTTATAATTGTAGGTCAGCTAAGGAGATACTGGACAAGCTGAAGACTGTCAGCCATGGAAATGATGACCGATGCATGATGGCAAATGGCAGTGATCAAGATAGCAGCGAAAATGAAGAAGAGGAAGATGATCAGGTAAACCCCTTCGAGAATTATACGTTAGATGATTGGCAGGATGCATATGGCGAGCTATTAGAGTCACATGAGATGTTGAGAAAACAATATAAAAAGTTGAAAAAGAAAATTGATCTGAATTGTTCTGAGTCCTCATGTGAAAATTGCTCAAAACTGAAACAGTCCTATGATACATGCTTGTTTGATGTCCAAATGCTTAAGAAACAAATTAGTTTACTTACAAGGGAAAATCAAGAACTTGCATGTGAAGTTGTTGAACTTAAAGGAAAACTTAGCTCGACTAATGATAATCAGGTTCATGTCAATAATCTTGTTCAGAAAGAAGAATTGTTGAAAGATCTTGAATGTGTTAATTCAGAGCTAGAACATTTGAAATCTGAAAATAATGATCTCAGAAATCAAATTGAACAGATAGATAGAAAGTTGAGAATTATGTGAAGGAAAATGACTTGATTCATGAAAAACCTCAAGCTGTTAAAGGTGTAAATGCAGAACTTCAGAAAAGTCTTGATGATACTGAAAAACAAAAGTTTCAAGATGAATCAAAGTGTTTCGGTAAATCAGTTTGTAATAAATGTGAATTTCTAAAGGAAATGAATGAAAGCCTTCATAGTGATTTAGTATGGCATCAAACTTAATTGCATCCTTGGGGGAAGAGAACAAAAATTTGTTGGATGAAAAATTGGAAACTTAACAAAAGGAGGAAAGGCTGAGTGAAGAGTTGAACTCCAAATCTGATAACAAAAGTGAACAGATTAAACAATTAAAAATAGAAAATGAGAGACTTAAACATCTCAACTCTGCTCTGTCTGAAAAACTCTTAACTATGGAAAAAGGAAAGCCAGTCTGCATAAAAGAATCTGAAAATTTGCACAATCTCGAACAAGAAGCTGAGAACTATAAAACGGCAAACAAAGTGCTAAAAGTGTGTATGAATTGCAGTGAACAAGAAATTGCGGGTTATGAATTACATATTGCATCCCTGGAAGATGAGATTAAGGACCTAAAGAATTCTTTGTCTAGATTTGTTGAAGGTCAAGATAACTTGGATAAGTTGCTAGGGATGAAGGTGAATTTTCAGAAAGAAGGGTTGGCTATAATCTTATGAATAAAAAGAAATTTGAAAGCAAACTCTATACTTCTTTTGTGTGAAGTACTGAATCGAACACTAATTCCACTCCTCAAGTATTTCAGTTTACTGCTCAGAAATCTGATAATCAAACTAAGGAAACAAGAGAGAAGAATAATCTGAAGAAAAAGGCCACAAACTCCCATGTTCCGGTTTTGCATACTGAACTCAAGTTACCCACACACTCACATGCATCTAAACAGAAAATGATTTGTCATTACTGTCACAAGATTGGCCATCTGATGCATGAGTGTAGATTGATGGAAAAGGATGATCTGAATGCTAGTAGAGTCCATGCAAGGAATCATGCATTTCAAAATAAGGCAATTTCATGTTTTCATTGTGACAAGATGGGTCACATTGCTGCCCGTTGCTGGCATGCCCAGGGAAAAGATCATTATAAACACCTTAAATTCTCTGCAAAATAGAATACCTTTGGTAAAGATAAATTTGCTTTCAAAGGAAAAGTCTCTAAGTGTTTCAACTGTTAGAAGCCAGGCCATCTGGCTAGTGAGTGCTTGTCAGTGATCAAGAGAAGAAATTTCTCTCCCTATTTCGAATGTGGGAAAATCGGCCACCAAGCCTTAGACTGTTGGTATTTGAAAAGAAACAATAACCTCCATGGAAGAAATAACAGAACTCCTGTTTACCCACAGAAAACTCATGCCTTTCATATAAAGAAAAACCAGAACGCTTTTGCTTATTGTCATTATTGTGGAAAAGTAGGACATATTATGGATGACTGTTATATTTTGAAATCTGACAATTTCAATGTTGTAAGGATAAGGAAAGTACATCCCAAAGGTACAACTGACTCTTCAGGACCCAAGAAATCTTGAGTACCTCTAAATAGAAAATGAGGTTCAGTCGGCTGGTGTGCCTTGGAGGTGAGAAATAAAAGGGGGTAATTAAATCAAGGCAACTGAATATGATAAACCCCACTCTTGCACTCTTTCAGGTTAGTTATGTGACTTTTTTATTTCTGTCGTTATAGTTGCATGTCTTGGTAAACCTGTCAGATAGAATACATGGTTGCATCTTCATATGATACTTGCATTGCTCAAACTGAAATTCTCTGAGAATCTGAACTGATTGATGCTTGCATATGTCAAATGCATTTTTAAAGTGTCTGTAAATGTCATGATGCATATCTTACATAGATTCTGATGCATAAACTTTCATCTGCTTACATCTTCACATATGCATATCCAATTGCGTTGTCTTGCATACAGACTACATTAGCATTGCATTGTCCCGTTGCATACAAGTCAGTTTGAATAATCATAAGCATGAATCATAAAATCATATGTAGAGCCTTTACTGCATATAATGCATTTAGTAAGGGGTGTTGGGACGGTGCGATGGATACAGAGGGGGGGTGAATGTATCCCTCTAAAAAATTGTCCCACTTAAAAATAATAAGCCTACTGCTAGACACAGTTGCGGAATAAAAGCTATAGAGCTCTTCAAGAAGAAATTCAAATAAACATTTGATCAATCAGTTGAACTGCTAACTATACTGGTGGAACCTGATCAAGTCTAATGTTGAAGACAGAACTATGCAAACCAGACTCACTTAGCAAAATATGTAATGCTCAAGGTTACTTCAGATAGAAACAAGAATGCTCAGACAATCTGTGAAGAGGTAGAAGACAAGGGGCAAACGCACAAGGTAAACCACGGCACAGTAGATTTTTTAGGTGGTTCGATCCACAGACCTACGTCCACCCCTCACTCCAAACCGGAGTGAGGCTTCCACTAGCACAAGCTAGAACCGCAGACTCAGTCTGCAAACAAGTGCTGCCAAACAGCTTGATCATGGGAACAACCTCCCCTCTTCCTCCAGACCGGAGGGCAACCACTAGTGACTGCCCGTCACTAGCAACCAGAGACCGAAGTCTCTCTTCCTCCACCCAGGAGGGAACCCACAAGCGACACCAGTCACTTGCAACCGGAGACACCAAGTCTCCCTTCCTCTGAAACCCAGAGGGAACCCACAAGTGACGCCCAGTCACTTGCAAACTAGAGGTCACGGACCTCTCTTCCTCCACACCAGAGGGAAACACTAGTGACACACAGTCACTAGCAAACCGGAGAACAAATCTCCCTTCTCCTGAGACCACAGGAGGAACCCGACCTCAAACCAGAGAATCGGAAGAACAACAAGCCAAGGAAGTGTAAAAGAAAAGAAAACAAGAAACAAAAATACAGCAATCAGAAAGGTGGAAATGAAATCCACAAAGTGTAGCTCTCGCAGGAGCAAATCTGGTTTGGATCTGATCCAATTGCCAGACAGACAAGTGTTCTGATGAAGCTTCAGTCTCTCTTCTTCCTCACGAGCTCTCTCCTTTCTCTTTCTTTCTACCTCTTCTTTCTTCTTCTCTCTGCTTCTCTTTCTCTTTCTCTCATTCTTTTTCTTCTTCTGCTTTCAGCCTCTCTGCTGCTCTCTCCTTTTTCTTCTTCTGCTTTTTCTGCTCTCTGCCTCTCTGCTTCGATCACTATCTGCTCTCAACACTCTCTTTCTTCTTCTGATGGAGGAGTCTTCCATTTATAGCGGCAGCAGCTAGGGCATATGCAGGGCTTGTGCCCCCTTTATCCAGAGAACACCTCGGATCACGTGCCAGGTGCCAACCTCAGATCACGTGCCACTCATCAGCTTGAATCATCCTGAACGAAGAGAAAAATGGATGCATCGAGTTAGTTCAAGCTTTGAACCAAAGGACGATATACAGACTTGTTTTGAACAATGCACAAATGCATATAGGAAAGTCTACACAATGAATCATGGATGCTCGGACATGCAGTCAACCTCTGTACAAACTTTAGATGCATGCATGCGACAGCAATGTACAAACTTGCTGGTTTGTAATGCAGAATGCACTTAAACAAAGTATGCATAGTGAGGATGTATAGACTTTGATTTATGCATGCATAGACTTGTATGAAGAACAGACTGTACAGACTTCAGACTCAGCTGTGAACTGAGCTAAAGAATGTATAGACTTGAAAAATGATGCACACGATGTACAGACTTGCTTTGAAGGATTGCACAGCCATTGATGAATGTACAGACTTTGAACGTGTGTAATGCTGACACAAAGAGTGTATAGACTTGAATGCTTGTGATGCAGACAACAAGTGTACAGACTTGAAAGTCATGAGACGCAGACACCGAGTGTACAGACTCTTGATGAATGCATGTAATGCACTAAGCCAATGTATAGACTTGCGAGTGTGTGAGCATATGATGCAATGTACAGACTTTGCCACGCCTACACCAAGACGATGTACAGACTTGTTGCTGAAGAATGTACAGACTTGTCTGATGCAATCTTGGCAAAAACTCTATACAGACTTTATAGCGTGCAGACATTGAATATGCATAAACCAACCGTAGAGTGTACAGACTTTGCTGAGGGATGCACACATGCAAAATGAACATGGATGAACAGACTAAGCCATGAGCTGAGCTCTAACGAATGTATAGACCCTACGTGCAAGCAACCTGACGATGTATAGACTCTGTTAATGCACTGATCAAGCAACCTGACGATGTATAGACTTAGTGTTCTGAACGTAGGTAAAGATAAGGAATGTATAGACTTTAAGTGTGGATGACCAGATAATGTATAGACTTGCACATATGCATGAACAAGTGGCGATGTACAGACTTGGCCAATGTACAGACTTAGCAGCGAGATGCACACGATGTATAGACTTGATGGAGCAATGTACAGACTTTGCATCTAATGCCTGAAGCACATGATGCAATGTACAGACTTGGAAATGCTTGAAGCACATGATGCAATGTACAGACTTGGAAATGCTGCATGCACAAGACGATGTACAGACTTGGTCTTGCGACCACGGCTATACAGACTTTGAGAAATGATGCATAGAGACGCTAAGTGAGACGCTAGACGTTGTATGGACTTTGTGTGTGCATATGCCAAGACCATGTACAGACTTTAAGTTTATGCAGCAACAGGAGTTGTATAGACTTGAGATGAATGCATGGACTATGCACATAGACGCTAAGAGAGATGATGTATAGACTTGACAATGCATGGACTATGAGTGAATGTGGCGTGCAGCGGGACAGTGTATAAACTTGTGTGTACGTCATGCTACAATGCAATGTATGGACTTTGTGTGTGCGTGCATGGACTTAACCTATGCACCAACATTTCTGTACAAAAATTAACATATGCACAGATCTGAGAGTAGGCAGAACATTACCTGATCTGACTGTGCATTGACCTTACTTGTCAATGATTTGACTTTTGACTTGAATTGACTTCATGACCTGTGAGTCATTCTTAAACCTGTTCTGACAGTTTCTCATAATATATCAGGATTATATCATCAAGGATGTACATGTAAACATAATGACACATAATATTTGTCATCATCAAAATCCCAGAACCACAGGGGACACAACAATCTCCCCCTTTTTGATGATGGCAATATTATGAGTCATTGCAATAGATTCATCATGATGATTATGAAATACCATATGACAGTTCATGAACATGCACCACAGAATAGTTCAGTCAAAAATGAGCATGTAAAACACCATGTGATGCAAGTGCATGATTTGATGTAAATGATGACTCACAAAAGATCTCCCTCTTTGACAACATCAAAAAGAATGGAATGATCATGGACTGTTGAAGGAGATGATATAGGAGCTATTATGCAATGCTGAGTTACTGTCATCTAAAACTCCCCCTGACAAGATACTCTCCTGAAAGAAATGAATGAACATTGAACCACATGGACATGCAAGAATTCTCCCCCTTAGATGGACAGTGATTGGAATGAAGCGCATGACAAAAAGAAGTCAACAGTTAGGTCTGAAATAATGGAGTCCAATGTGAGAAAGTAATCATTCAGAATGAATGAGAAAGGTTTTCAATGGGATATCAATTTCATAAATCTGATTAAACAGGTATTTCAGACTCTTCTATTATAGAGATTTATGAATGATCTTCATTGACAAGTCAGATCAGAATATGATGTATGCAAGGCTTGTTCATTAGCATTCTGTACTCATATCTGAAATCAGTTTTAATAAAAATGAACCTTGCTTTCATATTGAAAGTCTTGTTTAACCTTCTTCTTTCTTACTCACTCAATTTCAAAGATTCCTTTAAGATATGCAATCAATAGTATTGAAGTTAAACACATAAGAAAACATTTGTTTCTGTCAAGGGGTTCCAATATAATATTTCTTTGCACACATTTTCAAATGATACACTAGATCAGCAACAATTTTCATAACATTCTTCATGGGCACTTGAGTTTAGTACACCCTTGTAACTAGAGGATACACGTTGTTTAGACGCCAGTTTCCCTAAGCACTTGGAAGGACTAACTGTCATGCTTCATAAGAACATCGATAGTATTTACACTTCATGACACACTACAAATTATTTCTTTGATGAGTGGGATGTATTTCTCAGTGTGCATGCCATTGCTCTGCCAGATTATCAATCATTCTTAAGCAGAGTTAACTATGGCACCTCATGACACAGTCCTTTGGACATGGTTTCTCAGTGACCAAAGTCATTGCTCTGATAAGATTTACCCTTAGACATGTTCCAGATTCTCAGATGTTTAAAAACAATACCAATTTCATACATATCAAACAAGGAATATCATGATTTCAGAATTTTCAGAATTCAGAAGAGTTTAAAAGACACAACGTGAAAATGTTGGTTAAAGTTTATTAAGACTAACTCAGATATTTTCAAGATATGTTCATAAACAAACACAAGACATACATGAAACTTCAACCGGCTGAAAGTATCAGACATTCATAGTCCTATATAATAGAAGATTCCTCTTTAAGTTGTTTTCAGATTTATGATCAGGATATGCATAGAGAAGTCTTTCTGAATTTTCAGGGAAGGCCGAATCATTTTAAAGAACAGCCAATTCAACAGATACCAATGGATAGGATGAGTGAAAATGGCTGATAACAGTTGAAGCAGGAAGCTGAAATGTGTTGCATTTCACATTCATCACAGGGATTTAAGCAAGATAGCAGTTCAAACTGAAAATGGGAAGTTCAGTTGATAGAAATGAGCAAGATAGACAGTTATGTGATTTCAAGAATATGAATAATGCTCCCCCTAAATGTATGCATGAGCTAGCACTCAAGGTGTCGACACTTCTAACCAGTAAATGCAAGTGCAGTGAGCTGACAGCATGTAATATATGCAATGATCACATGAACATTTAGACTGCTCTTCGTGCAACACTGACCTATGGTACCAGGCGGAGGACTTGGTCTAAAGACCACCTCACACATAGCAAGCACTTCCAGACAGAATTCATCTGCCCTTTAGTATCTCACTATTTATATACCAAGAGTCATGCATGACAATCCAATGCAGATGCAGTTCTATATGCATCTTAAGCTGACAACATGCTACTTATATGCAATTGTGAATGCATGTACATGTCAAATGTGCAGGTGAACATTTTTAAACATGAGACATCGTCCAAGCAACAGATTTATTCAATTCAACTTTTTAGTTTTATGATGTGTAATTCATTTTCAGTCACTTTTAATCAATTCAGAATTCAGTATTCAAGCACCAATTTCAGTTGAACTGTTGCGCAGATAACACATCATATTTATTGAGAGATTTTAATGCCAAGTATAGATGCAGTTGAGAAGCTATATGCATGAAATTTTGATTAACAAATCAAACATGATATGCAACTATCTAAACAACGTTATCAAAAACTCAAATGTCTACCAGCAGAGGTGGGGTTTTACCAAACTTTGGATGCCTTGGTTTATTTAACCCCCTTTTATTCCTCATCACCAAGGCATACCTGCAAAGCACAGATCTCATTTTGTGTTTCTAGGTACCCAAGATTTCTTGGGTCCTACATTGTTAGTAACACCTCTGATAGGTGCTTTCCACAATCTTTGGGCATGTAAGTCATCAGATTTCATTATATTACAATCACTCATGGAGTGCCCAAAGGCTCCACAGTAATGACATGAAATAGCAGATCTTGAATTCTTTTTATGCACATCATTGTTACCATGGAATCAGTGTGCATTATCATGAAAATTTCTATTATTTGCATGAACATACTGTTTTCCATATCGTGCCATCCGACAGTCAGAAGCTCGGTGGCCAAGTTTCCCACATTCAAAACATGTAGAAATCTTTCTTTTAAATGCAAATTTATTCCTACCAAAATCATTTCTATTTGCAAGAAATTTATCATGTTTGAAATTCACATTCCTACCCTGGATATGCCAACAGTTCTGGACTGTATGGCCATGCTTTCTACAGTGAGAGCATTTGAGAGAATTTCTTCTAAACGAGCCTAACCAGCATTCAGTTGCCTTGTGACCAGTCTTGTTACAGTTAAAACAAGTGATGTGTTGGTTCATTGAAACAAATTTGTTCTTATTAAAACCATGTTGGCTTGCAGGGAATTTAGCATGATATGAATGAGATGTTTTCTTACCACTTGCAAACCAGCATTGTATAATCGTGTGTCCTAATTTGCCACAGTGAAAACATTCGATTTTCTTTTTCTGAGATGAAGAATTTTTATCATGAAATTTCCTAGCATTCAAATCATCTAGTTCCATTAATCTACACTCATGCATCAGATGGCCAATCTTGTGACAGTAATGACAAATCATTTTCTTTTTAGATGCATGTGAGTGTGTGGGTGAAACATGCAAAGTGGGGAGAGGAACATGTTGGTTCTTTTCTTTTTATTTTTCTGTTATTTTCTTTTGAGCAGATGACTGATAACCAGGAAGGTTCTGAGGGCTGTGAGAAGTTGAGCTAGAAACAAAGGAAGTTTGAACTTTATTTTTAAAACTCTTTTTGTTTGAAGGGTTATAGCCCAACCCTTCCTTCTGAAAATTAACCTTTGTTCCTAGAATCTTGTCCAGATTATCTTTTCCGTCCACAAATTTTGACAAGGAATTATTCAAGTCCTTAATTTCATTTTCCAGAGAGACGATGTGTATTTCATAACTGGCAATCTCTTGTTCATTGTAATTTACACATTCGCTTAGCACCTTGTTTGCAGTTTTATATTCCTCAACTTCATGTTCCAGATTTCTCAATTTTTCAGATTCTTCAATGTAAACAGATTTTCCTTTTTCTAAGAAAAGAAGTTTCTCTGACATAGCAGTGTTCACCTGCTTCAATCCTTCAACCTCTTTAGTTAATTTGTCATTTTTTGATTTCAGATTTTCAGTTTCTTCAACAGAGCCTTTATCAATTTTCATTGAGCTCATTTTATCATTCAGCTCTTCCTCTATCTATTCAAGCTCCAGAGTCTTGTTTAACAGATCTCTGTTTTCTTCCTTTAGGGAAACAATTAACTCCTTCTGCCATTCTAAATTTCAGTGAAGATTTTCATTTATTTCCTTGAGAAATGGACAATCATTGCAAGCAGATTTACCAGAACATATTGTTTGAGCCTGGAGTTTTTCACATTGCTTCCTAAGGCATTCATTTTCAGATTTTAGAACATCCAATTCAGAGCTAACACATTCAAATTCTTTCAACAGTTTTTCATTCTGAATTAAATTATTAAAATGAACCTGATCATCATCAATCGAGCTAAGTTTTCCTTTTAGTTCAGAAATTTCACATACAAGTTCTTGATTTTCTTCTTTAAATAAGCCAATTTGTTGCTTAAGCACTTGGACTTCAGACAAGCATGCATCATAGGACTGTTTCCGTTTTAAGCAATTTTCACATGAGGACTCTGAGCTATTCATATCAATTTTATTTTTCAACTTTTTATATTATTTTCTTAACATCTCATGTGACTCAAGTAACTCACCATATGCACCCTGCCAATCATCTAAAGTATAATTCTCGAAGAGGTTTACCTCATCATCATCCTCTTATTCATTTTGGCTGCCACTTTGATTACTTCTGTTAGCCATCATGCAGCTGTCCTCATTTATCCTGTGAGCTAGCTTCAGCTCATCCAGGATGTCTTTAGCGGACCTGCAATCATGAAGGCAAGAATGTAAGGCTTTGTCAGTAGCTGCTTTCATCATATTCAAAGCTTTCTGATTTTCTCCATCCTTTGATCTGTGGCTGTCGGTCCATTTGGACACTTTATTTGGTAATATGTGAGGACCTTGTGAAATTAACTTCCACAGATCAGGATTAACTGATATAACATATTTGCGTAGACTGACAAACCACACATTAAAATTAGAGCCGTTGAAAACCGGTGGATCACCCATGGAAACAGATCAGATTAATGCAACAGGAATAATGATGCACCAAAAGCGAGATAGCACCAAAGATTGTAGGATCGGATCTGCAGGTCGTTGGACCTTCTATACAGACACCCGCTCTGATACCAATTGTTGGGATGGTGCGATGGATACAGAGGGGGGGTGAATGTATCCCTCTACAAAATTGCCCCACTTAAAAACAATAAGCCTGCTGCTAGACACAGTTGCGGAATAAAAGCTATAGAGCTCTTCAAGAAGAAATTCAAATAAACATTTGATCAATTAGTTGAACTGCTAACTATACTGGTGGAACCTGATCAAGTCTAATGCCGAAGATAGAACTATGCAAACCAGACTCACTTAGCAAAATATGTAATGCTCAAGGTTACTTCAGATAGAAACAAGAATGCTCAGACAACCTATGAAGGAGGTAGAAGACAAGGGGCAAACACACAAGGTAAACCACGGCACAGTAGATTTTTTAGGTGGTTTGGTCCACAGACCTACGTCCACCCCTCACTCCAAACCGGAGTGAGGCTTCCACTAGCACAAGCTAGAACCGCAGACTCAGTCTGTAAACAAGTGCTGCCAAACAGCTTGATCAGGGGAACAACCTCCCCTCTTCCTCCAGATCGGAGGGCAACCACTAGTGACTGCCCGTCACTAGCAACCAGAGATCGAAGTCTCTCTTCCTCCACCCAGGAGGGAACCCACAAGCGACACTAGTCACTTGCAACCGGAGATACCAAGCCTCCCTTCCTCTGAAACCCAGAGGGAACCCAGAAGTGACGCCCAGTCACTTGCAAACCAGAGGTCACGGACTTCTCTTCCTCCACACCAGAGGGAAACACTAGTGACACATAGTCACTAGCAAATCGGAGAATAAATCTCCCTTCTCATGAGACCACAGGAGGAACCCGACCTCAAACCAGAGAATCGGAAGAACAACAAGCCAAGGAAGTGTAAAAGAAAAGAAAACAGAAACAAAAATACAACAATCAGAAAGCTGGAAATGAAATCCATAAAGTGTAGCTCTCGCAGGAGCAAATCTTGTTTGGATCTGATCCAATTGCCAGATAGACAAGTGTTCTGATGAAGCTTCAGTCTCTCTTCTTCCTCACGAGCTCTCTCCTTTCTCTTTCTTTCTACCTCTTCTTTCTTCTTCTCTATGCTTCTCTTTCTCTTGTTCTTTTTCTTCTTCTGCTTTCAGCCTCTCTGCTGCTCTCTCCTTTTTCTTCTTCTACTTTTTCTGCTCTCTGCCTCTCTGCTTCGATCACTATCTGCTCTCAGCACTCTCTTTCTTCTTCTGATGGAGGAGTCTTCCATTTATAGCGGCAGCAGCTAGGGCATATGCAGGGTTTGTGCCCCCTTTATCTAGAGAACACCTCGGATCACGTGCCAAGTGCCAACCTCAGATCATGTGCCACTCATCAGCTTGAATCATCCTGAACGAAGAGAAAAATGGATGCATCGAGTTAGTTCAACCTTTGAACCATAGGACGATGTACAGACTTGTTTTGAACAATGCACAAATGCATATAGGAAAGTCTACACAATGAATCATGGATGCTCGGACATGCAGTCAACCTCTGTACAGACTTTAGATGCATGCATGCGACAGCAATGTACAAACTTGCTGGTTTGTAATGCAGAATACACTTAAACAAAGTATGCACAGTGAGGATGTATAGACTTTGATTTATGCATGCACAGACTTGTATGAAGAACAGGCTGTACAGACTTCAGACTCAGCTGCAAACTGAGCTAAAGAATGTGTAGACTTGAAAAATGATGCACACGATGTACAGACTTGCTTTGAAGGATTGCACAGCCATTGATGAATGTACAGACTTTGAACGTGTGTAATGCAGACACAAAGAGTGTATAGACTTGAATGCTTGTGATGCAGACAACAAGTGTGCAGACTTGAAAGTCATGAGACGCAGACACCGAGTGTACAAACTCTTGATGAATGCATGTAATGCACTAAGCCAATGTATAGACTTGCGAGTGTGTGAGCATGCGATGCAATGCATAGACTTTGCCATGCCTACACCAAGACGATGTACAGACTTGCTGCTGAAGAATGTACAAACTTGTCTGATGCAATCTAGGCAAAAACTCTATACATACTTTATAGCGTGCAGACATTGAATATGCATAAACCAACTGTAGAGTGTACAGACTTTGCTGAGGGATGCACACATGCAAAATGAACATGGATGAACAGACTAAGCCACGAGCTGAGCTCTAACGAATGTATAGACTCTACGTGCAAGCAACCTGACGATGTATAGACTCTGTTAATGCACTGATCAAGCAACCTGACGATGTATAGACTTAGTGTTTTGAACGTAGGTAAAGATAAGGAATGTATAGACTTTAAGTGTGGATGACCAGACAATGTATAGACTTGCACATAATCATGAACAAGTGGCGATGTACAGACTTGGCCAATGTACAGACTTAGCAGCGAGATGCACACGATGTATAGACTTGATGCAGCAATGTACAGACTTTGCGTCTAATGCCTGAAGCACATGATGCAATGTACAGACTTGGAAATGCTTGAAGCACATGATGCAATGTACAGACTTGGAAATGCTGCATGCACAAGATGATGTACAGACTTGGTCTTGCGACCACGGATGTATAGACTTTGAGAAATGATGCACAGAGATGCTAAGTGAGACGCTAGATGTTGTATGGACTTTGTGTGTGCATATGCCAAGACCATGTACAGACTTTACGTTTATGTAGCAACAGGAGTTGTATAGACTTGAGATGAATGCATGGACTATGCACATAGATGCTAAGAGAGACAATGTATAGACTTGACAATGCATGGACTATGAGTGAATGTGGCGTGCAGCGGGACAGTGTATAGACTTGTGTGTGCGTCATGCTACAATGCAATGTATGGACTTTGTGTGTGCGTGCATGGACTTAACCTATGCACCAACATTTCTGTACAAAAATTAACATATGCACAGATCTGAGAGTAGGCAGAACATTACCTGATCTGACTGTGCATTGACCTTACCTATCAATGATTTGACTTTTGACTTGAATTGACTTCATGACCTGTGAGTCATTCTTAAACCTGTTTTGACAGTTTCTCATAATATATCAGGATTATATCATTAAGGATGTACATGTAAACATAATGAGACATAATATTTGTCATCATCAAAACCCCAGAACCACAGGGGACACAACAAGGGGGAGTTTGGCTGCCCCTGCATAATGTCATGTCTCTCATGTTCGTGTTCAGGAAATTCTCTTAAGAGAGCCACTACATATGCATACATGCATTGACTGTATTTCAAATCACCTACTTTGAAAAATTCAAAAAGAAATGACACATTGCATCTAGACGGGGGGAGCATTTTAGACTCATTAATCTTTTCCAATCTGAACCCTTCTTGTCTAATCACTCAAATCACTCTCTTATTCTTATATGTTGGTGATTGCATTTTAATCAGCTGAACTCTCAACTGTTTTGATGTTGAATTCTGCTGCTCTCTCAATAAAATTTCTTGTTGCTTCCATTGATTGGCTGCACGGTTAATGATAATTCAACTGATCTTGAAGGGAGATTTCAATTTGTGTACCCTAATCATAAATCTGAAATGTTTTCATAAAGAAAAATCTTCTATTATTATGGTTTAAGAATTCTGATGAATCAAATTGATTTAAGTCTAATGTATTCATTAAGTTTTGATTTAAAAGTATTGAAAAATATCTGGATCATTATGTTTAATAAATTTTAACCAATTGTCTCATGTAACTTCATGCAAAAACCTTCTGAAATCTGAAACTTCAAAGATATGGCTTCCCTTGGTTAAGATACATGTAGAAAATATTGTTCTTAAACATTTCAGTGTACTGAGCATTGTCTGAAAAATCTAAAAACTTTTGAAAGAAAATAAAGTCAGAGCAATGACTTTGGTCACAGAGAAACTGGATTCTCTATCAAAGAAATAGAGTAAGCCCATATCATGAAGTGCCATAGTTATCTCTCTTATAAAAATGATTGAAAATCTGGCAGAGCAATGGCTTGGTAGTGTCGAGTAACTAGGGATTCTGGTCTCTGATCAAGGTGTCTCCTCATGTAAAAAGACACTCCAAATTGTTAACTCTATTCTCTTATTGAGAAGTAATATAGTTGTCACACTGAGTAACTCGGTCACTTCACCTAAGATGTGTTGTGCCTCACGTAAAAAGGTGTTGATTTAACCAGACTTGCTCAGAAAAATGAAGTCGCTGAACAAAAGAAAAAATTCTAAAAATTAAAGACATGTTTAGATACATTCATAATTGTTTAATTTCAATACTATCTTGTGTAACTCCCAATGGAATCATTGATTTTGAATGAGTGTGACAGAAGGAGGTTAAACAAGAATGTCATATGTTCAATTGGTTCATTTCTATTAAAGGGTGTTTTAGATATGAGTATAGAATTTTCTTGATAAACTCTGTATACACCATTCTTAAATCATACTGGTATGTTTAGACTCATTCATAATCTCTTATAATAGAAGAGTCTGAAATTCACTTATCAAGATTTATGAATTTGGTACCCTATTGAAAATCTCCATGTCTTATCTGTTCACTGAAAATTCAGTCTATTTCATGTGATCTGTCCTTAGTTGTAATCCAGTCATTAATGTGCTCAACTATCTGCTCATCTATTCATGACTGATCCTGTGTTTTTGTTGATGTCTCTTTCCACATCAATTGGCTCATCACCATCTCTCTAGTATTAAGGGGGAGATTAGTCTGTCATTTGTCATCTCCCTACCCCCACTTCCACCCACTCCAAGGGGAGACTCTATTCAGGGGGAGTACAATGAACAGTAAATCTTTTTGCATCCTATGTTGAAATTCATCATGACCAGAACTTTTTCTTGATTGCATCTGTGCTTCTCTTGATACATGCTTATTACTTCTTCCACTCTTGATTGCATTTCAATCATGTCATGCTTACTTATCTTTATTCTCAAACTTTTTTCTTTTTGATGAAGTCAAAGGGGGAGAATAGTTTGACATGTGTCATAGTGTTGCCATCATCAAAAAGGGGGAGATTGTTGTGCTCCTGTGGTTTTGATGATAGCAAACACTATGAGTCATTAGACATCTCACTTTGCAATAGGTGACTGATTTTTCAGTGTAAATGCATCTCGGTATAGTTTGTTGGCTGCACTTTAGCTCATAAGCATTGTAGGGATCAAGGTCTGTGCAGAGACCTCATCATTGTGCATTTCAAGGTCAATCAGCATGGTTTTTTTTACATACAGTGTGTGTTGCATACAATGCTCATATTACTGTATAGATGAATTACATGGAATGAATTGCTACACATGTGCATGTTTGTGAATGTCTCTGTACAAGTCTTGCATAGAGACTGGTACAACCGTTCATATGTGTCAATGCACCTCACGCGTACACTAAGTCAGTGCTAGTTCGAGTCTTGGCTTTTGTAAGTCCGTGCAAACCTTCTCCTTCTTGCTCACATGAACTCGGTGCAAGTTTTGTCTTGAGCATCTGAAGGACCATGAACATATAGGAGCTCGGTGCAAACACTGTGTAGGTCAATACATGTAGCAAGGTCAGTGCATTGTAAGGGTCTGTGTAATCACTATTTTGAGGTCAGTGCAAACTTTAACTCAGTGCATACTTTCACTTACTCATATAGAGGTCGGTGTAAGTTTGCCTCGGTTCATCTTTTTCTAACGTATATAGGAGGTGCGTCTTACTATGCGCCTCACATGTGGCCTAGTTGTCGGTGCATATTTTATTTAAAGCTTTGCACTCGGTGCACATTTCCTAGTTCGTGCATTCAGTATTCATATACTCGGTGCAATGTCGTTTGTCTTCCTTGCACCTAAAGTCTGTGCATTCACTATTCATATACTCGGTGCAATGTTTCGTTAGCATGCATAGATAGTCTGTGCTCTTCACTGTAGCGAGATATGTAAGGGTCAGTGCATCTCTTGTTCATTCATGCTTCATAGTCGATGCACACACTGTAGCAGGTCAGTGCAAAATTTGTAGCATGCGTATATATAAGTCTGTGCATACTTTCCTATATGTACATCAAAGTCTGTGCATACTTTGTATATACCATATTAAGTTAGTGGAAACATTGTTCTATACCATATAAGATGTCTAATGAAATATTCTCTTAACTGACAGGATAAAGTGATCTCGTGAGCTCGAACTAAGAAGGCATGTATTCCTAGAATGCTGGAAGTTGGCACGTGATCCAAGATAATGAGCGAGCCAGTGATCCTGACACGTTGACATATGAGGACCAGATCATGACACATGGCTGAGAGTCTTCTGGAAGCAGTTGGGCGGGAGTGTCCCCTCCACACGCCCAATGTGTGGGCACGTGAGTCCGAGACTGAAGTCATATATAAACCCTTTCTCTGAAGAGATTAAAATAGATGAAGAAAGGAGAAGAGAAAGAGAGGTCATGAAAAGAGGATTGAAGCAGAAAAAGAGAGAGCCTTGAGAAGGGTTTCGAAGAAGGAGAATAGAAGAAAGAAGAAGAGAATTAAGAGAATGACAGTGGAGAAGTGCTGAAGCGTGTGTGCCGCCTGAGAAAAAGAAGAAGAAAAGAGAAGAAGAGAGGATCAAGAGAAAAGAAAGAGAAAAGAGAGTGATAGAGATTGAAGCAGGCAGTGTCCAGCTATCTATCGGGTTCTGGATCAGATTCAGACTAAACTGCTCCTGCGAGAGCTACATTCATTTTCATTTTCTATTTGTTCTATTTTCCTTTGTTGCTTTCCTTTTTAACTGTGTTTTTTATGATTCTCTGTTTTGGGATCGGGGTTCCTCCTGTGGTCTCAGGAGAAAGGAGATTTGTTCTCCGGTTTGCTAGTGACTGTGTGTCACTAGTGGTTCCCTCTGGGTTTCAGAGGAAGGGAGATTTGTTCTCCGGTTTGCTAGTGACTGTGTGTCACTAGTGGTTGCCCTCCGGGGTGGAGGAAGAGAGGAGTGTGTTCCTCTGGGTCAAGCTGTTAGACAACGTTTGTAGGCAAGCTGTGATGCCCAGCGGTTTCAAGCTATTTGGCAGCAGTAAGCCACACTCTGGTTAGAGTGTGGGGTGGACGTAGGTCTATGGACCGAACCACCTAAAAAATCTCTGGTGTTGTGCGATTGCCTTTGTGTCTGATAGGAATTTGTTTACACATGGTTGCTTGGGTTTATTCAGCTGCATAGATTTATTTGGGAATCTGCTTGTTGTAGTTCATGTGTTCCAGCTAATGCCTCATTAGTTTTCAGATTCAGCAGAGGTTAAACAATTTTATTTCCGTAAGAAGTTTCAAGTCTTTTGTTTAAGTCTTTAAATTGGGCAGAATTTTTTTTAAGGGGATTCATTCACCCCCCCTCTGAATCCTTGTGTGCACCAGTGCACCTAGCCCATACAGACTAACATCCTCCTTTCCTTCCCCCTTTTTTTCTTTCTTTTCTTTCTCTTTTTTTTCTCTTGTTTCTCTTTTTTTATTTTTTTATTTTTTTCTTTCCCCCTTTTTTTTCTCTCTTTTTTTTTCTCTTCATCTTTTCCTTCTTATTTTGTTCTTCTTTTTGTTGATTCCCTTGCAATGCATAGTAGGTAGTGGACAAACCATCCAAACGATTGAAATGCAAATCCGCCCGCTATGGGGCGGGGAAACGTATTATTCATTGAATGGAGGAATTGGAGCGTAATACAATCTCAGATGCCTACTATTAAGGGGTGAAAACTGAACCTCCCCCCGATGATCGACTATCACATACGCTCCACCCTCGTAGACCTTTTGGATTACATAGGGCCCAAGCCAATCCTCATTCAGCTTGCCCATGGGATTGGAAGCCATGACTTCTCTTCTCTTCACCATGACGAGGTCACCCTTCTTGAATTCGCGTTCCTTGACAAGCTTGTCAAAAACGCGAGCTATCTGGGCCTAGTAGACCTGGATATTCTATTGGGCCTAGAGTCGTTTCCCCTCCAAGCTGGAGAGCTCTTCGAGCCTTCGCTCGACATTTGTTTTCTCTTCCCAGACCAACCCGTGTTGAATTGGGACCCGAAGGGAGGGTATCTCCAGCTCGATGGAGACAATTGCCTCTGAGCCATATACCAGGGAAAAGGGTGAACAATCCATCAGAGTTTTGTAAACAGTTCGATATGCCCATAGGGCCTCATACATTCTTTCTTCCCAGTCCCTTTTGTTGGAATTAACAATTTTGGAGAGGATAGTACAAAGGGTTTTATTGAAAGCTTCGGCCAAACCATTGGCTTGCGGGTTGTAAGGGGTTGACATCCTCCAGACGATCTTGTACTTCTCTGCCAGCCGGTAGACTTTCTAGTAGCGGAAGTGGCTTCCATTATCTGAGATAACTCGGTTTGGAGTGCCAAACCGGAATATGATATTGCGCCGGACAAATCTGGCGACGATCTCTCCGGTCACTTCCTTCAAAGCAACGGCTTCCACCCAGCGAGATAAGTAATCGGTTGCCCCCAAAATGTATTTGCACCCGACGGATGATGCGGGTAATGGACCCACAATGTCCATTCCCCATTGGGCAAAAGGCCAGCTGGGCAGTGTCAGATGCAGTGGCACGGGCGGCCTCCTAGGCACCGTCGCATGCTCTTGGCATTTCTGGCAAGACTTAGCATACTTGCAGCAGTCATCAAATATTGTCGGCCAGTAGTAGCCAAGCTTCTTTATTTCAATTTTCATCTTTGGTCCGCCTGGTGTGCACCAGCTGTCTCGGCGTGGACCTCTTTCATGACTCTCCAAGCTTCTTCGGTGAATAGGCATCGCATGAGCACCTTCCGTTTGGCATCTGCCATAATCCAGAATAGGATCCCGTTCCGGACCTCATAGGAGTCCTTTGTTTTGATCAGCCTGATCTTTTCTTCTCTCTACCTGGGCAATTGCTGGTATTTAAACCATTGCATAAGAGGGCCCCTCCAGTCAGGTAGGCCGACGGCTTCCGCCACGGCGACCTCCAGTTATTCTTCTTCTGGTTCTTTATCATACTAGGCACTTGACGTTGATTCACCACCCGGATGCTGAGGGATCCATTCGTCAGCTTGCGCATTTTCTCCCCTGGCAACGTGGCCTATCTCAATGAGGTAGAATTGCTCCATGAGCTACTTCGCCTTAGCATGGTAAGGGAGCAGCTCAGGTTTTCGGACGTCAAACTGTCCCTGGACTTGCTTGATGACTAGTAACAAATCGCCAAACACTTGTAGCATTTTAATCTCCATTTGCAAAGTGACTTGGAGACCGATGATCAGAGCCTCATACTCTGCCTCATTATTTGTACATGGTTTATTGATAGAACAGGATGTATGCAGTACTTCTCCCTCGGGGGATTTAAGGATGATGTCGGCCCCTGCCCGTATTTTGGTGTGTCCGGACGGGGTCGTTTCTGTTCTTGAAGCCCCGTCAAAGTGGAGCTGCCTGGAGATCTACTGGACCTGAACCACCTCCAATGTTTCATCTTCAGGCAATTCTGTGGCCAATGGGGAATCCTCAGGCACAGGATGTGCTGCAAAGAACTCGGCTACGGCTTGACCCTTGATGGCCTTCTCCGGCATGTAGGTAATGTCAAATTCCATCAATAGCACGGCCCACTTGCCGAGACATCCCTTCAGGACTGGCTGGGAGAGGATGTGTTTAATTGGGTTGGCCTTGGAGATCAAGCTCACTTCATGGGAGAGCATGTAATGCCTCAGCTTCTTGACTGTGAAGATCAAGGCGAGACAAACCTTCTCAATCGGGGTGTATTTTACTTCTGCCCCCACTAATCTTTGGCTAAGATAATAGAGAGCTTGCTCCTTCCCCTCATCATTGTTCTGGGCGAGCATTACTCCCAGCGAACATTCGGTGGCGGCTATGTATAGAATGAGCGGCCTTCCCTTGACAGGTGCCCCCAGCACGGGCGGGGTCTTTAAGTAATCTTTCAACCGATCAAAGGCGCTCTGGCATTCTTGGCTCCAGTCAAAAGGTGTATTTTTCATCATCAATTTATGGAATGGCTGACAGCGCCCTGACAGATTGGAGATAAATCTTCGGATGTAAGCCAGCCAGCCTTGCAGGGATCTTAACTCTCCCAGATCCTTCGGAGGAGGTAACTCCTGAATGGCTCTTATTTTAAAAGGGTCGATCTCGATCCCTCTATATCAGACAATGAAGCCAAGGAACTTCCCACTGGAGACGCCGAAGGCACACTTCATCGGGTTCATTTTCAGCTCATACTGCCGAAGTCTTTCGAAGATGACTCTGAGGTCCTTCAGGTGATCTACCCTTTTCTTTGTCTTGACGACCAAATCATCAATGTAGCATTTGACTTGGTTGTATAGCAGTTCGTCGAATATCTTGGTTATCGCCCGCTGGTAGGTAGCGCCGACGTTCTTGAGGCCGAAGGGCATTCTTTTGTAGTGGAATATCCCTTTGGGTGACCGGAAGGCAGTATGAATTCGGTCGTGCTCGGCTATCAAGATTTGGCTATAGCTAGATGACCCATCCATGAAGGACAAGGCCTCATGGCCGGTAGTTGCATCAATCATTACTTCAGTGATGGGCACCAGGAAATCATCTTTTGGGTAGGCTTTATTCAGGTCGCGGAAGTCCACGCAGATCCTGATCTGTCCATTCTTCTTCTTTACCGGCACAATGTTGGCCAGCCAAGTGGTATACTGGTTTTCGGCTACAAAATCGACATCTATGAGCTTGTTAACTTCTTTGCAAATTTGGCTTATCAGCTCCGGCCTCGTGCGCCGGGGAGACTGCTTTACCGGCTCCACCTTGGGATCAATAGCCAGAATATGTTGGGTCACACCGGGACTTAGGCCGGGCATCTCCTTGTAGTTCCAGGCAAAACAGTCTCGGAACTCTTGCAGCAACTTGATATATTGTTCCCTCTCTTGTGGAGGAAGAAGGGCACTTAGAAAGTTCGGCCTGGGGTCGCCCTCCGTGCCCAGGTTAATTTCGATAAGCTCATCTACTGTGGCCTGGCCGCCATCTTCAATTTCCGGCGGTGCCGATAATAGGTCGACGAAATCCTGATCTTCACTATCTTCTGCTTCAAGGACACCATAGGTGTCGCCCTGCTCCTCCTCGTTAGGCAATGAGGCTTTGCTGTTATCCCCCTGTTCCGGGCTTGCGGGCTGCGACTCCGAGGGGTCCTCCTGTGCGTAGAAACAAAGGACTTCTCTAGGGTCTTCTTGGTAATTATCATAGACGGCTCCAGTAGGGGCCAAAGTGGTTGGCTGCCACACTAAGGGCTGGTCCCTTGCCAACGGCAGGGGTTGTTCATGCTCGGCTGCTTCTTCAAGGATCTGGTGTTGAACTGACACCATATAGATACCTCTTTCGCGGCTGCATGTTACGTGGGGGCGTGGGGGACCACCACATAATCTTGTTGTGCCCCCTTAGGCACAAGCATGTGCTATGTTATTTTGATGATAGCAATGCTGTTTTATTTTGATGATAGCAACACAGTTTGATGATAGCAATGCTGTTCTATTTTGATGAGTGCATTTGGATATTGTTTTGATGTCAACATGTATGATGATGAAATGTTGTCATGAATGCATCATTCTGTTTGAATGTTCTAGCATATAGATTGCATAGATGTTCTTCAGCACTCTCTACATTGTTTGGACAGAAGTGGGTCGACCCCTTTCCAGATGGGTCGACTCCCCAGAATTCCAAGTCTATACATTCCTGCATCAGTGTGCTTCACGTTTTGTTCATGTCTATACACTCATCTCATGCATGGTTTAAAGTCCACACATTGCAGCTCTCACATAGCAAGTATGTACATTGCATCATCTTGTTCATGCTTTCATCATGAAGTATGTACATTGCATGACTTCCACCAAGTCTATACATTGGTAGGTGGCAAGTCTGTACATTGGCTTCACATTTGCTTCGAAGTCTGTACATTGAACTAATAGGTAAAGTCTGTACATTGTTGCTTGCCAAAGTCTGTACATTGGCATCTGTTCCTACGTTGCAACTCCAAGTCTGCACATTGGAGTCTTTACCTACGATCAGCTTTGAAAGTCTGTACATTGGGAGCTTTACCGACGTTGCCTTGCCAAAGTCTACACACTGTGAATCTTCAAGCCTGTACAGACTTCGCCTTGTTTCAAGTCTGTACATCGTCCAGCTCTTTGGCAAAGTCTACACATCTTAAAGTATGTACATCCGTTAGGCTTGCTCATGCATTGTTCTTCTGAAGTCTGTACAACCGTGGCTTCTGCCTCAAAGTCTGTACATTTGTTTCAAAGGCGAACTCTATACATTGTGCATCCTTGGGTTAAAGTCCATTCATTGGAAGTCTGTACAGAGTTTCTCTTGGCTTTAAGATGAAGTCTGAACATTGCATAGTATGTACATTGCTTCTTCAGTCTGCTTCGGCCAAGTCCATACATTGCTTGCTTAGCAGACTGTGAAGTCTATACATCGGTTCTTCAGCAGCAGACTGCTCAAGTCCATACATTGGCTGCATCATATGCATTGAAGTCTGCACATTGCTGAATGCTCTTCAAGTGTGCATATTCGTTCTAAGGCATAGTCTATACATTGCATTGCATTGCATTCATCAGTTGTGAAGTCTGTACATCGAGTCAAAGTCTGCACATTGCATTCTCTTCAGCAAGTATGTACATCGAGTGCCTTCTCATCTGAAGTCTGAACATTGCATCTGCATTCACAATGTCTTCACACCTGAAGTCTATACAATGCACTACCTTTGCAAAGACTGTACATTGTGCATATTAGACTTGAAGTCCATACATCGTACATGAAGACTGAACAACGAGCAAGTGTGTACATCGGACTAGTCTGCTGGCTAAGTCTGTACACTGCTGTACGTTGTGTTCTTCAATGTCTGAACATTGCTTCAGCGTTTGGCTTCAGCCAAGTCTATACATCGACTGGCAGTCTTCAGCTAAGTGTATACATTGCTTCACAACGTGAAGTCTATACAATGCCATAGCTCTGCTTGTCAAAGTTTGTACATTGGTCCGTCTCTCCAGTCTATACAGTGCATCGTCTTTAAAAGTATGTACATTGCACAACACTGCATACATAATGTCTATACATTGGGCAGAGACGCATAAAGTCTATACAGTGCCTCAGGCTGAGCAAGTCCATACATTGGTCGGTGGAAAGTCTGTACATTTAGAAGTCTGTACATCCACCGTCTTCCTCAGCGTCTCATGCATAAGTCTGTACAGTCAGTGCAGGTTAAGCATCGTCTCATTTTGTGTCTCAGTTTGCAAAGTCTATACATTGCTGCTGAACGCAAGTCTATACACTAACACTGGAGCATGCATCTCATGCAAGTCTGTACATCGCATGTGTGCTTCATGCTAAGCCTATACAGGTTAAGTCTGTTGGACTTGTGACTCATGCATTCATTGTTAAAGTCTATACAGACTTCAGTGCATTCTCTTTGTGTCTGCACATTCTATTGTTCATGAAGTCTGTACACTGGACTGTGTCTTTGTGCATCACATTAAGTCTATACATTGCATTGGCTAAAGTCTGCACAACGTCCGTCTCAATGAGCGTCTCATGAAAGTCCATACAGTGGAACCTTCAGTCTGTATCTGCATTGTATTGCATGCATCATGGTTGAAGTCTATACACTGGCTTTGAGCTGAAGTCTAGACATTGCTTCAGGCTGAGCAAGTATATACATTGCATGTTCGTTCAATCAAGTCCATACACTGAGCAAGTAAATACATTGTCTGTCTGTCGATTGAAGAGTCTATACATTGCTGTTTATCTTGTAAAGTCCATACAGTAATGTCTGTACGTTGGCTTTAAACTGAAGTCTATACAATGTGTTGTATTCTTTAGAGACTATACAGGGTTTAGACTTAACTGATAATTTGTTCTTTGTCTAACAGGGAATCTTCGTGAAGCCTAATGAAGGCACGTGATCCAAGGAAGGATGAGGTGCCCAGATGAGGATACATGTACTGACAGCCTGCTGGATGCTGCCACGTGGTCCGAATTCTTAGGACGGGAAATGTGGAAACCACACGCGCCCTGGCTGCTGCTGCTGCTATATATACGAGCCTTCTTCCACAGAAGAAGATAGATTGAAGTGGAGAAAGAAAAAAGTAGAAGTGCAGAGACTTCGATCTAGCAGAAGAGAAGAAGAAGAGTGAAGAGAGAGAGTGAGACCGGCAGAAGAAAAAGAGAAGGAGAGAGAGCTCATGAGAGATCGAGAAAGAAAAAGAGAGAAGAGAGCAAAAGAAAAAAAGAAGAGAGCAGAGAAGAGAGAGAGAGTGAAAGATTTCGTAGAGAAGAAATGAGAAAAGCTTGAAGATCTGTCATCTGGCGTTTGGATCAAGTCCAAGCCAGATCTACTCCTTTGAGAGCTACATTCTTGTTCTTCATTTACAGCCTTCCGATCGCTGTGTATTTTCCATTTCTTATTTTTCCTTTTTCATTTGGTTATCCTTGTTCTTCCGATTCTCTGGATAGAGGTCGGGTTCCTCCTGTGGACTCAGGAGAAGGGAGATTTGTCTCCGGTTCTGGGCTTGTGGGTTACAAGTCCAGGGGTCCCTCCTGGTCTGGAGGAAGAGAGGTCTTCAACCTCTAGTTTCCAAGTGGCTGGGAGTCACTTGGGGTGTCCCTCCGTTTGGAGTAAGAGGGGAGGTTGTTCCCCTGGTCAAGCTGTTTGGCAGCACCTGTTGCAGACTGAGTCTGCGTTCTAGCTTGTGCTAGTGGAAGCCTCACTCCGGTTGGGAGTGAGGGGTGGACGTAGGTCTGCAGGACCGAACCACCTAAAAATCCTCTGTGCAGTGGTTTGATTTCTCTATATGTTTTTGCTTCCGCTAGATGTTTGCATAGGGGCGCTCCAACTGTTTGCTTACAGGTTGAATAGAAGATTTAATTAGCCTTCAGATTATCTAATCTGTCTTGTTAGCATTCTAGTTGTTAATTGGGCGAAATTTTTATAGGCTATATTCATTCACCCCCCCTCTGAATACTTGCACCGAACCCAACACTTGGTATCAGAGCGGGTCTCTAACTGAACAGATCTAACAATCTGCAGAGGATCCTGCTAATTGTTGGTGCATTTCAGAGTGGGTCTTTTGGAATCGTTTTTTGATTTACTGTTTTAGTGCTTTACGTTGATCATCTGGTTTACTGCATTTCTATTTGGTGCATTCCAGAGTGTGTTTTCTGTGCTCACTGTTTTGTTTCACCAACTTAGTACCTTGCCTTGCTCATTTGGTCTAGGTGCTTCAGCTTTTCTGTGTCTTCAGATTATTTGTAATGGAACCAATCGTGCTGAAGGCTGGCTCCAGCAAAGCAAACAGATCCAGCCACAGTGGATCATTAAGTGAGAAAAGTAGCTTCTCGGGGTCTGAAATTGATGAAGACCACATTGAAATGCTGACCAGTGAATTCAGGAAATTTATGAGAAAAAGAGAAGGAAAGTCTGGTGATGGCCGAAAGCAAATAAGGTACAGATCTAACCCTGCCAAGATTGTTGACACTAACGTCTGCTACAAATGCAGGAAGGCTGGCCATGTGAAGACTGACTGTCCAAAATTCTCAAAATTCAAAGGGAACACCTCGGACAGTGATGAAGAAGGAGAAAAGTCCATATGCTTAATGGCCAACCGGGGAAGTGATGATGAGGAAACCTCATCTCAGGTAAGCTCCGGATCAGATGGAGTTTCTTTTGATGAATTGATAGTGATGTATGAAAATCTGTTTAAAGTGTCCAAGAAATTAAAATCTGAAAATAAAAATTTAAGAAAAGAAATGAATAATTTGAAATCTGAAATGAGTAAAGAAAAAGATGAGTTGAACAGGTTGAAATCTGAAAATGAGAATATTAGAAACAAACTCATCGGTGAAAATAATCATTGCAAAGCTTGTGCCATTCTCGAAGACATGATTAATGATTTTGATTCTGATGACAGTTTTCAAAAAGAACAAATCAAATCTCTAAAAGAAGAAAATGTCTACTTGAAAGATCAAAATAAAAGGCTAATGGCTCTTAATACTGTCTTCTCTGAGAAATGGCTGTCAATTGAAAAAGGAAAATCAGTTGTGAAGGAAAATGAGAACAATATTGAAATAATGGTTCAACAAGAAAATGAAACTCTGAAGAACCTGAATGATGCTTTGCAACAGCAGCTAATTGCATGTGAATATGAGCTATCCAAGTATGAAGTGAGTATTGCTTCATTGAATTCTGAAATTGAAAATCTGAAAAACACTCTGTCTAAATTTATCAAAGGTAAAAACAATTTGAATAAACTGCTTGGCTCCAATGTGAAAAGTTCAGAATGTGCTAGTACCTCAAAATGTATTTCATCTAAGAAATCTCAGAACAATAAGCACAGGGCTGAACAAAAGAAAAAGGGAAATTGCTGTGAAAAATCTTCTTATAAAATTCAGTTTAAAAAGGAAAAGAATGTGCAGTGTTTTTATTGTAATAAGATAGGTCATATGATGCATGAGTGTAAGATGTTTGAATTAGATGACCTAGCTGCTATTACTGCACAGAAAATTCCTGCTAGAAATCATGTTTTTCAAAGAAGGAAAATAGAGTGTTTTCATTGTGGCAAGATGGGCCACATTGCAGCTCATTGCTGGCATGCCCAGGGAAAGAAAGTGAATTTAAAACCTGTAAATTTCCCTGCAAATAAAACTGCTTCTGGTAAAAGAACCCCAGCATGCTTCGAATGTGGAAAGCATGGCCATACAGTCAAGGACTGCTGGCATGCTCAGGGAAATAGATTGAACTCTAAGTCTGTAAAATTCCCTGCTCTCTATGATTCTTGTTTTGAATGTGGGAAGCTAGGCCACAAAGCTGCCAACTGTCGGCTGGCTGAGTATGGAAAGAAAAATTTTCATGTCAATAAAAGAAATACTCATGCTCATGCACATAATTTTCATACTCATATGCATGCACATGGGTATCATGTTTCTGCTAACATGAAAAATAAAAACAAAAATTCTGTGGCTCCATGTTATTATTGTGGTAAATTTGGCCACTCCATGGACAATTGTTTTCTGATGAAAGTTGATGACCACGCTGCTAAGAAACTGTTTAGAACATCTGTTAGAGATAATACAGGACCCAAGGCTGCTTGGGTTCCTGCAGGATCAACTTGATTTTATCTTGCAGGTGTGCCTTGGTGGGAGAAATAAAAGGGGTTAACCAAGGCACCCAAGAATGAAAATCCCATGATAGCACAATTCAGGTCAGTTTCAAAACTCTATGTTTAAATTTCATCATCTGAATTTGTGAATATGAAAAGTGTGAATTTCATGTTGATTTGCTTGTTTGATGTTTGATGATCTCTTCATGTCTAGCTGATCAGTCTGCATACCAGACTCAGCTATTGAATTCATTTCTGAATATATTTGATGCTCTTCTCATGCTGTTGTTTGCACTGAATGAAGGAAATGCTAAATGCACCGCATCTTGCACTGAGACTGAATGGTTCTTCAGTATATATAGTCGATGCATTATATAGTCTTTGTGTCAATGCATTGTATGCTTGATTGCATATTTGGACTGAGCTTAAATGGGTCATTTAGTACACACAGTTAATGCATGTGTCTTATGTCTGCATACATCATTTGCATGACTGTCAATGAAGTTGTTCAATGCATGTAGGACTGCTTTATGTTGCATTATCTTGCATAACCCTGGTACATCAAATGGTAAGCTACTAAAAGGTAGGAAAATCTGCCTGGAGGTTCTTACTATGTGTGAGATGGTCTTTGAGACCAGGTCCTCCGCCTAGTACCATGGGTCCTGTCTTCATGTAGATCAGTGTACTGCCATCATATTTTTGAAAAATCTGAAAAAGGATAAAAATGTTCATTACTTGGATGCATAAACCTGAATTGATTGCATACTTGTCTCATGTATCCTTGGTACATAGTCTGCATGTAGAACAGTATGTTGCATAGCATATCTCTTGCATCATGATGTCAGGGGGAGCTGAGATTTCTGTTCATTACATTGATTCCTTTTCACTTCTCACTGTCCCCACTCAATTGATTCATATCTTTTCACATCATATACTATTGGACCATAATGCTTATTGCTATCTTTTCCCCATCATTTTCACTGAGCAATAGCAATTATTTTTGGTTTAGTATATTGAGTTGTGATTATTGCAAGTGTTCACTTATAAGAATCACTCTTTCAAATTGAAAGGAATTAAAGGTTTAACCTTTATAAATTGAAGAGTTAAGTGTCTGCACTTCAGAATTTGAGATAAAAGAAAACTTCTATAGCTCTTAATCTTTGTCTTATGGTAAGAATGGAAAAAGTTTTTTTTTACCTGAATGTGTTAATCTGGAAATATCTAGAAAAGGTGAATAAGAGTGTGTACTGATTTTTGAAAAATCACTCTAAAAGAAATAAGGGCAGCAATAAATAAAATCATAAATGCAAAAAGCTGAACATAGTGACAGAGCAATGGGTGATTGCACTGAGAAACTGTGATCTCCTCAAGTGAAGCAGGAGAACTCATAAGTCATGAAGTGCTTCAGACTACCTCTGTTCATAGGGTCATATCTATAGGGGGAGTTTTCACCAAGTAACTGGGGGTACTGGCCTCTGATCAAGGTGTGCCCTTAATGTCAAAGGGAAAAATGTTTCTTATAGGTCTTGATCTGAAATAGATCTAGTAATTTATGCCTAGTAACTGGGGGTACCTGCCTCTGATCAAGGTGTACACCTAATGTCAAAAGCATAAATTCCACTGGTCCATTCACTTAGCTCAGTTTCTGAAAATTCCAAAATGAAAATCAAACTGCTGTAACTCTCTGAAATTAAAAGTCATTGAGTGAAAATTATTTTTCTCAATACATATTCAAGTTACCTTTCTTGAACCTCCATGTTTAATCACAAAAGGGTATTATTTCTGACTTATCTATTAATACCATGTGCCCTAGATTCATTGCCATAAATGGAATCTAAAACTCTTTTTCACGAGTCAGCTATTTTACTCTAGGTTTATCACTGTTAAACCTGAATTTTTGTCAAAACTGTATGTTGCTGATTCTTATACCTTAACTGTTGTTTATAATCATGCTTATTCTCTGAACCAATGATTCAACTGTTGTCAAGTGACCCTCCTACCTTCTCTACCTTTGTATATCTGTCCATATTCCTTCTCAAAGGGGGAGCAATTATTTAGGGGGAGAAATAATTCAGGGGGAGTCATACCTTCAGGGGGAGTTTATTGCATGCATACTGCCATGTTGCACTCTTGTTTATACTATTTTTCCCTTTTTGATCATGTCAAAGGGGGAGAAAATTCTGTGTGACTCACTGTCACTTTGTGTTGCCATCATCAAAAAGGGGGAGAATGTTGTGCCCCCTTAGGCACAAGCATGTGCTATGTTATTTTGATGATAGTAATGCTGTTTTATTTTGATGATAGCAACACAGTTTGATGATAGCAATGCTGTTCTATTTTGATGAGTGCATTTGGATATTGTTTTGATGGCAACATGTATGATGATGAAATGTTGTCATGAATGCATCATTCTGTTTGAATGTTCTAGCATATAGATTGCATAGATGTTCTTCCGTACTCTCTGCATTGTTTGGACAGAAGTGGGTCGACCCCTTTCCAGATGGAATTCCAAGTCTATACATTCCTGCATCAGTGTGCTTCACGTTTGTTCATGTCTATACACTCGTCTCATGCATGGTTTAAAGTCCACACATTGCAGCTCTCACATAGCAAGTCTGTACATTGCATAATCTTGTTCATGCTTTCATCGTGAAGTCTGTACATTGCATGACTTCCACCAAGTCTATACATTGGTAGGTGGCAAGTCTGTACATTGGCTTCACATTTGCTTCGAAGTCTGTACATTGAACTAATAGGTAAAGTCTGTACATCGTTGCTTGCCAAAGTCTGTACATTGGCATCTATTCCTACGTTTCAACTCCAAGTCTGCACATTGGATTCTTTACCTACGATCAGCTTTGAAAGTCTGTACATTGGGAGCTTTACCGACGTTGCCTTGCCAAAGTCTACACACTGTGAATCTTCAAGTCTGTACAGACTTTGCCTTGTTTCAAGTCTATACATCGTCCAGCTCTTTGGCAAAGTCTACACATCTTAAAGTCTGTACATCCGTTAGGCTTGCTCATGCATTGTTCTTCTGAAGTCTGTACAGCCGTGGCTTCTGCCTCAAAGTCTGTACATTTGTTTCAAAGGCGAACTCTATACATTGTGCATCCTTGGGTTAAAGTCCATTCATTAGAAGTCTGTACAGAGTTTCTCTTGGCTTTAAGATGAAGTCTGAACATTGCATAGTCTGTACATTGCTTCTTCAGTCTGCCTCGGCCAAGTCCATACATTGCTTGCTTAGCAGACTGTGAAGTCTATACATCGGTTGTTCAGCAGCAGACTGCTCAAGTCCATACATTGGCTGCATCATATGCATTGAAGTCTGCACATTGCTGAATGCTCTTCAAGTGTGCATATTCGTTCTAAGGCATAGTCTATACATTGCATTGCATTGCATTCATTAGTTGTGAAGTCTGTACATCGAGTCAAAGTCTGCACATTGCATTCTCTTCAGCAAGTATGTACAGCGAGTGCCTTCTCATCTGAAGTCTGAACATTGCATCTGCATTCACAATGTCTTCACACCTGAAGTCTATACAATGCACTACCTTCGCAAAGACTGTACATTGTGCATATTAGACTTGAAGTCCATACATCGTACATGAAGACTGAACAACGAGCAAGTGTGTACATCGGATTAGTCTGCTGGCTAAGTCTGTACACTGCTGTACGTTGTGTTCTTCAATGTCTGAACATTACTTCAGCGTTTGGCTTCAGCCAAGTCTATACATCGACTGGCAGTCTTCAGCTAAGTGTATACATTACTTCACAACGTGAAGTCTATACAATGCCATAGCTCTGCTTGTCAAAGTCTGTACATTGGTCCGTCTCTCCAGTCTATACAGTGCATCATCTTTAAAAGTATGTACATTGCACAGCACTGCATACATGATGTCTATACATTGGGCAGAGACGCATAAAGTCTATACAGTGCCTCAGGCTGAGCAAGTCCATACATTGGTCGGTGGAAAGTCTGTACATTTAGAAGTATGTACATCCACCGTCTTCCTCAGCGTCTCATGCATAAGTCTGTACAGTCAGTGCAGGTTAAGCATCGTCTCATTTTGCGTCTCAATTTGTAAAGTCTATACATTGCTGCTGAACGCAAGTCTATACACTGCACTGGAGCATGCATCTCATGCAAGTCTATACATCGCATGTGTGCTTCATGCTAAGCCTATACAGGTTAAGTCTGTCGGACTTGTGACTCATGCATTCATTGTTAAAGTCTATACAGACTTCAGTGCATTCTCTTTATGTCTGCACATTCTATTGTTCATGAAGTCTGTACACTGGACTGTGTCTTTGTGCATCACATTAAGTCTATACATTGCATTGGCTAAAGTCTGCACAACGTCTGTCTCAATGAGCGTCTCATTGAGCGTCTCATGAAAGTCCATACAGTGGAACCTTCAGTCTGTATCTGCATTATATTGCATGCATCATGGTTGAAGTCTATACACTGGCTTTGAGCTGAAGTCTAGACATTGCTTCAGGCTGAGAAAGTATATACATTGCATGTTCGTTCAATCAAGTCCATACACTGAGCAAGTATATACATTGTCTGCCTGTCGATTGAAGAGTCTATACATTGCTGTTTGTCTTGTAAAGTCCATACAGTAATGTCTGTACGTTGGCTTTAAACTGAAGTCTATACAATGTGTTGTATTCTTCAGAGACTATACAGGGTTTAGACTTAACTGATAATTTGTTCTTTGTCTAACAGGGAATCTTCGTGAAGCCTAATGAAGGCACGTGATCCAAGGAAGGATGAGGTGCCCAGATGAGGACACGTGTACTGATAGCCTGTTGGATGCTGCCACGTGGTCCGAATTCTTAGGGCGAAAATGTGGAAATCACACGCGCCCTAGCTGCTGCTGCTGCTGCTATGTATACGAGCCTTCTTCCACAGAAGAAGATAGATTGAAGTGGAGAAAGAAAAAAGTAGAAGTGCAGAGACATCGATCCAGCAGAAGAGAAGAAGAAGAGTGAAGAGAGAGAGTGAGACCGGCAGAAGAAAAAGAGAAGGAGAGAGAGCTCATGAGAGATCGAGAAAGAAAAAGAGAGAAGAGAGCAGAAGAAAAAAAGAAGAGAGCAGAGAAGAGAGAGAGAGAGTGAAAGATTTCGTAGAGAAGAAATGAGAAAAGCTTGAAGATCTGTCCTCTGGCATTTGGATCAAGTCCAAGCCAGATCTACTCCTTTGAGAGCTACATTCTTGTTCTTCATTTACAGCCTTCCGATCGCTGTGTATTTTCCATTTCTCATTTTTCTTTTTTCATTTGGTTATCCTTGTTCTTCCGATTCTCTGGATAGAGGTCGGGTTCCTCCTGTGGACTCAGGAGAAGGGAGATTTGTCTCCGGTTCTGGGCTTGTGGGTTGTAAGTCCAGGGGTCCCTCCTGGTCTGGAGGAAGAGAGGTCTTCGACCTCTAGTTTCCAAGTGGCTGGGAGTCACTTGGGGTGTCCCTCCGGTTAGAGGAAGAGGGGAGGTTGTTCCCCTGGTCAAGCTGTTTGGTAGCACCTGTTGTAGACTGAGTCTGCGTTCTAGCTTGTACTAGTGGAAGCCTCACTCCGGTTGGGAGTGAGGGGTGGACGTAGGTCTGCAGGACCGAACCACCTAAAAATCCTCTGTGCAGTGGTTTGATTTCTCTATATGTTTTTGCTTCCGCTAGATGTTTGCATAGGGGCGCTCCAACTGTTTGCTTACAGGTTGAACAGAAGATTTAATTAGCCTTCAGATTATCTAATCTGTCTTGTTAGCATTCTAGTTGTTAATTGGGCGAAATTTTTATAGGCTATATTCATTCACCCCCCCTCTGAATACTTGCACCAAACCCAACAAATCTCCCATTCTGAGCTCATCTGTCTCAATTAGATCTTGAGCAATATTCTTGAAGACGTAGCCGTCCTCAATAGAGTGGCCCAATATTTGGTGATAAGGGCAAAATAGGGGGTCGCCACTTCTGCGGGCATCATGCGGCCTTTTGGACCTCGGGAGAGAGACCTTGCCATAGTGGCAGGCCCAGTCAAAGATCCCTCGGGTCTTATTCCTTGGAAAGGAGTAAGGCCTCTGCATTCTCTCCCGTAGCGTAGGATTTCGCTCGGCCGACCGTCTGACTAGGGAAATAGCTACATCCCTTGCCTCCCTTTTCAGGTGCATGGGGGCATTCGGGATGGTGCTCGGAGACTGGCGCATGCCAATATTCTGATGGCGGAAGATCCCTCCGATTAAGTCAGACACGAGTGCAGTCACTTCGTCCAGCCGGGCCTTCAACATCTCAATTTCCTGCCGTTACTGATAGCACAGGGCAAACAGGGCAGAGTCACACCGAGGGAGGCCCGAAGGCTGGCTTGCTTCCCCGTCCTTCGCATTAATGTCAGGCGAGGGCAATGGCACCCTGTTGCTGCAATTATTCGAGGTTGGCCCCTCAAGGGAGGACGGGACCTTCCCCTTATTCCTATAGGGAGGTGGATTCCAGAGGAATATTTCTTCATCTTGATCTTCGTTGGCCGAAGGCGTGAGGTGCTGGCGGCCTTCAACCTGCTGTGGGCCTACAGTGTCTGCGGGGCTGTCGCTGTCTGGAGCAGAGACTGATATCACATCGGCTTCATAGGAATCTTCTAGTGAAAAGCCCAACCCGGGATGCCGGGTGATCTGTAGCAATCTCCGATCCAGGTTTGGCGGGTTCCACATTTTCTTGAACATGTCCTTCCAACTGGAGAGCTGACAAAAGGGGATCCCTTGTTTTCTGGTCATTTTGACTACACGACCGGTAATGTCAGGCAGTCCTGTGATCGGGACGAGTGGATCATGCAATTCATCGGAGAGTTTACAATCATCGTCCCCTCTGACCGGGTGCTCATTAGCCACATAGAAGATAGTAGGCCGCCCCCCGGGGTTAGGCACCTCAAAGGTCCTCAATGGCTCAACCACCTGACATTCAGCTTCTGCGAGAGACTTGATGATCCCAGGCGGGACCCTAATGTCCTCCAACAAGTCTTCGAGGTATGGCATCCCCGGTGTAGGGTAGATAGAAAGGGGAGTGGCTTTGAACACTCCTTCTGCCTCAGAGACAAATGACACCTGAGGGGGGGCCATATAGCCTGGCGGTGGTGGAGGGAACCAGCTGTCGGGCTCTGCCTTTTTCTTTCCCTTGTCCTGGGTGACTTGGGGAGCTTGCTTCGGCTTCTCTAAATATAAATTGGCATCTGAGAGATGACATTCAAACACCTCAAAAGGGTGGAGGTCAGCAAAGATTCTCTCCTCCTTCCCGTTGTCGGGGTACTTGATGCATTAGTGTAGAGTAGACGGCACTACCCTATTTTGGTGCAGCCAAGGTCGGCCGAGCAATGCTTTGTAGGAGGTGCTGGAGTTGATCACATGAAACTGGACCTTAGTTGTGAAATCGCAGAGGGAGAGGTTAAACTCTGCAACCCCCATGGGGACCTCGCACTTCTGGTTGAAGCCAGCAATCTTAACATTCTTGACCTCAATCAAGTGTACGTCAAAGTAATGTTTTTGGTACACCCGGTAGGAGAGTATGTTCACCGTTGCCCCTGGGTCAATCAATACTCTGTTGATGGGATGCCCATTCAGCTGCCCCCTCATGTAGAGTGTCCTGTTGTGACTGCAGGTAGGCAAGAGCATATCTTCTTCTATAAAGGCCACAACTACCTCGGGTGACATTTCTGCAAGGCAGGCTTCCACATATGCTGGCGTCTGGAGTGCCGCGATGACGGCTTGCCGTGTCTCTTCATCTAGAGATAGAATCTCCTAGACGGTAAATCTAGCTGGGATCTTCTTCAGGTGCTTGACTATTCTGTTGCTAGCTCTAACCTCGAGCAACTTCATCTCTTCGGCTCTGCTGCGCCTGCCTCGGGTCTGGGCCTGAGGAGCTGGCTCAGCGGGTGCCTCCTCCACCGGGTCAGGTATCACTCGAGCTTGCGGAGCCTGTTGGGTCACTTACTTTTCTTGTATGAACTCGGCAAGGTTTGGGATGTTGTTAGGTTCTTCCCTTGACCGAGAAGGAATCACTATCAATGGGGCCAAGTGGTTGTCTGCCCCTTTGGTCTGCTGGGACTCGCGGGGGGCATGATTGCTGATGGGGACATCTCCGACCACTCCATATTTTTTGAGATTCCTGATGATCACCAACAGTGCTACATCTTGTTCGCCGCTTTATTTCGAGTCATATGATGTATTTTTCATTTGCTTATTTGAGTCTTATCATGTAATTTTCCTTTTATTTGAGTCCAATACCTAGGTTAGGTAGTTATTTACCTAAGTCTTGAGTCATTATGTTGGTTTGATAAGTTAATCGGCCTAATTATATGGGCTAGGCCCAGGGGCGCCCCTTCCCCTTGGTTTAGTGTTAGTAGTCCAAAAGTCAGGGACTTATGTTAAATTGTGGGAATCCTATAAATAGGACCCCACTCCCACCATTTGGAACTAATGAATTGTTGAATGAAAATTTGAAATCCACCAAAATTGTGTGAGATTCTCTCTCTCTCTCTCTCTCTCTCTCTCTCTCTAGGGGTGGATTCCCCTCTCTCTCTTTCTCTCTCTCTTCTCTCTCTCTCTAAAAGGGGCGACCCCCCTCTCTCTCTAGGGCACATTTCTCTCCCTCTCTCCTTACCACCTCAGCTCCACCTCAACCTCTCTCTTCTTGCCACATCACTACCACTTGCCACCTCACCTAGCCACATCACCCTTGTCCTTTCATCTCCCCATACCCCATTACTACCCCATTAACTCCACCACAATCTCTAAGAGTCATCTCCTTCTCCCAAGGGAGAATCCCATCTCCCCAAGCACCCTTCCACCTTCCCATACAACCCTTCCCCTTCCCAACACACCCTTTCCTCTTCCCTAGGCTTGCATTAATCCCTCTCCATTAAGGAGATTTCAAACCAGCTCCCTCCCCCTTGCCAACCTGCGCCCTCTCTCTCTCCCTCTCTTCCCCCACCCCTAGCTGCGACCCCAGCACCCCTACACCCCTCCATCACCCCTAGACCCCTCCAACAATCTCCCAAAAGCTCCATCCCCCTGCCATCTGGTTGCCCCCTCCCCATCACCACAACTACCATACTCACCCTGCAGTCTTCAGTTCGTAGGCAGCATACTTGGCGCCTGTTGCAGAGCCTGTCATCTCGTCACCTCTATTCATCTGGTAGTGTATCCTACAATTTCGGAAAGCTCTTCCAGTCGGCTTCGCAGGCGAGATGATCCTGCCCCGATCCGACTTTGGAGCTGCCCGGGAGAGCCGTTCTTCACCGACTGCACAGAACCAGCCCGGCATGCAACCAGAAGCGACTTCCAGAAGCTGCTGCGACCACACCCCAGCTCCCCTTGCCGCGCCACTTGACTAAGGAGAATCTCTACCAGTCGTCTGTCCAACGCAGCCAGTGGGGTGTCATTCGGAGGCCGGAGCATCCCGTTCCAAATTTTCTACCTCAGGGACGTAGGTCAGGTTAGCCAGAATCAGTCCTGACCTCTCCCCACTCTTCAGGCTGTAACTCTTGACCCCGACCTCCTCTGGTGCCATTCTTTATACCTGATCGAAGAAGACTCGACCACGCCAGCGTCCAATCTGGTCCCGTGTCATTCAGATCACGGGAGCGTTCGTGGGGACTTCGTCATCCTACTGAAGCATCCGGAAACCAGTCTGATCTAGAACCAAACAGCACCGGTCCAGCGCCTGCCCCGGCCGTCAGCGATGACACAAACTCACAAGAAAATTCAGAAGCCCTCCCGGCTCAGTCAGTGAAGATTCAGCACTAGTTTCGACAAATTCCAAGTTCGGGAGAACCCGTGGCAGCGCCAACAGCGAGTACCTGTCTGGCAGTTCCAGAAGTGGGCAGAATCGGCGAAGTCCTCTTTCGGCGACTCCTTTAGCTCTCCGTCCGATCTCGCCTGGCCAGCTGACCACCACTCCCTGCGTGGAGGTATTTTTGGTTGTAATTAATCATCCTCACTCCTAGTCCACCCCCTCTGTGAGGGCGTAGTGCATGTACTAGCAGGTCTTCGGCTGAAGCTTCATCGGCGCAGCGTGCGGGTAAGCCCACGCTTCCTCGCTCGCCCTCGTCTCCAGCCGGGATCGGCGTCTTCACGTCGATCAGGTGAGCTCCTGGTTGCACTTCTCTTCTGGAGTCACTTTGCTTGTTTAGTATTGCATCTTAGTGCCATCGGTCGGTGAGTGAGTGCCCGATCCCGAATTCGCTAATATTTGAGTGACTACCGCGGGCGAGTTGCGAGAGAACCATTACATCCCACGCCCTTGGCATGCTGGCCGCCCATGGAATTGGGCATCGCAGGCCCTTTGGGGGTCCATCCTAAGCTTGACAAACTACCAGAATAGAAAGGTCCAACCTCGGAGCCTCACCACTATCGCCGGTCCACCTACGGACCCGGGTGTGCGCGACGCGGGTGAACCCGCTTAGGTGAGTCCGCCGTTTGGTTTGGTTGCTTGCGAATCTAGGTCTGAGGGGTCATGTCACATCAATTTGGTATTACAGCCAGGTTCACAACTTGTCTCTCTACAAGTTGGTCCTAGGGTGCATTCACATTTAGAGTCATCATCGGGCCACCCAGTGCATCATCATGTATACCCCTCTTTGGTTAACTCCCAACAACTCGGCCCTCCACAAGGGTTCGATTGACCCCCTCCTCTTGGAAATCATTGTAGATGGGGACCTTTGTTTTGACGGATCTAGTCCTAATGCCTACCTAAAGTGGGAGGCTACCATGGAGAAAAACTTTGATAGGACTATGGTCTATGGACACGCTAGAGTCCGCATGGCCAAGGGGCGGCTTCGGGGACAAGCCAAGAAGGAGTGGGAACGCATAGTGGGCTTAAGAAGGGTTTGGAGGCAAGAACCCATAGGCTCATGGGAAGAGATGAAGATTGAGCTTAGGAAGATCTACGCTCCCTGACCTTCCCACTCCTACCTTGAGAACCATAACCCGAGGAGCACTCCCACTCCTCCTTTCTCTCCCAGTCAACCCAAGACCTCCCTTAGGGCCCAAACTCCACCACCCCAAATAATTCCAACCCCGATCACCACCACCAACTCTCCCCAAATCCAAGGGTGACCCACTTCCATCCCTCCACAACCGGCCGATCCCAAAGGCAAAAGACCCCTAACCGACCCGGTTTCCCAAATGAGGGCGACCAAACCCCAACCCAAAGTCACTCACCCAACCCTCACCATTCAAACCTGAGTGGACCCCGAGTCCACCCATCCATCTAGGTCCATGATGGCTACCACATCCCAACCTAAACCCCCTTCTCCAAACCACACTACTTAAGCCCCTTTGGTCCCCGCCTCCACCCCGCCATCTTCCCCCACAAGGGACACACCTCCCAAGACCAACCAACCCAATCCTCATCAACCCACCCATCTTCCACTACCAACCCCAATCCTACCCCAACTTAGGCCTCCACTACTTCCACTCCCAAACCCAACCCAAGTTCAAACTCCCTCACAACCCCGGGTGCACCATGCCCCAACCTTCATCACCCCATCCCCAAAAGACCTTCCATTTCCCTTGGAGAGTAAAACCTCCACACCCCAAAGGGATGAGAATGTGATTGAGGTACATGAGGCCTCCCCCGATTGGGAAGAAGAATACGAGTCACAATGTCATGAGTTAGGCCAGGAAGTTCCCATCCCATGTGTAGAAAGCATCATGGCTCACACACCCGACCACCTAGAAGAGGAGAACACCATGGTCACTATCCCAACCGTGGGGGAAACACATGTGCAAGTTGAAGAAGAAACCTTGCACGGTGGTCTTCACCCTACACCACCCTCCCTAGTTGGGGCTGAGCTCATCTTAGGAGAACCCCTTTTTCGTTGGCTAAAAGAGAACCCAATTAGAGAGATCATGGCCCATGTTTGCCCTCCTATGGAACAAAACCTCCCTATAGTGCCCCTCTCCTATCACACCACCATCCAATCATCTTACCAAGTGGAGACATTAGGGGATCTTCTTAAGGGCCTGGCTTCGCAAATGGAGCTGACTGGCATGTTGACCACAATGGCTGACCAACCTAGAAGCCTTGACCTCCTACACCTATGTGTCGGGTCCATCTCCTCGATTTGCACTGTTGGTTGCTTCACTAGCGACCTCCTTCTATTCCTCCCCACACCCAATGAGCCCAACCTTCTCCTCAATTTAGAGCTTCTTATCTCGGGTAGGAAGACAAGTTATCCCCTCATGGCCGACCCACTCTTCAGCCCAATTGTTTCATTAGAGGAGGATGACTCACCACTTTGTGAGGACCATGAGGACCTAGAGTTCCTCTCCCTAGGTGACTCTTACTATGACCCCTACGATCTCTTCCTAAACCCACCCACCAAAAACTTTGGCCCAATCATTCTACTAGAGGAGGAGGATCCACCACCATATTGTGAGGACCTTGAGGATGTTGAGATAAACTTAGAGCTCTTTTCCCCTGGGTACACTTATGTCGATCCTTTTGACCCCTCCCAATGGGAACCTGGGAACCCATGTGGTCCACCCACATCACTTATCACCCACCTTTTCCTACCCTCACCCGCTATGTTGGACCAAGCCCATCTCTCCCAAGACTCAGATTACACCATGGGAGCCATGACTTTGGGCAATATACACTTAGGGATCGAGGAAGTGCCCCACTTCATGATATCCACCTTCCTAGACCCCTTTGATCTATTCCAATAGAAGTCCAAAAGCCCACACATAGGAGACATCTTTGGTACAAAAGTGCATAAGTCTTGGCGTACAAAATCACTCGGCATGAACACTATGTTGGGTCCATTCATTCATATCACCCACATGCCAAGTAGGAAGCATGAGTGGTCCATATTCGGTTGTAATGGTCCGCCTTCATTCATTATGGGTCTTAAGCATATTAGGAGCATTCACGGATGTCCGGGACCCCCGGCAATTGCTATACCCATGCACAATAGATTCCCCTACAGATACCCCGGCCCTCCAACCATTGTTATGACGTCCATGTATGATAGGGCCACTTGTGGCTGCCCCGGTCCACCTAAGTTCATCAAGGTCCACATGGCATCAAAGCATGATAGGTCAATTTATGGTTGCCCCGGTCCACCTTTGCACACTACCCACTTTCATAACCATTCACCTCATCATAATGCATGGCATGAGCATACACGCAAGCAAATCGCAACGAGCGGTGAGATTCACAAAGAGCGGGTAAAGGCTCGCGAGCGCCACTTGGAATTCCAAGTAGGCAACCTATCGATGATGGCATTGGAGTGGCTCTACCCTAGAGTCACCTCCAACTTGAGGGCACGAGGACTTGGACCTTGCCAAGTTCCGAGTGACTTTGACAACCCAACTTACGGGTTAGACTTGCTAATGGGTTTTGGGATACACCCCACTTTCGGCGCGGCGAATCTAACAACCTATATGGGCACCACGGTGGAACCCAGTGAGCACCTTGAGCCTACCCCCACCTTTGTGAGTGATACCCTCGGAGAGCCTCCATATATCAGCCTGAGAGTTCGACGTGTGCATACGGAAGCAATACTAGGCAAGCAGGGTACCATCGCCAGTAAGAGGGTGTGCCTGAGCCACCTTGAGAGGCTGAATAGTAGTCCCCCTGCTAGAACGCAGGGTTGAGTTTGGAGGTTGTGGTTCATCCCGAGCTGCTTTGGAGGACCACTTCCCCCCCGGTGAACCATTACTCGACGGAGTCGAGTTCTCCGCACCCCGGGGGTATGATGGGGACATCTCCGACCACTCCATATTTTTTGAGATTCCTGATGATCACCAGCAGTGCTACATCTTGCTCGCCGCTTTATTTCTAGTCATATGATGTATTTTTCATTTGCTTATTTGAGTCTTATCATGTAATTTTCCTCTTATTTGAGTCCAATACGTAGGTTAGGTAGTTATTTACCTAGGTCTTGAGTCATTATGTTGGTTTGATAGGTTAATGGGCCCAATTATATGGGCCAGGCCCAGGGGCGCCCCCTTCCCCTTGATTTAGTGTTAGTAGTCCAAAAGTCAAGGAATTATGTTAAATTGTGAGAATCCTATAAATAGGACCCCACTCCCACCATTTGGAACTAATGAATTGTTGAATGAAAGTTTGAAATCCACCAAAATTGTGTGAGATTCTCTCTCTCTCTCTCTAGGGGTGGATTCCCCTCTCTCTCTTTCTCTCTCTCTTCTCTCTCTCTCTAAAAGGGGCGACCCCCCCTCTCTCTCCAGGGTGCATTTCTCTCCCTCTCTCCTCTCCCCTTACCACCTCAGCTCCACCTCAACCTCTCTCCTCTTGCCACATCACTACCACTTGCCACCTCACCTAGCCACATCACCCTTGTCCTTTCATATCCCCATACCCCATTACTACCCCATTAACTCCACCACAATCCCCAAGAGTCATCTCCTTCTCACAAGGGAGAATCCCATCTCCCCAAGCACCCTTCCACCTTCCCATACAACCCTTCCCCTTCCCAACACACCCTTTCCTCTCCCCTAGGCCTGCATTAATCCCTCTCCATTAAGGAGATTTCAAACCAGCTCCCTCCCCCTTGCCAACCTGTGCCCTCTCTCTCTCTCCCTCTCTTCCCCCACCCCTATCTGCGACCCCAGCACCCCTACACCCCTCCATCACCCCTAGACCCCTCCAACAATCTCCCACAAGATCCATCCCCCCATCCCCCTGCCATCTGGTCGCCCCCTCCCCATCACCACAACTACCATACTCACCCTGCAGTCTTCAGTTCGTAGGCAGCAGACTTGGCGCCTGTTGCAGAGCCTGTCATCTCATCACCTCTATTCATATGGTGGTGTATCCTAGATTTCCAGAAATCTCTTCCAGTCGGCTTCGCAGGCGAGGTGATCTCGCCCCGATCCGAGTTCGGAGCTGCCCGAGAGAGCCGTTCTTCACCGACTGCGCAGAACCAGCCCGGCCTGCAACCAGAAATGACTTAAAGAAGCTGCTGCGACCACACCCTAGCTCCCCTTGCCGTGCCCCTTGACCGGGGAGAAGCTCTACCAGTCGCCTGTCCAACGCAGCCAGCGAGGTGTCGTTCGGAGGCCGGAGCATCCCGTTCCAAATTTTCTACCTCAGGGACGTAGGTCAGGTTAGCCAGAATCAGTCCTAACCTCTCCCCACTCTTTGGGCTGTAACTCTCGACCCCATCCTTCTCTGGTGCCGTTCTTCATTCCTGATCGAAGAAGACTTGACCACGCCAGTGTCCATCCTAGTCCCGTGTCATTCGGATCACGGGAGCATTCGTGGGGACTTCGTCATCCTGCTGTAGCATCCGGGAACCAGTCTGATCTAGAACCAAACAGCACCGGTCCAGCGCCTTCCCCGGCCGTCAGCGACTACACGAACTCACAAGAAAATTCAGCAGCTCTCCCGGCTCAGTCAGTGAAGATTCAGCACTGGTTTCGACGAATTCCAAGTTCGGGAGAACCCGTGGCAGCGCCAACAGCGAGTACCTATCTGGCAGTTCCAGAAGCGGGCAGAATTGGTGAAGTCCTTTTTCGGTGACTCCTTTACCTCTTCGTCCGATCTCGCCTGGCCGGCTGACCACCCCTCCCTGCGTGGAGGTAGTTTTGGTTGTAATTAATCATCCCCACCCATATTCCATCCCCTCTGTGAGGGCGTAGTGCATGTACTAGCAGGTCTTCGCTGAAGCTTCATTGGCGTAGCCTACAGGTAAGCCCACGCTTCCTCGCTCGCCCTCGTCTCCGGCTGGGATCGGCATCTTCACGCCGATCAGGTGAGCTCCTGGTTGCACTTCTCTGCTGGAGTCACTTTGCTTGTTTAGTATCACATCTTAGTGCCATCGGTCGGTGAGTGAGTGCCCGATCCCGAATTCGCTAATATTTGAGTGACTACCGCGGGCGAGTTGCGAGAGAACCATTACATCCCACGCCCTTGGCGTGCTAGCCGCCCATGGAATTGGGCATCCCAGGCCCTTTGGGGGTCCATCCTAAGCTTGAAAAACTATCGGAATAGAAAGGTCCAACCTCGGACCCTCACCACTATCGCAAGTCCACCTACGGACCCGGGTGTGCGCGACGCCGGTGAACCCGCTTAGGTGAGTCCGCCGTTCGGTTCGGTTGGTTGCGAATCTAGGTCTGAGGGTTCATGTCACATCAACTGTCTTCCCCCCTGAGTCGTGAGAAACTCAATAAATGAAGGGGTACTCTGGCCGACTGGCTCTCCGGGGTAGAGACCTGAGGGAGGGGGAATCTCCATGCCTTGGACCCTAGGCTCAGGGATGTGATACGGTTGTTCTGCCCTGAGCAGGATGTTGTGGTTGGCCTGAGGAGGGCATCCCCACTTCCTTCCTGACCTGGTGGCATGCTGAGAGGTGGAAGCTTTGGCCTGATTCACTTCTGATGGCTCGACGGGGTACTCTTGCTCTTCTTCCCCCAGGGAGAGAGCAGGCTCAAATAATGCTGAGAGGGTGTTGCAAGAAAGAACAACCCCGCTCTTCTTCTTGTTTCTGGGCCTTCTCTGCTTCTTTTTCTTCTTTTCTCCAGTGGCTGGCAACTGGCCTTGGGGAGGCTCCCCCCACAAGAGAGGTTCTTCCTTCGCCTCGGCTTCTGCCTCCGGAGCTAGTTCAAGTGACTCGAAATCCTTCCAAGGGACATACTCCTTCAGCTCCACAGGCTGGATTTCGGGCTGTTCATAATCTTCAAGCCCATCAATAATGGCCTAGAGTCTTTCCACCACATGATTGGTTTCTTTATGCACCCGCATCGGGATGTGCTTTTTCTTGTTATGAGTGGGATGCCTCATGACTAGCCGGGGGCTGTGTCATGCCAAATAGGCGTCACTGGAGGCGGTGCTGGTCGGGGTGTGACACCCCTTATGTGAACCTCTGGTGTGGGCCGGGGAGCTTGCCTTCTTCTTCTATTCCTTGTCGGCGCAGTCTGCCAACCTCCTTGGTCTTGAGCTGGCGCCATGATAAAGGCTTCATATGTGGCCCTTGTACTGGCCTCCGCCCATTCTTCAGGCAGCTGCTAGTATAAAGACACCATGTTAACACTGGTACCGAGGCTCGGCATCTCGTGTGGCTGCGGAGGATCTATCTTGTGCTCCCTCATGTCCAATTCTCCCTTCTTGATCAAGGACTCAATGGCATCCTTGAAGATGTAGCACTCCTCGATAATGTGCCCCAGCATCTGGTGGTACGGGCAAAAATGAGGATCATCCTTTTTCTTTATGTCACCAGGCCTCTTCGGTTCTGGAAATGTGATTTTATTGTATTTGGTGGCCCATTCAAATAGGATCCGGGACTTATCTCGAGGGAAAGAATACAACTTATTCCTCATCTTCTCCCGTAGGGAAGGACCTTCCCGCCGTTCAGTAGACCTGGCTGGAGGAGGATTGGCCGTCTCCTTGGCTTTCTCTTTCTGTTTCTCAAAAGCTTCGAAGTCCAATGTGTGGACTTCTGGCGATATCGGTCTCTTTTCGGCCTGCCTGGCCCTCTGGCTTGATGTAGCTGGAGCAGAAGAGTATCGAGCAAGGAACGCTTCGATCTCTACCACTATGTTGTTTAGACGGTCAAATGATCGCACCTCGACGCCAATCATCCTTTCAAGGATTTCCTTCTTCAAGTTCTGTTTACAAATTTGCACTGCGTCCTCCTGATGCGGGGGACGTCTGCATCTCATGCTGAGGTTCATCCACCTCTTTATGTAGTCGAGCGCCGACTTATCATTTCTTTACCTCGTGGCGTAGAGTTATGCCACGGTTACCTCCCGTTCAGCTATGTAGAACCTTTCTTTAAATTTCTTCTGCATGTCGGGCCAATATGCAATGGACCCGACGGGCAAGCTTGAGTACCACTCAAAAGCAAGCCCGGTAAGTGTTGAGCCAAAGAACTTGAGAAGGTAGGCCTCATCTACAGCTTGATCCCCCATAACATTCACATAGTAGGCAATGTGCTCCCTGGGAGACCCTTGCCCATTAAATTTCTCAAATTTCGGCGGCTTGGTGATACCGGCCGGAAGCCTCCTGGCAGCATAGTGTGCCGGATAAGGTACTGGATACACATCGAAGGGCGTGTGATCACCATCGCTCCTCTCCGCCAGCTTCATGTCTATCATATGTTCAAGCATCAGTTTGTTCACCGTCGCCGGGTCAACCGAGTTCGGGTAGAAATGAGCCGGTTGCGCCAGCAGCGTTGTTAACACTGTCGCCTGAGGTGCAATGGTGGATCCCTGGAATGGCAGGTTCTACGGCGGGGCCGGAGTTGTATGCTGTGGCTGGTGCAGGGGTGTGCCCCCGGTGTAGGTAGGCATCGGGGGAGACACCGTTGCTTGCGGAGAAGCTTCCGAGGCCTGACCGTTGCCTCCAGGGGTCTCTGGTAATGCTTCAGTCTGCCCGGATGTCGAGGGCTGAGCAGCTCTGTCAATCAACTGCTTCCTTAACAACTCGATCTCACTCTGATATTGCTGCATCATAAGTAAAACATCGGGGTCACTCATGGAGAGGCTAGGGGTGCCCCCTCTTTCTTCAGCCGGCGTCTCCTCGGACGACGTGGACAGTCCTCCCGTGGTGCCTTCAGTAATGACATTGGCAGCTAGGGCCATTGACGATTCCCCATAGTCAGTTTCTTCAGTGTGAGCTTGTGTCTTCTCAGTTGCTGCTTTCCCTCTTCTGGTGAGAGGTCCTGGCCTTGCTACAAGTCTGGCCATTTCTTCAGGCTCGGTCGGTAAGGCCCGGTACCGGCCAAATACCCCTACCATGTTGTAGGTATAGACCCTTAGGTCTCTGCCCCTTCTCGCCATCCTTCTCCACGGCCTACCCGGGAAGACCAGTCTGTCAAAGACCGACCTCCATGGCCTCACTTCCTCCCTCAGTGGGGACTGGTAACGCTCCTCAGAGCAGTTTCTTGACTCGGCGCTAGGCACGGGCCGGGTTTCTTCTTCTTCAAATGCGGAGGCTACTACCCCTAGCAGTCTCTGGCGACCCAGGGGAGTGCTCCCCGGGCCCCGCAAGTAGTTTCTCATGGCCTGCTCCACTCCTTCCCAGTCTTGATCAGGAGGAGAGGCGGGTGATACTGCCCTGTTGACAGCAACAGGCATGTGGGTCGCAGGCTCCTCACGGGCAGCCTGATAGTGACGCCGGTGGTGTCGACGGCGGGTGTTCTCCGGCAGGGCCAGTGTGGCCAATGCCGGCTGGTAGACGGGGACCGATGGCTTGACCCGGTCTCTTTGTTGAGCCCTTGACGGGCGAGAGGTACTGGGCCCTGCCTGGGTTGGTGAAGTAAACCGGGCCGCCTTGAGAACCCATGCCTGCTTGGCTTTATTCGGCCTAGAGGCCAGTTGATGCTGTGGTGATGTGGCCGGAGTTGTGGGTGTCATCTTACCCTTCATCTTCCCCAGTGGCTGGAAAGAGTTGCGTACTGGTACGGTGGGGATGATGCGCTCCGGGATCATCTCGGAACGTGGCTCGGTAAGGTGCACTCATATGGTCCCGATGACAGCAGACTTGCCGGTACTGGAGAACCGACATCGGGGTGATGTGGTGGCGTGGCTCCTCCGGAGCCTCCTCTGATGAGAGGTTGAACCCTAGCGAGATGGGACGGCGGTCTGGTGCACATGGTGCACATTACAGCTCAACATCCTCATGGGGACGGTCTCGGGGGATTCGGCAACTGGTCGACCGGCAGCAGCTTTGGTGGCCCCCTGAATGGGGGCGTTGCTTTCGATCCCGTCAGACGCTTCCACGTCCAGCAGGTTCGTGAAGGCCACTCCCAAAAAGTTGGGGAAGCCTACTGAGGGAGGGAAGTTCCCGAAGGTGAGGGGGACGGCTAGGTAGCCATTCCGAACATGGCTCTTGACGGGCTGCTGACCGAAAGCGAGGGCCATCCTGATGCCCGGAATGCAACCTGCATTTGGAAAATCACAGAATTAGTATTACAAGAAGGGGGCCGTGGAGCCCTTAATTCTGGAAAAGAGATGAAGGGTTATCTCCGTCCCACCGGGCGTGCTAGACTTGTGGACGCAGTTATATTCGAGATCTTAGTTTTTTTATTTATTTATTTATTTATTTATTAAGTGCATAGAAGCCCATGGTGCGCTCGATCTGACTCAGTCAGGCGATTGTGTGATTCGGGTCGAGAATGAGACCCGCCATGCCATAAAGGTCACAGCGTCATTTACATCCCCTCAGAGAAGGGAATACCCTTGATTAATTACCAGAAATAAGGGCTCCACGACCGAATGAATTACTAATTAATGCAGGAAGGAAAAAGGCAGTCGGGCTATGCTGAAAGCCCATATTGGGGGGGGGGGCGTGAGCACTCAGATTGTGTCGGCCACCGGTGGACCATTCCATGTTCGGACAAAAGTCCATACGGAAAACAAGACGGTAATGGGGACGAATCCATGCAAATGTTTGCCAGGGGATGGCAATTTCAATACAAAGCGGGGAGCTCAGATCCCGGTGAGAGAGGGGACCTTGATGAGATATTGGCCCGGGATAAGGTCGGGCGGTGACCATGATGAGAGGGATAACTCCCGAGGGTGGAGCCCGGCCTGTGAAGGCATCATTAATATTCCCGAGTCCGAAATCCAAGAAAGAGAGATGAAGGCCATATCATTGTATTCCTGCTTTGTTCTGGCTAATATTTTACTATTATCGATTATTTACCAGCATTACCCCTTTTTGTTGACTGTCTTTTGTCATTCACAGACTATGGGCTCTTCTCCTATTCATCATTATATCATTTTTTTATATCGTTATTACCACTCCCCTTTTGTTATTTTCTCTTTTGTTTATCACCTTGATTGGAACCCCTCCCCCTCTTTATTACCATATTCCCTTTTCTCTGGTGTAGCTTTAGGTATAGAGTGTATTGGAATTGGGTTAAGTGGGAAGTGGACCGCTGAAGGATGATTTTAGAGGTGTGCCGCTGAAGGCAGTTGGGACTATACCGGCCGAAGGGATTGAGGAGTGTGCCGCTGAAAGGAGTGGGCTAGGGTGTACCGCTGGAAGGTCTAGGAGTGTACCGCTGAAGGCAGGCGAGAGTGTGCCGGCCAGGGAGATGTGTTGAGAGTGTACCGCTGGGGCCAAGGGGTGAGGTCAATGTAGGTTGGAGTGAGAGTCTGAGCGAGCCTGGTACAGTATTGGAGTGTATGTCAGTGCCACTAAAGTGTACCGGGGGAGGCTTGATTGAGGGTGCACCGGGTAAGCATAGGCGAAGGCTGTGCCGGAGAGGGGACGAGAGGGATAGTGTACCACTGAAGGAGGCACCAAAGAGTGTACTGTCCAGAGGTTGGACAAGGGAATAGAGTAGACAGGGCATAGTCTAGATGGATGGAGCAGAGTTTGAGGGAAGGTTTCTTATTCATGCAATTCTGATGGAGGGTTTCAAATGGTCAAACCCTCAATTTTGTCATGTGATTGAGTCCCTAGTCATGTTCAATAGCCCAGTCCTCTGAGTCTTGTTCAGTCCAATTCTTGGAGCCTTGCGTATTTCCTTTGGTCTGATTAGAATGTTTTACTGTTGTTTGTCCCATTTGTTTGTTGCTTCCTTTTGTCTTTTAACTCATTGTTAATTCTGACAAAAATTCGGCAACATCTCCCCTTGACCCGGATGGTAAGGGAGTAAACAGGGACATGCCCATAGGGAGTGACATGAACCAACAACTGAGGTGTGTGCCTAGGCAGCCACCTTTGAGGAAAACTTCGGAAAACTCGGATAAAATGCCGAACGAAAGGAATCACTAGGCTGACACAAACTATGGGTGCACCGGGGAAGCAAGCCACGACTGGGGTGTGCCGGATAGGAAGTGGCTAGGGTATGCCGGGCTGGACTGGCCAGAGAGTGTACCGGCTGAGGAGAGGTCAAGGAGAGTGTGCCGGCTGAGGAGAGGTCAAGGGGAGTGTGCCGGCCTGGAAGCCAAGGGAGTGTGCCATTGGGCAAGCAAGAGGGGGAGTGTGCCGTTGGGCAAGCCAAAGGGGGGTGTACCGCTGAAAGACTTGAGCAGTATGATGACGGGGAGGCTTGTGGGTGTACGCACCCTGTGGACTTTAGAGGAAAGGTTGGGGAGCTTCCTGACCAGTGGATGAATCCTAACTGCTGGGTAGGGGTAGTGGATGCTAACAAATAGAAGCTAACAAACCCATAGATGGAGGAAATGGGATAATACTCATGCCATGGGAAGCCGTCAAAAGGAGGGGAGCCAGCCCTATATCATCAACCCAGGAACGTTAGTCGTCTGTCTAAGTAGACCAATGACATGGGAAAGCCAGTAAAGTAGAGAGTTAGGAGATTGAGGAAACACGCGAAAGAAATCAAGGGCCAATGGTGGGAAGAAGACATCAAAACATAACAAGGGTTAACACCCCAAACATGCACTTTTATTCATGAAAGACTTCAAACACCAAAGATCATGGCCCGGAGGTCAACTCCATTACAACATGCTCGGAAACGAAGAAGAGATAAGAGAAACTAAAAAAAGGGAAAAGAAGAGCAGAAAACAATCTTGGGGGAGAGTTGGAACGAGGGAGGGTGTATCCCTTCAGCCCACTCCTTCCCTCCCCCTTTACATATAGCTCACTCTCCCTCTATCTCTCCACTTTCTTCTACCTTCTTCTTCTTTTCTTCTCCTCCCTCGCGTGTGTTCTCTTCTTCGTATGGTATTTTTTTTTTGTTTTTCCCTCGTGAAAGGCGTTTTATAGGAGTGGCGTTGAAGGGGGGATCTCATGATGGCACTACCATCTGAGGTTGACCCGAGTCCCATCGTTATCAGGCAGAAGTCTCCTTCGTCCAACCGAAAGATGACACCTAGGCATTGGGTTAGCTGGCGTTGAAATGGCCACACTGCGCGCCAAGGGGCTCCTCCAGTGACCGTTATGTATGTTGCCGGTCTGTACCGTTCGAAGGAATCCCACGCTATGCCACTGGAGGGGGGCCAAGGCGCTGTGCCGTTAAAAGGGTGGAATGCCTGTGCCGTTGAACGGCCTGCTGGAAGTGTGCCGCTGAGGACTTAGACAGTGTGCTGCTGAGGGCATTGCTAGTGTGCCGTTGGGGGCCCAGATTGGATGTACCGGTGAATGGCACACACAAAAAATGAGTGTGCCGCTGAGAGGGCCCATTTGAAGTGTGCCGTTGGGAGGCTCTTGACGGGTGTGCCGCTGGGGCACCTGAAGCGTGCCACTGGAGGCACAAAAATTGTGCCGTTGAAGGGCCGTTCGAGGGTGTGCCGTTGGAGGGGCACCAGCTCCTGCTTCAGGAACTTACCGTTGTGTATTCTTTGGGATATTTCTACACCGTTAAGGACCCGAGGGTGGGTCCATAGCAGTGTATAAATTCAGGAGGGTATCCTGTCCTTTCTTTGTCATTTAATGTGCCCGTACAAATGTGGGGATTTACCAGACGGTAGTATTCTCTCGGAGCCCTGGAAGGCCAGTCTCCCTGGATCTTCTCTCTTCGACCTTAACATTAATGCATGGTCTTGGCGGGACATAGGGACGTACAATTTTATACGTCCATAGCCGCCCGACCAAAATGGGTCAACCCCTGTACCTCTCAGCCCCGGACAGAACCGGGTTACCCGAGGGTCGACCCCAGGGGTCGACCCTTCCCCTAGTTTTCAACAAAAAAGGATTAAAATGTAGAGTGAAGGTCAAAAAGGGTACGGCTCAAGTCCCCAATGATAAAATCTTGTTGGAATCAAAGGTAATTGAGTGTTTTTAAGGGGTGAAATCAATTGGGGAGATGTTTAAGGAAATTAAAGATCATACTTGACGTTTCTTATCCAATGCTCCGGATTCCAGATTTTGAACGGTTTTTGCTCCTTTGTTTGCATTTGAATGTATTGAAGGTGATATCGGCCATAGAAATGACAATAAACGTGGGTGTACATTATAAACAGAAGTAATGCAATACACACCAAGATGATTGTTCACACAAGTGTAATTTTTTTTTGTTTTTCAAGCAACATGATGCATATGCATGATGAAGGAAAACTCAATAATGCATCTCACTAATGCAAATGCATGTAATGCTGTAACTTATACACACAATGTAGTTACATGATGCAAATAATCATGATCCAGACTCCTCTATCCTACAGACCCCTAGTTCTCTCCTGAATGTTGTGAATTTCTCTTCATTTAGAGGTTTGGTGAAGATGTCGGCAATTTGTTGGTCTATTTCAATAAAACTAATTTCTGCATAACCCTTGCTTACATGATCCCTAAGAAAATGATGTCTAATTTTGATATGCTTCGTGCGACAGTGATGAACAGGGTTCTTTGATAGATTTATGGCTGATGTGTTATCACAAAGGATTGAGGTGTTTTTGAAAGAAATGCCATAGTCAATCATTTGTTGTTGGATCCATAGCACCTGGGCAACACAACTACCTACAGCCACATACTCGGCTTCGACCGTTGATAATGCCACTGAGTTTTATTTCTTGGAGGCCCATGAGACTACACATCCCCCAAGAAACTGGCAATACCCGCTGGTTCTTTTCCGATCCACCTTACAGCCCGCATAATCGGCGTCAGAATAAGCAACTAAATCAAAGCTCGAATTACGCGGAAACCATAATCCCAAGTTGACTGAACCAGCAATATATCTGAAAATCCATTTCACGGCCGACATGTGTGATTCTTTCGGATTGGATTGAAATCTCGCACATAGGCATCCAACAAATTGTATGTCGGGCCGGCTAGCAGTTAAGTACAATATTGATCCTATCATGCTTCTGAAAAGTTTTTGGTCCACATATTTACCTGTTTCATCTTGATCAATTTTTATTGAGGTGGACATGGGAGTTAGTTGTGGTTTGGTTGATGTCAAATTGAATTTCTTCAGCAACTCCATAGCGTACTTCTTCTGGTGTATGAACAAACCGTCAACCGTCTGTGTGACTGTTCATACCACGCACGTGGTGCTTGTTTCAGACCGTAGAGTGCTTTGTCTAGCTTGTACACGTGGTCTGGATGCTTCGTGTCTTCAAACCCCGGTGGTTGCTCCATATACACGTCCTCCTGGATATAGCCATTCAAAAATACACTCTTAACACCCATTTGAAACAATTTAATATTGTTGCAACATGTAAAAGCCAATAAAACTCTCACTGTCTCGAGTCTTGCTACAGGAGCAAAATACTCATCAAAGTCAATCCCAAGTTCTTGGCTATAGCCTTTAGCTACTAGCCTAGCCTTGTTCCTACTTACCACTCCTTGATCGTTTGTTTTGTTTCGAAAAACCCACTTTGTTCCGATCACTAAGTGGTTTCTAGGACATGGCACGAGGAACCACACTTTGTTCCTTTGGAACTGGTGTAGTTCTTCTTGCATAGCCATGATCCATGACTCATCTTTCAAGGCCTCTTCTATGGAGTGAGGTTCAAACTGGGAAAGTAAGGCTATGTAATCCATATTTTCAACTTCTCTGAAAGAGGCTCGTGTTCTTATTCCTTCATCTACATTGCCCATCACATTTTTCGACGGATGGTCCTTTGCAAATGTCCATTGCCTTGGTAGCTACTGTTCAACTTGATCTTCCTGATTTGCATCATCTTCTTGTGGTTCTTCTACTTCTTGTTTCTCGGTTTTTCCTTCCATCTTCCTGGTATCACCATCTTCCAACTCTCCATCCTACAAAACAGATTTTTCATTAGTTCTTTTGAAAGATGATTCATCAATAATGACATGGGGGCTTTCCTCAACTACAAGAGTTCTCAAGTTATACACTCGATAGGCTCTTGAGCTAAGAGAGTACCCAAGAAGTATTCCTTTGTCACTTTTGGGATCAAATTTTGCCAGGTCCACCTTACCATTGTTATGAATGTAGCAAATGGAGCCAAAAGGTCTGAAATAAGAAATGTTTGGCTTCTTACCTCGATACAGCTCATAGGGTGTTTTCTTCAACAATGATCTTACCATGGCACGATTGATTATGTAGCAAGCAGTGTTCACTGCTTCAGCCCAGAAATACCTCGGTAAATTGTTCTCATTCAGCATGGTTCTGGCCATTTCAATCAATGTCATGTTCTTCCTTTCAACAACTCCGTTCTGCTCAGGGGTTCTTGGTGCGGAGAAGTCGTGCATATAACCTTGAGCCCTACAAAAATTGCTGAACTCATGATTATCAAATTCCTTACCATGATCGCTTCACACAGGCTTGATGCAGCACCCCTTTTCATTCTGAACTTGCCTGCAAAATCCTTCAAATTCCATTAGGGCATCACTTTTATGAGAAAGAAAATATACCCAACAGAATCTTGAGAAATTATCCACAATTACAAAACCATAGAGTGTACCACCCAAGCTATGTGTTCTGCTTTATCCAAAAAGATCAATGTGGATTAACTCAAGAGGCCTCAATGTGGTTACATCATTCTTACTCTTAAATGATATTCTTATTTGCTGACCCATGCTGCATGCCCCACAAACTCCTTCATCAACAACCTTCAACTTAGGCAAACCAATCACCAAATCATTTCTAGACAATTTTAACAAAACATTAAAACTTGCATGCCCAAGACCGCGATGCCAAAGCCAAGCATCATCATTATTCCTTGCAACCAAACACAAATTTTCATGAGAAGCATCATCCAAATCTATCATATATACATTACTATGCCTGAAACCTATGAACTTTATTTCATGAGTTTTTCTATCTACAACAGTGTAGTGGGTAGAATCAAAAGTCACGTTGCATCCTTTGTCACAGAGTTGACTTATGCTCAAGAGATTGTGATGCAACCCCTTCACAAGTAGAGCATTATCAATAGTTTGAGTTTGATTCTTATCTATCTTACCTTCTCCGACAATTTTTCCTTTATCTTTTCCACCGAATGCTACTGTCCCACCATCCTTCTCATGCAGGTCTGCGAACATCTCTTTGTTTCTCGTCATGTGGCGAGAACATCCCCTATCCAAGTGCCATTTATTCCTTTGAGCTCTCAAGCAGACCTGTAAACACAACAATAGTACTTATGCAGATTTTGGTACCCAAGCAAGCTTGGGTCCACGATGGTTAGAGACATGAGATATGTATGTTTGATTTCTCATTCTAGCAAAATTTTCATCATCAAATTTCAGAATTCTGCAATCATACATGTCATGGCCCAACCTTCCACAATAAAAATATGTAATTGCTCTATCCCTGTTTCTCCTCCTACCCACATTCAAGAATGAATTATGCACATGTGTTTTTGACGAGGATGGAGATGAACTTCTGGGAGCCCAATGAGTTGAGTGTGTTCCTGATTGTGATGTTTTTCCTTTTTCAAGGATAGCAATAGCATCCTTCAACTCATTGATTTCATGCTTTAATGACTGAACCTTGTTTTCAGCCATTTCTTTGGCTTGAATGCATGCACTTCTTTCCAACTTTTCTTATTCTAAATCTCTTTTTAAGTCTTCATGCATTTTGGTAAAAGTGGCTTGGTCCTCACACATGCATGAACTCTCTTCTTCAATTAGTTCAGCTTTAGACACAGAAATCTCATTTTCATGTTTCAACTTTTCAGTTTTTGATTTTAAAACATGGCAGTTTTCACAAGACTTTGCAGCATGCACAAAATGATCAATTTTCTTTTCAGATTTCTGTTTTCAGATTTGAATTTTTTACATTTTCAAACAAAGATTCATAAGTAATCTGCCATTGTTCACATGTCAGAGATTCGGTTTCAGAATTTACCTCATTGGCGTCGTCTTCATTTGCCATGAAGCATAAATTCTGAACCAGCTCATCCAGTTCATCTTCATTCCCAGACTTTTCCTCATCTTCATCACTCCATGTGGCCACCATGGCCTTTGGCTTCTTGAACTTTCCTTTCTTGAACTTCTTCATCAGATTGGGGCACTCACCCCGCCTATGACCGGGTTTCTTGCACTCGTCGCAAATGACTTCTTCTTTCTTGCTACTCTCACCTCTGTTAGGACCTTGCTTTCTTGGTCCTTTTCTAAATTGACCACCGAAGTTCCTTATTCTTTTGACAAATCTTCTTGTTCTTCTGGTGATCATGGAAACCAGCTCCTCATCCTCGGTGTTGCCTGTGGAATCATCGTCACTACCCTCTGAATCTTGTGGATTCACCTTCAGGGCCAATGGTGTGACTACCTTCTTCTTCTTGTGATCGTCCTCGCTCATTTTGATGTTGATTTCGTAAGTCATCAAGGAGCCTATCAACTCATCCAGAGTCAAAGTGCTAAGATCCTTTGAATCCTCGATTACAGTGGCCTTTGTATGCCACTGTGGTGACAGAGATCTTAGTAATTTTCTGACGAGTTCCTTGTTGGAATACTCTTTACCAAGACCCTTTAATCCATTCGTGATTTTCGTCAATCTTGCAAACCTGTCAGAAATGAACTCCTCTGGTTTCATCATGAACAACTCATAATCCCAGACTAACAGATTCACCTTGGTTTCCTTTAATTTCGATGTTCCTTCATAGATCAACCGCAGCTTGTTACACATCTCCTGCATAGAGAAACACATAGAAACTCGTGAGTATTCGTTAGAATGAATGGCACACTGAATTATATTCATAGCTTTAAAATTTGCAGAACAGTTCTTTATCTCCTGTTCTTCCCACTCATCCTCATTATCAGGTAGAACATATGGACCCTTACTAATGACACGCCACACATCATAATCCTGGGCTCGTAGGAAAACGTACATCCTATTTTTCCAATATGGGTAGTTAGATCCATCAAAGAATGGAGGTCTTTGAATCGAATGCCCTTCGAGCATCATCCCCTTCTTTGGCATCTAATGGGATCTAGCTCTTCGACCGTGTGGTCGAGTTAAACAGAGACCAAGGCTCTGATACCAATTATTGAGTCCCGAATGGTGGCAATCAAGAGGGGAGGGGTGAATTGATTGACCAAATAAAATTTCTGTTCGAATGAAAAGCTTGATTAATAGACACACAAGCACTCAGCCTCAATCGAATAGGATCACACTCGTGAATGTGCGTGGATGAAGGTAAGTGATTGAAGACGGAAATGGTAAACACTAAGCTCAACGTGAAGCCCACTCGTAGAAGTATACGAATAAACAAACCACAAATGAAGCACGGAGTTTTTAGGTGGTTCGGGTACACAACCGTGTCCCCTACGTCCACCCCTCACATGTGAGGATTAATGCTTCACTATGAAGTGAGCCACACACACGTTGTGTAGAACAGCACTCACGCACACGGCACCCGATCTAGGCTGCCACATACACACACACACGCTCGTGTCTCCGAACACAAGCAACCACAAAGAAATCCGGTTAAAGAATTACAACAGATATTCAAGCTCAGTCAAAAGAACTCTGAGAGTGAAGAATGAATAATGATTTTGTATTGTTTAGAGCTCCCCCTTTCTCTCCTTTGTTGGTAGTTGAATGCTTCTGCAGCTTGAGGACGGTTCTTGATGGATGAAGAATGATTCTTTCACGAACAATGGTTGTAACTTGATTTTCCACGTAGCTTTGGGTTGGGGATCGATTGGAGACTTGTATCTAGCTTCTTCCCTTCACATTCATGCTCAGATCAAGGTGGAAGAAGAGCTGGAGCTACTGCAGCGTCCCTGCACACACAAAGGTTAGAATAAAAAAACACTCTTCAGATCTATCTCAAAAATCCTTAGGGTTTACAACCCAATAAGATGTTTTATATGATTAGAGCGGTCAAGAGATAGCCTAGGGACCAGATCCACATTTTCTGGAGTGATTTGGGGCAGTTGGATGGGAGTTAGAAGACTTTTGGCGCGCCTACACGAAGGTCATTTTTGACGGCGCCGCCCCAAACCGGAAAGGGTCGACCCTCGTGAGAGGTTTAATGGGCCCAAGAACAATGGGTCGACCCTTGGGGTCAACCCTCGTGACCCCCCGTGCATGTTTGGGAATTAAACAATCAGGGGTCGACGCTTGGGGTCGACCCTTGTCCCTAAACTTCCACAAAATGAATTAAAAACACACTAAGTCCAAGGATCAAGCTAGGGGGATTCAAGTTGGGTTTACTCCATCAAAATACTTGATTCTAAGACATGAATGTCAACTTTTGAAATCAAAAGATCAAGAGCTTATAATTTAGGATTGATCTTGACAATCGTCCTCGAAACTCTTAAGCACTTGAGGTACATTCCTTGTCCTGTCAAAACACAAATTCTGAGTTAGATTTAGCCTTACAATTTGAACCCTAAACTCTTACCTGATGAGGTTGTTCTTTGAATCCTCAAAGCTCCATGACTTCTTGATAGATGTTGAGCAGTTGCCAAGACTTTTTATGTGAGAACAGTTCAAATACGATTTATGCACATATAGTGTTTGGTCATCATCAAAAGCTATCACATTTAAATCTTCACAGATGGAGGGGGTTCAACAGTCTATATGTCATTCATGAAGGTTGAACACATGGGCAAAGAGGTTTCATGTCATTGTAGACTAAACTATGCATATATTGTATGGCAGCAGAGTTTGGTCGACCGAACTTCCCAGAGCTGATCAGTTTCAGCTCTGTAAAAGTTTGGTCGACCAACCCTATCTTTAGGTCGACCGAATACGGCGGTAACCCAAAAACGTGAATTCGAAAACCCATTAAACCCTATCCATTTGTGCTCCCCTCTTACCCATTTGCCCCTAGGGTTATGATACATATCTTAGAGGGGTTTTCCATGGGTTTTGTGAAGGGTTTAATGGTCTTATCATGTCTTATATATATACTCTTGTGTGACCTACGAATTTGTGTAGGAGAAACCCTTATTAGCTAATAGTTTTCTATCTTGCAGGAGAAGAAGGCCAAGGAGGAGAAAGGGAGAAGTTGGTAGAAGGTTTTGATCTCCATCCAGGCATCTCCGATGTTCGTGGAAGAAGAAGAAAAGGAACGGATCGACAAGAGGAGCAAGAGGACGTTCACATCGACTACATTCGTCTCCCCTCCGACTTGTGCTTCAAAGAACATCGTCTTCCAGCCATTGAAGACAAAGGGGGATCATTTCTATATCTTCTATTTGTTCTTTGTGATGTGTTTCATGTTCTATATTTTGGGTTGAGCTTATCTTGGGTATTTGTGTTTATTTTTTGAACTAAGGAATATTGTGTGTGTGTGACCGTCTGTGTACGGTCATCTTTGATCGCCTGCGTGCGATCGTGTGGGTCGTTTGTGCTGCGTTTGTTGCAGCGTGTGTGTGTGTGTGCTGTTGGATTCACGATCCAGAGCGTTTGGGGATCATCCCCGTGTTGCTATGTCTACAGTGTGAGGAGAGTTCTCTTCGTGGAGATTTATCCCCGTGTGTGTATTGGAGCGTCGCCTCCGTGTTGGGGATTTATCCCCGTGCTGGTTCGTCCAGCGAGTGAAGCCTCACTGGATTTGATGAGGGGTGGATGTAGGGATCCCATCGTAGTCCCGAACCACCTTAAAAACCCTTGTGTATTGTGGTTTGCATTGTGGTTGTGCTTAATAGCTTAATCCGTTTATCTTGATCGTATGTGAATGGTGAGATTGAGAGAACTAAGTTTACCTTGCTTAGTTTAATTTCTTCAATCTCATTTAAATTTGTTAATTCCGCTGCGTAGTGTTTTAATTTACCATCTTGTGTGGGGAAAAATTCAACCCCCCTTCTTGTCCGCTCGCCTACCCCGGGACCAACAATCAAGATAATGTAGATAAAAGATCATGTGATATTTGTCAGCATGATAGATTTAAACCTAAGAGATGGGACAATTCAAAGCAGAAGGATGTGTCTTACAAGTCACTGTGATACTTCCCTCTAACGCCCAGATTGCAGCAAATGTATATGTCATCAAAGACAGCTCAGCATATGATATGGCACACGGAAAGAGTACGTCGTGCAGATGATATAATGAGTCATCCTGCCGTTGGTGAAGCTTGGGCTAATTTTAATCGTACGTACACTACTTTTGCTCACGAGCCACGGAATGTTAGGCTGGGTTTATGCGCAGATGACTTCAACCCATTTGGAGGTTCATTGGCGTCTTACTCATGTTGGCCAGTGTTCATGTCGCCATACAACCTTCCGCCGGGTATGTGCATGAAGCGAGAGAACCTTTTCTTAACTTTGGTGATTCCAGATCCAAAAAATCCAGGAAAAAATTTAGACACATATCTCCGGCCACTGATTGATGAGTTGAAAAAATTATGGAATGATGGAGTTGTTACTTATGATGCGCATAGAAAATAAAATTTCACTATGAAGGCTGCATTGATGTGGACAATAAGTGACTTCCCTGCATATAAAATATTATCTGGCTAGAGCACACACGGGAGGTTGGCATGTCCTTACTGTACGGCTGATACCAAATCATTTGTCCTGAAATATGGTAAGAAATCATGCTGGTTCGATTATCATCGATGGTTTCTACCAATTGACCATCCTTTCCGAAGGCAAAAGGACTCATTCATTAAGAACACAGTTGAAATGGATGAAGCAGACTTGGAATTGATGTCTAGTCGACAAATGGCGACACAGGTGCAAAACTTACCAGATATAGTGTAATTGTCAAGTAGTACATGACATCTTCGTGGATTTGGAGAGGATCACAACTGGGTGAAGAAAAGTATCTTCTGGGAATTGCCTTACTAGTCATCCCTTTTGATACGGCACAACCTGGACGTCATGCATGTTGAGAAGAATGTATTTGATAATGTGTTCAACACCATCATGAACATGAAAGCCAAAACAAAGGACAATGTCAAGGCGCGAGCGGACTTGAATATACTTTGCAAATGACCAGAGCTAGAATTACAACAGGTATGGGGAAAAGTTGTGCAACCTAAAGCAGCATACGTGTTGAAAGACACACAGATCAATGAACTGTGCCAGTGGCTAAAGCAATTAAGATTCTCTGATGGATATGTGTCTAACATTGCCCGTTGTGTGAATGTCAATGAGGAAAAAATATATGTATTGAAAAGTCATGACTGCCATGTGTTTATGGAGAGACTTGTATAATTTCGATAGATGTATCTATTTGAGAGGTAATCATTATGTATTTATAATTTATTTGATACTTGTTACATGTCTCTTTCATTGTCACCGTATGTCATTGTCATATGAATTGTTGTCATAGGTGTATGCATGACCTGAAAATGAAGGTTCGCAACAAGGTTAAAGTAGAGGGTTCGATTACCGAGGGCATATATTATTGAAGAAATTTTAAACTTCTATTCGATGTACTTCGAACCCAAAATTCAAACTCACCGTACTCGACCTCCACATAATGATGATAGAGGAGAGGTGAGTGCTTCCGACCGGTTGTCCATATTTAAGTATCCAGGACGTGCATTCAGATGCTGTTCGAATCGCATATTAGAGGACAGAGAGTTGTTGGCCGCAGAGATATATGTTCTCTTAAACTATGCTGATATTGAACCTTATGTTGAGTAAGTCCTCAACTCCGCAGGTGCTAAAATTTATAAGTTGCTTGACGTTCTTCCACCCATTTACGGTGATGTTGCATTCATCATTGCAGATAATTTGATTTAGAATTAATTACTCAACGTCCACGCCTCAATGACATGGAGGTTCAAAAGGAACGACAGAGATCTTTTGCCATATGGCTTAAAGCTCAAGTAAGTGCCGAAATTAAGTTCCACAAAGCTTGAGGTGTATGCCTGATTTTAAATTAATGTGGTTGATATTCTTAGTTTGAAGAAGGTTGTGTTACTGATGAAAGAGTTCGAGTCATAAGTTATGGACCTTCGAAGGTCGCGCATGCCTATCCAGATTTTTTGTGAATGGTTATAGATTTCACACCAGAGATTATGGATGAAATAAGGCTACGATAAATAGCGGCGTATGCGTGAAAGGTAGTACATACAATGAAAATGAACTTGATTACTATGGTATTCTTGAGGAGGTCATAGAATTACAGTATCTCAGATAAGACAACCATATATTTCTTTTTAAGTGTCATTGGTTTGATCCTAATTTAGATCGAAAGGACGCAATATATGGGATTGTCGATGTCAAACATACATCCAAATTGAATACCTATGAGCCGTTCATTTTGGCCGCACAAGCCCAGCAAGTGTTTTATTCAAGTTATTCATCATCCAAGAATAAAGATTGGTGGGTAGTCTGTAGGGTAAAACCAAGACTTGTGCCTAATTATGAGTTAGATCTAACTAAAGCTGTCTCAAAGGATTCTAGTGCCGAATTTTTTCAATCAGACGAGGGTGACACTGTAGAGTTGGTTGCTTATAATCTTCATCTGATCGAATCTGACGAGCCACTTCGGTTGTCTATAGAGGACGGAGTGGAAGAAGTCGATCCAATTGAGCTAAATGAAGCAATTGTTGGGCACTACTTTTATTGTCGGTTGTCTATGAGGAGCAAGAGTATGAATCTAGTGATAATGAGGAAAATGACGAAGATGAAGCTGAGTTTGATATATCTTCAGCATCTGAAGATGAAATAGATAATGATTGAATATTTTGTAAGAAATTTAACATATATGCACTTCTTATCATTATTACGTACCACCTCTCCTTGTAATTAGTTGTGAACTAATATGCACTACTTTTATTGTTGTCAATAATTAGATGGTGAGGTCATATGGGACTTCAAGGAGAGGTGGCTGTGGGAGGGGTTCTACTGGTATATTTATTTAAATTCTTAGATAAATGAGTAGTGATTATGTACTTTGTTTTGGTCATGACATTTCATGTTTATAGGTCTGAATGCCTTTGCACCAGTTACACCGCCCCCACCACCTACTGTTGGTATGTTTATTTAAATTCTTAGAAAAATGAGTAGTGATTATGCACTTTATTTTGCTCACGATATTTTATGTCTCCACACCAGTTACACAGAGTACACCGCCCCCACCACTTGCTGCTGGTATGTTTATTTAAATTCTTAGATAAATGAGTAGTGATTATGCACTTTATTTTACTCACGATATTTTATGTCTCCGCACCAGTTACACAGAGTACACCGCCCCCACCACCTACTATTAGTATGTTTATTTAAATTCTTAGATAAATGAGTAGTGATTATGCATTTTATTTTGTTCACTTCTTAACACGTCCAAAAAACCTTAGACTTTGGTGGTTTGTTCTGATGACAAAAGGACTGAGGTACAAATAGGGTCTCTATTTTTGCATTGCAAGGATAATAGCCTTCATTTAATTTTCATAAGAAAATAGAAGCAAAAAAAGGAAAGAGGGAAAAGAAGAAGAAGAAAGAAAAAATGGGGAAAAGAGAATGGGGAGTGAATCGGCCAAGTCCCCCATGGGCTTTAATCGGCCAAGTCCCTATGGCCCTTGAATCTTATATAATTGTGGATTAATATGCATTAATTTTATTGTTCTTAATAAAGAGATGGTCCGAGGAGGTCGTAGTGGGAGTGGGAGGAGACAGGACAGTGGGCGGGGATCTACTCCCTCCTCTTTGGCGTCTACTTCGAGCACAAGTATATCTATTCTCTAATTTAGCTATATAAGTGTATTAATTATATATCAGCTTATAAGATTTATTTATTACAGGTCTGAGTGTCGGCTCACGCCCTATACATGAGACATCGCCACCACCACAGCTGACAAGTATGTCTATCTTGAAAATGCAATGAAATGTTGTGTGATTGTATGTTATGCTTATGATATCTAATTCTTACAGGTCCCAGTGCCCTCCCACCAACTGTGCAGGGCACACTCCGACCACCTCCCGCTTCAGATATGTATATTTTAATCTCTAGCAAAATATTCTTTGATTGTATTCCATTTACTTATGATATCTAATTCTTACATGTCCCAATGCCCTCCCACCAGCTGTGCAGGGCACACTCCCATCACCTCCCGCTTCAGGTATATATATTTTAATCTCTAGCAAAATATTCTTTGATTATATTCCATTTGCTTATGACATTTAATTCTTACAAGTCCCAGTGCCCTCCCACCGGCTATGCAGGGCACACCCCTACGACCTCCCGCTTCAGGTATGTACATTTTAATCTCTAGCAAAATATTCTTTGATTATATTCCATTTGCTTATGACATTTAATTCTTACAGGTCTTAGTGCCCCTGTCGGCTCCTCCACTTAGCCGTTACAGTCCCTCGGCAGTACTCATGAAGGCGAGGGAGCTGGGGCCCATGATGGACGTATGTCGTGCTAGATCTCTGGGTAATGCCAACTATTTTAACATTCATTATTTATCCTTCAACTATCTAATGTCAACTATTTTAACATTTGTGATTGCAATCATAAATTAGAACCTAGAGAGGCTATCCGTTATTCTATGAGACTAGTAACTGCACATGTTCCCGGGCCATCATTGTCTTTCAAAGAATTTCTGATGGGTGTCCGGGATTTATTGTTCGACATGTTCACAGTAAGTAATTTAATCATTTAATTCACGTATTTCCCAAACTCAATTCAGGACAGTATACTAACCTATATAACTTAATTTATTTATAGCGGACTTATCAGTTCATGAGTTCCCAGGATGCGGCAAGATGTTGTTCTGTCTGGGAGGCTACTGTATAGAGAAATTATCGAAAGACATTGCATGAGGTCAAAAAAAAGGCTCAGAAAAATGCTGGTGGGAGTCAAGATCTACGGTTGTGAAAGGAGCACCGCCCTCCTTGGATGAGGAAGGAGTATTGGGACGCTGTATGTGACAAATGGGCCGATCCCAAGTGGACAGAAAAGTCCCAAAAAGCCGCAGCAAACATGGCGTCACAACCAGACGTAAATGTGCATATTAGTGGGTCCGTCTCTTTCGCGACTCAAAAAAATAAATTGGTAAGTAATCTTACAAATTATCTTTTGATATTTTATTTATATATATAATATTTTTTTACTATGAAATGTAAAACAGGCCGTGGAGCTCAATCGAGCTCCGTCGTTCCGGGAGGTGTTCGACAAAACACACAAAAAGAAGCGGACGGACTAGTTTGTCAGTGATAGAGCTTGCTTAGTAGCGGTAAGTTTATATCTCTAGACAAGTTTTTCTTTAAGTTTTTCTTTTCATTTAAATATGATTCATTCATATGAAATTTATAAGTTTTTGTATTCAATTTGTAGGAAACATATAGCAGACAGTTGACAGAGAAGTATGGGGAGGAAGGCGCACAGCAGCCGGAGTTAGATCCGGCCGCATGGGTGGCAACAGCTGGCGTACCGAAGAAAGGACAGCTATATGATTTTGGGTAGAGCCTAGAGACTGGCCCGGTGATATCATCGTGTGTGAGTTCAGGCGCTGCCCCGACCAGTAGCAGTGCCTTTACTACACCCCCACCCGGCACCAGCTCTTCTCTCAACAATAGAATCCAAATCATCCGATCGGAGATGTCTGATTTGCAGCGGTAGTTGCAGCAGATGCGGACAGATATGTCAAGCCAGGAGGGGCGCATCTTGCAGTCAATCGCTGGCCTCCTCTCCCAGGCGGGCCTTCTTCCTCATGGATCTACAACCACGGCACAGTCCTCTCAGGTGAGTGTTTATTATATTTTAATTTTGGCAGAATTACTCAATTCTAAAATCAATGAATATATATGAAATTTGATTCAAAGCAACAAGATCCTAGGGGTTCGACGTCCGGGGTGAGTGTTTATTATATTTTTTAAAACTAAATAATTATATTTTAGATTCAAAGTAGCGGATACTCAGTTTGAGCCCGGTGTTCAAATTACTCAATTAAAAACTAAGTTAGTTTTCAAAACTAACTTAGTTCAAAAGAATTTAGATAATTAGGGGTTCGGGGGTTCAAAATGTAAGATACTAGCCTGATCGGCGTGTCGATCATTCCAACACGATCTGGGAGGTAAAAGTGACTTGTGAGAGCTGACAGAATGTAAATTGGATACCCATTTTGAGCCCGATGCTCAAATTACTCAATTCAAAACTAAGTTTTCAAAACTAACTTAGTTTTTGAGTAATTCAGATAATTAGGGGTTCGGGAGTTTAAAATATAAAATACTAGTCTGATTGGCATGCCGATCGTTCTAACACGATCTGGAAGGTAAAAGTGACTAGTAAGAGCTGACAGAATCTAAATTGGATACCCGGTTTGGATTTGACACTCAAATTACTCAATTCAAAACTAAGTTAATTTTCAAAACTAACTTGGTTTAAAACAATTTAGATAATTAGGGGTTCAAAATCTAAAATATCTGTCTGATTGGCATGTCGATCATTCCAACATGACTTGGGAGGTAAAAGTGACTTGTGAGAGCTGACGGAATCCAAAATCAAAAATATCGGTCTGATTGACATGCCGATCGTTCTAACATGACCTCAGATGTAAAAGTGACTTGTGAGAGCTGACGGAATCCAAATCGGATACCCGATTTGAGCCCGACGCTCAGAAGTGCATTCTTCAAATGCAATTAGTTTAAAATTAAAGAAGTTAGGTTCGGGGGTCCAAAATCTAAAATATCGCTCTGATTGGCATGTCGAACGTTCCAACACGACCTGAGAGGTAAAAGTGACCTATAAGAGCTGACGGAATCCAAATGGGATATCCGGTTTGAGCTCGGCGCTCAGAAGTGCATTCTTAAAATGCACTAAGTTTAAAATTAAATAAGTTGGGTCAGGGGGTTCAAAATGTAAAATATTGGCCTGATCGGCATCCCGATCATTCCAACACGACTTGGGAGGTAAAAGTGATTTGTGAGAGCTGACGGAATCCAAATCGGATACCCGGTTTGAGCCCGATGCTCAGAATTACATTCTTCAAATACACTTAGTTTAAAATCAAAGAAGTTACGTTTGGGGGTCCAAAATTTATCTGATTTGAATTTATATAATCAAATAAAAACTTTAATTTATCTACTCAATAATTTTTTATTTATGAATGCATATTTAATATTATTATTTTTTCATATAGGATCCTCTAGCGAGTGGCGATTGAGGAGAAGAGCAGGACGGGGGGGATGAGGATATGGAGGATATTTCTTGATTTTTTTATTATTATGAAAATAAGAATTGTTATTGTGTTTCGTTTCTTGTATGTCCTTTGTTTTACTTGTGATGTATATGTTTTATGTTTTTTTATTTAAATAGATTTTTATATAAATTATATATATATATATATATATTTTAAAAGTAAAATACATTTTTCGACAGAGTTTCCGACGGATACGTCACAAAATTATGACAGAATCACCGACGAAAGACTGTTTCTGTTGGAAATTATATATATATTTAATTATTTTAAGGCGACAATCTCCGACAGAATTTTCGACGTAACTTCTATCGTCGGAACGTTCTGACGTAATTACCGATGGATATGTCAGAAAATATAGATGGAATCACCGAAGAAATAATATTTCCGTTGGAACTAATATATATATTTAATTATTTTAGGGCGACGATCGCCGACAGAATTTCTGACGGAGGGAATTACGTCGAAACTTTCCGACGGAATCGCGGACGGATATATATCCGTCGAAAAAATGAGATTGCGACAATTACCGACGGAATTTCCATCTACTATGATTCGGTTGGAAATTTCTGATGGAATTCCGACGTAAAATGGGTCCGTCGAAAATTTCTGACAATAAATAATCGACGGATAAGATTCGTTAGAAATCCGTTGGAACTGTCTGTCGGAAACACCGCCTTTTCTTATGGTGTGACCTACTGCCCGTCGAAGTTAGAGTGCACGCTTGTCAGTTTCCTGAAATGGTTACGCAATAGAAATGAGTACAAAGACTCAGTAGGTATTAAAATCAATCACATGCTTATCATATACTAACATGTACAAATCTATGACATATATAAAGCTAATCACAATTTCATTAGATTGTACATATACTATGAATGCGAAGGAAATCTAGTAGAACAGAATAATTTTTCATATATTATAAGAAAATACGTATAACAAATCTCATCTGACGTATAAATGACATGGTACATATCTTAGCAAATTTAGAGCTTATACAGATAAACTTAGTTTTAGATCATATCAGGGTCATATATCAAATCTGAACTTCATATTAGGCCATGCCTGTTTACAGAGTCACATAATGCATTAGTTATTTATCGCATATTGGATAAGCACATATTGGATAGTCATCCCGTCACTATAAGCAGTAGCAAACACGTACCTAGGCATCCATACGTCGACTTAAAGATAAATGGTCTAAACGTTGGAGCCTGTCAACCTGATCAACTGCGCAGGGTCGGAAGTTAATACTCCACCATTCCCCAAATAATTTTCTTATTCTGAGTTCCGAATTTTTCAGAAGTTCGTTTGTCCTCGAAAATGGGACTAATCCCGTAGCGGACACTAAGTACGGCTTGTCTCTCAATATCTCCTTAAAGTGACACAGTCCATATGCTTAATCAAATTTTTATTCTTATTACATAGTCATCTCAATAGATAAAGATTTACCATTAAAATTATTAAAATAACTGATTATCAACGAATCATACTTTAATATCTTGAATCAAATTTTAATCATTGGATAGTGCATCAAATCTATTAACTAAATAAATCACTATTGTTTAACTATATAAAACTACACTTCTAATCATTAAAATAAAATTAACATAATAGTAACTAAATAAATAACAGATTTTAAGCATAAATCATCGAGTCAAATATGTTAAATAATTCACTGATTTAAGTATAAATAATTATATCTCAAAATAAAGTCAAATCAAAGAAATATAAATATCAAATAACATGCAGTCGGTTTATCATGTGCCTACCTTTAGGGTGGACTTCTTAAATTAAATTTAATATCTCACCCGAGCTCCCGTAATAATCCTTATATAAGAAAAGATAATTTTTCTGCCTCAAAAATAATTTTTATCTTATTATATCTTTCCCAAATAATAAAATTTAAACAACCCGCAACTTACCCGTAAGGAGAATTTTCTACGTAAAGGAGGGTGAAACGTTCCAAATAAACTTTCAAATATTTCATCTAAATTTCTAACATTTTTTTCACCTTATTTCGACTTCGCCTTATTTTCTCCGCCGATGAGAGAGTGGGAAAAGAGGGGAGAGAGAAAGATTAGAGAGAGAGAGATGAAAGAAAAAAATGAGAAAAAGAGAGGGAGAGGTGAGAGAACGTGAGAGAGAGAGATGAGAGAAAAAAATGAGAAAGAGAGGGAGAGAGAGAGAGAGAGAGAGAGAGAGAGAGAGAGAGATGAGAGGTGGGAGGAGAGACTTACGAGAGGTGGAGGGGGATGAGAGAAGTGAGAACATGGGAGAGGGGGGATATTTAAAGAGGGGGGAGGGATGTTACGTGGGAGAGGGAGAGGGGGGATATTTGTAAGGAGGGGGGGAGAGGATAAGAAGGAAGAAGGGGATAAGAAGGAAGATAAGGATGGGAGGGGGAGAATAAAAACGTGGGAGATTTTAGATTTTTTTAGGATTTTTATATATATACTCTAGTAAAATTTGATTTTATCAAATATACCCTTCATCTGAGTATATTATCATGAATATCTTTCATTTAGATAGAAATGTTGTAGTTATACCCCTTTAGTTTATTGTCGTCGACAGAGAAGAATATTCCGTGAAATATGCCATTTACAGTCGTTAGATCTATGGTATATTTGACAAAATCAAAATTTACAGGGGTATATATGCAAAAAATTTACTCTTTAACTCACACTTAACTCTAGTTCAACACATGGGAGTTACGGCGGGGGCATAATCGTGACATTACTCATATTTCAGGGATATTCATGATATTATGCTCCAATGAAGGATATATTTGACAAAACCGAACTTTGTAAGGGTATATATGGAAAAACCTCTATCGGATGAGGATGAGAGGGATAAGAGAGGAGAAATTTTTACATAAAAACTCCTAAAAACTTAACAATAATAAGATTTTAAAGAAATAATTCATTCTATATTATTTTTGACCTATCAAATATCAAAATTTAAAAATATGCTCAACATAAAATTTGTAGATCTTTAAATTCTTTTTCCAATGGGCCTAATATTGACCATATTCCAACATTCCTATGAAGAGTTACATCTTAATAAAGTTAGATATCTATTTAATTTGTTTGATAACATTCGTTAAATTCATATTCACTATACAGTTCATGGCATTGAGCTTTGGTTAAGAGAACCTAAAATTTATATGGACACTAAATATAAAATATTTAATTATTTTTTAAGTTTCAGATAGATTGGGATGTAACACTTTGAATTTATAATGTGTTGGTGCAAATACTGTAAGGGCACTAAAATCAGTGCTACAAGGGATATTGCTATCATCGAGGGGTACACCTTATCTTTCTTTCTCGTTTTAGCGACGTCAGATTCATAACTTTTCATAATGCTTTCTATCTCTTGGATTTTAGATCTTATGGTTCCAGTGCACGTCGATTTGTTGCTTATGGCAAAGCTATAACTAGTATATGATATCTAAGTTTTTTAAATTCATTCGATGAAAGAAAATGCAAGATTAATTTTTATTTTATTATTTTTCCAGGGAAAATCTTAATTCAATGAATCTCCTTTTATACATGGCTCCAATAGGTGTAGTTTTCTTGCTTCCTGCAACACTTCTGATGGAAGAGGATGTAGTTGGCAGCACATTAATTAGCACTGTCTAGAGAAGATAATAAGATGATGCGGGACGGGACGCGACTCGAGACCAATTGATATGCGAATCTTGGACTCTAAGCAAGCTCACGATCGTCCCTAATGAGGGAAGCGTACGGACGTGCGCGGTTGAGAAACTGAAAAAGTGCTAGGGTGGTCAACTCACAATTTTGTGCCCGGGTTGGGTCACGGGACGGTCTCACTCTCTCTCGCAACAGTGATTGATATATGATAACGAGCTAATTTATCCTATCACTCATGCAGCGGTATATGGAAATATATGAAATAACGCAAAAATGTCGAGAGGAGAGTGGAAACGATACCTCCACGCTATCGGGCGTGGGGAAGACGATCCCGGCCAAGTATGGTAACTCCGGGTACAATAGTTATCAAATAATTACAGAAATGAATTTCTACTGTCCACTCTACGCAGGGAGGTAAAGGGCTACACAAGGGGCCCAGGAGGACCGATCTTGAGTTAACGGGCAACAATCCGGACAACTCCGGTGGTAGCGCACGCCGGCAACTGTGGGGCCTATGTTCTGGTCGAGTGGGGTCGAGTGGGCCCGGAGTGGCACTGCTGTGACGGGGACGCCTGGAGGGACGATCCCTGTGAAGGGGTCGTACAGGTTCACCTTGTGGAAGGCGAGTCGGCCGGCCGGGCGGTCGATGCGGCTTACTGTCCACGGGCTGGTTCTTTTGTTTTATAGTGCGCGACCCGGCGAGAACGACTGCTGCGATCAGCCCCAACCTCTGATTGACGCGAGACTGGCACCGTTAGAAAGCTCTTTAAGAGAGCTACGACCCTAGGCCAGAGAAGGAATTTTTTCTATCTCTGTAATGGCCTTGGTCGAATTTACAACATGCTAGTTCACAGAACCAGATCTGACAGGGCAGATTTAGATCTGCCTGAGAATGAGGTTTCACAGAAGGGAAAGTTGCGGATATGGAGGTTGGGAATTTTATGGGAGATAGAGGGGAAAGAGAGGAACACAAATATATATTTTTTCTATTTTCTAGAGATGGTTTGACAGGGGAAATGGATTTTTGACTAGACAGGGGTCGAATCTGGACTACACAGGAGAAAACAGATTTTGGCCTGAGTTTTAATTTTTCAGAGGGGAAAAATAACTTATAAATTCGTAAAAATAATTGTGGAGGTGGATTTTGGTGAGCAGAACACCCAGTCCAAATTTGCACTCAATCAGAAATGGGTAAGGGGGTCGAACAATGGAAGAACAGGGCTGCTGTAACAAGATCTGCACAGGGACAGATCTGTGTGGGTCTAGAAACTTAAATGGAAAAGAAAATGAGTTGAAGGCTTAAATTCGGAGGAATTTTTTTCGAGATGGGAGATCATGTAGGGAACCTACCCTCAAAATCTCAGCCTCGTCAGATCTGGGGTTTGGGAGATAAAATTCCCGGAGTAGGCCTCTGTCCAGTAGAATAGCAACTTGGACAACAACTCGGGAGATGCTTCGCGGTGGCTCGGCGGTGGCACGAACGGCGATGGCGATGGCAGTGAAGGATCTAGATACTCAGGGGAAGGGATAGAAGAGGGCTTCTCACCCTAGAGATTAGAGGAAGAAGAAGAACCAGAGAGAGGGGGGAGGGCGCAATGCTCTTGACAATTTTTCACTTCAATTTTCTTTCATTAATTCCACCAAATGGAAAAATACAAGGATATATAGAAATGGATAAAAGACCAAGCTTACCCCTAGATCTAGGATTTGGGGAGGGCAAATGGGATATATTACATGTGGTCAAATGGCCAATTAAAATAAAAATACAACACCTAATATAATATACTAAATGGGGGGGCGCCCCCTTGACTTAATGCCACCATTTTTGAATTTTTTCTCCCCTTTGTCCCCTTGAATGGTCAAGCTTTCTAGAAGCCCACCTTGGACATTTGACCAGCCCCACATGGGTCCTAAGACTTAGATGGACCAATGGGGAAGAAGGTGGGGGGCCCCAGCTGGACCTACTGGACTTTTACAAATAAACTCACTAAAATCTAAAGACTCACATTTTGGCTTATACTTGCCATACAATTGCGTACCCAATTACACAAGGGTATAAATACAAATAAAAAGGACACAAATGTAAAATAAAATGTACATGCTCGGAGTTGATTCCCATCAATTCTCTCCGGGTGGGTAGAACTCGACCCCGTCGAGTAAGGGGTGCGACTGCTCGAGTAACTCCGGCGGATCCGTCACCGTACCAAGTAGCGTGAGTACGCTCCACTCCAAGTATTCGTCACCTGCTCATTCCGTATATACTCGATATGCACATGCTGCCGTGGGAAGGAGGCTAATTGTGGACACTCCGGGGTGGGGTCACTCTCAAAGGGGAGGAGGCGGCTCGAAGACTCACTAGGAATCACTACTGAGTCCCTGTAGGTGACTAGATCCGGGACATGGATGTAGAGCTGGTCCCATACTCCGACAAGTCTACAACGTATGCATTAAGGCCGACTTACCTCACACTCGCAAGGGACTGACATCTACGAGCTTGCACAAGACACATGCAGATTCACCATACACTGACAAATGCATGCTTAGACTCCTAACAAACCATACAAACAAACCACACAAAGAAGAAAAACTGACTCATGCATGACCCTAGACTTAATGCGGTGACATCACCCCTAGTTGGTCATCATCCGAGTGCTGCATTCTGGGTGTCCATGGATTCTTCCGAATCTTCTTCATAGAATTCATCAGCTAGTTCCGGCTCGGCCTCATAGCTGACAGACACTATCCCAGAAGGTGGAGCTTCTCCAACCCTTTTTTCCCCTAGGGATAGTGATGTACGGGAGGGACACTGGCTGGCAAAGTGGCCAAACACCTGACAGTGATAACACTGCATTCGTGACCTACTACTCTCTCCGATAAGTGGTCCCTTATCCTCCCGACGGACAGGGGGTGTAGGCAGCAGGGGAGGAGGTGTGGGTGCCAGAGGACGGGCAATAGGTCCTGGGGGCCGGGCAACGGGTGCCGGTCGTTGGGGTGTAGGTAGCTCCCTTCGCGGGGGGGGGGGGGGGGGGGGGGCGAGGCCTTGGAGCGAATTGCTCCTGATGGGCGGGCTCCTGAGGTCAAGCCATGGGGGCCCTCGAATATGAGCCTAAGGAGCTACGGGGCTCAGCACTACGAAGAGGGACGGGGCCCAATCGTTGGGTAGACTCGAACTCTCCCTCGAACTGCTCCATCTCGAGAGCAACTTGGTATGCATCTTCCAACTTGTCCACCTTGTGACCGAAAAGCTCATACCGTAGATGTGGTCGTAGACCACGCCGAAATCGGGAAAAGGTTAGGGAGATCTCCTCCGTGGCGTCACATTGCAGAAAGTATTCATCGAACTCTGTGATGTAATCGGAGACGGACCGATCTCCTTGGGTGAGACTCTTCCATCTGTCTATGAGACGTTGGCAGTAGGAGGTAGGGAGGTACTTCTTCCTAAGTTTGGACCCCATCTCATCCCACGTCTATACCTGGGACTCCTAACGGTGAAACAATAGGTTCTCCATGTTTCTCCAAAAAGTTTGTGCCTACCCTAATAGTTTCATCTTGGCGAACTTGACCTTCCAGTGGTCCGACATCTCAAACCACTCGAAATACCAGTCCATGCCGGTCTCCCAATCAAGGTAGACCTTTGGGTCTAAGGACTCGTCAATAGTGGGAGGGTCTACACGAACGCTCCTGAGGGTCTGCTCGTCCTCATCCAACTCACGGTTCCATCGTTGAACACGACGGTCACGACCATATCCCCCATTTTCGTTCTCGGACCCATAATCAATGACTTCGGGGACTTGACGCCTCCTATCATCTACTCCTTGAGCCCTAGGAGCAGTAGGTGGCTGAACCGGCTCCTGTTGACCATGTGTCGGCGCGGGGTGCGCCTCAACCGAGGACTCTCTAGGATGGCTACCCTCCCTACCAGACCATGAAAGGACTAGTCTGACTCTACGGCCTTATCCTCTAAGGCCTTCATCTTTCCTTCCAAATGAGCGCCTAGGCCATCCACTCGCGTACTCAATCCTTCCATCTTGTCCACTCGTGTAGTCAACTCTCCCATTTGTTTCATAAGAGCTCGAAACATGTCGACCACCGATGACTCATTGAGACTAGGGACTCGAGGATCTGCCATAGGTAGTGGTGGTGGTGAGTATTGGGTACCCCTACGAGTGGGCATGCAATGGACATGGGATAGGAATGCACCGACCAAAGTCAAGTGATGAACCTAGACTTAACCAAAATCCGGTACCTGGTGGAGTTACGGGATCCGAAGATCCTCTCTCGCAAATGTGCGACCTTCCCGATAGGCGTAACCTAATGTTCGGGCAACACCTTTTGATATACCGAATTATGTAAATGCAACCTTGGACCGACTTAGACTTAGACTCCTAGACTTAAATGGCTCTTTTTTTATGTTTTTAAACAAGACTACCCTAGACTCGACTCGCTCTGATACCAATTTGATGCGGGACGGGACGCGACTCGAGACCAATTGACATGCGAATCTTGGACTCTAAGCAAGCTCGCGATCGTCCCTAACGAGGGAAGCGTACGGATGTGCATGGTTGAGAAATCGACAAAGAGCTAAGGTGGTCAACTCATAATTTCGTGCCCGGGTCGGGTCACAGGACAGTCTCGCTCTCTCTCGCAGCAGTGATTGATATATGATAACGAGCTAATTTACCCTATCACTCATGCATCGGCATATGGAAATATACAAAATAAAGCAAAAATATCGAGAGGGGAGCGGAAATGATACCTCCACGCTACCAGACGTAGGGAAGACGACCCCGGCCAAGTACGGTAACTCCCGGTACAATAATTATCAAAGAATTACAGAAATAAATTTCTACTGCCCACTCCACGCAGAGAGGTAAGGGGATACACAAGGGGCCCGGGAGGACCGATCTTGGGTTGACGGGCAGCAATCCGGACAACTCCGGTGGTAGCGCACGCCGGTAACTGTGGGGCCCACGTTCTGGTCGGTGGGGTCGAGTGGGCTCGGAGTGGCACCGCTGTGACAGGGACGCCTGGAGGGATGATCCCTGGGAAGGGGTCGTACGGGTTCAACTTGTGGAAGGCGAGCCAGCCGGCCGGGCGGTCTATGTCGCTTGCTGTCCACGGGCTGGTTCTTCTGTTTTGCAGTGTACGACCCGACGAGAACGGCTGGTGCGATCAGCCCCGACCTCTGATTGACGCGATACTGGTGCCGTTGGAAAGCTCTTTCAGAGAGCTACGACCCTCGGCTACAAAAGGAATTTTCTCTATCTCTGTAATGGCCTTGGTCGAATTTACAACCTGCTGGTTCACAGAACCAGATCTGGTAGGGCAGATTTGGATCTGTCTGAGAATGGGGTTTGACCGAAGAGAAAGTGGCGGATATGGAGGCTGGGAATTTTATGGGAGATAGAGGGGAAAGAGAGGAACACAAATATATTTTTTGTGGATTTTATAGAGATGGTTTGACAGGGGAATTGGATTTTTGACTGGATAGGGGTCGGATCTGGACTGTACATGACAGAACAGATTTTGGCCTGAGTTTTAATTTTTCAGAGGGGAAAAATAACTTCTAAATTCGTAAAAACAATTGTGGAGGTGGATTTTGGTGGGCAGAACACCCAGTCTAAATTTGAACTGAATCAGAAATGGGGAAGGGGGTCGAACAATGGAAGAACAAGGTTGCCGTAACAAGATCTGCACATGGACATATCTGTGTGGGTCTAGAAACTTAAATGGAAAAGAAAATGAGTTGAAGGCTTAAATTCAGAGGAATTTTTATGGAGATGGGGGATCATGTTGGGAACCTACCCTCAAAATCTCAGCCTCGTCAGATCTGGGGTTTGGGAGAGAAAATTCCCGGAGTAGGCCTCTGTCTAGCAGAACAGCAACCTGGACAGCAACCCGGGAGATGCTTCGCGGTGGCTCATCGGCAGCACAAACGGCGGCGGCGGCGGCGGCGGTGAAGGATCTAGATACTCAAGGGAAGGGATAGAAGAGGGATTCTCACCCTCGAGATTGGAGGAAGAAGAAGAACCAGAGAGAGAGAGAGGGGAGGGCGCAATGCTCTTGACAAGTTTTCACTTCAATTTTCTTTCAATAATTCCACCAAATGGAAAAATACAAGGATATATAGAAATAGACAAAAGACCAAGCTTACCCCTAGATCTAGGATTTGGGGAGGGCAAATGGGGTATATTACATGTGGTCAAATGGTCAATTAAAATAAAAATATAACACCTAATATAATATATTAAATGGGGGGCGCCCCCTTGACTTAATGCCACCATTTTTGAATTTTTTCTCCCCTTTGTCTTCTTGAATGGTCAAACTTTCTAGAAGCGCACCTTGGACATTTGACCAGTCTCACATGGGTCCTAAGACTTAGGTGGACCAATGAGGAAGAAGGTGGGGGGCCCAGCTGGACCTACTGAACTTTTACAAATAAACCCATTAAAATTTAAAGACTCACATTTTGACTTATACTTGCCATACAATTGCGTACCCAATTACACAAGGATATAAATATAAATAAAAAAGATACAAATATAAAATAAAATGTACATGCTCGGAGTTGATTCCCATCGTAAGATTATTTGATACCTACTCTTCATTTCTTCGTTGGCGTATTTTGTAAATTTGACAAATTTCTTGGTCACTAATTAAGCATACAAGCGCTTTGACACTCCAGGTATGTTACAAAATTGATAACTTATATGAGAGGTTTCTATTTTGCCAAGGGTCGTTTCCTGGTGCAATTTGCACTATCTATTGTGTCACCTTTCTATCTGCTTCCATACCATTTTCCTCTTTTTCCCCTCTGCATCATTATAAAAGATGTTATCATCTGCCTCTAAAACTTGCACTAGAAAAGGTCCAATTATTTCATAAAGCAAGTTTTTTGGATCTTGATTAACTGTTTGGACCTAGATATGTTTTGCTATTGCTTGTATATATTCATGCATGATAACTCACTAAATAATTTAATTAACATATGTTTTGTGAGTGAAGAATTTTTTTTTTATGGAATCTTAACTGCAAAGGGAAATAGAAGCTGAAGCATGAAGTGAAGCCCCAGATAATTTTATGTAATGTTATAATAGCACATAAGCTACCTGTTGCAAAGTTGAATTATAAGAGGTTCTAGGAAGGTTATTTCATAAATAAAGGGAAGGGAAGATTCCAGCATCCGGTCAAAAGAATAAAGGGCAGAAGATGGCCAGACAAATTAACCATCTCAAGACAGAACAGGGAGTTGCAGTACGTACGAAGAAGAGACGTAGAAATCGTGAAGTACTCTCATTTTAACCGAGGATACGGTGGACCTTCTTCCCATAAACAAGGAGGGAAACATCATAGCAAACCTTGTGGGCGTCATGATGCGACAATTCCCCCCCATAATATTGACAAAAGTATTTGTTAAGTATGAAAAGGTAATAATAAAAATGTGTGAAGAGAAAGAATGAACGAGGAAGAACTGCAGTACGTAGGAAGTGGGGACTCAGCTTTGAACCCTGAAAAAATGGAACTAAGAATTGAAGTGTTACATATGTCTAGAGAATTATAATTGATGCTTTTCTTTCGGGCAATTAATTTTTGACTGTTAAAGATCTCAATTTTCTTGGCACCTTGCAATGGTCAGAGTCTGGTCGATTGCAGGTTGTGTTGCATTTGTTTTTTGGTAGCATGCATGCATTTCCTTGTTATTGTCCATTAAAGAGAATCTTTCCTATCGTAATCTTTTCCTTCTGATCTAAGCAACTTTCCTTATATATGTCATGTGTGTTACCATGAACAGGAGTTGATTTTAAGATCAAGCAGCTTGCAGTTGCTGGAAAGAGATTGAAGCTCACCATTTGGGACACCGGCCGGTAATTTATGCCCTTCACTTAATCATAAACATCAAATTGTGGTCTCAAATATTTCTACTGATTGGAGTTACAGTACCATCAGCTATCACGCTATGTCATTCATCATTTGCAGAGAATGCAAAAATTGATTACTACTTTTTTAGTTAGGAGGTTGGTTGTTTGGCAAACTGCTGTGCATAAATTCCGATTTTGGATTCAATCACGGTGGAACAATATATTTCCATTCATCCCAACAAAGAGTGTGCATAGAATAAGAAAAATTCTCCTGATCGCGGCCTCCTGGAAGACCGCGTCTATACGTGATCGCGGCCAGGACCAGACCACGTTCTGGGCCCGGGTTTTCCAGCAAACCCTAGCATTTTTCGGTGGTTGATCTCTGTTAATCATTTTTAGATTGCATGTTCTTAGATTAAAAATGATTCAAAATGCACTGTATAACTAGGACTTATGGAAATGAGTCGATCTTTAATACGTTAATTAATTAGATCCAAGTTCTCTCATTCCTCTTGAATACTTACATCATCTCCTTGATTATCTTGTTCTTGAAAATAGTAGATTAACCTGCTGTTCAACTTATTAGAAGTTCATTAATTTTTGTGCTTTCACGACGTGCTAGCCTTAATGTTATTCCGATATTTTCATAAAGTAAGATTTGTGAGAGTTTTGTTTGAGGTCATGCCACCATATATGGTGGTGTGGACTCACCACTGCTACTGGCTTTTCCGTGTTTCTGTAACCCTGATTCTTGATGTAGTTAGAACCCTCCGCCCAATATTTCTTCCGTCGGACTGGAACCACTACATCAAGGCCTCCATAAGTCTCCGCGAGTCTGAGATTCTCATTAGAATGCCGAGCAGGTTGTACCACAAAAAACTTAAAAAACTCTCCGAATCTTCGTTCTACTGTGTGGGAAGGGGTTCCACCAACCTTTGAAAAGGCGGAACGAGATACTGTCCAAGTTCTGCCAGCTCTATCATGAACACGGCCCTAAGTAGAATCACATTCAACCCTCTATCTGTCATGGCGGTGGACTGATAGACCGCCTTCACCCTACCCTGACGGGATCGCAGACCTTGACCTGACCCCGTCTATGATGACCGCGGTGGGTCTACCGACCGCGTTAGACTTGCCTTGGGTAAGCCGTCTGCCTCTATTGACCGATCATTTGTCCCTGTAGACAGACTCACCGTCTCTGTCGACGGACCCAGTGCCTCTGCTCTGAACGCCGCCAGGCCCCAGACCGTGTTATTCATATCACGGTGTGTATGACAGTCGCATTTCTGCCCAATTTTTCTCGAATTCCGTGTTTTCTGGTGTTGTGTTATGAGATCCGAGTTTTGTCTAGATTTTTGCCTCTCTAGGCTATTTCCCTTATTTTTCACGACCCGTTAATGCCATATTCCAAAACTTGTTACTAGAATTGCCTTGAATCTTGATCGTTAAGTCATTTCCCTATGACTTATCTCTTGATTTAAATGAGCTTGTCTTATTGAAATCCTTCTAAGGAATTCTTATCTCATCTCTTGATGGCTTGGTTACATAAGCTTGTCCTTGGAATTCTTGGCCATTAAATAACGTGGATGTCTAGATTTTACTTGGGATCTCTGATCCACCCCTCAATACCAACACCTCATTAAGGGCCTGGTCTGATCCTGGGAGGAGCGCCCGAAAGTTCTAGTTGTCCATGGGAGTGTAATGACAAGGTGTGACAATACACCGAAGTACTTGCTTGCGTGATGAGTCTATGACATTCCACTTCTACCTGAAACATGCAAACATTCATTTGACATGAATACATGAAAGTACTTGCTTGCTTGACTGGACTTGTTGAATGACCAACTCTATAAATATTGATCACGTGTCCATGTTCAATTATGGCTTCACTTGATTACGATACTTGTTCTCATTCCTTGCTCGAATTGAATTTTCTATACTTGATCTCATCTATTTAACTCTTCCATTCCTGTTAAGCTTGACTCTATTTATGATTAAAGTCTTTCGATTTTTACTTGTTTATGGAATTGTACCGTTCATGCAAATAGTACTCTTTCACACTATTAAAATGGTAAGTACTTAAATTCTGCCTGGCGATAGGAATGTAAATCCTACTGAACTTCTTGCTCACCCTCGTTTCTTTACCATTTTTTAGGTATTTCGAAAGTTGAAGTGCATGCAATCGAGAATGGGCAAGAGTGATCGAGTGCACTTGGAGCTTCAGAGAACCAAGTCTTTTTCTTGTTTTCTTGAGTCTAGTTAGAGTCGAGAGTCTTGTTCCTTTTCCTATTCTTTTTCCTTCTATTGAGTCTATTTTTGTAATTCAAGTCAAAATTTATAATTTTTGTCAGTAATAAAATTATATTTTGTTAAATTTTGGCTTCCTTGCGTTCAGTGGTGTTGTCTTTCATTTGTCAGTTGTTGCTTTAATTATCATGACTATTTTGTTGCCACGTTTCGAGCAAGTTTCCGTCGATATCCGTTCGGGACGTGACAGAAGTGGTATCAGAGCCTAGGTTGTTTAAACCTTAGGTTCTTGTCCATATGTAGAGGTTATCTTGAGTATTAGGTCGTATAATCCGTATCGTCCCTTCTTGTCACCCGGTGAGATTGGGTAGTGTCTCGGGTTAAGTAATAAAACATGTGTAAAATTAAGGGTAGTATGGCGAGTAAGGGTATAAGATTATTGACTTTGTAGTTATTTTACATGAGTTTAGACCTTGGTTGAGGCAAAGCGAGAGAGTGTATGGGTAAGTTTAGGCCTGGTGTTGTTCTTCAGGTGGCGTTGAATGATAGAAGTGAAAGGCTTAGAAGGAGGAGAGCTTGTCATAAGGGATCTCGGGGTAATAAGATGTTTAAGAGAAGAAATGATCCATTGCAAGGGAAGTGTTTCCATTGTCATAAATTTGGTCATCAGGTTGAGGAGTGCTGGAGGAAGCTTGGAGCATGTCTTCGTTGCGGAAGTAAGGATCATAGAATAGCCAGTTGCCCTAATCTACTCCCGCAGGCTAAAGTTCAGAATCAAGATGGATTAAAGTAAGTATTAGAGGAATCCGAGCCTACCATTGAAGAAGGAGTTGTACGAGGTATCCCTCATCCTTAACCTTTAGATAGTTCTTTCTCGTTCTCCAAGATCTTAGATTTTATTACTAGCATGATTATTTTGGTGATTAGTGGATAGGGCGTAATTTTGATAAAATTATTTGAGAAAGAATGTTCGGTGAATTTGGAGACTAAATTCTTTTTAGTAGGGGAGGGTGTCACACCCTAGTCAATTAATAAATGTTAAAATAAAAATAAAATATATACTTGAAATGAAAAATGAGGGAAAAGAAATATATGAAATTGTGTTGTGAATCAAGCCTAGTAATTTCTGCTAAAATTCAAATTTAGATAGAAATTTATGTGAATAAATAAGTGAAATAAGAATACGTTAGTGATAAAGTAAATAAATAATTTATTTAATGATCAATTAAAGTAAAGCCACTCAATTGAACATGTTACAATATTTATATACATCCAAATTTTGCATTTAGTAACTTTAACAACCATCTTTATTTAAATGCAATTTAGCTATTTTAAAAGGATAAAATTACATAAATAAGAATGAATAAATTGCTACGATATGAATTAATTCAAACAACGATGAAAGGAGAACTTAGTATGTTTTAGGCTCAATTATAGCAATTTAAATTTTGAATAAATCTAATACTTAAATAATTGTAATTTCCTCAAATAAAAATAAGGATAATTCCATCTAATAATTATGAACTAAATAGGAAATTTTGTATTAATTGTAAATTAAGATATAGGCTAACAAAAAATTCGTATAATAATAAAATAGGCCAAGTAAAAATGAAAAATTTATTATGATATTGTAATGGGCTAATAAAAAGGGAAAATCTTGTCATTTAAGTGATGGTTTAATTGGGCTAAGTGGGAATAAAATGCCTAAAATTCATATTTTTGAGAAACCCTAATTCTAAGTGGGTTTAATGGGTTAAAATCTAATCAATTGGGCTTAATCCCGTAACCAAACCTTAGCCCATTGTTAGTAGTCGATCATCTCTTGAAACCCTAACCATAGGAGCCCCCAATTTGGGTTGGCGACGCTAGATTAGGATAGAAATTGTCATTTTCGGAGAAGGGCGCTATCCATGGAACCTTGACCTAATAAGGACTCTTAGGAGCCCTAAACTCTATAAAACATATACCCCAAATCATCCCTAGCCAACCCTAGGAGGTGTTCGAAAGCTTTTGGGCGCGAGAGGAGCGTGCTTCATGGAGGAAGAGGCGAGCTTTGGGGCGAGCGTCGGGGAGTCCCCGTTCTCTCTTCCCCTTCATTTGAGTAGATTAAAGGTAGGTGTTTCCTCAGGCAAAACTCCTAATTTTATATTCAAAATGATCATCTGCATGTCTAGATTAGATTGGCATATGTTTCCCCAATTTTTACTATGCATATTGAGAGTATTTTACTCTGTATCGACGAGGTGTCGCCGTTTTATATTTTTTGTTGGAACCAGGGTTCGGTTTTAGATCGCGTTTCTCCCAAACACCGCGTCCATGAACGCGATACCACGATAGACCGCGACTATAGCTTTTCTTTAATTTCTAAAATTTCAAAATTTATAAAAATTATCTTGATCGCGCCCTCCTAGAAGACCACATCTATGTGATCGCGGCCAGGGACCAGGCCACGTTCTAGCCCCGGGTCTCCCAGCAAACCCTAGCATTTTTCCGTGGTTGATCTCTGTTAATCATTTTTAGACTACATATTCTTAGGTTAAAAATGATTCAGAATGCACTGTATAACTAGGTCTTATGGAAATGAGTCAATCTTTAATAAGTTAATTAATTAGATCCAAGTTCTCTCATTCCTCTTGAATACTTACATCATCTCCCAGATTATCTTGTGCATGAAAAGAGTAGATTAACCTGCTGTTCAACTTATTAGAAGTTAATTAATTTCTATTCTTTCATGACGTGCTAGCCTCAATGTTATTCCGATATTTTCATAAAGTAAGATTTGTGAGAGTTTTGTTTGAGGGTCATGCCACTCCGGTGGTATGGACTCACCACTGCTACTGGATTTTTCGTGTTTCTGTAACCTTGATTCTTGGTGTAGTTGGAACCCTCCGTCGGATATTCTTTCCGTCGGACTGGAACCACTACATCAAAGCCTCCATAAATCTCCGCGAGCTTGGGATTCCCACTAGGACGCCGAACAAGTTGTACCATAAAAAATCCATAAAACTCTTTGAATCTTCATCCTACTGCGTGGGACGGGGTTCCACTAGCCTTTGGGAGGGCGGAACGAGGTGTTGTCCAAGTTCTGCCAACTCTATCGTGAACGTGGCCCTGAGTAGAACCGCGTTCAACCCTCTATCTGTCATGGCGGTGGACCGATAGACCGCCTTCACCCTACCCTGACGGGATCGTGGACCTTGACCTGACCGCGTCTATGATGACCGCGGTGGGTCTACCGACCACATTAGACTTGTCTTGGGTAAGCCGTCTGCCTCTGTCGACCGATCATCTGCCCCTGTCGACAGACTTACCGTCTCTGTCGACAGACCCAGTGCCTCTGCTCTGAATGCCGCCAGGCCCCAGACCATGTTATTCATATCGCGGTGTGTATGAAAACCGCGTTTCTGCCCAATTTTTATTGAATTCCGTGTTTTCTGGTGTTATGTTATGAGATCCGAGCTTTGTCTAGATTTTTGCCTCTCCCTATTTCCCTTATTTTTCACGACCCCTTTATGTCATATTCCAGAACTTGTTACTAGAATTGCCTTGAATCTTGGTCATTAATTCATTTCCCTATGACTTATCTCTTAATTTAAATGAGCTTGTTTTATTGAAATTCTTTTAATGAATTCTTATCTCATCTCTTGTTGCCTTGGTTACATAAGCCTGACCTTGGAATTCTTGGCCATTAAATAATGTAGATGTCTAGATTTTACTTGGGATATCTGATCCACCCCTCAATGCCAACACATCATTAAGGACCTGGTCTGGTCTTAGAAAGAGCGCCTAAAAGTTCTAGTTGCCCATAGGAGTGTAATGACAAGGTGTGACATTGCACCGAAATATTTACTTGCGTGATGAGTCTATAACATTCCACTTCTACTTGAAACATACATACATTCATTTGACATGAATACATGAAAGTATTTGTTTGCTTGATTGGACTTGTTGAATGGCCAACTCTATAAATATTGATCACTTGTACATGTTCAATTATGGCTTCACTTGATTACGATACTTGTTCTCATGCCTTGCTCAAATTGAATTTTCTATACTTGATCTCATCTATTTAACTCTTCCATTCTTGTAATAAGCTTGACTCTATTTATGATTAAAGTCTTTCGATTTTTCCTTGTTTATGGAATTGTACCATTCATGCATATAGTACTCTTTCACAGTATTAAAATGGTAAGTACTTTATGGAATTGTACCATTCATGCATATAGTTCTTTTTCAAATTATTAAAATGGTAAGTACTTAAATTCTGTCTGGCAATAGGAATGTAAATCTACTGAGCTTCTTACTTACCCTCGTTTCTTTACCATTTTTTAGGTATTTCGAAAGTTGCAGTACATGCAATCGGGAATGGGCAAGAGTGATCGAGTGCACCTAGAGCTTTAGAGACTCAAGTCTTTTTCTTGTTTTCTTGAGTCTAGTTAGAGTCGAGAGTCTTGTTCCTTTTCCTATTCTTTTTCCTTCTATTGAGTCTATTATTATAATTCAAGTCAAAATTTATAATTTTTGTCATTAATAAAATGATATTTTTGTTAAATTTTGGCCTCCGTGTGTTCAGTGGTATTGTCTTTTATTTGTTGGTTGTTGCTCTAATTATCATGACTATTTCACTGTCACGTTCCGAGCAAATTTTCGCTGCTTTCAGTTCTAGGCGTGATAGTAGGTATATCCTTTTACATGTGTACATAGATGAGTTTTACTTATGTTTCTTTAGGACTATTCCTTCACTTCTTTAACATAGGTGTAGGACGATTTATACCTATGTTTCATTGAAATATAGGTATAACATATAGTCACGGGAGCAAGTGCCACATTTTCAAAGCGTTGCAAAGAAACGTAGGTAAAAATCTTACCTATTTTTTGGACTTATACCTATGTTTTAGAAACGTAAGTAAAAGTCTTTTTTGACTTATACCTATGTTTTAGAAACGTAGGTAAAAATCTATTTTGCTGTAGTGTGATTTAGGTTACTTCTCCTACTAACTCTCTCACTACAGCCACTCCCTCCGCGATCCTCTCTCCTGCACCTACCGAAGCCTTGGGTAGCCCTCTCCTCATTCTTCCTAGCCCACCTACACCTCCACTGTCACCTCCTAACCCAAACCCATCACCACCTTCATCATCAACACTCCGGCTTACATGTCAACCTGCACCTACCCGCACCCATCCCATGCAAACTAGGTCCTTGTCTGGCATATTTAAACCCAAAGTCTTCTCCTCCACCAAACACCCCTTGCTCCCTGTTGATCGTAATTCTGATGTTGAGCCATCTAGTTTTTCTCAGGTTGCCAAGATCCCAGCATGGAGGTGTGCCATGGACCATGAGTTTATGTCTCCCCAAAAACAAGGCACCTGGACTCTCATCCCTTACAATGCTCAGATGAATGTTGTCTGCTGTAAATGGGTTTACAAACTAAAGTGGAACCCAGATGGCTCCATCCTTCGCCAAAAGCTTGCTTGGTCACCAAGGGCTTTCACCAACAGCCAGGCATCGATTTTTTGGAGACCTCCAGTCCCGTTGTGAAACACACCACCATTCGTGTGGTTCTCTCTTTGGACATCTATCACAAATGGTCGCTCCATCAACTAGATGTTAAGTGTGCCTTCCTTCACGGCAACTTGTAGGAGACTATATGCATGCAGCAGCCACCGGGATACTCTGATCCCCAATAGCCTGGACATGTCTATCATATCTCATGAAGAAATCCATATACGGGCTGCGGCAAGCTCCCCGAGCTTGGTACTCCAAGTTCAGCAGTGCACTTGTCAGTATAGGACTCTTCTTTTACTTCAGAGCCATCATTATTTATTTATCATGATAGCTCCAGCATTGTCTATATATTGTTATACGTGGACGAATTATTCTGACTAGGTCGTGTGCTGCCACCATTCGACAGTTCATCACGTCTTTGCAAAGCCTGTTTCACATGAAAAGTATGGGTCCTCTTATATTTTCTAGGTATTGAGGTGACCCGTACATCTGATGGTCTGTTTCTTCAGCAATCCAGATACATCAAAAATTTATTGCGACGAATGGACATGATTGGCTGCAAGCCTGTGTAGTCCCCTTCTACAGTCAAGAAATTAGCCATCGACAATCCTCCTCTCTTTGATCCTCACACTTATCACAGTGTCATTGGCGCATTACAGTAAATCACGCTAATGCGGCCCAATATTGCCTACTCTATAAATCAGGTGTGCCAATTTGTGCACAACCCCACTGAGGATCAGCTACTTGTTGTCAGACGCATATTGCATTTATTGAAGGGCAGTGCCGTTGATTATAGAGTTCATTTCTCTCCTGGACCCATTCAGCTTACAGCATTTTGTGACGCCCACTGGGTAGGGTGTCCCATCGATCGTCGCTCAACTAGTGGCTTTTGTGTCTTCCTTAGCACCAATCCTATCAGTTGGAGTGCAAAAGAGCATACCACATTTTCTCGTTCATCCACAGAAGCAGAGTATTGCTGCCTAGCCCTGACTGCCACCGAGGTCCACTGGCTGTGCATGCTTCTCCAGGAGCTTCATGTGCCCCTCCGCACAACACCTGTGATCTGTTGTGATAATGTCTCGGCCATTGCCTTAACACATAACCCGGTATTCCATGCCCGCACTAAACACATCAATGTGGATTACCATTATGTTCGGGAGCTTGTCGCCAAGAAACTGTTGGACGTTAAGTTTATCTCCTCCATCAACCAAGTAGCCGATGACTTCACCAAAGGTCTTCATCCTTGACATCTTGAGTATCTACAGGGCAAGCTCTGCCTGGGCCGCGGGCTACGCTTGAGGGGGGATGTTAACGAACCCGTGGATCACCAGGATCATCGCCTTGCAACCAACGCAGCAAACAACAAGGATTGCTTGACCTCATCATCACATCCGTAACAGCCTCGAATGTTTGCAACAGAATCAGGGATAAGATAATCATCCATGAACTTTCCCCGTCCACTCGGACTCCGCGTTACCGAGGAGTTTTGTTGTATATACTCTGTTTATGTGTAATAGTCACACCGCTACATAAACAAACTCTACGAAGGGAAGAACAGTCAAGTTGGCCTCTCACGTTTTGTCATTTCTCTCTTAACTTACATTACTTTGTACTATTTTATTGGCCATTTTCATGTTGAGTGTCTGATCAGAAGATCGGATGACCAAAGTGAGATATATAGCCCGTCAACTTAAATTTGATGCTTAATTAAATTCATCTTTTCTCATTTTCAAATCGCATCACAAGAAAAGAGAACTGTGGCAAATTTGGGGAGCAAAAAGCATGTTACTATATATAACATTTCTCTTATAAAAAGTCAAGAAGTATAATTAATATTTATTCTTAAAATGCATCTAAGGTAAAACTCTGATCAACTGCAACAATATTAATTAGCAATCAGATTAGTCTTTCATCTACTTCTCAGCGTAATTAAGATTACGTCATAATCTTTTCCTCAATTAATTCTTACTCTCAAACTCAACCCAGAAAAGCTTTGATAATTAAGCTCACTATCTCTGTTTGATTACCTCTCTAGTTGATGAGCTCACTATCTCTGTTTGATTACCTCTCTAGCTAGCTAATTAACAAGGCCACTAATTATATAAGCACTCCAGATAACGACGCGTCCTATCCCGCACTTTAACGAAGAGATCGAGTGAGAGGGTGAGTGAGAGTGGTCAGCCTCCGGTAACCTGACATGTGTCTATGTTTGGTGAATTGGTGTACATCCGGCCGGCACTGCCCAACTGCCTCCCACGTCTCTCCATATATGACATCATGTATGTCTTTCCCCCGTTGATTGAGTTGTTTTAATTAATTAGCCCGGCCATAAAGATTAATTGACAAGGGTTATAACCAATGTCAGCATGCAGGACTCGCGTTTTGGCCCTCTCTCTCTCTCTCTCTTACACAGACAAAAAAAAACGCACACAAAATATCATTACATGTAATGCAAGTTTGTCACATGGGATTGGCAGCATACGGGATTTCATGACAGATGGGCATGCTGATGCTTGGTGACATGGTGATCTGTCTCATGAGCTTAATTTGACCTTTCGACTTTGGATTGCAAATCTCGTCTTAGCTAGGCCACCATCGGCCGCCGGTTTCTAGTAGAAAATTTCTCCAGGGGTTGTTGCATGACCTCGCAGGCTCCTCACTTGGTCCGTATTCTAGTTTAAGTGTCTTCATTAATGATATGGGATGATCTGACTAATTTAAACGGCGATCGATCGATGCACGTACCCTTCATGCATGTTTGCTCTGCCGTTCACAAGGGACGTTAATATAGAACCTTACCAATGACACAACACATGGGTTTTCATCTGAGCTTATCAAATATTAATAGTACTTAATTAATACTATTCGGATCAATTGTAAGTACTCATACATTGGTACTATTAGAGAGAGAGAGAGAGAGAGAGAGAGAGAGAACAGTATCATCATCATGAAAGGAGTCAAAGAAGAGAGACAAAAATACAAGGGTGAAAAGGGGAAGAAGAAGGAGGAGGAGGATATATACCCTCCTAATCTGCTAAAACTTTTTAGATATAGCTGTAGTGCACGTACAGATACATGGCCTATCTTAATGGTACGTACGTGTTAATTATAATAACAAACAGAACATATCATCAATGACATATTACAACATTATTCTCGCTTGTTTCCCATTTGTTGCCGTCGGATCTCCATGTTGAACTTCCTGATGAACTCCTCCACCCGCCGGTTCAGCTCCTCGTCGGACATGGTGGAGTAGTCGCTCTCGGCCTCCTCTGCCACACGGCTGTTTTTTACCATCTCCGTTGTGGACCGCCGGAGGACTACGTCCTTCTTGCTCTTGGCGCCATGGTCGAGTGGACTTTTGACCTCTGACATGCTCCTCCTTCGAGCGTACCCCCTCATGATCACTTTGCTTGATTCCTCCTCCTCCTCCTCTTTATAACTTCCTCTCGCCCCCTCCTCCGCAGGAACCAAGGCGAGGCGCGTTGTAGGCTTAATGATCTCCTCCTCCTCCTCCTCCGACAATATTTGGATTCGCGGGCGCTCGTGATCAACAACAAGGGAACACACGCTGCTCCTCCAGGACCGACACCTGTTATGCTTCACGTACTCTTGGTAGAGGTCGGCTGCGGGCTCGTCGACAGAGGCACTAGCGTTGTTATTGGAGGCGTCGAACATGCCGGAGTCGGCGGCGACGACGAGGATGATGGCGTTGGACATGAGGAACCAGAAGTTGGTGTCGTGGAAGAGGGAGGAAGGGGAGACGTGCAGGAAGGAGACGTAGAGGAGGGGGGCTGATATAGCCACGATGGAGAAGATCTTCGCGGCCGCAGCCGCAGGTGAGGTGTTGCTGCTGCTGTTGGTGCAGTACTCGGGCATGGGTTTTGTAGGATTCCCAAGATTTGGTGACTCTGGCTTCGTCGGCATATCCATGGCGAGCTGCCTGCAGGTGGCAGTACCGCGCGTGGTCTCCTATGTATATATAAATATATATGTGCTCGTTTCAGGGTTCTTATTAGGCTCACTGGAGAAGGTGAGCACGGACAAGGTAACGTTTTATAAGGGTGGGAGGGAGGTGGGGCGCTGGAGGACAGAACGAGCATATTAATAATTGATGGGTGTTCTTTCAAAACAAAAACAAAAAAAATATTGAGGGGGGTGGTTAGAGGCTCGGAGCTGTCTAAATCAGTGTACCTTCCTTGGACGGGAAGAGATGGGTAATGTGACCAATGATAGGGCCCGAAAGAAGTGACAGTTCACGTGTGAATAATGACTCCTCATAACCATGTCCATCATGCATGATAGCTGTGCATGGTTTCCTCCCTTTTCTCCCCCCCCCCATCCCCCACATCTTTTTTGTCTTTTGATTAGAATTTCTTCACCCTTAATTAGATATGCTTATGAATATTGTATGGCCATTAATATACTATTAGACGACGTTTATCCCCTTGTACTCGAAGAGGAGATGTAATTGCGTATGCATAGCAATATACCTTCTACATCTGACTCTACATCCTATGAATCATCATATTAGCTCATATATCCTTCAAATGTTTATACTCACCCTCCATTCCCCTATCATCTTAATCTAATACAGCTAGTACGTAACCGTTAGTCCTACTATTAAAAGAATCTCTCTCTCTCTCTCTCTCTCTCGGGTGAGGGGGGGGGGGGAAGGATGAATAGTCGGGTCAAAGCGGCCAATGTCGACGGAGAGAAGGGAGAGAGATACTTTTTTCGAATAAGCAGTAAATGAAATAATTTTTTTGATTCACCAATGGCACTAAGTACTGTCCCTTGAATGCCACCTTCAGTGAGAAGGTCGATTAACTATGAGGGTATCCATATCACATGTTGATAGATTTTAAAGATTTAGAAGATCCTATATATATCTATATATGTATGAAAATTGGGGGGATCTATAGTCAAATGAAGAAAGTTTTCAGGTATGTGTGTAATTATGTATATCCTTATCAAAAGTTAGTGGATGTATCCAAATCTTTACACTCAATCTAGATGGAGAAAGCCACATAATCATGAATGCCACACGACCATGGGAGGAAGTACCAATGGAAGTGCCTCAGCTGGACTGATCATGCTGATATGCAAAATGAATAAATCGTCGAAGGGAATTGATGATGGGCCGGCATCGTTCGTGTTCCTGCCTCAATAATTTGTATAGGATGTAAAAGCAGATGCTTGTTGCTGCTGCTTTGTTGTAGTTTCGCCCGGCATTCCTTTCGAGTTAAGGTTCCATATATAGCAGCTGTCTCTCCACCTGGGTAACTTTATCCAATTAATCCTTACATAAATTTACATTCTTTTATTTCGTCAATAAATCTTTCTAGAGGGGAAGTTTGATTCCAAATGTTTTCAGGTGTGTCCCCTATTAAGTAAGAGATTTTTTTTCTGCATTGTTACAATTATTTTGTCTTGTCCAAACAATCTTTTTTTCGGGAGGAATCGGTGAGGGAAATCAAGGGGTAGGGGGGATACGTGGCGTATGCAAATAATTTGGGGGTAGCTGACCACGCTACCTAATAGTTTGGTGTCCGCAAATAATTTGGGGGTGGGTGATCCCACCTCGCACGTTGGAGAACGGAATCGAACCTGTGACCTCCCTATCATGGGAGAGGTGGTGGACCACCGAGGAACGCCTCAGATTATGTCCGAGCAATTAGTGTAACTATTATGGAAAATCAAATTTATGTTGAGACATGCTTAATTTGGTGATCAATCACACTTAATTAGTTTAAATTTAAGATTGACCTCATCCTAATCATCTCATTATAAAAAATTGGGTGACAAAATGTGTGGCACCGTGACATTGCTCTCTCTCACTGCGTACATGTAATCTTTGTTTCTTCTAAAACTCAATTGTCTAAATATTTATACATGCTCTCTCGCTCGTGAAGACGCGCGTTTTGAATCTGAATTAATATTAATTTCCTCTCAAAAAGAGAACTTTCATGCTATTGTGATTATTCCATTAATTAATTGGTGGTTTGATGAGTTTATTAACCAAATTAATGTAATCTCGCGATCATATGATATCTCATAAAACAAGACGTGTACGGTGTACCTATCACCTAACAATGTCATGTGATCTTCCCATTTAAAAAGGGCAGACAACGTATTAATCCCTTTCATCATTATACGCATACCTTTTTTTCTTTTCCCCTTCTTGGGCCCACGTAAGTGGTTAATATTCGCATTCTCCCCTCTACGTGTGGAAGAGTGTCCGAAGGTATCTTCTTCGTTGTCACTTTCCTGTTGGATGGCTGCCTTTCTTCTCTTCCTCTCCCTGCTCAGATCATGAGCAGGTAGCAACGTACGGACACCGCTCTGACTTTTCATGCACCTTGTTTATTTTATTTTTATCGATTCGTCTCTCTCTCTCTCTCTCTCTCTCTCTCTCTCTCCCTCTCTCTCTCTCTCTCTCTCCATGCAAGTCTACTTCCTCTACATCTTCCTTTCCTTCTTGCTCTTTCCTTCGTAGTTTTCTAATGGAGTGTTGTTTCATGCTGGCGTGCCACATCACTTGGAGCTCGGCAAATGTTGCTTTCATTTGTTTGAACTTCATGAGATTCTAAAGCTACTCTTTCATTGACGTATAGGTACTGTTTGGGGATGATGATGCATCTCTCGGGTTTTTAAGGTTTCAGGTCTCATTTCATCCAATCCGAAATAAAGTATCTCTAAAGAAAGAAGAATGCATATATGCTAAGTATGTCCAGTTCAGAAGGGCACCAAGTATCACACTATTTCTTTATTCCTCTTATCATCTAAAGATCAGATCGTAGCTAGAGAGCCTTCAAACTCGTTAGGGGTCTATTTGTAGAATTTATGGAATTTTGCATATATACCCCTATTCTCTCATTTAGACTAATTATCAACGATACCCTTGAAATAGTTCAAATGCTTGAGGTTACCCTCGTCGTAACCCAGTCTACTTAATACAATGAAATGTGAGTTAAGGTAGAGAATCACTATCCTATCCTTAAGTTAGCATCCTCTCTCTCTCTCTCTCAAACCCTATTCATGACACTTGGGTGGGGGGAGAGGGGCACCGTATGGGGTGGGGAAGAGGGGAGAGAGGGTGGTGGAGGTGGTTCTAGATATCCTGACGGCAACTCCACCATGTGAATCCATTCTCGACGTCGGCATCAATGCACACGGAAGAGAAGGTGGAGGTGGACGAATTAGAGAGAGGGAGGGAGAGTCGGAGAGATGGGCGGGTAGAGAGAGGGAGGACAAGCGTAAGACATGGACTGGCCGCCCTGTCATTGTTTAGGTCACCGACATCATTGGGGTCCGCTTCTTCTTCTGTGGTGGCACCATGGAGGGCCAGGAAGGGGGCGACGTAGGGGGGGGGGGGGGTAGTCGCCACTATCGATGAGGTGCCAAGTGGAGGGATGCATGGTGGATTTGACAGAGGCGCCCAAGGGCGCCTACTACAACAGGCACAATGTCCTACGTCCTGGTGCCGTAATGCCTGACCTATACCCCCTCCGCCCCACCATCTCTATCCTCCACCATGTTTCCCCCTTCCTCCCACACCGCAATCTAGCATCACTACAAGAAAAATCATGATTTTCGACGCCCTAATTCTGTCGAAAATACGTCGGAAACGTCAGTTCCGACGTATTTTCGACGTATTTCCGACGGAATTAGTGCGTCGAAAATTTTAGGTCGCTAATTTTCGATGTAATATATTTCGTTGGTATTTTCGTCAAAAATTACCGACAAACATATTCCGTCGATATTTTCGTTGGTATTTATGTCGATAATTAATATCTTTTAATAATAAGATTTAATTAATTTTTTTGACGGAAATAATTCCATCGCAAAATACGTCGGGAAATTTTTGACGAAAATTGTTTTTGTCGGTATTTCGTCGGTAATATATAAATTTAATTAATAAAAAATCTAAAAAACTTTTTGACAAAAAATGTTTTGGTCGGAAAATACGTCGGAAATGTTGCCGATGAAAAAAAATTCGTCGATAAAACGTCGGTAATAAATAATAGCAAGGGTGGATAGTTATTTCATTATTTTGCGACGGAATTTAGATGGTCGGAAATACGTCGGAATTTGCCGACGTATTTACAGTAAACTATTCCGTCGAAAATCTAAGTGTCAAACTATTTCTGACAGAAAAGTATTATGTCGGAAATACGTCGGAATCTTTCGACGTATTTCTGAAAAACCTTTTTCCGTTGGAAATTTCTCTCACCTTTTTCTGCATGAGTTGTAGTGGCAACCTCTGGTCGCATCTAGCTCTGGGTCACCGACCAAGGTGGGAGGCACCAAAGGGGAGAAGGAGAAGGGGGGAGGGGTCACCTGCCCTCGATGGGGGTGGGGGGCACCAGGAGGGTGAGGGGGAGGGAGAGTGGTCGCCAACCATGGGTGGGGTCAGGGGCACAAGGAGGGAGGGAGAGTGGTCGCCTGCTAGGGCGAGGGGGCACCTGCCCACCGGGGGGAGAGGGGAAGGGAGGGGGTCACTGGGGTGTGGTAAGAGGGGAGCTGCCAAGATGCTCTCTCTCTCTCTCTCTCTCTCTCTCTCTCTCTCTCTCTCTTAATGGGAGGCCATTTGGGTATTTCACATACCCTAACATTTGGTGTCGCATATTCCTCTGAAAATTTATCTCACATTGACGACTGGGAAGCACATCGGTATAACCGCAACTAGTTGAGCTATTTCGAGGATTTTTTTTGATAATAGGTCTAAATGAGTAATTTATTTGACAAAATCAATATTTGCCGGGGTATATATGTAAACATCTTTAGAATTTACACAAAAATGAAAAATGTAATTTTATCATTTGGTAGTTGTTGACACCGGAAATGTAACCAAAGATAGAGATGAGACAAAAGATGAGATTGAATCAGTAATGAAGATCCAAGGAACTCCTGCAAAGCCGGGATTACAGAAAGTCCGTTACTGAAGCTGTCACCAGCTGAAGCCTTCCCCGGTCAAGCTGATGTCCGGTATTGTCGTCACTCAGACGACATTACTGATGAAGAACTGCGGTCCACTGACCGATGAAAACCCCCAGAAGTATTCTGATGAAACCATGCTAGTTCACCAATTAATGGGCCCTCACCAAGCCTGACTTGCTCGAGGTGCCGACAAATGAAGGACAGATTAAGCGGCTCTTACAGCTCAAGCTTAATGATGAGTTCATTTAAGAAAAGATGAAATACAAAGAGACATAAATGGGCTGGCCCATCCGTACGGTGTCGAAAGCCCAATAAGGCCATGCCGAGAGGTGATGCGCCGAGAGCCTACCACCTCCGAATAAGGCGCGCCGGGAGGTCAAAAATAGCCCGCCGAGATTCCCATGCCGATAAGGGGGAGAAGGGGTGTTATAAAAACCCCCCTTTCTCTCGATCAAAAAGGACGAACAAAGGAGAGCAAAAAAAAAAGAGATTAGACACAGCCAGAAAGAAAAGAAACCCATCCAGAAAAGGAGATAGGAAAAGAGAGAGAGAGAGAGAGAGCCTCCGCTGCCAGAGAAGAGAAGAGGAAGAAGAGAAACCCCAGGTGGGCCGCCCGGGGAGGGAGAGGAGTCAATGCTCCACCCTCCCCTCCTCCATGTTTTCTTTTCTTTGATGTAATCTAGCGAGTCTTTTCTCGATTTATCAAATGTAGCCGGAGAGTCCCGGCCTTGACTTCTACCTCTCTGTCTTGCATTTCTCTTTCACGATCAGTGTAAGTTTTCTATGCAATGCAATGAAATATCGATATGGCTCGCCTGGGCACCGATTGATTAAGACATCTGATCTCTGTCTCTCTATGTGCATAGTCCTCGTCTGAAAGAAAATATAGTTTAGACTCTTCGAGTTTCAGAGCCGATCATATGAGTCTGTTCTTCGAAGAGGGACGAAGATAGGGCTCCTACCCCTATCTAATGGGTTACTGAGTTCTATTCTCTTCTCCCCTCTCCTATCTCAATGGCTGATTCTCTGCATATAATCTGAGTTTTCTGTCGAGCGCCTTTACGCTGTTTAGGAACCAGAGACATCAATCTCTTGGTTACCTGGACTGTCTAGCTTTGATAAATGATGATCCGATCCCTGGGTCCTCCATTCTAAGCCTTGAATGCTTAGGGCCTGGAGTTTCTGCGTTGAGAGTCCCTCCTTCGCCGGTTTTCAATGTCATTGGGCTCGTCCGGAGGGGTCAGAGGACAGTCATCTCTTGACTCCCCCAGACGGCCTGCAATAAGCAGATAAAACCCTCCACGGGATCAGGTGATGGTCTGGTTTCTTTCATTGATTCCACCGTCCAATTCCCTTGGCATCCTTCTAACGGAAGCATCCATGAAATCCCCCTTCTGCACTCCTGACCCGGCATCAATTCGAGCTTGAAATCCCAGAAAACATATGAACAGAGCATCGTTAGCGAAGCTCTGAAACCCCTACCCTTTCACCTTCTCGGCGTGCAACATTCCCCGCCGAGAACTACGCTGCCGAGAAGGCTTCCCCCTTCAGCAAGCCGACAAAAAATCACCCCAGTCGTGCCCACTGGCCGTTGAACTCCCCTCCACCTGGCCTTCCCGGCCTGGTGCCTCTCGGCGCCAGCTTCCCGGCGCGGCGATGAGCGCGCCGGGAAGCCCCTGGCCGAGACCCTCTTTTGGCCGCCGAAAGCTCCTGGCCGGGACACCCTCTCCTTTTGGCCAATCAAACCCCACGCCGATAACCCCCCGGCCGAGAGCTCCCTCTTTTGGCCGGCTAAACCCCTGGCCGAGACCCCCCTTTTTTGGCTGACTAAGCCCCAGGCCGAGATCCCCTCTTTGGCCAATATGAAAGCCACGCCGAGATCCCTCCTTCGGTCAATGAAACCCACTCCGAGGCCCATCTCTGCACCATCTTTCTTCAAACCTCTTAATCTCCCCATACATCTGTTTAAGGGGATACTCAGAGACCATCACTTGTGTCTTGATGAGATACAATAATGGGGAAGATCTCCCCTACAGCTCTCGTCCCTAATCCGGATTTCACCGCTGCCTTATGAACCCAAAGAGCCATGTCATTACATGTGTTCTGATGGGTTCCAAGGGAATATTAATCAATGATATGAAGGCAAGAGATGTCCCTGGGCCTGGTGCCCATCTTTGTTCGGTCGTTGTCCCGGCTCTCCGTGGATGATGACCTATCCTCTCTTGGCATAATCCAAGTTGAGGGGACATGCTGCCGAAATTTACATATACCCCACCAATCGAGTGTGGTATTTTCTTCTAACCCCGTTGGCCCACGGAGTTATGCCCTTGCATGATCTCCGATGGTCCTCCAAAGGGGGACATTAATAAGACATCGCACTCGTACCGGGTGTGTTACATCAGGCCGGTCCCCATCCGGATTCCGGGTTATGTATATATACCTGATCTTTTACGGATCCCACCTTGCCGCTGCATGGGTGGTTTCCTATCTCCACTTGGCATAGTCCAAGGTAATGGGGATATGCTGCCGAGTTTCCTCCGCAACTGGTGTATCTTCGCTTTACTCAGGCTATCTGATGCCTTGTGAATGAACCAACTCTCTCCCTCGTTTGAGTTTTATTTTTACCGCTATCCTCATCCTACCTTTAGCGTTTAATCAAGGGTTGTCCTCCTTAGGGGGGATGTAATTAACGTCATAGCCTTTATGGTATGGCGGACTTCCGGTCCCGACTCGGACTTCACAATCGACTGATCAAGTCAGATCGAGCCCACAATGAAATCCTCACTTCGGTGACTGGCACGCAAATAAATCAAATCAAATAATAAATAAATAAATAGATAAAAATCCCGCGTCCACAAGTCTGGCACGCCCGGTGGGACTGCAGTCTCCCTTCATCTTTACGCTAAAGTAGGAGGCCCAGCGGGCCCCCCTCAAAATTTTGATTCTGTGTACTTTCCTTATTTTCAGGAATCTACAATGACAGTCGGAATCATGTCCGTTTGCTTCGACCAGCAGCCGATTGACATGCATGTGCGAGAAGGCTACCTGGCGGTACCTCTCGCATTCGGATCGATGCCGCCTGCCGTCGGGCTGTCCAACTGCTTGGGCGTCGTCTTCACTGACCTTCTGCAGGTCGATGACAAGGAGCAAGGCACCGCTGCAAGTGCCCCGGTGAAGATCACTGACCAGAAGAATATCTTACCAGAGAAAACAGTCCCCACGACCGTCGCCTGCTACGTCCATCATGTCCAAAAAAGGGGCATGGTCCCTGCTGCTGCTCAGAAGGGGAGAAGAACCAACCGGAGGAGCCGGTATGATGCTGTTGACCGTCGCCTTTCCAACTCCGGAAAGACCATGATGATTGGAGGTGTCCGGGCAAACATGAATGGTTGCCCAAGGGAGGTCAAGCCGGACGTGATCATCCCGATGGTGCCCACTACCAACAGATTCCAGACTCTGGCCGCCAGGCAGGCCAATTGGGAGGCTGCTGAGAGGAAGCCGCTGGCGCCCAAGCCAGCGAAATACAAACAGGTCTGGCGACCGAAGAGGATTCAGAGCTGGGTTCCAGCTCGAGATGAGGAGAAGGCTGCTGAAGATGCTGTTGCCCGCTTCAGGGCAGAAAGCCGAAGAAGAGAGGGAAAAGAGACAAGAAATGCTGTTGCTGCTCGCCCCAAAGCCTGGGACAGAAGAAATGAGAGAAATGATGAAGAAAGAAATTTGACTGCTGCTCGCCCCATGAGGAGGGGCAGAAGGGATGAGAGCAAGGAAGACCTTACTGTCATCCGTCCCAGGGCTGGGGGCAGAAGATGGCAAAGAAAGAAATATGATGCTGCTGTCAACTGCTGCCGAAACGGCAATGTGGGAATGAGCGAACCAGTTACGGTCGCCATCCCAAGAAGACCGAGGGCCTGTGCCAGACAGGCCGACTTGTTCAAATATTCCAAAGCCGAGCATTTGAATGCTCAGGTAACAAGACTGGCCTATCAGCAGAGAAGCCAGGAAAGACTAATGCTCCAACCTGAGCCACAGAGGCACAATTCTGAAGAGATGAAGCAGATAGTCCAAGACTACTTCCACTACCTGGGGAGCTCTGCCCTCGGTCAACAAAGACTATCCCGTGCCTTGGGCACCAGAGGTGAAGAAAAAGAAGAAACACTTCGAGAAACGATGATCGGAGCCTCTTCCTCCGATTCAAATCACTATGAAGAAGGTCTCAGGGCCGGATATGACAAAGAAGACCTGTACCGGGAAGAAGCCAAAGAAAGAGTATCGGTCTTTGACCGGCTCAAATATCCTGACCAGGTGAAAAGAAAGGTCTACAGGCGGAAAGAAAAAATGCAAATCTTCGCCTGCAACATGGCTGGACTTGCCAGGGGGCAAGATATACTACCAACTCGGCCAGATGAACTGCTCAGGTTGGCTACTAGACCTGGTCCTGTCACAAGAAGAGGCCAGGCCGCAAAAGATAAGATGAAGAAATATGATGAAGCCCGCAACATCACCACCATGACAGTCAATGTGGTGACGACAGAGGATGAGGACAATCCCCTTATTGATGATGCTGAAGGGACTTCTGAAGATATGCAAATCCCATCAGCCTTGGATCCTATGGTCCAGATGATGTTCAGAAGATACCAGCAGGAGATCAGTGCTCTCCGAAGGCAGCTCAATGAGAGACATGAAGCTACATCAGTCTCAAAGCAAGCTGAACCTGCGGGGCAGACATCCAGCTCAGCAGAGACGGCTATCCCAGCTAACCCTCTCCTAGCTGATAAGGGCAAAACACCGAGCCAACCTATTCCACAGCAAACAGCAGCTCAGCCCTCTGTGTCTCAGACACAGCCTACCGCGCCCATCTTGCGCGCCACTGTGGTGACAACTCCTCACAGCCAGCAACAAGCTCACTTCTTTCCAGAAGACATAGATCCAGCTGTAGCCCACAAGCAGATGATTGAAAGAATTGTGGAAATGAAGCTGTCAGAAAAGACTGGTGGTGATGCTGGTACCTATGATGTGTACAAGGTACCGTATCCTCCCCAGTATGCTGCCAAGAGACTACCCCCAGGCGTCAGTAAGCCGCCGAAGTTCGAGAAATTTAATGGCCAAGGCTCCCCTAGGGAGCATATAGCCTACTACACTACAATCATGGGCGACCTAGCAGTCGATGAAGCTTATCTGCTCAAGTTCTTTGGCTCATCCCTCACTGGGTTGGCCTTTGAATGGTACTCAAGCCTGCCAGCTGGGTCAGTGGTGGATTGGCCTGATATGCAGAGAAAATTCCGCGACAGATTTCATGTCACGGAAAGGGAAATCACGATAGCAGAGCTATATGCAACCAGGCAGAAGCAAGATGAAACTGCACTGGACTACATCAAAAGGTGGAGGAACTTAGCCATGAGATGCCGAAGACCTCCTCATCAAGAAGATGCGGTGCAAATATGCAAGCAGAGCCTCAGGAGGGAGGTGCTAGAAAAAATGATCGGTGCAGATGTCAGAACGTTTGACCGACTGAACAATATAGTGGCAGAAGTCGAGACGTTCTTGTCCAAGCGTCTGACCGCCAATGTCCCCACCATGCCGAAGGGAAAATCCAATGAGCGACGGCCATCACACTCTGAGGCCAACACCGTCGATTTCAGAACCTTCGAGCAACAGAAGGGGAAGAAAGGGGCAGATGAAGCTCCCCCGCTGGCAGATACAGCAGAAAGAAAAGATAAAGTCTCTCTGAGAGACAAGATGAGAAAAGCATATTCCTTCCCAAAAGATAAGACGGCCGCACTGTTCAACTGGGCATACAAGTTCAATAAGGTAACATTACCTGAACCCAAAAGACCAGCAGATGCAGCAAAGAAAGATGATCCGCTGTTCTGTCCATTTCACCGTGCGCTGGGGCACGCAATTGAAGATTGTTATGTCTTCAAAGATATCATGGAAGGAATGGTCAAGAAAGGTGAGCTGCAGCTGGGAGATTACCAGGTAAAGCCGCCCCATCCACATGAGCCTCCACCCTGGAGAATGGCTGCCAATATGATCTCAGTCTACCAACAGCTGCCCAAGGAAGCCGTTGAAGAATGCACCAAGCACACCTATGAAGCTTGCTTCCTCACCCCACAGAAAGATCAGGAAGGATGGCAGATGATACCCATAAAAAGCAAAAAGAAGACTCCTGCAGCCAGTACCAGCGGAGCAGTTATCCGGGGTGTTACCCCAAGGCCCGAGCCGCCTCCGATAAAGCCAATATGGCATACAACTGAGACTGGACCAGTCATCCGGATCCCTACTCACAACCGGAGGAGACAAACTCCCCTCCCTACACATAAAGAAGTAAGCCCTGCAGCCAGGCGTCTGCAGCAATATATTAATGAGCTTGATGAGTACGAGCAGAAGAAACCCAAGCATCTGCTGATGAAAGACTGCATACCCTGGGAACAGCTCGAAGAATTGAAAATCAAAGAGCAGCCAGAGGCAGAACAAGAAAAAGCTGAGAATGAACCCTTCTGGGGGCAGGAGCTAGCAAAGCCAAATTCCCAGAAGAAGAGGAGACGACCCAAGTCCAAGAAGGGAAAGAAGGTCACGACAGTACAATGTAACACTCTGTCGGTACTCTTTTCCTTGCCCGGGGAGGATGATGAGCCAGAAGCATCCGACGCCCCGCTAGAAGCTAACCATGCCGAAGCCTCCACCTCGGCCCATGCAACACGTTCTGGGAGAAGATGGGGGCGCCCACCACCAGCCAACCATAATATTATGTTCAGAGGGGAGCAACCCTATCAAATCCGGAACCAGAGATACGAGGTGCCCAGGTTCCTCCCCCTGCCAGTCTGTACCAAGACAAAAAGAAGGCAGATGAAGCCCCCTCATTCCTGGAGTTCCTGTCCAGCTTAGAGAATGAGCAACCGGCTCATACTGCTCCAGCTAAAAGCAGTAAATGCCAGCAGACAGCAGCTAGAAAGCAGAAACAGCATGAAGAAAATGAAGAAAGTAACCCTCTAGCAAAACCAGGGGCAGTCGCTACAGAAGAAGCCTTCCGGGAGACCGATGAAGAAGATGAAATTGGGACTGGGCAGCAAAGGCCACAGGCACCACATGAACCTCCAAGACCCCGATGGGCAGAGGAGATGAGACTATCTAATGTCCGGGTGGGCAGTCGAGTCATGAAAATGCTGAAGAAGCTCCCTACCAGATTCTCCATCTGGGAAATTCTCTCTCTGAGCGAAGAAGCTCGCCAAGCAATCGTGGACGCCCTGCAGTCTCCGGCACAATGTGAAGCACTCCTGGCAGAAGTGAATGCTGGGCCATCGGTCACCTTCACGGAAGATGATATGCTAATCCCAAATACCGGTCACAACAGACCGCTGTATATGAGGGGCTCCCTGAACTGTCAGTCGCTGAGCAGGATACTGATAGATCCCGGGGCTGCTGTAAATATCCTTCCCTATCGCATCTATCAGAAATACTACTTTGACCTGCAGCTTACCAAGGTCAGAGATATGAAGATTGCAGGGTTCAATCAGAAATGTGAAACACCTCTGGGGGTGGCTGATTTCAACCTCACACTGGGCGACCTCACTACCGTGGTACGATTCTATGTAATCGACTCCAACACCACGTATAAGGCCCTGCTGGGAAGACCGTGGCTGCACGAATATCAGATAGTGCCATCCACACTACACCAATGCATAAAATACTGCCATGAAGGAAAAGAAGAAAGGGTGTTTGCAGACCTACATCCCTTCGAAGTGTTCGAGTGCCATATGCTCGATGCATCCTACTACACTGAGGTGTCACAAAAGGATAAAGGAAAAGAAGCTGTGGTCAGCCAGAAAAAGCCGGCGACGAAGACAAGAAACTGGTCTCCGCCGCCGCCAAAAGGCTACATTAAAAAGCATGGAGTATCTCACATCTCTTATGCTGGTGATTTTGCTCGGATCACTCCTCCTGGCATACACCCAGATGATACTGAAGAAAAAATGAAAGAAAAATACACACAGGTGGAAGTTCCTCAGGGTCTAGTCAAGCCCATAGCCAGCATAGAATACCAGACGGTGCTGCCACTGAAGACTATGGAAATCCCTCGCTTCTGCGAACCCCCTATTATATTCTACACCGGGGAGCCAGTCGAAGAAGATGATCAAGACTGTATGGCCCCTGAAGAAGCTGCAAACCTGATGGTACCCATTACAGGCTTGGATTATACTACCCAACGGGTTTCACAAATGTTCTCCAAGATGCAAATGCCATCGATGCAGCCTGCTGCTCAGAAGAAAGCATTCAAGGAGCTGTGGGATCCGCCTCGAGATAACAAGGAACTGAGGAAGATCACACAGCACCCGGGACTGGGTTATACCCTGCAAGAATACTATGAAACCGAGGTGGATGTCATCTCTGCCTTCTACCAGAATGAAGATCCCCCTGAAGTGGGATATGATCAATACCCCTTTGAGGATGAAGAAATTATGTATCAATCCATAACAGACAATGAAGCCCAAGACAACCAGCCGGAGGCAAGGATGTCTGATGAGACTAAGAAGGGTTGGTGCTGGGAGAATCCATCTTGCAAAGAGGATCTGTTCCAGGCCAAAGCACAATTTGATACGGGAACCCCGGATGAAGATCAAGTAGCCAGAGAGCTGCAAGAGTGCCTGGAGTTTGGGCGCATTCTAGAAGAATTCCGAGCTCTACATAATGATGACCTCTCAGGGGAGCCCACATCAGAAGAGCCTCTAAGCACGGAAGACTCCACTTCGAAGTTTTCCGCTGAGCCAGTCACGTCCTCGGGGCAGACTGAACAGAATCCGGCCATATTGGCCTTATACGATGCACCAGCATCTGCCGATGATCGGTATGATGAAACAGAAAATCATGAGAATGAAGAAGATTATATCCCGGGAGGCTTTATTGATTTGCAAGAAGCCCCACCCGAAGTTGAAGACGGAGGCCAAGCCACCGTCGATGAGCTGATAGAAGTAAATCTGGGGTCAGCAGATGAGCCAAGGCCGACATTCCTCAGTGCACTGCTGGAGCCAGCTGTCAAAGAACAGTATATTCAGTTTTTGAAAGAATTCCGAGACTGCTTCGCATGGACATATGATGAAATGCCAGGACTGAGTTCCGATGTGGCACAGCACCGATTGGCGATAAACCCAGAGGCAAGCCCTGTGAAGCAGCCTTCCAGGAGAATGCGTCCCGAACTGATAAATCAGATCAACAAAGAGGTCGACAAGCTGATCGATGTGGGCTTTGTTGAAGAGAACCAATATACTACATGGCTGGCCAATATAGTGCCCGTGAAGAAGAAAAATGGGCAGATCAGAATATGTGTAGATTTCAGGGACCTGAATAAGGCTTGCCCGAAAGATGATTTCCCAGTGCCGATCACTGAAGTCATGATCGATGCAACCACTGGCCATGAAGCCCTGTCATTCATGGATGGGTCATCCGGATACAACCAGATCTGGATTGCTGAAGAAGACAGAGTGCACACTGCATTCCGCACCCCGAAGGGGATATTTCATTATAAAAGAATGCCGTTCGGCCTTAAGAATGCCGGCGCTACCTATCAGAGAGCTATGACAAAGATCTTTGATGATTTGCTCTTCAAGAAAGTAGAGTGCTACATTGATGACCTGGTGGTGAAAACCAGCAGAAGAGAAGATCATCTGCAAGACCTGAGGATAGTGTTCCAGAGGCTGCGCAAATATGAACTCAAGATGAATCCTATGAAATGTGCCTTCGGCGTGTCCAGTGGAAAATTCCTTGGGTTCATTGTCCGTCATAGGGGCATTGAGATCGACCCATCCAAGATTAAAGCTATCCAGGAGCTCCCTCCACCAAGGAATCTCCACGAGCTGAGATCTCTACAAGGGCGTTTGGCCTATATCCGACGATTCATATCAAATCTGTCGGGGAGATGCCACCCTTTTCACAAGCTCATGATGAAAGATGTACCGTTCCTCTGGGACGATGGCTGTCAGGAAGCCTTTGAGAAGCTGAAAGAATATCTCAAGACCCCTCCAGTGCTGGGGGCACCTATTAAGGGCAGACCCCTGATACTGTACATTGCAGCCACACACTGTTCCCTGGGGGCAATGCTAGCACAGATAAATGAAGAAGGCAAAGAGCAGGCTCTATACTACCTGAGTCGGAGGCTGATTAGAACTGAAGAAAGCTACACCTATATAGAAAAGACATGCTTGGCACTAGTCTTTGCCGTTAAAAAGCTCCGGCACTATATGCTGTCACATGAAATCAGATTGATATCTGCAGCAGATCCACTCAAATACATACTGACTCAGCCAGTACTGAAAGGCCGGTTGGGCAAATGGGCAGTAATTCTGATGGAATTCGATATCACATATATACCCCAGAGGGCAATAAAAGGACAGGCCGTGGCCGATTTCTTCGCAGAGCATCCTGTGCCAGAGAATGATATGTTGGGGACTGAGTTACCCGATGATGAGACACTAGAAGCCTGCCAGGCTCAGTCAACTATGTGGCAGCTATTCTTTGATGGAGCATCTAGAACAGAGACCGACTCCGATGGAAAGACCAGAATACGGGCCGGAGCCGGTATTGTGCTAAGATCACCAGAAGGGGAGGTTGTGCATACTTCCTGTTCTATAAACAAGCCTTGCACCAATAATGAAGCCGAATATGAAGCTCTGATAATCGGGCTATGTATAAGCCTCAACATGGGTATCCAGATGCTTCAGGTATTCGGGGATTCAATGTTGATAATAAAGCAAATCCAAGGGGAGTTCGAAGTGCGAAAGCCGGAGTTGAACCCCTACCACCAAAAAGCTGTGCGCCTCATGGCGAAATTCTATCATATTGAGCTCAAGCATGTGGGCCGTGGACATAATGCCCAAGCTGATGCACTGGCAAAACTAGCCAGCTCAATAGCAGTCCCACCAAATGAAACACTGAACATTGTTGTTATAAACCGGCGGCAGGTCCCCAGCATGCTAGAAGAGTGCCCCGAAGAAGAAGAAGTTGCTACTATCAGTACAGAACAGGCATCTGATTGGAGACAACACCTGCTACAATGGTTTTTACACCAACAGCTGCCGCAGAAAAGAGAAGAAAAGATGAAACTTCTAAGGATCAAAGATTCTTATGAATTCAGAAATGGAACTCTGTTCCGAATAATGGCAGATGCACGCAAGAAGATTTTGCTCCGCTGCCTGTCTACTGAGGAAGCTTGGCAAGCAATGAAAGAAACACATGCTGGGACAGCAGGTGCCCACCAGGCCGGTCCCAAGATGAAGATAGAGATTAAGAAGCTGGGCTACTATTGGCCCACTATGTTTGAAGACTGTTGCAAGTTTGCAAAGTCATGCCAGAAATGTCAGGAGCATGCTGTTGTGCCTAGAAGGCCACCTGCCGTTCTGCACCCTACAGTCCCTAACTGGCCGTTTGCACAATGGAGAATTGATGTAGTCGGGCCATTGCCAACTTCCTCGGCCGGACATAAGTACATACTGGCCATAACAGATTACTTCTCCCAATGGGCGGAAGCTATAGCATTAAGAGAAGTGACTGGTGAGTTGGTCTCCAGATTCATCAAGCAAAACATTATCTTCCAGTTCGGGATCCCCAACCGAATAATATCTGATAATGGAAGTCATTTCAGAAATCAGAAAATCTATCGGCTTGCCGAGAAGTATACGATTGAATGGAGAACCTCCACACCCTACAATCCACAGGCAAACGGATTGGCAGAAGCTTTTAATAAGACCTTGTGTACATTTCTGGCCAAAGTCGTCAGTTCCAACAAGAAAGACTGGGAAGAGAAAATGTATGAAGCTTTATGGGCATACCGCACCGTCTTCAAAACACCTACAGGGTGCTCACCATACTCATTGGTGTACGGCTCAGAGGCAGTGGTCCCGCTGGAGCTGGAAGTCCCGTCACTCAGAGTGGCGGTCCAATATGACCTAGCCCCTGGCGAACAAACCAATGCAGAAAGAAGATTACAAGAATTGGCTGAATTGGAAGGGAAGCACCTCCAAGCTCAGAAGAATATCCAGATGTATCAGGCCCGCATGGCCATTGCATTCAACAAACTCGTAAAAGGACGAGAATTTAAGAAAGGTGACCTTGTCATGGTCAAGAAAAGAGAGGTCATGGCGTCCAACCCAAAAGGAAAGCTAAATCCTAATTGGGAAGGTCCTTATGTGATACATAGGGTCTACGAAGGTGGAGCCTATATGGTGGTCAACCATCGAGGGGAGATTCAATTCTCGCCACTCAACGGTAGGCACCTAAAGCTGTATCATGCTGCACAACCGACATTCTCCGAATAATCGGGCCAATCAAGCTACCCTTTTCCTTGGTCTAGCGGCACTCCGCCCCAACCAAGCTACCCTTTTCCTTGGTCTAGTGGCACTCCGTCCTAACCAAGTCACCCTCTTCCTTGGTCTAGCGGCACTCCGCCCCAACCAAGCTACCCTTTTCCTTGGTCTAGCGGCACTCCGCCCCAACCGAGCTACCCTTCTCCTTGGTCTAGCGGCACTCCACCCCAACCAAGCTACCCTTTTCCTTGGTCTAGCGGCACTCCGCTCCAACCAAGCTACCCTTTTCCTTGGTCTAGCGGCACTCCGTCCTAACCAAGCTACCCTTCTCCTTAGTCTAGTGGCACTCCGCCCTAACCAAGCTACCTCCTCCTTGGTCTAATGGCACTCCGCCCTAACCAAGCTACCCTTTTCTTGGGTTAGTGGCACTCCGTCCTAACCGAGCTACCCTTCTCCTTGGTCTAGTGGCACTCCGCCCTAACCAAGCTACCTCCTCCTTGGTCTAATGGCACTCCGCCCTAACTAAGCTACCCTTTTCTTGGGTTAGTGGCACTCCGCCCTAACCGAGCTACCCTTCTTTCTTGGTCTAGTGGCATTCCGCCCTAGCCAAGCTACATCCTTCTTGATCTAGCGGCACTCCGCCCTAACCAAGCTACCTCTTTCTTGGTCTAGCGGCACTCCGCCCTAGTCGAGCTACCTCATTTCTTGGTTTGGCGGCACTCCTCCCTAGCCGAGCTACCCATTCCTCGGTTAGCGGCACTCCGCCCTAATCAGGCCACTTCATCTTGGTCAATGGCACTCCCCCCTGATCAAGCTACCCTCTCCCTGGTTTAGTGGCATCTCGCCCTGCCCAAGCTGCCCTCTCTCTCAGCTCGCCTACCAAATAAAAAAAAAGAGAAGAAAAGAAAAGAAAAATGGGGTTAAAAATAGTGATACCCCGCCAGTCTTGTTCAGATATTCTGAACAAGGGCAAAAAAAATGGCCAAAAACCCGGCTGTGGTGAAAACCCGAAAGGGCACTGCAGGCAAAATCGGGTACCCCGCCACGTGAAAACCCGAAAGGGTGCGTGGGCAAAAGCAAAAGGGGGCTGGCTCCGGTGAAAACCCGAAAGGGCACTTGGGTCAGTAATGTGGTAATCCCAAAGAAAGGCCTCACCTCCCGCCATAAAACTCCTCGTCAATCGACCGGTGCCTTGCCCGATCGATGATTAGACCCACTCAGTATAGGCCCTATGTTTATCCTGATAAGAGCCCTCATACCTTGTCCCAGGTCCCATCGTGATGAAACCTGCTGCTGATCAATGGGCACACTTACCCGATCAGCAATGAAACCTGTCCGGCTTAGACCTTACGTCTATGCCGATAAAACTTATGAAATCCTTGCATTGGTATAAACCCAATACCGTGATGAAACCTGCTGCTGATCAATGGGCACACTCACCCGATCAGCAATGAAATCTGTCCGGCTTAGACCTTAAGTCTATGCCGATAAAACCTATGAAATCCTTTGCACCGATATAAACCCAATATCGATGATGAAACCAACTGTTGATCGATTGGCACACTGCCTAATCAACGATGAAACCCATCCAGGCCAGACCTTTCGTCTATCCTGATGAAACCTATGAAATCCTTTGCACCGATATAAACCCAATATCGATGATGAAACTAACTGTTGATCGATTGGCACACTGCCTAATCAACGATGAAACCCATCCAGGCCAGACCTCTCGTCTATCCTGATGAAACCTATGAAATCCTTGCATTGGTATAAACCCAATACCGATGATGAAACCTACTGTTGACCGATTGGTACGCTGCCCGGTCAATGATGAAATCCACCCAGTTTAGACCTTACGTCTATCCTGATGAAACCTATGAAATCCTTGCATTGGTATAAACTCAATACCGATGATGAAACCTGCTGTTGATCGATTGGTACGCTGCCCGGTCAATGATGAAATCCACCCAGTTTAGACCTTACGTCTATCCTGATGAAGCCTATGAAATCCTTGCATCGGCATAAACCCAATACCGATGATAAAAGCAGTCACTAATGGAGCAGCACATCGCCTGATCCGTGCTGAAGTCCCAATTCAAGAAATATATATACGTATATATAAATAAAAAATGGGGTTAAAAATAGAGATACCCCGCCAGGCTTGTTCGGATATCCCGGACAAGGGCAAAAATGGCCAAAACCCAGTTGTGGTGAAAACCCGAAAGGGCACTGCAGGCAAAATCGGGTACCCCGCCACGTGAAAACCCGAAAGGGCGCGTGGGCAAAAGCAAGAGGGGGCTGGCTCCGGTGAAAACCCGAAAGGGCACTTGGGTCAGTAATGTGGTAATTCAAAAGTTCCATGCCAACAGGCACGCTACCTTTACCTCCCTTTCACTGATGAAACCTCCCGTCGGTCAGTCGGCTTCATTCCCCACCAATGATAAAACCCTTCCGGGATAGACCTTACGTTTATCCTGATAAAATTCACATACCCTCTTTCAAACGTCCCACCGACAATGAAACCCATCACCATTCTGATGAAGCCTGTCCAGCTCAGACCTCACGTCTGTCCTGATGAAACCCATGCATTTCTTTGCAAAGTCCCACCTGCGATAAAACCTGCTGGAATAGACCTTACGTCTATCCTGACGAGACCTACGCCTCTACCGACGTCCCACTGTTGATCGATTGGCACCATGCCCGATCAATGATGAAACCCTAGCCAGTTTAGACCTTTCGTTTATGCTGATGAAACTCTTCTTTGCGTCGATATAAACCCAATATCGATGATGAAACCAACTGTTGATCGATTGGCACTTTGCCCGATCAATGATGAAACCCTATCCAGTTTAGACCTTACGTCTATTCTGATAAAACATATGAAATCCCCCTTGCATCGATATAAGCTCAATATCGATGATGAAGTCAACCGTTGGCTGATCGGTACATCGCCCAGCCAATGATACAATCTGTCCAGTTCGTACTTTATGTCCGTTCTGATGAAAACCCCATACCCTTTTTCAATGTCCCATCTGCTATAACCTCTACCCAGTCTAGACCTTTCGTCTAGTCCGATGAAACCTCTTCTTTCACATTTCTGCAAATTGTCTCCCTCACAGCACATATTGCCAAGAGGGACGATTGCTGCTACCAACAGAACCCGGTTTAAGCACCTCCCCGGATGCCGTCACGCGGTGGAGCGAGTTCCCCATCCTTTCTCTGAGGGGGTGGACGCTCTCCTGCCAAGTACGGGCCATTCGCATGAGGAATTGCTAAGACCGCTACCCCACTTCTCAAAGTGATAAAACCACATGCAGAAGAAAATGGATACGCGTGAAGCCAAAGATTTCTTTTCATTAATAAGTGAGTACATAAAGGGCCCCGAGGGGACGTTGTATCGCAAAAGAGTACAAAAGAAAAAGAAAGAGAAGATGGTTCATGGCTGCCTGAAGATATCCTCGAAAGCCAGAAGACCCACATAAGGGGCGGCTCCCAGTTCATGAAGACGAGCCTCCTCCTCCTGCAGTCGAACGGACTCGTCTTGAAAGGATGCCACCTGCCCCTCTAATAGAGCTGCTTCTTCCTCGAGCTGCGGTCGAGAAGTTGTTAGCTGCGGCAGCTCAGCTCGGAGATCGGACAGTTCAGCTTCCAGGGTAGTTATCCGGTCGCGCACAAACTGCTCCCGCTCCGCCAAAGACTGCATTTGGCACTGCCGCTCCTGAAGAATAGAGTTCGTCTTCGCCAGCTCGGATTTGCATTCCATTCTTTGCAACTTCAAAGCCGCCAGTTTGTCAGACATGATATGTGTCAAGAAATCCCGGCGATGAACAAATTTTAACAATAAAAGAATCCGCTGGGCCCATATTTCTGTGGGACATCCCATCGCCTGCAAGCCGGCGGTGAAGCGCTCAGCTATCTCCTTCAACTGTGGATAGGTTAGTCCGGGCTGGGACTCCACTAGCTGGCGCAGCATGCCCAGATGTTGCCAGACAAAACTCTCAGGTGAAGTAAAGCCAGGCATAGGAAGAGGAGCTACTTCAAAGGTTACTTCACTATCAATGTCGCCCATAGGGTAATATCCGGCTGCGAAGAAGAAGATGGGAGGTCTACCGAAGGTACCAACTGAGCTCTCCCTGCAACCTCTGGCGTGGCCAAGAGATCTTCCACTTCCATCTCCTCGGAAGCGGCCGTCTGAATACTCCCGGATGCAACTTCAGGCACCTCCTCCTCAGATTCTGAAAGTATGGAGATAGGATCCGGGGCGGTTACAGGCAATACTCCCAGTTCCGCAGCAGCTACCTCTCCTTCTTTCATCTCCGCTTCGGTGGCCAATTCCTTCAACGTCGAGGACGCGGAGGCCACAGTCTGAAGGGGCAAAGGTTCACCCTCCATGATTGATGCTGTGGGAATTGTTGACTCAGGAGCAATGGTCATCACTGCAGCCGGTATGAAAGCAGAACTTCTGGCTAGATCAGCTTCGGATCTGAAATCTGAAGCCCTGATAGGAGTGCATCTGTCTCCTGAGGCCCCCAGGTCCAACGATGCTAAATCTGTTGAATACTATATTCGCATTGGAACATGGCGAATGACCTCAGAAGCCCCCATGCAGGATAAAGGTAGAAAAGGGACAATAGCCCAGTTTGCAGAAGAAGCCTCCATAAAAGTTGCAGTTGTGTCTGAGCTGACGGTGATAGGGCCCTGAGACCAAAGCAAAACAACCTTCAGCACTAAATGAAGATGCAGATGAAGCAGCAAGTCTGAAAGGGGACCCACCTTTGAAGCAGGGTAAGTGGGGCGAAAGAGGAGGAAACTCCGAAGTTGAAGCGACAAAGAGTGAAGATATGTCGATCTCGATGTCGAGCCCGGCAAACTCCTCTTGCAACTCCTCCTCGGAAGATGGCACCAACAGCTTAGCGGGCTGAAAAGACAGAGCACCTTTTGCAGGCACAGGCGGGGCTTCTGATTCAGGAGCATTCCCCTCACTGCCGCTGAAAGCCACTTCCTCCTCATCAGAGACGGTTGTAGAGCTACCCGATGATATTTCTACCCTGGCTACATGCTGTGGGGACGCCTCTAAAGCATGTCGGGATGTGGACCGGGTAATTATGCTCCTGGCCGGAACAGTACCCCGTTTTGACTGAGTCTCGTGACCCTCCAGAGGTTGAATCGGCTCTTCTGTCATCCTTTCAACCTCAGCCTGCTCCTCGGCTGCCATTTCAACAGAAAAGCGATCTCTGAGGGTTATAGTAGAAAAAGCAATAGAAGTGTGAAACAGATGAGAAATCACACTTACCCCCCGCCTCACTAGCCGGCGTGGGGGAAGGCAGCCTGGTCTCTGCGTCGGAGGGTGCCACAATTGGCTCTTGAGCTGCGCAAAAAGGGAAGGGGTCAGAGTCGAAGACTTCTTTGGAAATCTGCAAAAGATGATGAAGAATGCAAATGCAAGCTAATGATGTTACCCTGAACCGGTGTCTGAGCAGCCTCCCTTTGCAACTCAAACTCATCGAATGAAGGAATGTCGGGGAGAGGGGTCCCAGTGTCCATCGCCACCGAAGTCGACTGCTGAACATGGGCCTTTTTGGCCTTCCTAGCCTTCCCAACTGCAGCCTTGACTGCGGAAGCCTTCCTCTTCTTGCCAGGAGGCAGGGGAGTAGTGGTCGGTGCTGCAGCCGGGACTTCAAAATAAGTAGGCTTCTCGGCCTGCGCAATAATCTTTCTATAGAGCCCCTGCCGCTTTATATCAGGCCGGTCTGTTGAAAATGGCAGAAGGGCGATGGGATCAGTGGGTGCGAAATTCAGATGCTAAGCAGAAAACACTGCAATCAGAAAAGAAGAAATCTTACCTGCCGGGCCGTCGTAGAATACAGAAAGTGGCCAGTACAGATAAGCTACCTCCTTGGAGCGGGAAGCAGCCTCCTTGATGAGCCAGCACACATCACCAAATATCTGGCACTTCTCTACTAAAGCTGCCAGATCATTATGGCCGTGAGAGTCAAGGCATCGAAATAAGTCAAGATGGTCCATGCCCCAACCATCGACATAATGAAATGATATAAACAGTGGCTTGTTCAATATGCCAGCTATTGGGCTTTCTGCAGATAATCCATGCAAATTCAGCAGAATGAACAGCCAGGACGTTTGCCTATAGTACGTCTGAGTTCTATCTTCTCGGCGTACAAACGTCCTATATGGATGAAATTTATCAATTGGACCCTTCCAAGGAGCTGCTGTCGGGAGCGGCTCTTCAACAGGGAATGGGTACTGCTGCTCCTCCAAGCGAGCGCCTCCCACACGGCATAAATGCTTCAAGGTCTTCAGGAAAGTGTCTTCATTGATAGCAGCAAAGACAGGGACAAGCGGCTCAGAACTCTTTTCCTTCAATGCCCGACGTTGAGTCAGATAATTCTCCGCCTCCCTCGGGTGCTGTGAGTAAAGTTTCTTCAAGTGGGCCTCAGGAATATCAAACACTGGCCCAGGTTGCTGTTTCAGGAAGGAGCGCTCTGCCACATCCCAGAAGGCACCCCTACCGTCCCTGTAAAAACCGGTCCGGATATTCCACCATTTGATATATTCTGGTGTTACCCGGGGAACACGGTTAGAAACAGTAGGCACCCTGAAAACTACATCATCCTGGCGATGATAGAAATCCCACCACAACCGGCCCTCGCCAACAATGATGGACCCGTGCTTGGCCCGGCTATCCAGGGGAAACTGGGCAACTGAGGTAGGAATATGCTGGTCGTAGCCGAAGTTTCGCCCAAATCGGAACGGATAGTATGGCTCCAACAGAAGCAGGCCACCCTTCCTGTAGACCAAAACACTGGGCCGAATTGCCATGGCCCATCTCACCAGCTCCGGTTCCAGGATTGGCCGGGCAGTGTTGACTCCTGAGACAGGATGGATATATGTCTCTGTCTCTTCCAGCTTGCACTCTCTCTGAGGATCAATCAAAGGAGCTGAACCTGCCGCCAAGCTCCAGAAATGTATGCTGCCAGGGGCGTCCACTGGTACCCTTATCAGTCGGCCCCTTATTTTAAACAGCTGATCATAAAAGGGACCAGGCTCAGCGCTGGCAAATTCAACCATCCTGGGTAACACTGTATCCGCCTGCAAGGTTCTCGGAGCTAATTCAGGGAATATACTGCAGACCCAGGCGTTGAAGAAATGAAAAGGACCCACGGTCCTCAAAGAACGGGGAGTCCGATGCTTGTACAGGTCCCCCAAAGATTTATATATCAAACACAGGGCCACGGGGCAGAGCGACAGCTTCATCCCCCATGCCATCTGACAGGCTGGATATATGGCCTCTGGCCGAATAACTGTCTCGTCCCCTTGTGGGAGAGCGAAAGTGCACAGCCAAAATGTGAAATAAGCCGCACAGTGTGTGATGGGGTCTACGCCTGCTGGGTTGGGACCACCGCTGCCTGCACGGCGCAATGAGGATGGCAGCGCCGACTTATAGCGAGGGGCCCTTATCTGCTTGCTAGCAGCCGGACCCATGGAAGGAAAGTCTGCATACTTCAGGGGACCGTCAAAGAAATACTGGATCCACTGCCCTATCCGGACCCTCAATTTGCTGCCCTTCTCTCGGGGTTGATAGCCTTTAGAGGACCCTCTGCTATACGCCAGACAGATGGAGCAGTATACCTTCATCAGATATCGATATGAGAAGCCAATGGAATACTTGCCCTCGCCATCAGAGCTATCCTTCTCGGAATCTGACAAGCAAATTTCCTCATACGGCTCGCCATCAATGGGCAGGCCGGAGAGCTGTGACAAACTCCAGAGGTCCAGGGATGTCTCCCCCTCTGCTGTATAGAAAGCATTGAATAAAGGGCAGAACACTTCAAACATTCCACAGCACAACCCTCGGGATATGGGATACCGAAATCTAGAAGCGAAGACGCTGTGATACACCCCGGCTCTGATCAGCAGAGGGGCATATTCCTTCAGAACAAACTCGGTAAACTCCACTGATCCTACTCGGAATAAGTGCGCGTCAGTGATTTTGGTATCCCCGAACCAACCAGCGGCCAGATGGTACTTGAACTGAACGGCCGAACAATTCAGCACGAAGGGCTCTTCGCGATATCCCCACTTCAATGGTGCCAAGAACATGCCATAGCCGGGCTTCTCCCTATGAATTCGGCCGCTAGCATTATCCCACCGGGCAGGTGTGAATTTCGGGGCCCGGGTCAGCATCTTCTTCTCTGGTTCCAGCTCCGATATGCCGAGGACTGCATCCCAGTCGCGCTTTTCCCCAGGAAGATAGATGGCCTTGCTGCGATACACTGATTCCTTCAGACTATCTCGCTGAGCAAGGATGGCAGCTTCAACTACGCGAGCTATCCGGTAGTCTCGCATGCCGCCTACTGTGAAAGTTCGAATGAACGGCATCAAATGCCGGTCCTTCGGATGGTCTGGCCGATAGCCACCATCCCGCCTGAAGCATGTCTCGGTCGTCGTGGAGTATACCCGGGCCATCGACACTGTGTCAGTCTCTGAGTCAGACGACTCATCGACCGAAGTAATCCTATCATATCCGAAATCCAGGCTGTGCACATTCAGCCAATTTACTGTGGCCCGAGATATGTCTGGCTGGGCCGATGAGCTAGCACCAACAACTCCGGAAGATGCAACATCAGAACTGGAAGCCATTGCAGTGCCTGCAGTCGGAGAAAAAGTGTAAATTAAAAGCCAGTCTTATAAAAGATTGTAACATGAGACTCTATGAAAATTTCGGCAGCATCTCCCCTTATTCAGGGTCTGCCCAAGAGGAATAGGGAGTCACCAACCAAGAGGGGGTGATCCTGAAATAAAAAGGGATTAAATCCCAGAATAGCGTCCTACTCGGGCGAAATCCAACCAAACGGGGAGAAGAACGAGAGCGGCCGAGAGGAGAAGGAGCTCCCGCCGATGAAAGAGAAATGAGGAAAGAGAAAGAAGAAGCAAGAATGAATAAAAAAGGCTCTCGGCGCCTTAATATAGGGCCCGAGGCAGATGGGTTCTCGGCGCGGCCAAATGCGCGCCGAGAACCGCCCAGGCCGAGAGCCCCCGTCGGCCAGAAGGCGCGCCGAGAACCCCAGGCCGAGAAGCCTTGGCCGAGGCCCCCTTCCGCCAGGGCGCGCCGAGAGGCCCCGGCCGAGAGCCCCCTTCGTCCGCGCCGAAAAGCTCCGCGCCGAGAGGCCCCTCACGCCGAGAAGCCTTGCGCCGAGAGGGTCATGCCGAGAAGCCTATGGCCCTGTGCCGAGAAGCTCTGAAATGCTGAAAATAAAGAAAATGCGAAGATAAAAAATATGAAAATGAAAGATCCATGTGCAGAATATTGTTGCAACGAGATGATCAGGTCTGAGAACCCGATTAAAGACAAATTGAGGAAGATACCCTCGAATGATGAAAGACACCTGCAAGCCCCGTGTCGCTTATTCTGCGCTTACGCCGCCCGCAGGTGGGGGGCATTTGTTGACACCGGAAATGTAACCAAAGATAGAGATGAGACAAAAGATGAGATTGAATCAGTAATGAAGATCCAAGGAACTCCTGCAAAGCCGGGATTACAGAAAGTCCGTTACTGAAGCTGTCACCCAGCTGAAGCCTTCCCTGGCCAAGCTGATGTCCGGTATTGTCGTCACTCAGACGACATTACTGATGAAGAACTGCGGTCCACTGACCGATGAAAACCCCCAGAAGTATTCTGATGAAACCATGCTAGTTCACCAATTAATGGGCCCTCACCTAGCCTGATGTGAGCGACGTCACGCGGTTCGGGGTGGCGGAGAGGACGCGGAGCGCGCGGGCTCCTTCTTTTTGTTTGCTGCAACACAGAAATAAGAGAAGAGAGAAGGGGCCACCACGGGAGATTGCACCGGCGGGGCGAGCAGGACAAGTGTGATATAGCAAAATATGGGGGTTAAACGGCCATAGCGGGAAGTGACTGGCCGCGGCCTCGGGGGGACGGGAATGGTGCAAAAATTAAATAACAAGAATTGAAATGGCCATTGGGGAAGTGACTCGCCGCGGCCTCGAGAATATGAGCAGATAATATGATGACATAATATGAAGAGAATACAAAGAGCGGGAATTTAAACGGCCATTGGGGAAGTGACTCGCCGCGGCCTCGATGATAAGAGCAGAATATAACAGAATATAAAGAGAATATAAGAACGGAAATTTAAACGGCCATTGGGGATGTGACTCGCCATGGCCTCGATGATATAAGCGGAATATAACAAAATATAAAGAGATTATAGGAATAGAAATTTAAACGGCCATTGGGGAAGTGACTCGCCGCGGCCTCGATGATATAAGCAGAATATAACAAAATATAAAGAGAATATAGGAAACAGAAATTTAAACGGCCATTGGGGAAGTGACTCGCCGCGGCCTCGATGACAAGATGTGATCGCCAGGGGCCAAAAGACCCCAAAATAAGAAAGTGATCGCGCCTACCTCGAGAGCGGGAGATGGCGGGTTGCTTCTTCCTCTCCCTTCGGCCGGCCGACGGAGAGGGCTTTCCTCGGTTACCCTTGCAAAATAACGACAAACAAGTAACAAGTGGATTAGAAAGATGAAGGTGTAGTATTCAAATCCTTGCGATAAAAGTAACGAAATGATGGCAAGACACACACCTGTTGGTGTTATCTTTTAAACCCCTCTCGGACTCGAGTGGGAGAAAAATGAGATGATGGATGCAAGAAGTATAAGAGAAGAGGCGCCCTTGTGAAAGGGGATAGAGGATGCAGTATGATGAATGTAAAGAACTATGAAGAAGAAGGGGAAGAAAAGGCTTATTGGATGAGCCGAGGGTGAAATCCGGCGGAGCTCCGGCAGCGTGGGGACGACGTGGAAGCGCGGTGGATGAAGACGACCTTCCTCTCGCGAGCGTGGGCACCCGAGAAGCCGGCAGAACCTCCACCTACAAAAGACCCGACGGGTTAGAAAATGACTCCGTAGCCTCTGGGCTCCGGCAGCCTATCGGATCACTTCTTAGCTCTCCCAGAACTGAGGGGGTGTGCCTCTATTTATAGGGCTCCGGAGGGTGGAGGCGTCTAGGACCCTGGACACCTCCATCAGGGCCGAAATAATATTTTATTCTATTTTTATTGATTTTTTTGGAATACTTTTGTGGAGGCGTCCAGGGTCCCGGACGCCTCAAGCAGATCCACCGAAAGCCGACGACGGCCGCACGCGGTTTGGCACAACGCGTGGTTTTGTGAGCGGCGCCTCGTGATTCAGAAATGGGCGCGTCCAGCTGACTAGACGTCTCTAAAATTTGGATTTTTTCACACACGACAAACCGTCGTTCGGTGGCCGGCGCCCGTGAGGGAGTTGATGGAGGCGTCCAGGGGCCTGGACGCCTCCAAAATTATATTATTTTTTATATTTTTTTTGTCTTTTATACCAGGGCTGGCATTTTAATTTTTTTATTTATTTTTATGGAGGCGTCTAGAGTCCTGGACGCCTCCATTAATATGTATTTTTTATTTATTTTATTTTTTTATGCCAACTGGCATTTTATAAATATTTATTATTATTAGTTTTTATGGAGGCGTCCAGGGGCCAAGACGCCTCCAGTAATATATATATATATTTTTATTTATTTTTGGGCCCTGAGGAAAATAAAAAATTAATAAAATAAATTAAAAAGATGGGGGCGTCCAGGGGCCTGGACGCCCCCATTAAGACCCACCCGGGTCCTCAAATCAGGCGTCAGCGACCGCCCGGTAGACCCCCCTTCTTGATTCCGGAACCTCCTGATGCGTCCGACTGGTGTTGATGCCGTCCGAATGCCGTGACGAGACGATTCCGGATGCCGAAAAAGGCAGAAGAAGACCCGAGAAAAGGAAGCACTCGAGTGATTCAAAATGCGTAAGCCGTTGCGGGGCGTTGTATAGTAATATGGGACTTTCTCAGGAGGCGTCAAGAATGGCGTGTCTACACCTGACTTGCTCGAGGTGCCGACAAATGAAGGACAGATTAAGCGGCTCTTACAGCTCAAGCTTAATGATGAGTTCATTTAAGAAAAGATGAAATACAAAGAGACATAAATGGGCTGGCCCATCCGTACGGTGTCGAAAGCCCAATAAGGCCATGCCGAGAGGTGATGCGCCGAGAGCCTACCACCTCCGAATAAGGCGCGCCGGGAGGTCAAAAATAGCCCGCCGAGATTCCCATGCCGATAAGGGGGAGAAGGGGTGTTATAAAAACCCCCCTTTCTCTCGATCAAAAGGACGAAAAAAGGAGAGCAAAAAAAAAAGAGATTAGACACAGCCAGAAAGAAAAGAAACCCATCCAGAAAAGGAGATAGGAAAAGAGAGAGAGAGAGAGAGAGCCTCCGCTGCCAGAGAAGAGAGGAGGAAGAAGAGAAACCCCAGGTGGGCCGCCCGGGGAGGGAGAGGAGTCAATGCTCCACCCTCCCCTCCTCCATGTTTTCTTTTCTTTGATGTAATCTAGCGAGTCTTTTCTCGATTTATCAAATGTAGTCGGAGAGTCCCGGCCTTGACTTCTACCTCTCTGTCTTGCATTTCTCTTTCACGATAAGTGTAAGTTTTCCATGCAATGCAATGAAATATCGATATGGCTCGCCTGGGCACCGATTGATTAAGACATCCGATCTCTGTCTCTTTATGTGCATAGTCCTCGTCTGAAAGAAAATATAGTTTAGACTCTTCGAGTTTCAGAGCCGATCATATGAGTCTGTTCTTCGAAGAGGGACGAAGATAGGGCTCCTACCCCTATCTAATGGGTTACTGAGTTCTATTCTCTTCTCCCCTCTCCTATCTCAATGGCTGATTCTCTGCATATAATCTGAGTTTTCTGTCGAGCGCCTTTACGCTGTTTAGGAACCAGAGACATCAATCTCTTGGTTACCTGGACTGTCTAGCTTTGATAAATGATGATCCGATCCCTGGGTCCTCCATTCTAAGCCTTGAATGCTTAGGGCCTGGAGTTTCTGCGTTGAGAGTCCCTCCTTCGCCGGTTTTCAATGTCATTGGGCTCGTCCGGAGGGGTCAGAGGACAGTCATCTCTTGACTCCCCCAGACGGCCTGCAATAAGCAGATAAAACCCTCCACGGGATCAGGTGATGGTCTGGTTTCTTTCATTGATTCCACCGTCCAATTCCCTTGGCATCCTTCTAACGGAAGCATCCATGAAATCCCCCCTTCTGCACTCCTGACCCGGCATCAATTCGAGCTTGAAATCCCAGAAAACATATGAACAGAGCATCGTTAGCGAAGCTCTGAAACTCCTACCCTTTCACCTTCTCGACGTGCAACATTCCCCGCCGAGAACTACGCTGCCGAGAAGGTTTCCCCCTTCAGCAAGCCGACAAAAATCACCCCAGTCGTGCCCACTGGCCGTTGAACTCCCCTCCACCTGGCCTTCCCGGCCTGGTGCCTCTCGGCACCAGCTTCCCGGCGTGGCGATGAGCGCGCCGGGAAGCCCCTGGCCGAGACCCTCTTTTGGCCGCCGAAAGCTCCTGGCCGGGACACCCTCTCCTTTTGGCCAATCAAACCCCACGCCGATAACCCCCTGGCCGAGAGCTCCCTCTTTTGGCCGGCTAAACCCCTGGCCGAGACCCCCCTTTTTTTGGCTGACTAAGCCCCAGGCCGAGATCCCCTCTTTGGCCAATATGAAAGCCACGCCGAGATCCCTCCTTCGGTCAATGAAACCCACTCCGAGGCCCATCTCTGCACCATCTTTCTTCAAACTTTTTAATCTCCCCATACATCTGTTTAAGGGGATACTCAGAGACCATCACTTGTGTCTTGATGAGATACAATAATGGGGAAGATCTCCCCTACAGCTCTCGTCCCTAATCCGGATTTCACCGCTGCCTTATGAACCCAAAGAGCCATGTCATTACATGTGTTCTGATGGGTTCCAAGGGAATATTAATCAATGATATGAAGGCAAGAGATGTCCCTGGGCCTGGTGCCCATCTTTGTTCGGTCGTTGTCCCGGCTCTCCGTGGATGATGACCTATCCTCTCTTGGCATAATCCAAGTTGAGGGGACATGCTGCCGAAATTTACATATACCCCACCAATCGAGTGTGGTATTTTCTTCTAACCCTGTTGGCCCACGGAGTTATGCCCTTGCATGATCTCCGATGGTCCTCCAAAGGGGGACATTAATAAGACATCGCACTCGTACCGGGTGTGTTACATCAGGCCGGTCCCCATCCGGATTCCGGGTTATGTATATATACCTGATCTTTTACGGATCCCACCTTGCCGCTGCATGGGTGGTTTCCTATCTCCACTTGGCATAGTCCAAGGTAATGGGGATATGCTGCCGAGTTTCCTCCGCAACTGGTGTATCTTCGCTTTACTCAGGCTATCTGATGCCTTGTGAATGAACCAACTCTCTCCCTCGTTTGAGTTTTATTTTTACCGCTATCCTCCTCCTACCTTTAGCGTTTAATCAAGGGTTGTCCTCCTTAGGGGGGATGTAATTAACGTCATAGCCTTTATGGTATGGCGGACTTCCGGTCCCGACTCGGACTTCACAATCGACTGATCAAGTCAGATCGAGCGCACAATGAAATCGTCACTTCGATGACTGGCACGCCAATAAATCAAATCAAATAATAAATAAATAAATAGATAAAAATCCCGCGTCCACAGTAGTGTAGCAGTCGAGAAGTGGTTGCCCAATTCACGATCCACACCTCCAATGATTTGTTTGATTGGGGAGGAGAGCTCTGCCAGAGAAAGACATGCAGCCATTGATGAATGGTCAGAAGGAGCCTTGAGAATTATCCTAGGGGACACCCCTCAACGGTCAAGTCAGGCACGATGGGAAGTGAGGCGAACACTTGAGAGAGGGAGAGGCAGAGTAAGAGAGTGAGAGAGAGAGAGTGGACTCGAGGGGATGGAGTTGCGTACCTCCTGGCCGTTGGGCTAGAATCCTACTATGTCGTCGCCAGGGGGGTTGACCATTGGGTTGCTGTGGCCAGAGGAGACATGAGCCTCCCAGCTTGCATGCCTTATGAGACGGGGAGGCATGGGCGTTGACTCATTATTTCCCCACCGAAGGGATAGCTCAGCCATTAATGCGGCACGACTCACCGGCCATTAATGTGGCAAGGTTCACTGGAGAGGGCATGAGGCTATGTTGCCAGGGGGAGTGGCATGGGCGGCGCCCTCCCCTCATCGCCAGATTGGTGCACCGTTCATCGCTAATGCACTACAATAGATGTGCACCATGGCCGTTTTAGGGGAAGGTGCAAGCGGGTACAGACCCTGCACTAGGCTTGCGTTGGGGTAGGAGACATGCTGGGCCGGTCACGCGGCATAATAGGCCCAGAGAGTTTGGCTCCCATGGTGGACTGGGTGGACGAGCGCTAATGGTCTGCCAAGATTTTCCCTCCTTACTAGCCCCCCACTCCCGAGTAACGATGCTCGGGAGGACCTCGATTGTCTCGTCACCATAGGAGAGAGAGTAGGCATTGCTTGGCCTCCACGTCTAGCACCTCATGGCTAGGTCGCAGAGCCTTAAATGTGCATGCTTGCTACCTGTTGAACCATTATGATGCTGACATCACTGTCATGATGATGCAGCCTCATCCGTCATGGGGGTGCGGCATTAGACGATGAAAGTATGCCGCCCTAGGGTTTTCCCGCTCGTTCAGGCAATGGTAGTGATCTACCCTTTCATTGATGGCTTGATCTAGGCCGTTGATGGCCCTCGTCTCTCTTAACCACCTCTTTCTACTTTTAAAAGAGCGCACGGAACGGCGGGCAAACATCCGTCTGTCTCCTTTGGCATTGGCTCCGGCTACTTCCTCCTTCCTCCTTTTTTCGGTGAGACTTCTTAATAGAAATGCATCCCCTGCAAGCCAATCACATGATGTGTGATGGTGACATTTCTTATAATATCTCATTCATATTTATATTAATGGCATTTCTTTGTTGCATTTAATGTGTTTTAATGATTTGAATGTAATGAAGTCCTTGAACCTGTGTGATGATAATTGGATCATAATGAGAATATGATAATGAGATCAGTCATCCTTATATACATGATCTAAAGGTTCCCAGTCGTAGGATCTTCAAGAAGGGATATTGAAGATCCGGATAGACTGGCACACATGATACTTATTCATATGATAGGTATGACTGTTATCATAGTCATCAGTGTGGAGACACTGAAGTACCTGTGTGGGTGCTCATTAATGGAATAAGTACACTAAACTAACTCGATCTACAATCCATAGATGGTAATCATACTAACTATTGTTTCGCTCGCGGGGAATCTCTTCTGTTTTCCCTGTGGCAGTGACACACACTCGCCTTTTACGGAAAGGTCTAGATAGGTCGACTTGGCACGTGGGGATTCTGGGGGTATTGACAAGAAGGTGAAAAAATCGATAGGAATGCATAGGAAGGAATGACATATGGTTAATCGTTCTAGAAGACTGGGACAAGGTTGGCTGGATGGAATGTGGGCCTGCCAGTCGATTTCTCGATGATCACCTGTAGAACCAAGTGTTTGACTGGGAATGTGCCACCAGGGCACGGCACGTGGGCCCGAAATGTTGTGCGCCACGTGGAGAGAAGGAGGTTCCACTGGTACGAGTGTAGACGATTGTGGGGTCTCATGTACTGGACGTCTTCCCCACCGATCGCAAGCAATCAGTGTTTATTTTACATCGGGTGGAGCCCGAACACCTTTGTTTCTGTTGCCGAAGAGGAGAGTCAGGAAGCCTAGAAGCCATAACTTCGGGAGGGCTTAGTCCATCCAATAGTGACGGGGTAACAGCAATACAACAGGGATAACTGGGAGCAGAGAGATTGGTTCTAGTGTGGACACTAGAGAGGGTATGCACTCTGCATTTATGAGAACAAGGTATTGGCTTGGACAGAGGAGCAGTAGACACTTGCTCGGCAGGGAGTAGGCATGTTCTGGCTCGGGCGCGGAGCGGCTGACACCGGTTCGGTAGGGAGCAGGTGGGTCCTAGCTCGGGCGTGGAGCTATCCAACTAGAGGAGTGAGGACCAGACTGGGAGATAGATGGAAGTCTACTGGACGGAGTTGAAACTGGTAACTGGCGAGGATGGGGATCGATTCCTTGACTGGGTTACATAACTTATGTGCCGTAAAAGGCATTATGTGGGGGCGTGAAAGCCCAATTACAAATGTGTACATGCCACGAGATAATTATATCATTTGTGATGGTCCCCGGGTCATTATGTTATTGTGCGGGTATTTTCGCATTTGTACATAGCGTCTGTCAAAGGACTTGTGACTCGGCAGGATGTCGCCCAAGGGACGTCATAATGTATTCCCGATATGAGACAGTGTCGAGATCGGGGAAGCTGGGGTGCCGTAGGCACCGCTGTGCAAGAGTAGCTGGGCGTCGCTAAGATCAAACCGGATGGCGTGGGTACCACTTGTGACTAGAGCGGCCGGGCACTATTGAGACTGGGGCGGCCGAGCGATGTTGAGACTAGAGCGGTCAGACGGCGTGAGTTCCACCATGACTGGAGCAACTTGGTGCCGTTGAGCTTGGAATAGCCGGGTGCCGTAGGCGCCATTGAGACTGGGGCAGTCGAGGCCATAGGCGTCACTGTGACTCGAGCAATTGGGTGCCATTGGCACGGTGGTGATCGAAGCAATCGGGGTCATAAGCACCGCTGTGATTGGGGCGACCAGGCGCTGTTGAAACTAAGAGTGTTGGGTGCCCTGGACACCGTCGCTAGAACGATCAGGTGCCATGAACACCACTGAGACTGGAGAGCTTGAGCGTCGCTGGGGTTGAAGTAGTTGGGCGTCGCCGGGACAGGGTATCCGGGTGCCGTGGGCATCGTTGTAGCTAGATTAGCTGGACATTCAGGTGCCGTAGGCACCGTAGTGACCGGAGTAGCTTGGCGGTCGGGTGCCGCGGGGCACCGTTAAGACTGGAGTAGCTAGGCAGTCGGGTGCCAGGGCACCGTTGTGACTGGAGTAGCTGGGCAGTCGGGTGCCGGGGGCACCGTTGTGACTAGAGTAGATGGGCAGTTGGGTGCCGTGGGCACCGATGTGACTGGAGTTATTGGGTGGTCGGGTGCCACGGGCCTCGATGTGACTGGAGTTGTTGATCGTCGTTGGGGCTAGAGTAGCCCGATGCCATTTGGACTCGACAATCGGGTGCCGGGGGCACCGTTGAGACTGGTGTGGTTGAGCGGTCAGGTGTTGCGGGCCCCGATGTGACTAGAGTAGCTGGAGAGTCGGGTGTCGAGGGCACCATTGTGACTGAAGTTGTTGAGCGCCATTGGGGCTAGAGTAACCCGGCGTCATCTGGACTCAGCAGTCGGGTGCCAGGGGCACTGTTGTGACTGAAGGAACTAGGCGCCGTGAGACCCTGGCAGTCGGGCATCGGTGAGACTGGCAGTCGGGTGCCGGGGGCATGTTGGCGACCAAAAAAAAAAGGGAAAGAATCAGTGTCTCTTCACGCAGGCGCCGATTCCTTAATTGGCGACTCGTGAAGTGACACCAATTTTGTAGGTCGACTCAACCTCCTTTAAGTCAACTCACGAAATGGACGCCCCTTCACATGGACGCCAATTCCTTAATGGGTGCCTGCTCAAAGTGACGCCAATTCCTAATACTATTGGATTTTTCATAAGTTTATTAGATTTTTAATCCAAAGAATGGGCGCCCCACTAAATGGATGTGATTTTGAATCAGCGAGAGGGTCGTCGACGCCATTTGTTTAGGCCTGAAGAATTGGCGACAAACTTCTGGACGCCATTTTTTGCGATCCAAGAATCCGCGACCTACCCTATGGATGCCATTTTCGCTTGTTTGGGTACTGTAGCATCTACGGCTCCCCTATTTTCCCGCGAAGCTGGCATCGCCCCCATAACGTCGAACGGCCATCCTCCTGCGTAGCTGGGGGTGAGGGTGCCACCGGAGTGACCTCTATGCCCCTGCCCTCTCCCCTACCACACTATAGCTGTGACAACAACGACGTCGACGGCGGCAGCAGGCGACAGTGCGATGACACGGTAGCGGCGATAGCAGAAAAAAAAAAGAGAAAACGCAGGGGGGGCTCTTCCTGCAAACAGGGTTCTTAAACCCTATAAAAGGGCCCCCCTGTGAAGCAAAATGGCTCTCTTGGAAGTTTGGGAGAACGTTGCCTCCAGCAGATCTTCGTCGACCACCTGAAGCCGAAAGAGAAGCAGAGGGTGGGAAGAGAGAGAGAGTGGGAGAAGATAAAGGTGAGGGAGAGGAAACCCCCCCCATTCCTTTTTATGCATTTTCTTTCTCTCTTCTTGCTCGATATTCATGTAATCTCCCTAGTTTGAGAAGAAATGAAATGCATGGCCCCTTTGTGCCTGATCCTCCGTCCCTTTTTCTTGTGAGCTTACATAGTCTTCGCTGATATATGTGTATGCACATATGATATATATTTGCTTTACGTTGCCCTCTTCCCCAATATATATATATATATATATATATATATATATATATATATATATATATATATATATATATATATATATTGGGGAAGAGGGCAATGTAAAGCAAATATATACGTGGCATGTCTTTTCGCTCCACCCTATCTTCTATGTTATCTTCTCCCCGAATACATGCATATATATACATACTTTGATGCCGGCGGCCACCGGCCAGGGGCTTATCCAAACCCATGGATATGGTTCCGAGGTTGCCAATCGTCGATAATTTGCGAGGTTTTCCTCTCCTTTCATTTTTTTGAAATGATTTTCTTCTCTTCTCAAAACCCCGCTTTGGGATTTGGATCAATTGCATGGCCATGATGCCAAAGGGGTGAGGAACATGGGATTTAATCCCCAAAACAACTGATTGTCTTTGTAACTTTTGGACTCTAAGGTTGTAATCACTCGTGGATCCCCGGGGGCTCGCTTCTTCATAGTGTGGACCCCGGGTGACTCCCTCTAAAAAGGGTGAACATCAATGGCTATGGCATGCGGCAATAGTTTTTAAGTCCACGTCTCGATGACGAGATCGTGGCAACCTGCGGGTTGTCGGGGTCCTTTGTTGGCTAGCCCTCAAGATCTTCGCGCCCAAACTGGGTTATCGGGTGATGCCGCTTCTGTGCGCACCTTATTGTTTAGGGGCCATCTCGGAGTTCCTCCATGGATGCATACCAAATTACACCCCCCCCCACACTCCGGGTCTAGGGGAGATACTGTCGAATTTTTGCCAGGAAATTTGAAAGACAATAACATGAAGAACGATGACAATTGGATGCATACCCAATTAGTAGGTCGACCTCATGGTGCTTCCAGAAGCCGTTGAAGATAGGATTTTACAAAGAAGTGTCGACCTCACTATCTCAGCAGGTCAACCTCATGGTGCTTCCAGAAGCCGTTATAAAAGGGATTCTTCAAAGCCGCGTCGACCTCACCTTCAAAGCAGGTCGACCTCATTGAAGGAAAACTCAAAGTACTCTGTCAAACTTGTGCTTTTTGAAAACCATACTGAGAGCATTAATAGCAGACGCAAACCTCCTAAATAACCTCTTTTGAAGTATGGAAGAGGATCCCAGGTCAGAGCTTCTGCCATTACATAATGAGGGGTCAGAACTTCTTCTTGAAAAAGATTTGGTCAGCCACCAAACCTAGAAATGACCTTTCTCTACTGTCCTATCTCCTAGAGCCTGCCAGCAAAAGCTTTTATCTGAAGGAAAAATATCCCTAGCAAAAGGACGTCATCTCTGCAATCACTACCAGAAAAGGCGGGATTTCAGACGACCATTTTCCGTCTGAAATCCGTCTGAAATTCCGTGGGAAGACACTTTTGTAACGAATTTTAGACGAATTTCGGACGAAAATAGGCTGTCTCATATTCTTGGTTACAAATTTCGGATAGATTTAATATCAGTCACAAATTCCATCTGAAATTTCACACAGAAAGCTTTCCAAGCTCAGTCACAAATTCCATCTGAAATTCACACGGAAAATTTTCCGTGTGAACTACCGTCTGAAATTATCCATCCCAAATACCGTTCGAATATCCATCTAAAATTTCAGATGTACAATTTTAGACGGCCTTTTACCGTCCCTATTTCCGTCTCAAAATTTAGACGTATGCGTCTGAAATCCGTCTGAAATTTCAGACGAATTTGTGATGGAACAATGAGATGTCAAAAATAATAAGAATCATATTTAATATATATATGTATTCCTATTCAGACGGATAAGTGGTTGTCTATAATTCCATCTGACATTTCAGACGGATCCGTCTGAAAATCCGTCCGAAATACTTCCATTAATTTTTTTAAAAAATATAAAATTCTTTTTAAAAACATGTTAAAATTACATCAAATATTAATCAAACTGAAAACAAAACACATAATAAGAAACTCAACACGAATCCCCTGCTGATCAAATATCCTCCACATCGTCCATATCTTCCTCCCTGCCCTATTCATCTCCTCTGTCGCCGCCCGCAGAAGGATCCTCTTACATTAAAAAATAATAACATTCATTCATAGATAAAAAAATTAGTGCGAAGATAAATTAAATATTTTATTACATTGCATAAATTGAAATCAAAAATAATATCAAATCGATAACTGCATAGATTTTATAGACCCCAACTAACTTAGCTGTCATCAATATTTTAAATTAATTATATTTAGAGACTGCACTTTTGAGCGCTGGGCCCAAACTGGATATCCGATTTGGATTCCGCCAGTTCTCACAAGTCATTTTTATCTCCTAGGTCCTGTTGGAACAATCGACACGCCGATCAGACTGCTATTTCTAATTTTAGATTCCCAGACCCGACTTCTTTAATTTTAAACTAAGTGTATTTACAAAATGTACTTTTAAACTAAGTGTATTTACAAAATGTACTTTTGAGCGTTGGGCCCAAACCAGATATCCGATTTAGATTCCGTCAGTTCTGACAAGTCACTTTCATCTCCCAAGTCCTGTTGGAACGATCGACACACCGATCAGACATGTATTTCAGATTTTAGACCTCTCAACCCCTACTTATCTGTCTTTTAAATTAATTACATTTAGAGAAAGCACTTTTGAGCGTCGGGCCCAAATCAGGTATCCAATTTAGATTCCGTCAGTTCTGACAAGTCACTTTCATCTCCCAAGTCGTGTTGGAACGATCGGCACGCCGATCAGACCGATATTTTAGATTTTAGACCCCCGAACCTGACTTCTTTAAATTTAAACTAAGTGCATTTACAAAATACACTTTTGAGCGCTGGGCCCGAACTGGATATTCGAGTTTGATTCCGCCAGTTCTCACAAGTCACTTTTATCTCCCAGGTCATGTTGGAATGATCGGCACGCCGATCAGACCGATATTTCAGATTTTAGACTCCCGATTCCTACTTCTTTAATTTTAAACTACGTGTATTTACAAAATGCACTTTTGAGCGTTGGACCCAAACCGGGTATCCAATTTGGATTACGCCAGTTCTCACAAGTCACTTTTATCTCCCAGGTCCTGTTGGAATTATCGGCATGTCGATCAGACCGGTATTTCAAATTTTAGACCCCCGGACCTGACTTCTTTAATTTTAAACTAAGTGTATTTATAAAATACACTTTTGAGCGTCGGGTCCAAACCAGACATCCGATTTGGATTCCGTTAGTTCTGACAAGTCACTTTCATCTCCCAGGTCGTGTTGGAATGATCGGCACGCTGATCAAACCGATATTTCAGATTTTAGACTCCCGAACCCTGAATTGTATGAATTCGTCTAAACTAAGTTAGTTTTGAAAACACACTTAGTTTTGAATTGAGTTATTTGAGCGTCGGGGTCAAACCGGATATCCGATTTGGAATCCGTCAGCTCTCACAACTCACGTCTACCTCACAGTTTGTGTTGGAATGATCGGCACATTGATCAAACTGATATTTTAGATTTTAGACTCCCGAATCCCGAATTGTATGAATTCTTCTAAACTAAGTTACTTTTGAAAACACACTTAGTTTTGAATTGAGTTATTTGAGCGTCGGGTTCAAACCAGATATCCGATTTTGAATCCTTCAGCTCTCACAACTCACGTCTACCTCGATTATCATATTGGAACGATCGACACGCCGATCAGGCCAATATTTTACATTTTGGACCCCCGAATCCATAATTTTCCCAATTCTTCTAAACTAAGTTACTTTTGAAAACTAACTTAGTTTTGAAATTAAGTATGAATATAATTAAGTAATTTTGTCAAAATAAAAATATAATAAACACTCACCTGATGGGCCTGTGCCGTGGTGGTGATGGATCCATGAGGGAGAATTCCCGCCTGGGAGAGGAGGCCACTGATTGCCTGCAACATGGTTGCCTACTGGCTAGACATCTCCTCTCGGATCTACCGCTGCATCTGCTGCTGCAAATCAGAAATCTCCGATCGGACAATGTCTTTGACATCGCTGGCAGTAGTACTGGGGGCAGGTGGAGGTATACTAAAGGCACTGCTACTGGTTTGGGCAGAGCCTGAACTCGCACACGATGATATCATCGCACTAGAGTCTAGGCTCTCCCCAAAACCATATAGCCGGCCTTTCTTCAGTACGTCAGCTGTTGCCCCCTTGTTTTTGTGTGTTCTATCGAACACCTCGAGGAACGACGGAGCTCAATTAAGCTCCACAGCATGTTATACAATTCATAGTAAAAAAATGTCATATATATTAACAAAATGTAAGAAGATAAATTGAAACATTACTTACCATTTTTTGTTTATCAACCGTGAAAGAGACGGATCCACTCATATGCAAATTTGCGCCTGGTTGTGATGCCCTATTTGCTTTGGCTTTTCGGGACTTTTCTATCCACTTGGGGTCGGCAAATTTGTCACATACTCTGTCCCAATCCTCCTTTCGTCATCCAAAAAGGGCGGTGCTCCTTCCACAGCTCTCGATCTTCACTCCCACCAGCCTTATTTTTAGCGTGTTCTCGGGCCTCATGTACTTTCCTACGAAAATTTGACTTCATACGAGACTCCCAGGTAGAACGACATCTCGCCGCGTCATGTCCACTCGTGAATTGATAAGTCTGCTGTAAATAAATTAAGTTTCACACTTAGTATACTGTTGCGAATTGAGTTTGGAAAATACTTGAATTAAATGATGCAATTACTTACTGAGAACATGTCCTATAAGTTGTCGCGGACGACCATCGGAAATTCTTTGAAAGACGATACTGGCTCGGGCACATGTGCCATTACTAGTTCAATGGAATGATGGACAACATCGTAAGGTTCAAATTTCTTACTGCAATTGTAAATGTCAAAATATTCATATTAGACTATTGAAGGCTAAATAATGAATGTAATAACCTTATAAATTTACCCGGAGATCCAGCACAGGCGACGTCCATCATGGGTTGTGCCTCCCACGTGACGACTGCCGGCATCGTCAAGTGGCTGAGTGGTGAGGGTGTGCCCTGTACAAGTGGGAGGTGTGCCCTGTGTGGTGGGACCTGTAAGAATTAATTTTCACAAGTAAAACGAATATTTTGCTGAGCCTTAAAATATACAGTGGCTGCAGTGGGAGGTGGTGGGGGTGGCGCATGTGGTCGTGCTGGGAGGGGACTGTGAACTATAAGAATTAAATATCATAAGTAAAATGGATATTTTTTTGAAAATTAAAATATATATAATTGGGAAAATACTGGGACCTGTAAGAATTAAATTTCATAAGTAAAGTGAATATTTTGGTGAAAATTAAAATATACATACCTGCAGCGGGAGGTGGTGGGGGTGGCACCTGTACAATAGGTGGGAGGGTATTGGGACCTATAAGAAGTAATTTTCATAAGTAAAACGAATATTTTGCTGAAAATTAAAATATACGTACCTGCAGCCGGAGGTGGTGGGGGTGGCGCATGTGGTCGTGCTAGGAGGAGACTATGAACTATAAGAATTAAATATCATAAGTAAAATAGATATTTTGTTGAAAATTAAAATATACGTAATTGGGAAATACTGGGACCTGTAAGAATTAAATTTCATAAGTAAAATGAATATTTTGCGGAAAATTAAAACATACATACTTGCAGCGGGAGGTGGTGGAGGTGGCGTCTGTACAACAGGTGGGAGGGCACTGGGAACTGTAAGAATTAATTTTCATAAGTAAAACGAATATTTTGCTGAAAATTAAAACATACATACCTGTAGCGGGAGGTGGTGGGGATGGCGCATGTACAGGTGGTCGTGAGCCGACACTTGAACCTATAAGGACATTCTTTTAAGCTAGTAAATGATTAAAACATTTATATAGCTAACTATTTTAATAGATATACCTGTACCCGAAGAAGACGTCAAAGAGGAGGGAGTAGAGCCCCTGTCACTGCCCTGTCTCCTCCCACTCCCAGTACGACCTCCTCGGACCATTTCTTTATTACTAACAAAATAATTAATACATATTAATCCTCAATTAGATAAGGCTAGACCAATGTTATTAAAAATTATTCAAAAATGAATGATTATCTTACTAAATTATCAAAATGTGCCTCCCTCATACTGATAATATATCTAACTCATCATCATCTTCGTCATCCATAGTAGCCTCATCAGATTCGAACTCTTCCTCTTCATCTGATTCTTTCTCCCCTCTAACATCAACATTTAGCTTCGTCGGATCGACTTCTTCCACTTCATCTCCCTTACGTAATGACAGTGGCTCATCAGATTCATCCAGATTAATATGCGTGCAACCTACAACGCTAACTTTGTCTGATTGAAAATATTCAGCACTGGCAACTTCTGATGGATTTTCACTCATATTTAACTCATAAGTGAGAAAGAGTTTTGATTTAACCCTGCAAACTGCCCACCAATCTTTATTCTTGGATGATGGATAGCTTGAATAATACACTTGCTGGGCTTGTGCGGCTAAAATGAACGGTTCATAGATATTAAGTTTAGACCTATGTTTGATATTGACAATCCCATAAGTTGTGTCATGTCGAATAGAATTAGGATCAAACTAATGACACTTAAATATGTATACATGATTGTCTCGTCCCAAATACTGAAGTTCTAAGACTTCGTCAAGAATACTGTAGTAGTCCAATTCCACTTCATTGTATAAGCTTCCCTTAACAGATACGCCGCTGTTCATCGTAGACTTACTTCGTCCATAATCCCTCGTATGAAATCTGTATCCATTCACAATATATCCTGGATAGGCACGTGCAGCCGTCGAGGGGCCATAACTTATCTGTTGTACTCTTTGATCAGTAATGAGACCTTGTTCAACCTATATGTAAGTTTGAGTAGTTATAATAAGGTTCAATCTCCTCAACATACATAAATACAAACATATATATTCAACGATCGACACTAACCCGATATCTCAGCCATTTGGCAAAAAACTTCTCGCATTCTTTTTCAATCTCCACATCCTGGATATTTGGACATTTTTGTGCTAATTCTGAATCAAATTATCTACAATATAAATACACTACTACTTTAAATGAACTGCAGAACAAGGATGAACAACTTATGGACGCTGCTGGAAATGTGAGTTAAGAACTTACTCAACATAAGGTTCAATCTTGGTACAATTCAGAAGAATATATATCTCAACGGCATACAACTCTCTATCTTCAAGCGTGCGTGTCGAGCAATGTCCGAACGCACGTCCAGGATGCTTAAATATAGAGAGCCGATCGGACGAATCATCAACTCCCCCATCATCATTATGTGGAGGTCGAGTACGATGAGTCAGAATCTCTGGCTCAAAGTACATGGAACAGAAATTCGATATTTCTTCAAGAATATATGCCTCAGTAATCGAACCCTCCACCTTTGCCTTGTTGCGAACTTTCATTTTTAAGTCATGCATGCACCTACAACAACAAGTTAGATGGCAATGACATGTACCGACCATGGACGACATGTAACCTAACAAAAATTCTCACATACCTCTCAAATGGATACATCCATCGAAATTGTATTGGTCCTCCGATAATAGCCTCGTATGGCAAATGGACGACCAGGTGCTCCATTGAATCAAAGAATGCCGGAGGAAATATCTTCTCTAGCTTGCAAACGGTTGTGACCACATTTTGTTCGATAGTTTGTACATCCCTCAGTCTGAGTTCTGATGCACATAAAATCTTGAAAAATTGACTCAGCTCGGTCAGTGCTCCCCATATAGACTTTGGCAACAAATCACGAAATGCAATGGGTACTAACCTCTCCATGAACACATGACAATCGTGACTTTTTGGACCATATATTTTTTCCCCTCATTAACATTCACACAACATGCTATGTTGGATGCATAGCCATCTGGGAATATCAACTGTTTCAACCATTGGCACACTTCCTTGATCTGTGTATCATTAAGCACGTAAGTTACTTTAGGCTGCACAGTTTTTCCATTTACGTTCTATAGTTCCAGTTCTGGACGTTTACAAAGCATCTTTAAGTCCATACGTGCTTTGGCGTTGTCTTTTATTTTGCCTTTAACATTCATGATCGTATTGAACATATTATCAAAAAAATTCTTCTCGGTATGCATAACATCCAGATTGTGTCGTACAAGAAGAGTTGACCAATAAGGAAATTCTCAGAAAATACTTTTCTTGTTCTAGTTGTGATCCTTTCCAAAGCTAGAGAGTTGGCGTGTGCTACCAGGCAATTGTACTACATCTAGTAAATTTTGCACCCGTGTTGCCATATGTCGACCCGACACCCGTTGCAAGTCAGCTTCATCCATTTCAACAGTATGTTTTTTAAACGAGTCTTTTTGCCTTCAAAAAGGATGGTCACTTGGTAGCAACCACCGATGGCAATCAAGCCAGCATGCTTTCCCACCTTGTTTCAATACAAATGATTTGGTATCTTCCATACAGTAAGGACATGCTAACCTCCCACGTGTTCTCCAACCAGATAGCATTCCATATGCAAGGAAGTCACTTATTGTCCACATCAGTGCAGCCTTCATAATAAAATTTTACTTCCTACATGCATCATAAGTAACAACTCCATCAGTCCATAATAAATTGAGCTCATCAATCAACGGCCTGAGATATATGTCCAATTTTTTTCTGAGACTTTTTAGACCAGGAATTACTAAGGACAAAAATAGATTTTCTCGCTTCATGCACATGTCTAGCGGAAGGTTGTACAGTGTCATGAACACTGGCCAACAAGAATAAGATGCCACTGAACCACCGAATGGATTAAAACCATCTGTGCATAAACCCAATCGAACATTACGTGGCTCCTTTGAGAAAGCAAGATGAGTACGACTGAAGTGAGTCCAACCTTCACCATCGGCAGGATGACTGATTATATCATCGGCACGGCGTACTCTTTCGGTGTGCCATGTCATATGTCGAGCCGTCTTTGAGGACATATACAGCCGCTGCAGCCTAGGCACAAGAGGGAAGTATCGTAATGCTTTGTAAGGTACATCTTTTTGCTTTGAATTATCTCCTCTCTTAGGTTTGAATCTGTCATGGTGACAAATAGAACATGATATCTTATCTGCATCATCTTTGTAATATAATATACAGTGATTTGGGCATGCATCTATTTACACATATCCAAGCCCTAGCTCAATGACCATCTTTTTAGCACAGTAAAAAGTTTCTGGCAACTTCTCGTCTCGAGGCAACACACTCTTGATCAAGAGGAGGAGACGGTCAAAATAAGTCTCACTGATGTGAAATTCAGATTTCAAATTCAACAACTATGACACTACATACAACCGAGTGTGCTTTTCACAACCATCCCACAGCGGCTCATCAGCATCCCTAAGTAGTTAATAAAATCTTCTGGCTGTCTTATTCGGCGCTTCTTCCATGTATGCATGTTCCTCATGAACATTAAAACTAGGACCAGTAGCATCTACAACCATATCCATGTACCCACTTGTGCCTGTAATATTGTCGAGCTCATACCTCAAGAATTCCTTATCATGACATGTCCAATTCGTATAACTATTCATGAACCCTTTCGTGTACAAATGATGTTGCACATCCCATGGTGAATGCCACCTCAAGTTTCTACAATTTGAACAAGGGCATCGAATGTGACCGTCACGGTCTATTGCTGTATTGGGATTCCCCAATGCGAATTCAATGAAACTCTCAACTCCATGCTTAAAGTCATCCGACACCACCCGGTCAACTATTCTACGATACATCCATGAACGATCTGTCAACATTTTACCTGCACCCAATAAATGTTAATACACATCCTAACTTTGAAATCATTACTCTTGAAAATAAACCCGACCATTTCCTCACATCGTTCGTCATAGAACATTTGCAGTTGGAAGAGGACTATTAATTAGATCATCACATTTTAACCCATCCATGAAGGTTTGATCGCACAATCACTTACTATATGTGTTGCACGATTTGCTCAAAATTTCGGTAGCATCTCCCCACACTTCTCCGATATACCAAAAATATTTATTGATTTTGAAATTTTCTTAAACACTTACAAGTAAGTGGTTAGGAAAACACTCAAAATCAATAATGGTATATCAGAGAAGAGTGAGGAGACGCAACCGAAATTCTCAAAAAACTATACAAACACATATAGTAAATGACTGCCTAAGTGTGATCAAACATTCACAGACTGTCCAAACAGGACAATTTAAGACTTTGAGGTAGATATATACATTCTCGTAAACAAATGAGAACATACACATCAATCCCAAAGTCTTGAACGGGAAGGCTCATTGACACGGTTTTAACACGCTCTCCTGAGGTGCGTGTAATGTTAGGTCGCACCTACGCACCTCAGCTCAAAGGGAATATCCCATGTGTTTATATAACATAAAATTGAATAACAGTGTAATTATCATTATGCATATAACAAATTAAATAACATCTAATTTATAAAAATTTTCAAATGAAGAACATCAAAGCTAAATAATCCACATTTTTAAGTCAGATCAACATCAAAGATAAATAAGATAAATAAGGTAAATAATCCGTCAGAAAATGCCGTCGTTAATATCGCATTTTTTGTTGTCCCTTCTCCGCTTGGATAGGGTATATGGTGTCCTTACACCTAGAGTGCGATGGTTCCTGCTAGGGGTGCAAAGAACTATTACGCTTGACAAGTTACTTGAGCTTGCCTCATTTATTAAGTAAATGAGCCAAGTTTAAGCTTAATGCTACTCGGCTTGTTTACATTTGTATAATGGATGAGTTCAAGTTTAGATGCACCTGGGTCAACTTATTCATAAAGGAATTGTTAGGATTGCATAATGGCTATACTCCAACTTCAAAAATTATTTGTATTCCATGAGTTAATAAATTGTAATCTTGCTTTTGAATCTGGCCAGGGCCCTCAAACAAGAAGTTCACAATATATTCTGGATCACGGAAATCCAAGGATGCTGATGAGAAAATGCAATTCCTGAGACCTAAATTGTCTGAAGAGGATATAGTTTCTTGTGAACTTTCTCTGCACCCAAGGCACCTGAAACAAATGAAGCCACATCATATAGAGGGCTTCAATTTCTTGGTGAGAAACCTAGTGGGTGATAATCCTGGAGGGTGCATTCTGGCACATGCACCAAGGTCAAGAAAGACATTCATGCTCATTAGCTTTATTCAGAGTTTTTTGGCTAAATATCCTTTTGCAAGGTCGTTAATCATTCTTCCTAAAGGAATTCTACCAACGTGGAAGAGAGTTCCATCATTGGCAAGTAGAAGAACTTCCTCTGTATGTAATCTTAATTAGAACAGATAAAATATCCGTCTCAATAGAACAGCCATGTCTACTTTCTAGCTTGACCATGAAGAAAAGCGATAGAGTTAATTTAATCATAATCATAATAAGATAGATAGACAAGTAGTATCATAGGTCTTTACTCACAGTTAATATTAAAATTTATTAAATTATACTATCCAACTCAAAATTTAAGGTGTTGAGTGGAGAGAACTTCACTAATATAAAGGCACTATATTTTAGTCCATCAAGGGATGTGCGGGTTTAAATTATAACAATGTGCTCTAATATCATACTAATGTTTATTGAATTGGATCATCCAATTCAAAATCTTAAGGTGTTAAATGGAAAAATATTCTATAAATATAAACACATTCTATTTTAGCCCGTTTATAATACGGGTCGACTATTCTAACTGCTAATAATATTTGGGTTGAAAATATCAATTAAGAATAACTTCAAACTAAAAGTTTCACCAAACACACACCTCATAGGTATGCTTCAAATTTAGTTGAGTTTTTCCCAATTCTGTGATATTATAATCACAGAATTATTGTTGAAAATTAGGCACGTCAATGAAATTGCGTTGTTGCAATTACCCACTCACCAACCAACACGTCAATGAGAAAATGCAATTCTGGGACCTAAATTGTCTGAAGAGGATATTGTTTCCTGTGAACTTTCTCTGCACCCAAGGCACATGAAACAAATGAAGCCACATCAGATAGAGGGCTTCAATTTCTTGGTGAGAAACCTAGTAGGTGATAATCTTGGAGGCTGCATTCTGGCACATGCACCAGGGTCAGGAAAGACGTTCATGCTCATTAGCTTTATTCAGAGTTTTTTTGGCTAAATATCCTTCTGCAAGGCCGTTAATCATTCTTCCTAAAGGAATTCTGCCAACGTGGAAGAGAGTTCCATCATTGGCAAGTAGAAGAACTTCCTCTGTATGACTTCTACTCTGTTAAGGCTGACAATAGATCTTAGCAGCTTGATGTTCTTCAAAAATGGGAGGAGAACAGGAGTATTCTTTTCTTGGGCTATAAGTAGTTTTCTAGAATTGTGTGCGATGTAAGAGACGAGATAGGGGCTGCATGTCAAGAGAGGTTACTAAAGGTCCCTAGCCTTCTCATTTTAGATGAAGGCCATACTCCCAGAAACAGAGACACAAATATTCTTTCTATGCTAGAAAAGGTGCAAACTCTCTCCGTAAGGTAGAAATCAATGTGTCCTGGCAACTCATCCAAGAAATCACCTTTGTAGTAATGCAAGACATCTCCGGTCATCTCCCGAAGGTCCTTTATGATAGAAATTCTCCTTTTACAATGATCATCATTTTGCAATATTTCTTCCACTATATCAAAGAAAGTTGCCTCTGCATCAACTTTCAGGTGCCACCTGATATAGATGCTCTACTCAGGATACGTCGTCTCAAGGCATCTCGTGATGAGTCCATGTTCAGGAACTTACAACGCACTAGATTCAATATATTAAAAACTTCTTTGACATGATTCAAAAATAGTGTCTCTGAAAGAACCACCTTACGGGGAGTTTGCACCTTTTCTAGCATAGAAAAAATATTTGTGTCTTCGTTTCTGGGAGTATGGCCTTCATCTAAAATGAGAAGGCTAGGGACATTTAGTAACCTCTCATGACATGCAGCCCCTATCTCGTCTCTTACATCGCACACAATTCTAGAAAATTGCTTATAGCCCAAGAAAAGAATACTCATGTTCTCCTCCCATTTTTGAAGAACATCAAGCTGCTGAGATCTATTGTCAGCCTTAACAGAGTAGAAGTCATACAGAGGAAGTTCTTCTACTTGCCAATGACGGAACTCTCTTCCACGTTGGCAGAATTCCTTTAGGAAGAATGATTAACGGCCTTACAGAAGGATATTTAGCCAAAAAACTCTGAATAAAGCTAATGATCATGAACGTCTTTCCTGACCCTAGTGCATGTGCCAGAATGTAGCCTCCAGGATTATCACCCACTAGGTTTCTCACCATGAAATTGAAGCCCTTTATCTGATGTGACTTCATTTGTTTCAGGTGCCTTGGGTGCAGAGAAAGTTCACAGGAAACTATATCCTCTTCGAACAATTTAGGTCCTAGGAATTGCATTTTCTCATTGACGTATTGGTTGGTGAGTGGGTAATTGCAACAACGCAATTTCATTGATGTGCCTACTTTTCAGCAACAATTCTGTGATTGTAATATCACAGAATTGGGAAAAACTCAACTAAATTTGAAGCATACCTATGAGGTGTGCGCTTGGTGAAGCTTTTAGTTTGAAATTATTCTTAATTGATATTTTCAACCCAAATATTATTAGCAGTTAGAATAGTCGACCCGTATTATAAACAGGCTAAAATAGAATGTGTTTATATTAATATAATATTTTTCATTTAACACCTTAAGATTTTGAATTGGATGATCCAATTCAATATACATTAGTATGATATTAGAGCACATTGTTATAATTTAAACCCGCACACCCCTTGGACTAAAATATAGTGCTTTTATATTAGTGAAGTTCTCTCCACTCAACACCTTAAATTTTGAGTTGGATGGTATAATTTAATAAATTTTAATATTAACTGTGAGTAAAGACCTCTGATACTACTTGTCTATCTATCTTATTATGATTATGATTAAATTAACTCTATCTCTTTTCTTCATGGTCAAGCTAGAAAGTAGACATGGCTGTTCTATTGAGACAGATATTTTGTCTATTCTAGTTAAAATTACATAAATTAATTAAAATCTAATTAATAAATTAATTTACATGCTTTATTTGCCCCTCACATCACCCTAACAATAAATCTAATTAAGATTATTTAAATTAAAATAAAATGAAACAACATATAAAAATAAAACCAAATTTTTATTTACTATTTATTCACAAAAAAACTCTGATTCTTTCGTTCCCGTCCTCTCTATTGATTATCCTACCATGAATAAAAAATATATTAAATAAAATAAAATAAAATTAATTTATCTAATTCACACAGTGAGGGTGAGAGAGGGCGGGAGCAGGGAGGGGGGCCAACGGTGCGTTTGTCTGTGTCTGTGTGTGCGTGTGTGTGTGTGTGTCTGTGAGGGGGAGGGTGGCCAACTGGAGAGGGAGAGAGGGCGAGGGAGGGGGGCGGCCAACACAGAGAGGGAGAGGGATAGGACCGTGAGAGGGGGAGGGAGAACGGGAGAGGGAGAGGGAGGGGGTCGACCACCCCCGGCCGATGCCTCCTCTACCAGGTGAGCGCCTCCTCTGCCGAGTGTGTGCGTGAGAGGGAGTGATGGAGCGGGAGAGGGAGAGGGAGTGAGGGAGACTAAGAGGGGGAGAGGGAGAGGGAGAGGGAGAGTGTTATAGAGAGAGGGAGAGGGAGAGTGATCGAGAGGGTTTACTTACCAAAGTGAGGACGGTGACGGCAAGTTTCAGTCGATGATCAAGGATGAGGACTGCGATGGAGAAGGACGACCATGGCCGGCGGCGACGGGGAGGATGGCGATGGCGGCAACGGCGGCGACGGCTCTGGCGGCGACGATGGTAGGAGGACGGATGGAAGAGAGAATGAGAGGGAGAGTGGGGGGAAGTGAGTGTCAGGGAGTGGCGGGGATGGGGCCGATTTCGATGGGGGTTCTTGTGATTTTCAGACGGCATTTCAGACGAAACGTATTTCCGTCTAAAATTTTTATAATATTTCAGACGGACTAATTTCTGTCTGAATATAAGTCTCAAATTGAGATGGATAGTGTGACAGATAAGTATCTGTCTGAAATACTGATGGCATTTCAGACGGAAACTATCCGTCTGAATATCAGATGAATATTGCGACTCAAATTATTCCGTCTGAAATTTTCGTCGCTAACAGCGCCATTTCTTGTAGTGAATGGGAATTAAGCATCTATAGGCTTCCCTTGGTCAAACCTCCTATTGTTTATTACCAGCCATTCAAATTGCAAAAGACTTGGAGGGAAAGTCTCTGGCCATTGAGGCCTATAAATTGGACGCCCCTCCTTCACTTGCTCTGGCTACTGCAACCCTTGAAGAAGAAGCTGTTGACCAGAAAAAGAAGAGAGCCCAAGAGAAGAGTGTGCCTGAGAAATATCTGTGAGAAAGAAAAGAGAAGAGTGCAGCCCAGTGCTAGGTCCAAACAAGCCTAGTGTTGCGAGAAAGAAAGAAGAGTGAGCACCATTAGTGCAACCTTAAAGAGATTCTACGAAGAAGAAGAAGAAAGGAGAAGCATCCCTCCTCGCAGTCAGTCCTGAGCCTGAGGAGCTTCCAATCTGAGAGTGGCCCTTATCACAGCTTCCAGATCTGTATCTGAAGCTACAACTGGAAATATCTTCGTTTCAGTTTGTTTGTTTTATTTCATCTTCTTGAAACTCCATCTGCATTCTCATGTGTGTGTCCGGTGCTCTCGTGAGAGATCGGAGGTGTGTTTGCTGCATTTGCAGTCTGTTCCTTTCTTTGTGTGTGGGGGGGGGATTCATCCCCGTGTGTGTGTGTGTTTGGGGCATCGTCCCCGTGTGCGTTGAGGACCTCGTCCTCATGTGGTAAAGCCTCACCAGTTTGGTGAGGGGTGGACGTAGGTTACAGGGTTGCAACCGAACCACCTTAAAAATCCCTGTGCAATGGGTTGTGATTTGTGTGTTTGCTCCATATCCTATATCCCCATTCACAGGTACGCATGAACTCCAACGTATTCCATTCTAACTGCTTTCCATTGCACACTCTAGCCTTTTGATCTGCACACTATCTGTCTTGCATGCACACCGCTTGCCCCTCATGCCACACATGTATTTTCTCAGCTGCCTGCTGCAAACCTTGCACACAAGCACTAGGGAGTCTACTTTGGTCCGGGGAGTTATCTTTGTCAACACATACTCTAGCATTGACTTCACACATACATGTAGCCTTTTCACTCATCTCTTTGGAGTCTCGTGAGATCTCTGCAGACTAGTGCAGCGGATCTCCCTTAGTTCTAAAGTTGCTCTGATGGAGTGTTGACCTCACCACTTGTGAGTGTCGACCTCGGTAGTCTATCCACTGTCTTCCGCCGTTCTATTTTGAGCTTTTGCTATCAGATCCGCTGTGCATTAAGGTTAAGTGTTTTATTTGCTTTATAGTGGTAGCTTGTGTTTTAATTAGCAAAATTTTTAATCGGGCCAAAGTTTGTGAAAGGATCTATTCAACCCCCCCTTCTAGATCCAGTTGTACCTCGGAACCAACAATTGGTATTAAAGCAAGGCTTTGTTATACTCAGATCCAACGATCTGTAGAGAAAAGATCCCAGTGCAAGTGTCATTGTCTTATTTTTCTGAACCATGTTTGTGGACTGTTTGCCCATGTTTGATGGCTCCAACTTCTCTACCTAGATAGGTAGAATGTGCAAGTTTATGATTACTACTGATCCAAACATATGGATTTTAATCTCTCATGGGCCACATAAATTGCCCAAGGAGAAATCCAAATGGACTGAGGATCATAAATTGAAAAACAGAGATAATTTCAAGGCTTTGACGATAATGAAAGCTGTAGTGGATGTCACTATTTTTCGTTCCTTATCTTCATGCAGGTCTGCCAAAGAAATCTTGGATGGTTTAACTACCATCTATCAAAAGAGAGTCAAAGATGCATGATGGCCAAAGAGACTGATCAAACAAGTAATGAAAAAAGTGAAGAGGTAAATTCTGAATCCTAATCCATTGAAATTCCTAATGATGGCTTGGTAGAGATGTATCATGAACTGTTTGAAAAATACAAGAAAATAAAAAATAAATATAAGAAATTCAAAAAGGAAGCTGAACACACATGTTCTCATAAATCTTCATGCAATGACTACACTTTTTTGAAAGAACTGAATGAGGATCTTCACTTTGATCTTGAATGACAGAAAACCTTGACTGCTTCATTAAGAAAATAAAATGAAAACCTGCTGGATAAGAAAAGAGAACTTGAACAAGTGGAGGAGGAATTGGAAGAGAAATTAAGTTCAACACCCAATGTTGAAAAATATGTTGAGGAAATTGAAAACTTGAAAGAACAAAACAAGAAGCTCAATGTATTAAATGGTGGCATGTCTGAGAGACTCATGATTCTTGAAAAATGAAAATGTACTTTGGATGAAAATGAATCTGAAAATGTGAAGAAATTAAAACAGAAAATTGAAAGCCTCACAAGTATGAATGACATGTTGCATCAACAAATTATTTCCTGTGAAGAAGACGTAACTAACTATGAACTCTACATCTCAACACTTCAACCTGAAATTCAAGAGTTGAATATTTCATTGGCAAAGTTTGTTCAGGACAAAGAAAATCTGGACAGACTTTTGGAGACAAAAGTGAATTTTCAGAAAGAAGGATTGGGTTACAATCCTGTGAATAAAAAGGCATTTGAGAACAAATTGCATACATCTTTTATTTTCAGCTCCGGTGTTGCCTCCTCCTCTAAAGCATCTCCAAAAACATGTGTAGCCCAGAAAAATCAAACTCAAGAATAAGATAAATCTCAGAAACAGAAATTCATCAAACTGAATACTAAGAGTTCTTATGTGAAACATCATACTTCAAAATGAAGCACTGTTAACTGCTTCTACTGTGGTAAGCATGGACATTTGATGCATGATTGCTTTGTAATGAAAAAGGATGAACAGAATGTTGGTAGGAAGAATGCTAGGAAATCTCCTACTGTTCAGAAAAAGAGTATCAAATGTTTTCACTGCGGTAAATCTGGACACACTGTTGTACAATGTTGGTTTGCCAAAGGATAACAAAAATCTCATTCTCATGCTGAACATGTCAATTTTCCTCTAAACTAGCATGTTTTTAATAAAAATAAATTTGCTTCAAATGGCCAGCACATTGTGTGTTTTAACTGTGGGAAGCCGGGCCATAAGGCTATTGAATGCTAGTCGGCTGTTGATAGAAGGAATTATTTTTCATGTTATAACTATGACAACATGGCCACACTGTCCGGGACTGTTGACAAAGAAAAGGAAGAAATGGTTTTCATACCAAGAATGATAACACTCATGCTCACCCACAAAAAGTCAATCCCTATGCTCATAGAAAAAATGTGAGATGTCATGTGTGATGCTTCTACTATGGTAAGGTTGGGCATGAAATGAATGATTGCTTCTGGATGAGGAAGGATGACCTGGTGTCTCGAAGATGGAGACCACCAGTTAGAAGTGCCTCTGAGCCTCTAGGACCCAAGAAAGCTTAGGTACCAAAAAACTCCAAATGAGAACTTTTGTTGTAGGGGTGCCTTGGAGCTGAGCAAGGACCAGTCTGATAATAAAAGCTCAAGGCACAGGTTTGTAGATAAAAGCTTCAACTTATGATCAATCTGCATGATAGGTTCTCTTCTAGAATTGCATTCATGATCATTGTTGCCATTCCTAGTTTCTGCAACCATATGAATTTACAATCTATCATTTCAAAACAACTGCCTTGATGATGTCAGATGTGGTTGTATATTATCCATTTCATCATTCATGAGCACAGTTAATTTCCTGCTTGCATATCTCATTATCTGTTGTCATGGGATTAAGGGGGAGTCTTAGAGCTTGTTCTCTACTTTTAGAATGTATTGTGAATGTCTTGAATCTGCACATGCAATGGACATTGAGCATCACTTTTTGGTATCATATACTAACACATATGACATGCTAAAACCAAATTGAAAAATCTATCCTGCATATGTAGAACTTGCTGCACCATCATGTCATGACCCCTTGGTATATAAAATGGTGATTTGTGGAGGGTTGGATCAAGTCCAACGGGAAACTATCACTATGTGTGAGAGGATCCTTGGATCAAGTTCTCCGCCTAGTGCCATGGGTCAACTATTCATATAAGTCCTAGGTTGCATACTCACCTGTCAAGATTTCACTAGGACACTTAAAACCATGAATGCATATCTTGAGAAGGAGTCAGCACAAAAAATATTGATATGCATTTTTATAGAATTGCATTCTTTGTTTAAACTAATTTTTGCATCATGTTGATAAAGTGCATATCATTCTCTGCATGTGCCTTTGACTGCATGACAATATGCCTGCATTTTCCTTCTGCTGTAGATCGGATTAAAATCCACACTTAGGAATTAAATATAACAATGAATAAACAATGCAGAAGATGCAATAAAAATAGCACGAGGTGCTAATGTGGAGATGATGTGATCGCCAGAGACGCGAGGGTCTCAAGAGGAGATGAGAACGGGGAAGGGATCGCAATTACTTGGTGGAAATGGAAACGCGGGATGATGTAGAGTTACTTCCTCCTTCTTCAATCGGCCGGCCGATGAGAAGGGTTCTCTTCTTTGATTACCTTGTAAAAAAAAGGACAACGAAAACAAGCAAAGAAGAAAGGATTAGTCAAAGCGCTATAGTATCAATCCCAAATAGAATATGTAATGAGAAGAGGACATCAACGTGCGCACCTCCTTTTTTTTGTTGTTTTTAAACCCCTTAAGAAGACTTAAGGGAAGGGAAAGTATGATGATAAAAAAAAAGGATGCAACAAGATGTGAACAAATGCGAAGGGTGAACAGATATGAAGAATGGAGGGATGATGGTATACCTAAGACACGAACGAAGTAAAACAAAACAGATAAATAGATGAAAACCCTGCTGTCCCTGACGACAGTAAAGGGAAAACCGAATGAATATGTTGATGGAAGTAGATGGATGAAGCACTGGATGCAACCCAACGGAGGATGCAGAGGGGAAGCAGCAAAGGATGAAGAGGACTCTGCTCGTGACCTGCAATGGGTGTTCTGGATGTTCAACCTTCTGAGTGCTTAACCTTCAACACGATCGATCAAGACTTCATTTTATAGTGCTTCAATCGGATGTGATCAAACCAAGGAAAGATAAGAACGGGCAATGAGGCATCTAGGGAAGGATCAAGATCGAGCAAGAGTCCCATGGATGGTAGGGAACTGTGAGGGAAAGATGGAAAAAGGAAGGACTCTGGGGTGAAACACGACTCATGCCAGGGCGTCGATTTATGAATTGACGACCTGCCACAGGACGTTTCTTGAAACACGGCCTAGGAAAGGCCGTTTCTTCCTGGATTTAATTTTGGAAATAAAACTTTCTTTGTTTAAAAATTAAGGGAACACGCCTGAGGTAACGGCGTTGATTAAAAACACGCCCTGAGGAAGGACGTTACTCAAAAAAGCTTTTTATTTTGAAAGTAGATAATTCCAGAAATTAACGGATAATACCAGGAATTGACGCCCTCACTTATGGTCGTCTCTTCTTTTGAAAACGCCCTATGACAGGTCGCTACTTTGAAAATAACGCCCTTCTTCAGGTCGTGAATCACGAAAATGCAGGAAAAATGCATAAAACTCACAAAAATAGAAAAACTTCATTTTATAGGAATATTGAAGTCCACTTGGGGTGTTTATATAATGACATGAGATTTGATCAACATAACGTCAATTTTGGCGTGTCTACAGCTGCCCCGCCTTGGCGTCTGCTTTGCAAGGGAGTGAGACAGAAATGGAATGAAGTGTAATGAAAGGAATGAAGTGGAATGAACTGATAAGGAGACGCCAAGGTGTGATGTGACATGCCTCAGAACACTAAGCATTTGAAATCTTTTCAAGATTCTGAGTGAAACAACTCTGAGTGGTTCCAAGGAAACATCGATTTGTTGGATAAAAGGAGATTAAACCAAGTAAATAAAGGGTGTGCGCGTGGGCACGACAGGGAAAGACCATTGGAGAGCGATTACCAGCCAACGTGGACGTGCTACAACCAAGGTAAATTTTGTAGAAAAGTAAAGAGAATTGGGATAGAGATCCAACAAAAGGGACACTTTCAAGGAATCAGCCTGAACGGCTTCAAATAGAACGAAGTACTTGATTTGAAGTGGAATATCTCATGTCAACTCAATCAAGAGTGAGTGAACTTCATTATTGCCATAATATGAAGATTTTCAGCATGAAACTCAAAGTCCTACATGGTGCATGCTGGGCTAAAAGAAAAGATTAAAACAAACTAAAATAGAAAATAATTAAGGATAATATTGCTAAGCCATTTAGATCTGGTCAAGAATCCACATCTCTGAGCTAACACTAAGCCGAAGCCCGTTTGTCCGCGCATCAACTCAGAAAGTGGAACCATCATCCCAAACCTTTAACAACTCAACGGCCTATCCGTGTGATCAAGACTTTCCTGAAATCGTCATCGTTTTTGATGAAGGGGAACTCAAATTTCAGGTTCATCAGAATCACAAGGTCCTTGACATACTATAATAGTGTAGATATCATATAATAATAATGCTTACAAGAAACAGATACAAGGTGACACGATGTTACTCCCATGAGTGGTCCAAACGCCTCGAATCCTGCAAACTTCTGCACTTGAAACTTATTAGCCTTCATCCATCAATTCAGAACATGACATGATCATAAGTGCTTAATCATAAACAATTTCACCAAAATAATAGCACTTAAGTTCATTAAAGCGTCAAAGCATGGAGAGGTCAAAATCCGTAAGCCAATAAAACACGCCTAAGAATAGGGCGTTAAGAGTATGAAAGGCGCCTGACCATAGGTCGTTTAACATTTAAAACACGCCCTACTCAAAGGCGTAAACAGTAACGGAAGCTTAGAAGAAGACGCCCCATGTTAGGGCGTTAAATATAACACGACGTCAGTCAGGTCGTCAATTTAAGAATCGACACCCTAACCAACGTCGTTAATTCAGCACGAACATCCGTTTCCTAATTAACAGCACAGTCCTTAACCCAATCAAATTTCTAACTTCCAACAACCTTACGATTCTCTAAATCTCCATTAAAAGGAGGCCTTCCTTCAACAGAATCAACCAAGTCCCTGCAGCCGGCCATACTTTCTGTTCTTCTTCTTCTTCATCCGCTCTGCAGGTTGCAGTCGTCCAAGCTTTCCTGACGATGGATAGGGCATTGAAAAGGCCAAAACTCTCAACTCCCAGGATTAACGATATCCAAGGTCATATAAGCAACAGGATATGCATGAATCAGGTTAGCTTCAACTTTCTTCTCTGTACATATAACCCTTTACTGTTCTGCCGAACTGCTCATATATTTATTTCTCTGTTACTGAACTCCTCTGTCCAACATTTCATATGCTCATGTACTTCTATTCTTTGTTTTTATTTTTTCTTTCCTTCTCACAGGAGTACCCAAATCTTCCAGGGGCTAGAAGATATATAAAAATCAAGTGGTTGCCCCTCATACTTTCCAAATTCTCTTCTGACATGAGGGTCTTTGTAGCTAGGTGGCATCTCTTAGGATTGATAACCCATGCCAAGCATTATGACCAAATCCATCTTGATTGGGGTGCCATGGGAGCATTGATTGAAATATGGCATCCTTCCACCCACACCTTTCTATTCTCCACTTTTGAAGCCACCATCCTATTGGAAGAAATAGAGATGATCTTGGGTTTGAAAAGAATGAAACAAAGTGAAGAAGAACAGATGGCCATCAGGCCAAGACCCATCTCCCCTCATGAGCTCTTAACCAGCCTTATTCCTAACTCAAACTTAGTGAATCAGATCAAAATCACCAAGGGAATCAACCTCTTGAAGCTAGCCTCATGGGTATACAAAAGAGCAGATCAAGCCAAGGAAGAGGAGGAGATAGAAAGAATAACAAAGGCCTTCGTGGTGTGCATAGCAGGCGCACTACTGTTTCCATCCACGGAGGACTTCCATGAAGAGAGTCAAATAAGTGCAGTGGTGAGCTTATGGGAAGGTGAAAGAGTTGGGCCGGCCATACTAGCTTACCTCTACAGCGGGCTTACATCGGCGGCCATGGGGCGGCCCATATACGGCTGTATGCTAGCCTTCTCAAGTTGGGTGGACCTCCACTTTAAATTTGATCCATGCCATGAAGCCCAACAATCGTCAATGATCTTCTCCAAAAGTCCGCTTTCTTACATCATCGGCTCGTTGGGAATAAGCAATAGGGTGACAAACCGCATTCCTCAAATCAAGAAAAGGGTGGAGTGGAGAGAACACCTAAAGGTAATGCCAAAAAAACTCTTTACTTGCGCCCCGGGAATACTTAAAATGCAGGAACTTCGTGCACGATTCTCCACCGGGACGGACCTTCGTCTCATAGGTGCTTCGGAATTTATCTTGTACAACTCACATCGGTGCCTTCCTCAACTCGGGCTTCCACGGCAAATCCTTGAAGACCCATCTCACCTTCCTCCAATCAAGACACGGGATCTCGGCGGCAACGAGGATGGCGAAGAATGCACAACGATCCAAGCCTTGTGGAAAATTAATAAACTGCATCAACCTGTGGAGAATCTGGATGAAGACAAAGAAGAGTGGAAAATTTATGTAACAGCTTTGAGAAAGCTCAGGCCCAAGGTGGCTCATTAGACAATGTAATTCTTTCTGTCAATTCAATAATAAAGATTGTTCCTTGATTGAGCCAATTTCAGTGCTTCAGATCAAATCCTCCAAAACCTGTCGCTCTGTTGAAAATAACGCCTCCAGAAAGGGCGTAAATTCATAAAATGACGCCCTTACTCAGGGCGCTTCCAATGTTCAGCCTGGATAAAAAAACGCCTGTACTATGGGCGTTAATTGAATAACGACTTAAAATAGGGCGTTATTTGATTTGAATTCAAAAAACCATATTCGTTAAACCCCAAAAGTAACACCCACTCCTTAGCCACGTTCCATAAAAGAGACGCCTTTACTTCAGCGTTAATCAAAAAATAGCAATAATTACTTCATCGCCTCAATCAACGCCTCTTCAATGCGTCTGACAACGGTTATCATTCCCCATGCAAGAGAAATTAACGCCTTACTCCACGTCGTCCATTTTTAAAACACGCCCACATCTGTGGTCGTTTCTTTCATAAAAGACGCCCTTCCAAAGGGCGTGTCTTCTTTTCGAATCTCAAAAGGCTTCAGCCCCTTTTCTTCTTCCTTCCACCGTCTCATTTCCTCTTTCTGAAACCCTAACCGAAACGAAAAACCCCATTTCTCATCCTCTCTCAATCTCTCTCATTCTCTCTCCCATTCCCCTAGCCCTAGCCATGGCCGGAGGATCCCACAAACGGCAGCGCATCAATGCCCCGGAGGTCGTTGATCTGGAGGTTGCCCACGCCGAGGAGGAACTTGCCATCGTGGCGGTGGCCGGCGACGAGGCCGAAGAAGCTCCCACAGCGGTGGCCGGCGACGAGGCCGGAGAAGCAATAGGTGAAGCAACAGAAGAAGGAGAAGAAGACGAAGGTGAAGAAGAAGAAGGAGGACAAGGAGGAGAACAAGGAGGAGAACAAGGAGGAGGAGAAGAAGAAGAATACGGCCAGGAGCCACCGCCCACGGCGGCGCTCGCTCCCCGTGGCCAGCTCCGGCGACCACGGCAGCCACGGCCACGCCCTCAGATTCAGAGACACAAGAAAGTAAGCCCCGAACCCTTTTTCCATTTTTTTATTTTTATTTCATTTTTATTTGAATTTCCATAGCCGTCGGGTTGAAACCTGCAACCCAGGAAAGAAACGCCCCCCACCAGGGCGTGATTTGAACATGAAACGCCCTGCCCCAGGGCATAAATTCTTTTAATTTATAATTAAACCTCATGAAAACGCCCTGCAGTAGGTCGTTTATTTAAAATTCGTTATCCTTACTCATGTTGTTTATTTTCAGTAATTCCATGCCTTTACATGTATTAAAGACAATATTCCATGAATTATTGCGCATGCTGTCATTTTCTTTCATTTTCTGAAAAATCCTGTAAAACCACGCCCCTTAGCAGGGCGTAAAGTAAACAGGAGACGACCAAATGAGAGGTCGTCTCTTCATTAATTGAGTTTTTAAATTAACCAACCCAACGAAAACAACGCCCCCCACAGGGGCGTGACTCAACAAGAAAACGACCCAAGAGCGGTCGTTAATTACACAACCATGGGAAATAGAATTAAAAGCACAGAACCACGTCTCTCTCAGAGGCGTCTCTTAAAGAAGAAACGACCTTGGTCAGGTCGTGAATTCAAACGTGATCAAGAAGCACACCCTTCATCAGGGCGTGAATTTAAAAAGGCACGACCTGAGAATGGTCGTGAATTAAGCTCAACCCTCAACATTTAAAGCAAGGCAATTAATGAGATTCATCATGAATAAACAACACAGTTTTAAACAAAATTTGTTATTTGTGCATGCAGGGGTTGATGAGGACCAGGATCTCGTGGGTCATGGTCCGGGCAGCATACCACGGTCTCCCTGACTTTCAAAGGGCCAGGGTAGATACTATGGGATTTGGGGCCTTCCTGTCTATCGAGCCATTTAGGCCTGACCTAGCACTTATTCAGGTTTTGCGGGAGAGATGGGATAGGGCTAGTCATGCTTTCCTGATGCCCTGGGGGCACATGGTTCCTACCCTAGAGGATGTGACTAGGATCACCGGGCTGAGAGTGGATGGTGAGGCCGTGAGCGGATTCACCTATTCTGACTATACGGAGATGGCCCAGAGACTGCTAGGGCTAGATATGGTTTACGAGGTACCTAGTGAGTGTAGGACCATTTTCCGCATAGATTTGACCACGGTGATGGGTTTGGGAGATGCTAGACACAGGTCAGGGGAGACCTTGGACGAGCTTGCACAGCGGCTGACCGACGGGGCGAGAGCGGTTTACTGCCAGGACCCGACTGACCAGGAGAGAGCTGACCGAGATCTGAGGAGATTCCTGCTGCTGCTGCTCGGTAGATTACTGCTGGGGACGAAAGCCGACGTGATCAACTGTCGGTTCTTGGCGATCCTCGAGGACCTGGAGAGAGTTGGCACCTACGCCTGGGGAGCGGCGCTGCTGGCACACATGCTGGCGGACCTATCCACGGGGTCAGGACGTGAGACGACCGTCAGTGGCTTCTCACCTTTTCTTCAGGTATTTATTTTCCTTTTTTTCTTTTCTTTTCATGCAAATGAATGCCTTACTAATGCAACGCATGGATGCAGGTGTGGAGCCACTTGTACATGCCGATGGGGCGCGTCGACCCACGGCCCGGAGGTGAGGGAGCTTTCCCTCTGGCACGGCGTTGGTTACCAGTGATCTTCGGCGCCCCACTCGGTTACGAGTTATGGGTTTTACGGAGAGAGTTCCGTGACTTCCCGCCCTCGCTGGTATGTATGAATGAATGTTATGCATTTCTTTTTGTGTTTATTATGAATTTATTATGCTTGTGATGAAGTAATGATATGTATGCTTATGAATGCAGGTGCGATGGAGGCCGTATGAGGGGATGACGGATGAGGGCCAGCCCTGGGTCGTATCGGGGTGACCTCGCTTCGGGCGTGAGTTATGGATTCATTGTCTGAGCGAGATTGAGCCGTTACGGCTGAGGCTGGTGATGAGGACCCTGGGCTTGCACCAGGAATGGATCAAGGTCGGGAGCCTCGAGGGATTGGCAAGAAGACCCGCGGTCGCACAAAAGCGATCGATTGGAGGGTTCGGTTCGCGGAGCAGTACGGAGACTGGCAGCGAGGCGGGACCCGAGTCACCTCCCAGGCGATAGACAGCTCCGAGTACCTCCGGCGCTACTGGGAGGTTCACATCGGCAGACCTCAGATGAAGGTCTTAGGGGTATGTATGAATGCAATTATTTCTAAATGCCGATGCTTATACATGTCTATTATGCAACTAATATGTGATGAATGCAGGATGCGCGAGATATAGCGGCTATGGATGCCCAGGCCCATCTACACGGCCTGGAGGACCAGCTGGCTGCCACACGGGCAGACCTGGAGACCCTGGTGAGTGTTTAAATTATTCCTATATGCAAATGAATTTTTGTTGGATTAATGATTAGCCACTGACGGTCTTAATGAATGCAGCGTGCCCCGCAGGGAGCAGTGAGGAGAGATCCGGGGGAGGCCTCCAGCTCGAGGGGGCCTAGTGCAGAGGTGACTGCACTAACAGAGCAGCTGGCCGGCACGATAGCGCGAGCCGAGGCGGCGGAGCGCGACCTTGCTTCACGGGTAAATTCTGAACAAAAAAACCTCATTCAAATAATGATTAGATATAAATTGTGCACTGATGAAATTTGCTTTGCAGGCCGAGGAGCTCCGAGCAGCCATGACCTGTGTGGATGAGGGCTTCCGAATGACGAACTCTCAGGTGCGTGATCTACCTTCAGCCACATGTTGTTATTTCATTTCATGAATTATTGAACTGTGGAACTGATGATTTGTTTACCTGTTTGCAGGCTGCTCAGCTACAGGCGGCACGTACCGAGTTGTCGATCCGCGATCAGCAGATCGTAGAGCTTCAGAGGACCCTGAGGTGACGCAGTGAGCTGCCTCAGGACGTGGCCGAGCTGCGATTTGCCCTGGAGCTGGAGAGGAGGGAGCGTGCTCGGGAGCGTGAGGAGCGGGCTCGTGAGCAGGGAGGAGCACCAGGCGGAGCGTGCTCGGGAGCGCGAGGAGCGGGCTCGTGAGCGGGAGGAGCACCAGGCGGAGCGTGCACGGTTCCAGGAGCAGCTGGCGGCACGGGAGCGTGAGCTGGCGGACTCGAGGACCCAGTTGATCCTTTCGCAGGAGCGGCTGCGAGTGTCCAAGGAGCGGTTGCAGCGAGGCCGTGAGCGAGCACGGGCTGCGGGGTACTCCTTCACCAGCTCCACGTCGTCCATTTTTAAAACACGCCCACATCTGTGGTCGTTTCTTTCATAAATGACGCCCTTCCAAAAGGCGTGTCTTCTTTTCGAATCTCAAAAGGCTTCAGCCCCTTTTCTTCTTCCTTCCACCGTCTCATTTCCTCTTTCTGAAACCCTAACCGAAACGAAAAACCCCATTTCTCATCCTCTCTCAATCTCTCTCATTCTCTCTCCCATTCCCCTAGCCCTAGCCATGGCCGGAGGATCCCACAAACGGCAGCGCATCAATGCCCCGGAGGTCGTTGATCTGGAGGTTGCCCACGTCGAGGAGGAACTCGCCATCGTGGCGGTGGCCGGCGACGAGGCTGAAGAAGCTCCCGCAGCGGTGGCCGGCGACGAGGCCGGAGAAGCAGTAGGTGAAGCAACAGAAGGAGAAGAAGACGAAGGTGAAGAAGAAGAAGGAGGACAAGGAGGAGAACAAGGAGGAGAACAAGGAGGAGGAGAAGAAGAAGAATACGGCCAGGAGCCACCGCCCACGGCGGCGCTCGCTCCCCGTGGCCAGCTCCGACGACCACGGCAGCCACGGCCACGCCCTCAGATTCAGAGACACAAGAAAGTAAGCCCCGAACCCTTTTTCCATTTTTTTATTTTTATTTCATTTTTATTTGAATTTCCATAGCCGTCGGGTTGAAACCTGCAACCCAGGAAAGAAACGCCCCCCACCAGGGCGTGATTTGAACATGAAACACCCTGCCCCAGGGCGTAAATTCTTTTAATTTATAATTAAACCTCATGAAAACGCCCTGCAGTAGGTCGTTTATTTAAAATTCGTTGTCCTTGCTCATGTTGTTTATTTTCAGTAATTCCATGCCTTTACATGTATTAAAGACAATATTCCATGAATTATTGCGCATGCTGTCATTTTCTTTCATTTTCTGAAAAATCCTGTAAAACCACGCCCCTTAGCAGGGCGTAAAGTAAACAGGAGACGACCAAACGAGAGGTCGTCTCTTCATTAATTGAGTTTTTAAATTAACCAACCCAACGAAAACAACGCCCCCCACAGGGGCGTGACTCAACAAGAAAACGACCCAAGAGCGGTCGTTAATTACACAACCATGGGAAATAGAATTAAAAGCACAGAACCACGTCTCTCTCAGAGGCGTCTCTTAAAGAAGAAACGACCTTGGTCATGTCGTGAATTCAAACGTGATCAAGAAGCACGCCCTTCATCAGGGCGGGAATTTAAAAAGGCACGACCTGAGAATGGTCGTAAATTAAGCTCAACCCTCAACATTTAAAGCAAGGCAATTAATGAGATTCATCATGAATAAACAACACAGTTTTAAACAAAATTTGTTATTTGTGCATGCAGGGGTTGATGAGGACCAGGATCTCGTGGGTCATGGTCCGGGCAGCATACCACGGTCTCCCCGACTTTCAAAGGGCCATGGTAGATACTATGGGATTTGGGGCCTTCCTGTCTATCGAGCCATTTAGGCCTGACCTAGCACTTATTCAGGTTTTGCGGGAGAGATGGGATAGGGCTAGTCGTGCTTTCCTGATGCCCTGGGGGCACATGGTTCCTACCCTAGAGGATGTGACTAGGATCACCGGGCTGAGAGTGGATGGTGAGGCCGTGAGCGGGTTCAACTATTCTGACTATACGGAGATGGCCCAGAGACTGCTAGGGCTAGATATGGTTTACGAGGTACCTAGTGAGTGTAGGACCATTTTCCGCATAGATTTGACCACGGTGATGGGTTTGGGAGATGCTAGACACAGGTCAAGGGAGACCTTGGACGAGCTTGCACAGCGGCTGACCGACGGGGCGAGAGCGGTTTACTGCCAGGACCCGACTGACCAGGAGAGAGCTGACCGAGATCTGAGGAGATTCCTACTGCTGCTGCTCGGTAGATTACTGCTGGGGATGAAAGCCGACATGATCAACTGTCGGTTCTTGGCGATCCTCGAGGACCTGGAGAGAGTTGGCACCTACGCCTGGGGAGCGGCGCTGCTGGCACACCTGCTGGCGGACCTGTCCACGGGGTCAGGACGTGAGACGACCGTCAGTGGCTTCTCACCTTTTCTTCAGGTATTTATTTTCCTTTTTTCCTTTTCTTTTCATGCAAATGAATGCCTTACTAATGCAACGCATGGATGCAGGTGTGGAGCCACTTGTACATGCCGATGGGGCGCGTCGACCCACGGCCTGGAGGTGAGGGAGCTTTCCCTCTGGCACGGCGTTGGTTACCAGTAATCTTCGGCGCCCCACTCGGTTACGAGTTATGGGTTTTACGGAGAGAGTTCCGTGACTTCCCGCCCTTACTGGTACGTATGAATGAATGTTATGCATTTCTTTTTGTGTTTATTATGAATTTATTATGCTTGTGATGAAGTGATGATATGTATGCTTATGAATGCAGGTGCGATGGAGGCCGTATGAGGGGATGACGGATGAGGGCTAGCCCTGGGTCGTATCGGGGCGACCTCGCTTCGGGCGTGAGTTATGGATTCATTGTCTGAGCGAGATTGAGCCGTTACGGCTGAGGCTGGTGATGAGGACCCTGGGCTTGCACCAGGAATGGATCGAGGTCGGGGAGCCTCGAGGGATTGGCAAGAAGACCCGCGGTCGCACAAAAGCGATCGATTGGAGGGTTCGGTTCGCGGAGCAGTACGGAGACTGGCAGCGAGGCGGGACCCGAGTCACCTCCCCGGCGATAGACAGCTCCAAGTACCTCCGGCGCTACTGGGAGGTTCACGCCGGCAGACCTCAGATGAAGGTCTTAGGGGTATGTATGAATGCAATTATTTCTAAATGCCGATGCTTATACATGTCTATTATGCAACTAATATGTGATGAATGCAGGATGCGCGAGATATAGCGGCTATGGATGCCCAGGCCCATCTACACGGCCTGGAGGACCAGCTGGCCGCCACACGGGCAGACCTGGAGACCCTGGTGAGTGTTTAAATTATTCCTATATGCAAATGAATTTTTGTTGAATTAATGATTAGCCACTGACGGACTTAATGAATGCACCGTGCCCAGCAGGGAGCAGTGAGGAGAGATCCGGGGGAGGCCTCCAGCTCGAGGGGGCCTAGTGCAGAGGTGACTGCACTAACAGAGCAGCTGGCCGGCGCGATAGCGCGAGCCGAGGCGGCGGAGCGCGACCTTGCTTCACGGGTAAATTCTGAACTCAAAACTTCATTCAAATAATGATTAGATATAAATTGTGCACTGATGAAATTTGCTTTGCAGGCCGAGGAGCTCCGAGCAGCCATGACCTGTGTGGATGAGGGCTTCCGCATGACGAACTCTCAGGTGCGTGATCTACCTTCTGCCACATGTTGTTATTTCATTTCATGAATTATTAAACTGTGGAACTGATGATTTGTTTACCTGTTTGCAGGTTGCTCAGCTACAGGCGGCACGTACCGAGTTGTCGATCCGCGATCAGCAGATCGTAGAGCTTTAGAGGACCCTGAGGCGACGCAGTGAGCTGCCTCAGGACGTGGCCGAGCTGCGAGTTGCCCTGGAGCTGGAGAGGAGGGAGCGTGCTCGGGAGCGCGAGGAGCGGGCTCGTGAGCGGGAGGAGCACCAGGCGGAGCGTGCTCGGGAGCGCGAGGAGCGGGCTCGTGAGCGGGAGGAGCACCAGGCGGAGCATGCCCGGTTCCTGGAGTAGCTGGCGACACTGGAGCGTGAGCTGGCGGACTCGAGGACCCAGTTGATCCTTTCCCAGGAGCGGCTGCGAGTGTCCGAGGAGCGGTTGCAGCGAGGCCGTGAGCGAGCACGGGCTGCGGGGTACTCCTTCACCAGCTCCACGTCGTCCATTTTTAAAACACGCCCACATCTGTGGTCGTTTCTTTCATAAAAGATGCCCTTCTAAAAGGTGTGTCTTCTTTTCGAATCTCAAAAGGCTTCAGCCCCTTTTCTTCTTCCTTCCACCGTCTCATTTCCTCTTTCTGAAACCCTAACCGAAACGAAAAACCCCATTTCTCATCGTCTCTCAATCTCTCTCATTCTCTCTCCCATTCCCCTAGCCCTAGCCATGGCCGGAGGATCCCACAAACGGCAGCGCATCAATGCCCCGGAGGTCGTTGATCTGGAGGTTGCCCATGCCGAGGAGGAACTCGCCATCGTGGCGGTGGCCGGCGACGAGGCCGAAGAAGCTCCCGCAGCGGTGGCTGGCGACGAGGCCGGAGAAGCAGTAGGTGAAGCAACAGAAGAAGGAGAAGAAGACGAAGGTGAAGAAGAAGAAGGAGGACAAGGAGGAGAACAAGGAGGAGGAGAAGAAGAAGAATACGGCCAGGAGCCACCGCCCACGGCGGCGCTTGCTCCCCGTGGCCAGCTCCGGCGACCACGGCAGCCACGGCCACGCCCTCAGATTCAGAGACACAAGAAAGTAAGCCCCGAACCCTTTTTCCATTTTTTTTATTTTTATTTCATTTTTATTTGAATTTCCATAGCCGTCGGGTTGAAACCTGCAACCCAGGAAAGAAACGCCCCCCACCAGGGCGTGATTTGAACATGAAACGCCCTGCCCCAGGGCATAAATTCTTTTAATTTATAATTAAACCTCATGAAAACGCCCTGCAGTAGGTCGTTTATTTAAAATTCGTTATCCTTACTCATGTTGTTTATTTTCAGTAATTCCATGCCTTTACATGTATTAAAGACAATATTCCATGAATTATTGCGCATGCTGTCATTTTCTTTCATTTTCTGAAAAATCCTGTAAAACCACGCCCCTTAGCAGGGCGTAAAGTAAACAGGAGACGACCAAATGAGAGGTCGTCTCTTCATTAATTGAGTTTTTAAATTAACTAACCCAACGAAAACAACGCCCCCCACAGGGGCGTGACTCAACAAGAAAACGACCCAAGAGCGGTCGTTAATTACACAACCATGGGAAATAGAATTAAAAGCACAGAACCACGTCTCTCTCAGAGGCGTCTCTTAAAGAAGAAACGACCATGGTCAGGTCGTGAATTCAAACGTGATCAAGAAGCACGCCCTTCATCAGGGCGTGAATTTAAAAAGGCACGACTTGAGAATGGTCGTGAATTAAGCTCAACCCTCAACATTTAAAGCAAGGCAATTAATGAGATTCATCATGAATAAACAACACAGTTTTAAACAAAATTTGTTATTTGTGCATGCAGGGGTTGATGAGGACCAGGATCTCGTGGGTCATGGTCCGGGCAGCATACCACGGTCTCCCCGACTTTCAAAGGGCCAGGGTAGATACTATGGGATTTGGGGCCTTCCTGTCTATCGAGCCGTTTAGGCCTGACCTAGCACTTATTCAGGTTTTGCGGGAGAGATGGGATAGGGCTAGTCGTGCTTTCCTGATGCCCTGGGGGCACATGGTTCCTACCCTAGAGGATGTGACTAGGATCACCGGGCTGAGAGTGGATGGTGAGGCCGTGAGCGGGTTCACCTATTCTGACTATACGGAGATGGCCCAGAGACTGCTAGGGCTAGATATGGTTTACGAGGTACCTAGTAAGTGTAGGACCATTTTCCGCATAGATTTGACCACGGTGATGGGTTTGGGAGATGCTAGACACAGGTCAGGGGAGACCTTGGATGAGCTTGCACAGCGGCTGACCGACGGGGCGAGAGCGGTTTACTGCCAGGACCCGACTGACCAGGAGAGAGCTGACCGAGATCTGAGGAGATTCCTGCTGTTACTGCTCGGTAGATTACTGCTGGGGACGAAAGCCGACGTGATCAACTGTCGGTTCTTGGCGATCCTCGAGGACCTGGAGAGAGTTGGCACCTACGTCTGGGGAGCGGCGCTGCTGGCACACCTACTGGCGGACCTGTTCACGGGGTCAGGACGAGAGACGACCGTCAGTGGCTTCTCACCTTTTCTTCAGGTATTTATTTTCCTTTTCTTTTCATGCAAATGAATGCCTTACTAATGCAACGCATGGATGCAGGTGTGGAGCCACTTGTACATGCCGATGGGGCGCGTCGACCCACGGCCCGGAGGTGAGGGAGCTTTCCCTCTGGCACGACGTTGGTTACCAGTGATCTTCGGCGCCCCACTCGGTTACGAGTTATGGGTTTTACGGAGAGAGTTCTGTGACTTCCCGCCCTCGCTGGTACGTATGAATGAATGTTATGCATTTCTTTTTGTGTTTATTATGAATTTATTATGCTTGTGATGAAGTGATGATATGTATGCTTATGAATGCAGGTGCGATGGAGGCCGTATGAGGGGATGACGGATGAGGGCCAGCCCTGGGTCGTATCGAGGCGACCTCGCTTCGGGCGTGAGTTATGGATTCATTGTCTGAGCGAGATTGAGCCGTTACGGCTGAGGCTGGTGATGAGGACCCTGGGCTTGCACCAGGAATGGATCGAGGTCGGGGAGCCTCGAGGGATTGGCAAGAAGACCCGCGGTCGCACAAAAGTGATCGACTGGAGGGTTCGGTTCGTGGAGCAGTACGGAGACTGGCAGCGAGGCGGGACCCGAGTCACCTCCCAGGCGATAGACAGCTCCGAGTACCTCCGACGCTACTGGGAGGTTCACGCCGGTAGACCTCAGATGAAGGTCTTAGGAGTATGTATGAATGCAATTATTTCTAAATGTCGATGCTTATACATGTCTATTATGCAACTAATATGTGATGAATGCAGGATGCGTGAGATATAGCGGCTATGGATGCCCAGGCCCATCTACACGGCCTGGAGGACCAGCTGGCCGCCACACGGGCAGACCTGGAGACCCTGGTGAGTGCTTAAATTATTCCTATATGTAAATGAATTTTTGTTGAATTAATGATTAGCCACTGACGGTCTTAATGAATGCAGCGTGCCCAGCAGGGAGCAGTGAGGAGAGATCCGGGGGAGGCCTCCAGCTCGAGGGGGCCTAGTGCAGAGGTGACTGCACTAACAGAGCAGCTGGCCGGCGTGATAGCGCGAGCCGAGGCGGCGGAGCGCGACCTTGCTTCACAGGTAAATTCTGAACTCAAAACCTCATTCAAATAATGATTAGATATAAATTGTGCACTGATGAAATTTACTTTGCAGGCCGAGGAGCTCCGAGCAGCCATGACCTGTGTGGATGAGGGCTTCCGTATGACGAACTCTCAGGTGCGTGATCTACCTTCAGCCACATGTTGTTATTTCATTTCATGAATTATTGAACTGTGGAACTGATGATTTGTTTACCTGTTTGCAGGTTGCTCAGCTACAGGCGGCACGTACCGAGTTGTCGATCCGTGATCAGCAGATCGTAGAGCTTCAGAGGACCCTGAGGCGACGCAGTGAGCTGTCTCAGGACGTGGCCGAGCTGCGAGTTGCCCTGGAGCTGGAGAGGAGGGAGCGTGCTCGGGAGCGCGAGGAGCGGGCTAGTGAGTGGGAGGAGCACCAGGCGGAGCGTGCTCGGGAGCGCGAGGAGCGGGCTCGTGAGCGGAAGGAGCACCAGGCAGAGCGTGCCCGGTTCCAGGAGTAGCTGGCGGCACGGGAGCGTGAGCTGGCGGACTCGAGGACCCAGTTGATCCTTTCCCAAGAGCGGCTGCGAGTGTCCGAGGAGCGGTTGCAGCGAGGCCATGAGCGAGCACGGGCTGCGGGGTACTCCTTCACCAGCTCCACCTTCGTGGCGGGTTCTTCCCTCCGAGAGAGGAGCGAGGCAGGGGGACACGTTCGGGTTCCGGCTTCTTCACGGGGGCCTATGCCTCCTCCACCAGCGCCAGCTCGGGACGGTGAGGAGGAGGTTGAGAGCAGGAGAGTAGAGGAGGGTGGAGGCGAGAGCTGAGAGTTTTGTACTTGTACTCCTCCACCCTCACACCTGTACATGATAGACATGATGATATATATATATATATATGAGATTTGAGCTTTTGTTACCTGAGCACTTGTGTGGTTGTGGACTTGTGTTTGTGTACTTTTTCTTTCCACGTTCCTCGTGTTTGCTTTACTTTGCCCTGTATCTGCAGCCGCGGTTTTCACTTGAACAAACAGGTTAATTCATCTGTTCGACTTGGCCCCTTGCCCGGTGAGCAAGGGGTGTCAATATTCTGACCTTAATAATGGGTCAAGGGGCCAAGCCTTTAATTAAATAAGGCAAAATGAAATAACCAAAACTGGGAGATGCCTCATGCAATCACACATATGCAAACAATAATTAAAAGATGTCCAGGCAAGAGCGCAATTCATGCAACATGAAGAATTTATTTTTGTTCTTTTCATTATCTATATATTTTTTGGGATTTTCTGAAAAACACGCCTTAGATTAGGTCGTTATTCTAGTAAAAGTCGCCCTCGGAGGCGGCGTGAATTTGAAAAGATTTTTGAATTTTGTTGAAAACACGACCTTCAAAGAGGCGTTATTGTTTTAAGAAACGACTTTAAGCGAGGCGTGAATTAACATGAACGCGCCTTGAACAAAGGCGTTAATTTTATTCTTCCCAAATTGGGCTGATAAAGCCATTAAGGTGGTGGGCCCTACTTGGTCATCATCTAAGATCCATTAACCTTTCTTGAATAATTAAAAGGGGGATTGGCGTGCATATAATTAAACTTATACACAAGATTTCGTGCAGTGCATTCTCTTCGTTTTGTCTCGACCATTCTGCTGGTTCATGACTTTTTCCAAAAAATAAAAGAGAAGATATAAGGAAGCCCACAAAAGATTCTGAGACGCCTGAGGCAAAGCTACCTCCCCTACCCTATGCCTGTTGGGGTTCGGTCTTTAGCGTAGGGACGTTTTGTTGCCTTTTGCCTCTTTTCATATTGCATGCATACGCCCAAGGTTTTCCTTGCGGGGACTTTGCCCTCTTGACATGCTTTTCTTTTCACCATTTGACTTTCACTTTGGAATTGATTTGCATTGATGAACAGCCTAATTGTACTTGGACTTTTTGTGACATTTGTTCCCTTTTGGGCCCTGACTTCCTCCTACTAGGGTGGCGGATAGGCTTGGCGTGTCTACCTCGAGACCTCCCTTCCTCCCTTGTGGGCCGAAGAAGAAAAGAATGGATATCATCTTTCGCCTTTAGTCCGGTTTCGACTTTCCATCAGATTTTGCACTGCTTGAGCTCAAGAGTAAAGTGTGTAGTGTGTGCGGGGTCAACTCCCATTTTAAATTAGCAAGACTGATGAATGGATTCTGAATTTTGACCTTTCGGACCGTGGACCCTTGTATGCCATGTCAACCCAAAAGGAAAACCATGAAAGAAACCTTTTTTGTTTTGATTTTGAAAATATTCGATTTTTTTTGGATTATTTGGGAGATTTCTATTTTCTTTGGATTTTTATGAAGTTTTCAATTTTTGTTTGGATTTTTGTTCAGGGGTAATATTTCTTGATATACAAACCATTCCATGGGTGAGTCAATTCCTCTCCTTCAGCATTAACCAGTTTATAAGCATTGCCAGGATAAACATTTTTTATAACGAACGGCCCTTCCCAATTTGGTTGGAGCTTTGAATGAGGGCCACCGGGTTTTACAAAAATTATTTTGATTATCATTTCACCGACCTTAAATTTTCTCTCAATTACCTTCTTTTGATAAAAACGTGAGAGCCTGTTTTGATAAACGCGCGCATGCTCAGCGGCGACCAGACGCTTCTCGTCAAGGAGTTCCAACTGGGTAAGGAGTGAATCACGACGCTCATCAATAGAGAGCTCATTGTCCAATTGTACTCGCAGAGAGGGAATAAGAATCTCATAAGGGACTACTGCCTCCATTCCATAAGTAAGGGCGAAAGGAGTTTGCCCAGTGGGAGTTCGAATGGAAGTGCGGTAGGCCCAAAGAGCTTCAACCAGCTTGTCTGGCCAGTCCGCAAATTTATTAGCCTCACACATCTTCTTAACAATTTTGATCAAGGTTTTATTAGTGGCCTCTGCTTGGCCATTGCCCTGCGGATAATAGGGAGAAGAATGATGCAATGCAATGTTGTACCTGTTGTAGAGATCCTTGAGATCTTGAGAGATAAATTGAGGTCCATTGTCGATGACGATGGTATTCGGGATCCCGAACCTCGTGATGATGTTCTTCATGATAAATTTGCAGACGGTTGACGCTTTAATTTCCACGTAAGCTTCTGCTTCCGCCCACTTGGTGAAGTACTCCGTTGCCGTCAGGATGAACGACTTTTGCTTCGTGAGGAGATTTGAGTCACCAAGAGGTCCAATGATGTCAGAAGCCCACATGGAAAAAGGCCATGGGGAGGACGTAGGATGGAGTGAAGAAGCAGGAGAATGAATCTTGTCGGCGTGCAGTTGGCACTTAACACACCTTCGAACATAGATAGAGCAATCCTCTTCTAGAGTGGGCCAATAGAACCCTAGTCTAAGAATCTTCTTAGCTAGCATCTGGCTATTCACATGACCACCACACACTCTTGAATGCGCCTCTTCCACAACTTTCCAAGATTCATCATCATCGAGGCATCTTAATAAAACACCGGTGAGCCCTCTTCTGTAGAGCACACCTCCAACCAAAACATAACGCTGAGCCACTCTTCTGGTTGCTTTCTTTTCTTCCACAGTGGCTTCCTCAGGATAGGACTGATCATTACAGTATCTGGCAATCTCATAATACCACGGCTTTTCTTCGTCAGCCAACTCTTCTTGCCAATCCAATAGCATGACTTCCTTGCCTTCAAGAGCTTCTTTCCGTCTAACTTTCTCAAGCACCTGATCCCTAATATCGAGAAAAGCACGATCCTTAATAGCTGGAGTATCACGCTGATGAATCAGGGGGACATGAAAATCACGCTCAGGAGGGAAGACTAAAGCGGAAGCTAAAGAAGCAAGTGCGTCAGCCAAGATGTTCTGGCTACGCGGGACATGAACGAAGATCAATTTAGTGAAGAGTTTGGCGTAAGCTGAAGCGAGTTCCTGGTAGGGCTTGAGCTTAGGATTGATAGTGCGGCACTTGACCAACACCTGACGCAGAATAAGCTGACTGTCACCGACAATTCGCAAATGAGTGACACCATATTGATGAGCGGTTTGAAGACCGGCCAAAAGAGCTTCATACTCGGCTATGTTATTGGTGATGGGAAAAGTGAGCCGAGCAGCAAATAGAATGGTGACCCCTTCAGGTGTTAAAAGAACCATGCCGATCCCTCTTCCTTGAGAATTAAGAGCTCCATCAAAATGTAATGTCCACATAGGATCGTGGGGTTGATTAACGGACATTAATTCTTCATCTGGGAACTCTGAGTTGACAGGATCAAAGCGGGGGAGAGGGTGGTGAGCAAGATGTTCAGCAATGGCATAACCTTTGATAGCTTTTTACTGAATGTAAGTGATGTCAAATTGAGAAAGGAAGCTTTGCCAGCGTGCTAATCGATCAGTGAGGATAGATTTTTCAAGGAGGAATTTAATTGGGTTCATGCGTGCAATGAGGTGAACCTCGTGAGCTAGGAAATAGTGTTTTAATTTCTGAACTACCCAAACCAAAGCTGCACAAGTCTTCTCCATGGCTGAGTACCTCTGCTCACAGGGGTTAAGAAGTTTAGACAAGTAGTATGCTGCCCTCTCCTTACCTTCTTCATCCACTTGGGCCAGAACAGCACCTACAGAGTTATCCAGGACTGAAACATAAAGAACAAGTGGTTTGCCTGGAACTGGCGGCCTCAGGACAGGAGGATTGGCCAAATAATCCTTTAATCCGTCAAAGGCTGCCTGACGCTTGTCATCCCATTCAAATTTGACTCCCGGCTTAGTGAGCTCGTAAAACGGCCTACATCTCTGTGAATGCTGGGAGACAAAGCGGCGAATAAATTGCAACCTCCCGATTAATCCTCGAACTTCCTTCAAATTCTTGGGAGGAGGCATGTCTCTAATGGCCTTTGCCTTGTTGGGATCAACTTCGATTCCCCTCTTACTGACTATGAAACCAAGCAATTTCCCCGATGAAACGCCAAACACGCATTTCTTGGGGTTCATCTTCAATTGATATTCTCGAGATCTCTGCAAAACCTTAGCCAGAACCCCAGGATGCTCAATCCTTGTCCTTGATTTCACAACCAGATCATCCACATACACCTCAATATAGATATGAATCATGTCATGAAAAATTACCATCATAGCCCTCTGATAAGTGGCTCCAGCATTCTTAAGTCCAAAGGGCATGACCACATAACAATAAGTGCCCCATGGTGTTGTGAATGAAGTCTTCTCTTGATCTTCCTCAGCCAATCGAATTTGATTATAACCTGAAAAGCCATCCATAAAAGAAAGAGTCTCAAATCCTGCTGTATTATCAATTAGCACATCAATATGAGGGAGGGGGAAGTCATCTTTAGGACACGCCCGGTTGAGGTCACGGAAGTCTATGCAAATCCGAACTTTTCCATCTTTCTTCATAACCGGGACAATGTTAGCCACCCAGTTGGGATAGAGGACGACTCTAACAAATCGAGCCTTATGGAGCTTATCGACCTCTTCTTTCATCTTTAAAGCCATGCTAGGGTGGAAACGCCTCAACCGTTGTTTGACCGGAATAGACCCTGGCTTAAGTGTAAGACGGTGTTCAATGAGCGCAGGGTCTAATCCCGGCATATCTTCATAACTCCATGCGAACGTGTCTTTGTATTCTTGAAGAACTAAAATGAGCGCCTCCTCCTCGGAGGGCGGCAAATTCTTGCTAATGAGGACAATCCTAGGGTCTTCCTCAGTACGCAGGTTAATTTCCTTGGTAGGTTCTTCTACAGAGGCTGATGGTTCGTCGAATCTTCTCATACCACTAGCAAAAGCATCAGCCTCGTCCTCATATTCTTCATAACTTTCATCCCCCTCTTCAATAGGGTCTTCATCATTCATAATTTCATAAACGCCCAAACCCTCATAAGAAGCATCAGCATCCTCATATTCTAACTCCGGCAGGATAATTGGCTCTTTCACAAACTCAGGGATCGTTAAACAAGCTTGGCATCTGATAGCCAATTCCAACAAAAATCTGCGAGGAATCTGCTTACCCTTGGCCTTCTTGTGTGAATCTACCCCATGAATTTTATTAAAAGAAGAAGAGGAAGACGAAGAAGAAGAGCAACTAGGCTGATTAGAAAGGAAAGAAGGAGGTGAAAAAGTGGATACAGGAGGTGATACAGAGGAGGACCCCTCACCGGAGGGGGAGAAAAGACTTACCAAGGAATCTTGGAAGAGCGGCCCCTGGGTCGGGACGCACTCGGGAGAAAGATAGGAGGTCTCCTCAATAGAAATGGAGGATTGGAAAGTTGGAAAATCGGCATTTTTTTTTCATTTTTATCTCTTTCTTCATTTTTATTTTCTTTTTCAAGTAGAAAGAAATGTGAAGGGAGAATAGCAGGGTGAGTGGAAATTGCAAGATCAGAGAAAGCTTCAATTAGTGATGGCCCACGTGGGGGCGAGATGAAGAGTGTGAAAAATCGCTCGCGGAGCGAAGGAGGAATCGGGAGGGAAATTTGAATTGAATCGGGAGACAAGTTGATTATGATCGGTGGTGGTCGTGGCACGTGACCAAACCAACGGGAATATAAAGAAGCCAGCAAAGATGGATGCACAGAAGTGAGGGAAAAGAGGCCGGCCCACAGCCTATCCACGGTAAAACCTTCTTCAAAAGGGACATCTGGCTCCCCTGTATCTGTAAAGTCACTTAGCAACTGCCTTTTGTTTGCAATCACAGCTGGCATCTCAATCAGTTCTTGAATCAGTGGCGGCCATTCCGGATCTGTCGACATGAATAGGCGGCTTAAAGAAATAGTGATGTCATTCAGGTCGAACCACCTGTACCAATCACATTCCGGATCGTCCATTTTCCTTCTTTTGTCCTGCCTTAAAGACTCCAGGGCCTTGTAGGTAGCCAGTGGTGCAATATGACGAGCAAACTGTCTGGCGTGAACATCCTGACAATCCAGCAATGAAGTAATCATAGTCGTCTGCTCATCATTATGAATGCCACCCGTGACAAAATGTGTCTTCAATGTCCAGGTGAGTGGCTGGCGATCTGGCTTTAAAGTAGAAGTCATAAAAGCCCATGGCTCTTCTTCATTTTTACCGGGCCCTTTATAGCCCAAGCCGCCTCATACAAGCAATTTCTACGGCTTAATGGGCCTAATCCTGCCCTGACAATTGGCGCCCAGGCCCTTGCCGTCTTGATACCCCATTTTCAACAGAATGTTCCAACCAGGGGTGTTAATCATATTCTTTTTCTTCTTCCCCTTGGAAGGTAGGGGCGTCATAGCAACTGTGGTGACGGTCTCAGACGGCCTCGGTTGCGGACGAGGGACGTCCAGCACAGACAAAAGTGGCTTGTTGGCTGGCCAAATGGAAGGAACTGATGAAGCTGCATGAATATCTTCCTCTGGCAGGATCGGCATACTGGTCACCTTGATAATGCGGCCCTTGTGGGGGAATTTAATACACTGATGATTTGTAGATGGCACCGCATCAAGCTGCTGTATGTAGGGGCGGCCCAGAATGCCGTTAAATGTTGGATCCATGTCCAAGATGTGAAAATCTGCTGTTATGGAAGCTGGACCCAAACTTACTTTTAAAGTGATCATGCCTAGAGGAGGCTTCTTGGTATTATCATAGGCAGTGACCGTTATAGTGGATGGCCGAATTTGATCTTCTGGAATGCCGCACAGCTTTTAAGTGCTCGGTGGTAAAACATTGATGGATGCCCCAGTATCCACCAAACACTGCTTGACAGCCACTTTGTTGATGTCGACTGTGATACAAAGAGCATATTTTCTTGCCTGAAGAGGTGCTAGTTCATGCTCATGGAAGGTGATTGCCGGCTGACTGCTAGCAGGTGTCAAGACTGTAACTATTTGCTCGACCGGAATGTCTTCGTTGACCATGACCTTCTGCAAATATTCCTTTAAAGCCAGCTGATGAGTGGTGGACCGTTTGATCAATTCAAGAATAGAAATCCTGGCGGGAGTGCGGTCCAAGTGCTTTAACAGATCATACTGAGTCCCTGGCACTGATTCTTGTTCCTGTTCCTGCTCTTGCGGCCCCTGCACGGGCTCTAGCTCTCTCTGTGGGAAAATACGGTGGAATATCCGTCCACTGCGGAGCGGCGCCACGCCTTGACGCGCCTCTGTCGGGGCAGAAATAGGAGGAGGGTTGGAAGAAGAAGAAGGAATGTTGGTAGCAGAGACCCTGCTGGGGGAAATCAAAGGGGAATTCAATGAAAAGGATGCCCCCGTAGGAGGCACGATAGTGGTGTTTAACAAAGATGCCCCCGCGGGAGGCATGGGAGAAGTATTTGACGAAGACGCCCACGCAGGAGGCGTGGGAGAAGAGAGGGATACCCGAATGCGAGGAGCGTTAGTGGGTGGTGGAATAAGGAGAGATCGGGGCACCAAAGGTGGTTGCACTGATGGTGGAGGTACCCTTGCCGGTGGGGGAGTAGTGGTGGCGGGTGTTACCGGTGCCGACGGTGAGCGAAGCAAGAGCGACCTGGACGGCGCGGGTGTGGGATTGGTGATGGATGAAGAAGTGGCAGGTTGCGGGGGTGGCAAGCGGGTAAGAAGAGAGCGAGCCGGCAAGACCGTGGAATTGGTGGGGGTAGATGGGTTGACGGGGCGTAAAAGAGAACGTCCTGATTGAAGATTGACAGAAGAAGAAGGAGGGGTGCGCAAAAGGCGCGGAGTTTGATTTTGAGTTGGATCATGGTGAAATGCCCCGACAGAGGCGTTTTCTTCGTGCCATCCCTGCCCTCTCTCCACCTCGTAAAGAGACGTGACAGGGTTCACGTGTTGATTAGGAGCGTGCTCCGGCAATGGATTACGGACGATCCCCATATCCTGCTGGGGTGCTGGAGCTTGCTGTGGCTGAACTTGCTGCGGAGCTGGCTGCTGTTGTTATTGATTTTGCTGTTGCCGAGGAGGACTTCTTTCTTTCATGGTGGCGATGAATTGCCTCATTTCATCCCAATTAATGCCACCCTGGTCATTCAAATCATAAATATGATCTCTGAAGTGGAAACAACGATCAAGGTTGTGACCAGGGGCGCGGTGAAAAGCACAGTAACGGGATGTGTCAACATTGGCGGGCCACACCGTTCTTTCTTTTGGTAGGACGAGCAGGTTGGCGGCCATCAAAGCATTAAAAATATCAGGGAGACTCTCTGGGAGCGGGGGATAATGGGCCCTCTTGGGGCCAAGCGGTGGTCTTTGTTGTTGTTGGCCATAGTTGGTAGGCGGAGGGACTTGATGGTATTGTGGTGGTGCTGGAGGGTCGGTGCGGGGCGCTTGGCTTGGTGATGGAGCAAAAGAAGGTTGGGGTGCGAAGTGGTGTTGTGGAACGGAGGCAAAATGGGGGTTTTGCTGTGGAGGTGGCGGAGGTCGTGGGTTTGATTGGTGGTGGGGGTGGCCAACTACGCCAACCTGCTCATTTGTGACAGTGCCCTCGGTTGTGGGCCCGCTGTTGACATTTGTATTCTTTTTAAATAGCCGAGGCTTCGGCTCAAACATGCCCATGATGGGCGAGTCCTTCATTTGCGTTTGTATATAGCGAGCTCTTTCATAGAGCTCTTCCATAGTTGTCAGCCGATTCATGGCCAAAATATGCCGGAATTGAGGAGTTACGTTAGAAATAACCATTTTCACTTGCTCCTGTTCCGACAAAGTGTCCTTCAATTTCTCGGCCATAGACCGCCACCTATCAGCAAATACGATGAAGTCCTCCTCGGGCTTCATTTTCTCAGCGACTAGATCTGTAACAGAAAGGGAAGGTCCCACCCGGTCTCTGTACTTTTGCAAGAATTTTCTTTGAATAACATCAAAATCGCCGGCATCAGTTGGCTCCAGAGAATAAAACCATTCGAGGGCTGGCCCCTCAAGAGATCTCCTGAATAAGTAGGCCAGGGAGGCCTTATTGTCTTGCCAGAAGGAAGTCTCATATCGGAAATCCTTTAAATGAATGAATGGGTTGCCCATCCCATTATATCACCGAAAATTCGGCATTTCAGAAGGTGGTAAATGGAACACCAGCAACGTAGGAAGAGAAATTTCCGGAGCATTCTTAGTCGCTGTAACCTTCTTGAGCTGCTCCTCCATGCTGGCCAGCTTCTAAAGGAAGAGAGTGTTGGTATCGGGCTCGACCGGGGCCTGATTCTGAACAAAAGAATGCGGTATAGGCGTTCGTAGAATCCGAGGAGGTTGGGAAGATTGATGCCTAACCGCTGAATAGCTCGCCTGCTGGGCCGGCATGGCCGCAGTAGGCATTTGTGGACGAGAGGAGGGGGGATGCAAGACCGCCTGGTCATTAACAATCTGATGGCCACTCACGGCCGGAGGGGGATTAGAGGAAGGCGAAGGGACGGATTTCCCCTTCAAGGCGGCCTGAATGGCTTGCCGCTGGGAGTCATCCAACTGGGAGAGAGCTTGGATCAAATCTGTGACATTAATGGATGGGGAAGGGTTCCCCGAAGTGTTGGAAGATGGAACTTGAGACGAAGGGTCCGCCTCATGAATAGTGGTATCAACCACATGAATTTGTGAGTAATGAGGATGAGGAGAGAGATAGTTTCCCTCATAATAAACCGAATCTTGGAAAGGGTCACCATATTGACCAAATACATTCTCATCCTCATCATCATAAGAGTACCCGTTGCCCGACATGTTGATGATTTTACCTGAACGAAGTTTCATTCTTAAGAGAGAGAGTGTTTAATGAAGGAACTATCACAAAATATTTAATCCAAACAAAGCAATCAAATCACCCAACTATGTTTATGCAAACAAGGTTGGCAAGAAACGCAAGATTTTAATGTTTGATGTTTGAATTAGAGTGGATTATTTGCGAAAGTTCACTCTTTTGCCAAATAAGACCTAGTTTGATCCAAGTGTAACCTCCGGGTCAACTAAGTTTTTCTCTCTCTTTAACAACGCATAGGTTCTCTAAACTCCAGGTACTTCAAGGGTACAACCAGCCCAGCGTCCGTGAGGGAATCCACGGGTGCGGGGACTTATGGAGGTCTTGGAAAAGGGATTTCCGGTCCAAAGAGACGGAATGCTCAATGGAGGGTCATCCCGATTCCAAGAAGGGTGTGTGGATCCTAGGGTAGAGAGAGGTCTCTCAACCAAGCCAACAAACAAAATAATCCAAGCAGCAATATAATATCAAGACAGATGCCAAGCAATGAATAAGAACTAAACACAGGAAGCAGTGTCTGTGAAAAAGAAACAGTAAAGAAACGACCTGGGAAAGGTCATTTTCACAGCAGGAGGAAAGACACGCCCTGTGGTAGGTCGTGACCAAAGGAAGACACGACAGCGTGGCTGTCGTTAAACTCTGTGAGGGGCTCACAGACGATAGGAAAACACGCCTTAGGTGAGGCGTTATAAAGAAAGGACGCCTCGACAGGAGGGCGTCAAAAATCAGAGAAACGCCCTGATGAAAGGCGCTGATAAGAAATAAAACGCCCCGGAGGGGGGCGTTAATCCACAGACAATATAATAAGCATGTAGCAGACAGCAGTTATGATAAAAGACGCCCTGGAAATGGGCGTTAATCAACGAAACACGTCCCTGTGAGGGGCGTTAAATAGTAGACGGTATAATGAGCAAACAAACGACAGCAGATGCAATAAACATACGCCCTGAAAGGGGGCGTTAATCAATAAAACACGTCCCTGTGAGGGGCGTTAAATCAAAAGACGCCCTTATGGAAGGCGTTGATAAGCAACAATTGACTGATCCGGGAAGTGTGCAGGGTGCACAGTGGAGGGTGCCCGAGGGGCACAAGGGAAAGGGTACCGAGGGTACCGAGGGGAAAGGGCACGCGAGGGTGCCTAAGGGGAAAGGACACATGAGGGTGTCAAGGGGAAAGGGCACGCGAGGGTGCCAATGGGGAAAGGGCACACGAGGGTGCCAATGGGGAAAGGACACGCGAGGGTGCCAAAGGAGATGGTAATCAATAAAGAAAACAGTGGATGTCCCACCGTGATCGCCAATTTGTAGATCGGATTAAAATCCACACTTAGGAATTAAATATAACAATGAATAAACAATGCAGAAGATGCAATAAAAATAGCACGAGGTGCTAATGTGGAGATGATGTGATCGCCAGAGAGGCGAGGGTCTCAAGAGGAGATGAGAACGGGGAAGGGATCGCAATTACCTGGTGGAAATGGAAACGCAGGATGATGTAGAGTTACTTCCTCCTTCTTCAATCGGCCGGCCGATGAGAAGGGTTCTCTTCTTTGATTACCTTGTAAAAAAAAGGACAACGAAAACAAGCAAAGAAGAAAGGATCAGTCAAAGCGCTATAGTATCAATCCCAAATAGAATATGTAATAAGAAGAGGACATCAACGTGCGCACCTCCTTTTTTTTGTTGTTTTTAAACCCCTTAAGAAGACTTAAGGGAAGGGAAAGTATGATGATAAAAAAAAGGATGCAACAAGATGTGAACAAATGCGAAGGGTGAACAGATATGAAGAATGGAGGGATGATGGTATACCTAAGACACGAACGAAGTAAAACAAAACAGATAAATAGATGAAAACCCTGCTGTCCCTGACGACAGTAAAGGGAAAACCGAATGAATATGTTGATGGAAGTAGATGGATGAAGCACTGGATGCAACCCAACGGAGGATGCAGAGGGGAAGCAGCAAAGGATGAAGAGGACTCTGCTCGTGACCTGCAATGGGTGTTCTGGATGTTCAACCTTCTGAGTGCTTAACCTTCAACACGATCGATGAAGACTTCATTTTATAGTGCTTCAATCGGATGTGATCAAACCAAGGAAAGATAAGAACGGGCAATGAGGCATCCAGGGAAGGATCAAGATCGAGCAAGAGTCCCATGGATGGTAGGGAACTGTGAGGGAAAGATGGAAAAAGGAAGGACTCTGGGGTGAAACACGACTCATGCCAGGGCGTCGATTTATGAATTGACGACCTGCCACAGGACGTTTCTTGAAACACGACCTAGGAAAGGCCGTTTCTTCCTGGATTTAATTTTGGAAATAAAACTTTCTTTGTTTAAAAATTAAGGGAACACGCCTGAGGTAACGGCGTTGATTAAAAACACGCCCTGAGGAAGGACGTTACTCAAAAAAGCTTTTTATTTTGAAAGTAGATAATTCCAGAAATTAACGGATAATACCAGGAATTGACGCCCTCACTTATGGTCGTCTCTTCTTTTGAAAACGCCCTATGACAGGTCGCTACTTTGAAAATAACGCCCTTCTTCAGGTCGTGAATCACGAAAATGCAGGAAAAATGCATAAAACTCACAAAAATAGAAAAACTTCATTTTATAGGAATATTGAAGTCCACTTGGGGCGTTTATATAATGACATGAGATTTGATCAACATAACGTCAATTTTGGCGTGTCTACAGCAGCCTGACAAGTTAGGTCGACCTATCTTCACCCCTGTGTCGACCTAGCCTCAGACACTCATCTTTGTAATTATCCATCTTAAAACCTTTCTGTAAGGCATATCCTGAGAGGGAGTTTCACTGCCAAAATTCCATGCTCAATCAGACTTGTGTATGTTTGCACACTGTCTCCCATTCTCTTGAATTAACTCCTTGAAAAACTCAGATTTCGAGGGGGGGCACACCTATCCAAGGCTAACTTAGTCCATACACTCAGGCGGAGCTTTCTCTGAACATTCTCCACTATGAGCTCATTGTATGTTCTTTCAGACCAATCCTAAATTAGCTAATGATTTGAAGTATATAAGCTCTAAATCTGGGTTTAAGGGTCTTGAAAATAAACATTTCAGCGTATGGAATAGAATTAAAACATATTCGAATGACTTGTACCCTTACCTCTTCCTGAGATCTGAACACTGGAAGTATTAAGGCCTCCTTTGGTTAAGAATTTCTGAACTGAGTATTGTCTTTAAATATTCAAATGAACTGATGAATTGCAAGGGAAAAGGCCTAAAGAGTGGAAATGAAGTTGCAGAGCAATGACTTGGATTGGCTGAGAAAACATAGACCCTTCACCCAAGAAGTGATGGGTACTACGTCATGAAGCATAAGTCCAGTTAACTCTGTTTAAAGATTTTAGAAAAACAAAACTTAAGGCAGAGCAATGGCTAAAGCTCATTGAGAAACCATGTCCCTTCACCCAAGAAGTGATGTGGACTGTGTCATGATATGACAAGTCACCTCTGTTCAAATTGAGACACGATAGTTAGAGAAATTCTGAGTAATCGGGGACTCTGGCATCTAATCAATGTGTCTCCTCATGCCAAAGAAATGAACTAAACTTGAATGTCCTTGAAACATTGTGGAAAATGTAAAATCTGTGAAAAATAAAATGTGTTTATCAATTGGTATCTTGTTTAGACTTAACAGTGGTGTTTAATACCAGTCTAAAGGCTAAAATTGGAATGTAACTCTAAAAGCTGACCCTAAAATGAATTTTGCACCTTTGCAATGTTTATCTTCAATACTTGTTTAAATTTTTTTCTAGGGCTACCTCATGAAATCTGTGCATAAGATGGAAAGGAATGAGGGCAAGGTATGTAATCTTGAGGATTTTGTTTTAGCTCTATTAAATATACTAGCACATGTTTTCAGGGTTATTACACTCAGATTTTGGGCTTATAACCTTTTGAACCATTAATGCGAATATTGGTCTTGATACTATAAAAGGAGAATGTTAATCCTTCTGACTTAGAAAACCCTGCAATAAGTACTCTGTCATCACTTCTATTTCAGTCCGTTGGGCCTTCTAATTTTCACTACATCACTACCTTTTCTTTCATCTTGCATATCTGTAGATCATTTTCTAGCACTTCCTTGCATTGCATAGGAAACTCAAAAACAAAACATATGAAAAATAGGAATTCATAAAAATCAAAAAAGTTGAAAGATAGTGCGTGGCTGCACTTTGGTCTGCATATGACACTTACTTGGTTGGCTGCTCATAGCTTTGCTCAGAACATTCATGCTCACAGTTAGATTGCATTTCTTAAATTTGCATAATCTGATCAATAACTTCTCAATCATCTCCTATGGTATCAATCAAAAGGGACCCAACAATTGCTACTGTCTGCATTATCTTCAATTGTTCCCTGCTAATTGATTTCCACTGCTTTACATCTATCTTTGAATGTGACAGATTGCTTTGCCTTGTTGACAAATCTTATCTCTGCTCATCTCCTACCTCTTTATTTGGTATCAAACCATGTCCACTTTGCTGATGGCAAAGAGGGAGAAGTTTTGAGATGAGTCATTATTGCCTAATTCATGATTGTATTCCTTTTTGAAATGACTCATAATAAACTCGTAATGACTCATAGTTGCCATCATCAAAAAGGGAGAGAATGTTGGTCATGTGTGGAACATGTTTGATTCTATTGTTTTGATGATGTCTGACTATGACTCATTGATGAGTCTTATTTGTATTTGATGATGTCAATGTTCATGTTGTTGCATAGATCAAAGAGTCAGCACTGGCATGTGAATGGCCTCATGTAGATAAGCAATACATGATACAATACAGCAATGTAATAGGAAATGGCCATGCAAGCAAGAAGTTCTATTCATACTTAATCATAGGAGCAAAGGGGCTTAACTCTATTGAAATAAAGTTGAAAGTGATTGGGAAAACAATAAAGGACGTGGAGCTATGGTTCTGTTGATATGAGGCTGAAAATAAGTTGAAAGAACATCAAAGGACAAGGAGCTTGCATATGATGGAACTTAGTTGCCAAGGTTGAAAGTAACTCAAGATGCAAAGGTAGAATTTAGCTTAGAATTGCAAGTTCAAGAGAGCTGCTCCGACCTCGTCTCACGTTGCTCCAACATCAGCTTCAAAGGAGTGGGCAACTTCTTAAGATAGGTTGACCTCACCTATCAGTAGGTTGACCTCATGTGTCTTCCAGAGACTATTATACTGGCAGTTTTCTTAAGGCAGGTGGACCTCACCTATCAGCAGGTCGACCTCATGTGTCTTTCAAAGACTATTCTACTAGCAGTTTTCTTAACATAGGTCGACACTACTGTTACAGTAGGTCAACCTCATGTGCCTTCCAGAGACTGTTATACTGGCAATTTTCTTAAGACATGTCAACACCACTTTTACAGCAGGTCGACCTCATGGTGCTTCCAGAAGTCGTTGAAGATAGGATTTTACAAAGCAGTGTCGACCTCACTATCTTAGCAGGTCGACCTCATGGTGCTTCCAGAAGCCGTTGAAGATAGGATTTTACAAAGCAGTGTCAACCTCACTATCTCAGCAGGTCGACCTCATGGTGCTTCCAGAAGCCGTTGAAGACAGGATTTTACAAAGAAATGTCGACCTCACTATCTCAGTAGGTCAACCACATGGTGCTTTCAGAAGCCGTTATAAAAGGGATTCTTCAAAGCCGCGTCAGCCTCACCTTCAAAGTAGGTCGACCTCATTGAAGGAAAACTCAAAGTACTCTGTCAAATCTATACTTTTCAAAAATCGTACTGAGAGCATTAATAGCAGATGCAAACCTCCTAAATCACCTCTTTTGAAGTCTGGAAGAGGATCCTAGGTCATAACTTCTGCCATTACATAATGAGGGGTCAGAACATCTTCATGGAAAAGATTTGGTCAGCCACCAAACCTGAAAATGACCTTTCTCTGCTATCCTATCTCCTGGAGGCTGTCAATGATAGGGTGCAAGGCCCAGATACAGAGGGGGGGGGTGAATGTATCCCTCTTCAAATATTGCCTAATAAAATCTCTAATGCTCAGATATGCGGAATTAAAAAAACTGTTGCAGAAATAAACTGAGAATACTTAGAAGGATCAAAGCAAGACAACAATTCAATTAGCCCTCACACGATCCTAAGCAAGCATCTAATGAGCGCAACAATGAAAAGAACACATAAGGAAAATCAAACCACAAGTGAACACCAGGATTTTTTAGGTGGTTCGGTCCACAGACCTACGTCCACCCCTCACTCAAAATCGGAGTGAGGCTTCCACTAGCAAGGCTAGAACAGCAGACTCAGTCTGCAACAATTGTTGCCAAACAGCTTGACAAACCGAGGGAAACAAATCCCTCAACCCAAGCTCTGCAACACACAGAAGCTTGACACCTGGACTTTCTACCCACAAGACCAGAACCGGAGACGAATCTCCCTTCCTCCAAACCGGAGGGGAACTTCTAGTGACAGCCCGTCACTGGCAAACCAGAGATCACAGATCTCTCTTCCTCTGCGAACCCAGAGGGAACCCACAAGTGACTCTCAGCCACTTGCAACCCAGAGGTCTCGGACCTCTCTTCCTCTACACCAGAGGGAAACACTGATGACACACAGTCACCAGCAAACCGGAGAAACAACTCTCCCTTATCCTGAGACCACAGGAGGAACCCCAATCCCAAAACAAGGGAATCGGAAGAACAATGATCAGATGAAAGGAAAAAACAATAAATCAAAACTCAGCGACTGAAAGCTGGAAAATGAAGTGGACAAAAGCTCTCGCAGGAGAAAACTGGATTGGATCTGATCCAAAGTCCAGTGAAGACAACGAAGCTTCTCTTCATCTTCACGAGCTCTCTACCTCTCTCTTCCTACAAGCTCTCTCTTCCCTTTTTCTTCTTTAGCTTTCACACTCTGCTTTTCTCTTCTTCTTCTTTTCTTTCTTCTGCTCTCTGCTAGCTCTTTCTCTTCTATCTGCTTCTTCGATCACTCTCTTGCTCTCTCATTATTTTTCGATCCCTTCTTCTAATGGAGGAAGCATCGTATTTATAGCAGCAGCAATTAGGGCGTATGCAGGGGTTGTGCCCTCTTTGTCCTCGGATCACGTGCCAGGTGTCAACCTCAGATCACGTGCCCAGACATCAGCTTGAAACAATCTGAAATAGGAGAAAAATGAATGTATTGAGTTAGTTCAGGATTTTAACTAAGTGTGTACAGACATGATGCAGCATCGAGTGTATATACTTGAAGTGAATGCAATGCAGACACAAGAGTGTATAGACTTGACGTGAATGCGATGCAGACACAAGGAGTGTATAGACTTGAAGCTTGATAACAAGTGTATAGACATGACACAATGGAGTGTATAGACTTGAAGCTTGATAACGAGTGTATAGACATGAAACAATGGAGTGTATAGACTTGAATGCTTAGAAAGAAATGTATAGACTTCGTCTTGAAGGGGATGCACATATGCATACTTAACATGGATTGAAAGACTAAATCATGAGCAGAGCATGTATAGACTTGCTGAACATCAGCATAATCATATCAGCAGTGAATGTGCAGACATTGTATTAAAGGATGCACAATAGAATGAAAGTATGCACATTGAATGCATGAGATGCTCAGACAAGCTGTCACCGAATGTACAGACTTTGTCTTAGTGTTTATGCATGAGTCTGTCAACGAATGTACAGACTTTCTATGCTGCATGCACAAGACGCTAAGACAGACGCTGTATAGACTTGACAAAGCATGGACTATCCACATAGACGCAACAAGACTCTGTGAGCGCCAAGCCGATGTACAGACTTTGCGAGCGCCAAGTCGATGTACAGACTTTGCGAGCGCCAGGACCATGTACAGGCTTTGCGAGCACCAGGACCATGTACATACTTAGTGCAAACGGGATGTGCAGACTTTGTATCATGCAATGAAGCAATGTATAGACTTAGACGTTTATGTGCATGACAAAGCAATGTACAGACTTGCTGTGAAGAACACTGCCCAAATGCAGTGTATGGACTTAGAATGCATGAGACAACAGTGAAGAGTTGTGAAATGATGCACACGATGTACAAACTTTATTCATGCAAGCAAGACAGCGAGCATGCATCGACTTTCATGAACACAAGATGTGCATACTTAGTAGCATGCAATGTACAGACTCGAAGTGAATGCATGAAGAAGCAATGTATAGACTTGACGTTCAAGACACTGTATATGCATGAACAATGTACAGACTTTGTCATGATGCAATGTATAGATTTGCATGAGACACTGCATGAGACGCTGCATGAGTCGCTGCAATGTATAGACTTTAAAGCTTAAGAGAGACGGTGGATGTACAGACTTTAAGGCTTAACTAAGACGGTGGATGTACATACTTTAAGGCTTAACTGAGACGGTGGATGTATAGACTTCATGTCCAAATGAGATGCCAAGAGAGACGGACGGCTGTACAGACTTGAGAGTGCACGATGTACAGACTTGAAGAAATGCATACTACAGTGCAATGTATAGACTTAGTGTAATGCAAAGGCTGTATAGACTTAGCGTGCGATGCAAAGGCTGTATAGACTTACTCATGGATAATGCACAACGAATGTATAGACTTGCTGTAAGGAATGTGCAGACTTGGTGGAACTGAGCGTAGATGCAAGACTATGGCATGTACAGACTGTGTGTGGCCTTATGCAAAGACAATGTACTGACTTAAGCTCGTGCAATGCAGTGTACAGACTTGATGAACAATGCAACAGACTCTGTACAGACTTTGACGAACTATCAATAGATGCATGTATAGACTGTGCAGACAGATGGATGTACAGACTTGGGCTGTACAGACTTCGACTGATGCATGCACTGTATGGACTTGCCACCAATGTACAGACTCAATGCAAGCAGCCTTACGATGTATAGACTCTGTTAATGCACTGAAGCACGAACTGTGCACATGAATGAAGACCACTGTGTAGACTTGTGTGTGCATGCTGCAATGAAATGTGTAGACTGTACAGACTTGCCGAATGCAATGTTCACACGACTAGACGATGTACAAACTTGAGCTAAACGATGCATGCGACAATGTATAGACTTAACGATGCAAGCGATGTATAGACTTTTCCAGACGATGTTCAGACTAGATTGTAATGTGTAGACTTGGAAAAAGCATGAAGATAATAGCAGAGAGTTTATGGACTTGCTGTATGCATGAACTACCCTGTACAGTTCATATGCCCAAAGTAGAACAGTCATTCAGACACAGATTCATGATATGCTATCATCAAAATCATGGAGATCAGAATCATGTCATAGATGTTCAGATAACTCATAGTGTTTGCTATCATCAAAATCACAGGGGCACAACAATCTCCCCCTTTTTGATGATGGCAACACTATGAGTCACACTGACTCATGTCAAACTATTCTCCCCCTTTGACTTCATTAAAAAGAAAAATAGTTTGAGATGAGAGATACAAGCATACATGATATGAAAAAGAAAATACTCCCCCTTTGACTCAGTCATTTAGACATGAAAGACATAGAGGCAGTTAAACAATGAAGCACAAATCAAGTCTATGATGCAGCTGTATGCTCTCCTATACCAGCCAGATAAAATCATGCACAACATGTGAAGGATAGCCAAGAAATGACAAGCAGGTTAATCTCCCCCTTAAAGCCAGAAAAGAGTTGAGGTATGTCTAGAGGTGATAAGCATCTATCAGCAAAAACACATGGGCAACACAATATCAGAAGCAATTAAAACAATTCTCCCCCTTAGGCAAACAACTTATGCAGACATGCATATGCAACAAATACTCCCCATTTGACATGGCAGAAGGTAGAGAGCTAATGCAGACAAACAACATAATCAGACACACTTGACCAGAGAATTCTTCCCTTATGATCCATGATGTAAGAGTAAACTACAAGGATGAACTTTGGTTATCCAAAGGCTGCAAGTTAACAGTTATACTGAGAGTTGTGCCTCACATAAATGAGAACCAATGTCAATCAAAGCACAGTGATAGAGAGCAATAGGATGAACAGATTCAGCAAATAGTGAAAATTGAGATATAGAACTTTTCAGCATGATACCAACTTCATAAAACAGAATTTAAGTCTTAGATTCCTCCATTATAAAAGCTTATGAATCCTTGATTGTCAGATATGATTTAAGAATGATGTAAACCGAGTTTTTTTTTCAAAAAGAAATGGTACTCATATCTGAACCAGCTCTTAATAAAAAGGAACTACAAGCTCATATAAAATTCTAGTTCAACCAACTTCCATCTTACTTAGTTTACTTTCCATGACTGCTTCAAGAGATACATGAGTGAATGCATCTGAATTTTAATTGTTCTTTCAGAATTTGATTTGCACTTGTTCATATTTTTCTCCCTTTTTTTAAATGAACAATTTTAGTTTATCAACACCTTTTGACGTGGGGAGACACCTTGATCAGAGGCCAGAATCCCCAGTTACTCAGTGTGACAACCGTATTGCTTCTCCCATTTTAGAGAACAGAGATAGCATTAAAAATATCTTTGGCATGAGGATACACCTTGATCAGAGGCCAGAATCCCCAGTTACTCAATACAACCATGCCATTGCTCTGCCATATTCTTACAGTAGTTTCCAATCATCTCTTTAAACAGAGTTAACCATGGTACTTCATGACACAATCCTTTGGACATGTTTTTCAGTAACCACAGTCATTGCTCTGTCCATACTTTTTTTTTTCAGAATGGATTCAGAACAAGTTAGGTGTTTAAGAACAACTACATACACTATATATCTCAGTCAACGTAGACATGGACTTCAACTTTTCAGATTTCAGATAGTCTTACATGAATTTACATGAAGCAGACAGTTAAGGTTTGTTAAGAGGTTGAATCAGATATTTTCAAGTTCTTTGAGTCCAAACAAGAGTACATAAGACTTAAACCAATTCCAGTTAACAAATTTTCTTAAGCATGTATAATGGAAGGTTCTTCATTAAAGATGTTCTAACTTTTATGAAGTAGTATTCAGGCTGAAGGTTTACTTCATATCTCGGCTCATTAATTCAAGTGAGCTGACTGATATTTCAAAAAATAGCATGGATTCTGAAAAATTGCAGCAGGGAGATTGCTCTTGAGCAAAGTAGTTCAGAGTTGACAGATGAGGTATAAATTCAGGTTATGAATGCTTCAGAATCAGTCAAGAGAGATCTTTTGATGATGGAATCACTAACACTACAGATATGACAAGATGAATCAGATAGATGGACAGGAAGAGTTCAGACAAAGACACAACTGAAAAGATTAAGCATGCTCCCCCTGTCTATATGCAGTGAGACACTTCCTCCCCCCCTTTTTTATATTTTTCAAAATAAGTGATATGCTATGCAATGACTCCCCCTAACTAAAAGCACTGAATCATCCTATATGTCATGAAGACAATGCATGAGACTAGACAGACTCCCCCTCATATTGTGCAATGTTTGCAATGAAGGCTGAACATATGATTTTGTGACTCAAGCTCATTCAGACTGCCCTATTAAGTGAAATGACCCATGGTACTAGGCGGAGGACTTGGTCTAAAGACCACCTCACACACAGCAAGCACTTCCAGACAGATTTCACCTGCCTTTTAGTAGCTTACCATTTAATATACCATAGTGGTCATGCATGACAATGCAATACCAAAAGTCTAAGTGCATCAGCTTTTTCAATGGCTGCAAATGCAAATTCAGACAATCATGTGAAATTCAGATGTTTGCAGAGAATTCTTAATCAGGCAATGTCCATCAACAGAGTTGAGTGTAAAACATACACTTTGGATGAGGAGAGTTCAGATAATTCAAATTTGACAATGCAGATGATGAATGAATATGCAAAAATAGATTTAAAATGCTATGCAGTAAATCTAAGAACAGGAAGTGCAAGGAATTTACCTGAAGGGTTCAGAAAGGGGTTTTCTTTTGAGTGCCTTGGTTTATTCCCCAACTTATTTTCAATCCAAGGCACACCTGCAAAATAAGGTTTATTTTGCACAAACATGTACCCAAGCAGTCTTGGGTCCTGAAATGACAGTGATGCCTTTGAATGGCATTCTCAAGCTTTTCTGGGCAACTAGAACATCAATTTTTATTATCGAACAATTATTCATAGAATGCCCAAAGCCACCACAATAACGACATGAAACAACATGTTTTGTGTTCTTGATGTGCACATTAGCATAATCATGAAACCTATGTGCTCGTGAATGAAATTCTCTGATGTTTACATGAGCATTTTGTTGTGCCCCTGTGGTTTTGATGATGGTTTTGTTAATTGATTGTTGGTGTGAGTTAATCAAATGTTCAGTCATCCTGCTGCTCAATTTAGAGTCATTCTTGATGATCAGTCATGCTACATGTTAAACTGATGCATAAAGCATTCATTGCTGTGGTTTTAATGATTTATCTGGTTTTGATGATTGGTGTTTGATGGTAATCATTGTGAGTCATCCTGATGAGATGTTCATTCAGGACTCATATGCTCATTCAGTTTATCTGCTGACATTGTGCTTTGATGATAGCTTCATGATTGTGATTTGTATATCATCTGGAGAATGCACGTGTATGACTGATATATTGTGTGTGTTAGACTTCTGGTATGTGCATGATCTATACATCACCTTCAATCTACAAGTCTATACATTAGACTGTTCTTCAAAGTCTGTACATCAGACTGTACATCGTCTTCGTGCTGTCTCTGTACTTGAGTCTTCATGTTGTTTCCCCTCACTAACACGAAAAGATCTTGTGTCGTCTGAGCTTACAACACTTCGTGTTGATTTCCATACTTTACAAGAAAAAAGCTGCTAAGAGGTAATACTTCGTGTGTCCGTACTGTTTCTGTCTTCGTGTTGGTTTCCCTGAACCTCATGTCATTCTTGCTTCGTGTCCACACCTCGTGTCAGTGTCTGTCTTCGCCTTTGTGTTAAATTCAGCTCGTGTCGTTTTCATCTTCGAGTTGTTCTTCTACTTCCACCATTTCATCACGTGTCGAGATAACCGTGTTGTCTTTCACTTCGTGCAGCCTATGTGACTGTGTTGTCCCCATGTCATCCTTAGTTCATGTCGTGCTTGTGTATTTCTGTCTTCGAGTCATTTTTCGCTGGATCTTTATGTCGGTCTAGGTTCAAGTGTCGTTTCACTTTCGTGTCGTTCTCCTTGCTGTCTATCTCCTCGTGGTGTTTTCACAATTATGTCTTCGTGTTAGTTTTTATGTTTTTGTCTTCGTGTTGTTTTCTCTTTAGACTTCGTGTCCTTCTCGCCTTGACCACACTCCGTGTCAACTCTTTTCCGTGGTCGTGTTGTTCTTCCTATACCTCGTGTCCTTTTATTTTTGTAACCACACTTCGTGTCGGTTTTACTTCTCTATGTCTCCGTGTTGCTTTTTGTATTCGTAACTTCGTAGTGTTTGTTGTTACAGTAACACTTCGTGTCGTTATTGATTTACTTCGTGTTGTTTTCTTTCTACCTCGTGTCGTTCTCTTTGTAGTATCTGTTTTGTCACCTTTGGACTTCGTGTCGTTTGTCTTGTGACCTCGTGTCATTTTTGTTCTGTAACCACACTTCGTGTTGGTTACTGTTCTTCTTGTGACTTCGTGTCATGTTTCCAGACCTCGTGTCGTTTTCGTGTCATGTTTTCACACTTCGTGTCGTTCATGTTTCGTAACCACACTTCGTGTTGGTTACTGTCGTTCTTGTGACTTTGTGTCGTGTCTCCCAGACCTCGTGTCATTTTCACTCCGTGTCAACTTCATCTTAGTGTTGTTTTCATCTTCGTGTCGTTTTTCACTCCGTGTCGATTTCAGTTTTTGTCTTCGTGTTGATTTCAACCCATGTCAATTACTGTTTCATCTTTGTGTTGTTTTCATTCCGTGTCATTTTTTGTTCCACTGCGTGCAGAACATTGCAGCACCTCGTGTTGCTTTCTGTGCCACCACCTTGTGTCACTCTCTTCATTGTGTCTGTTCTGTCACAGTATACCTCGTGTCGTTTTCTGTGTGAACCTCGTGTCGCTTCTCTCTGTCTTCTAGTTGCATCTCGTGTCATCTTCCTTGTTGTGTTAGCCTTGTTCGTTGTATCACAGTTCGTTCACTTCCAACCTCGTGAAGTAGTCACCCTGTGTTGACATTACATACCTCGTGCGCCTTAGCTTTAAATAAGCATGCAGCGAACTCTGATTGATTAATGGTGTTAATCTCATTACAGGTCCGAGGAAGAACATTTCAGACACCTGGGCTGCACGTGATCCAAGACAAGAGGAACAAAATGCAATGAAGGCACGTGGCAAGAAAGTTCTGGATCAAGCGTGGGAGGCACACGCGTCTTGTGCCCTATCCACCTGCTGCTGATGCTATATAAGGAAGCCTTCGTCCACAGATGAAGCTTGATCGAGCTGGCGTGAAGAAAAGCTCATACAGAGAGCCACGATCCAGATAGAAAAAGAAAAGAGAAAGAAGAAGAGCAGAAGGAGAAGAAGAGAGGTAGAGAGCTCGAGAAGAGTGTGAAGAGAAGAAGAAGCAGAGAGTGAGAGAAGAGCAGAAGAAAGAGAAAGAAAGATAGAGAGTGAGCGAGAGAGCTCGTGGAGAAGAAGGAAGATCTTACCTGAAGATCCGTCTACTGGACCGTGGATCAAATCCAGGCCAGTCAGCTCCGTTGAGAGCCACATTGTGCATTTCATTTTTCAGCTTTCTGTTTTGCTGAAGTCATTCTCGTTTATTATTTTTCCTTTGTTTTCTGGTTTGCTGTGTTTCCGATACTCTGTAGAGAGGTCGGGGTTCCTCCTGTTAGTTCAGGAGAAGGGAGATTGATACCTCCGGTTGCAAGCAGCAGGTGGGCTGCTTGTGGGTTCCCTCCGGGTTGGAGGAAGGGAGATTTATCTCCGGTTGTGCTTCCCTCTGGGGTTCAGAGGAAGAGAGACTTGGGTCTCTAGGTTTCCCTCCGGGTTGGAGGAAGGGAGACTTGTCTCCGGTTCTGGGCTTGTGGATTCAAGTCCAGGGGTTCCCTCCAGGTCTGGAGGAAGAGAGACCGTGTGTCTCTGGTTTGCTAGTGACTGGTGTCACTAGTGGTTCCCTTCGGTTGGGAGGAAGAGGGGAGGCTGTTCCCCTGGTCAAGCTGTTTGGCAGCATTTGTTGCAGACTGAGTCTGCTGTTTCTAGCGTGAGCTAGTGGAAGCCACACTCGGTTTGAGTGTGGGGTGGATGTAGGTCTGGAGGACCGAACCACCTAAAAATCCTCTGTGCAGTGGTCTGATTTCTCTATATGTTTTGCTTCCGCTAGATGTTTGCATAGGGGCGCTCCAAGTGGTTGATCAGATCTTGTTCTGAGTGTTTTATCCGTTGAGTGAGCGAAAGTTTATTTGAGTGGAAGAATGGTGCTACTGCTAATTAGTCTTTCAGATTTGATACATCTGTCTAGTTAGCACTCTAGATTGTTAGTGAGCATCATAACCTTTTAATTGGGTAAAGGTTTTTAAAGGGTTATATTCATTCACCCCCCCTCTGAATACTGCACCTAACCTAACAATTGGTATCAGAGCGGTGTCTGCATACAAGGTCCAGCGACCTGCAGATCGATCTTGCGGTCTTAGGTGCTAATTTGCTTTTAGTGCATCAATATTCCTGTTGCATTAATCTGTTGTGCTGTCATGGCTCATCCCCCACTATTCAGTAGTTCAAATATTCAATTCTGGCTATATCGTATGCACAAGCATGTTAACTCTATTAATCCACAATTGTGGAAGATTATCTCTCACCGTCCACATGAACTTCCTGAGGATAAGTCTAAGTGGACTCATGTTCACAAATTAAAAAATGATGATAATGTGAGAGCTCTAAATTTAATGAAGGCTGCAATCGGTTCTGATGATTTTCCTTCCTTCTCAGATTGTAGCACTGCAAAGGAAATGTTTGATAGAGTGACTACAATACACGTGGAACAGGGAGAAGAATGTCTCATGGCAAGAAGGAGTGATCAATCAGATGAGTCCTCATCCCAGGTAACCTCTGAGACCGAGGATACTAGCCATGATGAGTTAATTGCCATGCATGAGCATCTTCTAGATAAATATGAAAGAGTCAAATCAGGAAAGAGAAAATTAAGAAAAGAGAAAAATGCTGAAATCACATGTCTAAAGGCTGAAAATGAAAATCTAAAATCTGAACTGAAATTGAAAGAAGAATTTGAAAATAAGATGATTGAAGAAAATTCTCATCTAAAAGATCAAAATAAAAGGCTAATGGCTCTTAATACTGTCTTTTCTGAAAAATGGTTGTCATTTGAAAAAGAAAAATCTGCTGATAAGGAAATTCAATCTGAGAATGAATTGAAACTGAAACAGGAACTAGAAATAGTTAAAAATTTGAATGATGTCATGCAGAGACAAATTATCACATGTGAGGAAGACATAACTAATTCAGAACTCAAAATTTGTTCTCTCCAATCTGAAATAAGTAAACTTGTTCGTTCCATGTCTAAATCTAACAAGGGAAAAGAGAAAATGAATACTCCTTTGTGTGATAACGCCAGTAAATCAAGTGGAGAGCAAGGATGCAAATCCCAAATTGAAAAATCTGTTAAGAAAAAGTTGTACACTACTTTTGTTCGCAGCTCTGACATTGCAAGCTGCTCTGGGCCTCCTAAAACAACTACATCATCTGTTTTCCAATTCAAGGCCCAGAAAAATGAAGAACAAATAAAAGTTGTGAACAAGGGTAAACAAATGAGCAAAAATGGTAAGAAAAACAAGGATAAACATGTCCCTACTTGTGTCTTTAAATCTACTACCTATATTGCATCTGATGACTCAATGCATACTGCTCATAGCTCAATTAATTATCCGGATGGATCTGATAAGAGTGTTTCATGCCATTATTGTGGCAAGGTAGGCCATGTAATGGATGACTGTAGATCGTTGATTGAAGATGGACATGCAAGTGAAACAGTGCATTCGAGAAATTCATTTGGTAAAAATCATGCCACTAGGAAGTCTGATACATCTTGTCATTACTGTGGTAGGCATGGTCATTTCATGGATGCCTGTCTCATCATGAAACAAGATGATAAAATGCATGCTAGGTCGTCTGTTCATCATCACCCCAAAAGAAACATGTATGCTTCAAACCAACACATCATTTGTTATAATTGTAACAAACGTGGTCATAAAGCTGTTGAGTGTTGGTTTAGGACTTCATGGGGATATAATGGTTCAAGAGGTAAGCACCCAAGGTGTTTTGAATGTGGCAAGTGTGGGCATGCAGTCAAGAACTGCTGGTATGCTCAGGGAAAACATTTTAATTCCAAATTTGATAAATTCCCTGAAAATAGAAATTGTCTTGGCAGAAATAAATCTATTTTTAAGGAAAAGATTCCTGCATGTATTAACTATGGGAAGCCAGGTCACAGGGCTACAACCTGTTGGCTGGCAGGATACCAAAGCCAAACTGGTTTTGCTAAACAGAATTTTCATTCTGTTAACAGAAAATCTCATGTGTATGCACATAGAATTTATGCTAACAAGTATGTACATAAATCAGATTTGAAAACTGCTGTCTCTTGCCATCATTATGGCAAATCTGGACATTTGATGGATAGTCATCCTCTGATGAAATTTAATGGCTATCAAGTTAAAAATGTGCTGAGAAAACCTGCTAGGAGTGATAATGTCATGTCAGGACCCAAGACTTCTTGGGTACCTATTTGTGCAAAATAAACTTTGTTTTGCAGGTGTGCCTTGGGACTGGAATAAAAGGGGTAATGATCCAAGGCACTCAAGAATGAAAGCCCCACTCCCACACTGTTCAGGTAATCTCTCTGCATTTCTCATTTTGAAATTAATTGCATATCTGATTTGATGTATTCTTGCAAATCTGCCACTTGTAGTTGTTTGATAATTGTTGAAATGCATAAACTCTGAAAACAAATTGCATTCTGAAAAAATCAAAACTGCATATGTATGAGGCTTGAAATTTGTCTGATGCATTGCTCATTAAAAATCTGTCCATTGCATTCTGAAAAATCTGATTAGCTGAAATTCGATCCATGCATGTTGCCCATGTTTAATTATCATGGTTGACCACAATGGTATATAAATGGTAAGGTATCAAAAGGCAGGGAAGTCTGTCTGGAGGTTCTTACTATGTGTGAGATGGTCTTTTAGACCAAGTGCTCCGCCTAGTACCATGGGTCACCTTGCTGGTTAGGACAGTCTGAATATGCATGAATCAAAATCATATGTTCAGTTTTCAGTGCAAACATTGCATGCTTTCAGGGGGAGTTAAGTGCATGTCCTTGCATAGCATTCAGTGTTGAGTCTTTGCATGCATATAGTTAATTGCATTGCATTTTACTGCATTGAAAATACCAAAAAGGATAATTGAATGCATAGTGTCAGGAGGAGTCAATACAATGCATGAAAGCAGTCATGTGCATACATTTACGTCAGAGTTCATTGCATGTAAACTTTGAACATCCTGGAACTTGTCTGACCTCCTGATATCTTGCCTTGTGTGTATATCCCTTTCATTGATTCTATTTGACCAAACCGTGATCATAATTTGAAAACGCTGAGTTTCAAAATAAGTCTCTCTTCCGCTGACATTCATAAAATCTCTCCTATCAATTGGTAACAATTGGTATCATTTGATATCAGAATTATTTCAGTCCTTCATGAAGATTTCAATGGGCTATCTCGATCATAAATCCAAAAAAAAAAATCTTGAACTAGAAATCTTCTATTATACGCTTTTATGAATGTCTGAAATATCTCATGTGGTTTAAGCTTAATGTATTCATGGAGTTTAACTTCAAAATCTCCTAACATATCTGAATCATGTTTAATAAATCTTAACCAACTGTTTCATGCTATGTCTTGCAAAAACTTCTGAAATCTGCACTTTTGAATACATGACTTTATTTGGTTAAGTACATGAGATTAATATTGTTTTGAAGCAAATGAATGTTTTTGAATTGTCTAAAGGGTAAAGTAATTGTCAGAGCAATGACCTTGGTCACTGAGAAACACATGTCCAAAGGATTGTGTCATGAGGTGCCTTAGTTAACTCTGTAAAAATTCATTGAAAATCAGGCAGAGCAATGGCATGCACACTGAGAAATACAATTCACTCATTAAAAATTGAGCTGTAGTGTGTCATGATGTGTAAATGCTAACTCTGTTTACATAAGGCATGACAGTTAGTCACACTAAGGACTTAGGGATATTGGCCTCTGATCAAGGTATATCCTCTAGTTACAAGGTGTGTACTGAACTAGAGTGCACGTAAAATTTGTAGCAAGGAAAATTATTGAATAAATTGAAATATCTGAATATTGATGCAAAAATCAAATTGCTACAACCCTAGACAAATTCATATGACTTCATAATTGCTTGATTTCAATACTGATGCATGTAATTCTGAAAGAAGTCAATAAATTTGATTGTGTAAGACAAAGGGAGGATAATCAAGATAAATATGAGGGCTTGGTTCATTTTTATTAAACCATGGTTTTAGATATCATTACAGAATTTTATTGATAAACTCTGCATACATCACGTTTAAACCATGATGTTCAATAAATGTCATTCATAAGCCCTTATGATAGAAGACTTTGAACTTATGCTTTAGATTTATGAGATTGATATCTCTTTGAAAATCAGGCTGAACTTCTTGTGTTTGGAACATCCTTGAAAAAAATCTGTTAATTGAAACTCTTCTGCTCATGGTATTGAGTCAGTAACCTGAACCTCTTCTTGTTTGCCCCTGTGGTCTCCTTCTCATAAGAGTCCACTTATTGAGGGGGAGCTTCCATGTCATGCATCACTTGCTTATCAATTGGCATCTCTTCAGGGGGAGCATTCCTTGTCATGATGAATCATGCTCATATCATTTGTGACCTTGCATTCATATACTCAGGGGGAGTATTGCAAAGGGGAGAATTTGTCTGAACTTTTATGCATGATTTAACTTCTCAAATTATTTTCTTTTTGATGAAGTCAAAGGGGGAGAATAATTTGAGTCTTCAGAATGCCTCACATCATCAGAATGACTCAATATATTGAAAGTGTTGCCATCATCAAAAAGGGGGAGATTGTTGTGCCCCTGTGGTTTTGATGATGGTTTTGTTAATTGATTGTTGGTGTGAGTTAATCAAATGTTCAGTCATCCTGCTGCTCAATTTAGAGTCATTCTTGATGATCAGTCATGCTACATGTTAAACTGATGCATAACGCATTCATTGCTGTGGTTTTAATGATTTATCTGGTTTTGATGATTGGTGTTTGATGGTAATCATTGTGAGTCATCCTGATGAGATGTTCATTCAGGACTTCATATGCTCATTCAGTTTATCTGCTGACATTGTGCTTTGATGATAGCTTCATGATTGTGATTTGTATATCATCTGGAGAATGCACGTGTATGACTGATATATTGTGTGTGTTAGACTTCTGGTATGTGCATGATCTATACATCACCTTCAATCTACAAGTCTATACATTAGACTGTTCTTCAAAGTCTGTACATCAGACTGTACATCGTCTTCGTGCTGTCTCTGTACTTGAGTCTTCGTGTTGTTTCCCCTCACTAACACGAAAAGATCTCGTGTCGTCTGAGCTTACAACACTTCGTGTTGATTTCCATGCTTTACAAGAAAAAAGCTGCTAAGAGGTAATACTTCGTGTGTCCGTACTGTTTCTGTCTTCGTGTTGGTTTCCCTGAACCTCATGTCATTCTTGCTTCGTGTCCACACCTCGTGTCAGTGTCTGTCTTCGCCTTTGTGTTAAATTCAGCTCGTGTCGTTTTCGTCTTCGAGTTGTTCTTCTACTTCCACCATTTCATCACGTGTCGAGATAACCGTGTTGTCTTTCACTTCGTGCAGCCTATGTGACTGTGTTGTCCCCATGTCATCCTTAGTTCATGTCGTGCTTGTGTATTTCTGTCTTCGAGTCATTTTTCGCTGGATCTTTATGTCGGTCTAGGTTCAAGTGTCGTTTCACTTTCGTGTCGTTCTCCTTGCTGTCTATCTCCTCGTGGTGTTTTCACAATTATGTCTTCGTGTTAGTTTTTATGTTTTTGTCTTCGTGCTGTTTTCTCTTTAGACTTCGTGTCCTTCTCGCCTTGACCACACTCCGTGTCAACTCTTTTCCGTGGTCGTGTTGTTCTTCCTATACCTCGTGTCCTTTTATTTTTGTAACCACACTTCGTGTCGGTTTTACTTCTCTATGTCTCCGTGTTGCTTTTTGTATTCGTAACTTCGTAGTGTTTGTTGTTACAGTAACACTTCGTGTCGTTATTGATTTACTTCGTGTTGTTTTCTTTCTACCTCGTGTCGTTCTCTTTGTAGTATCTGTTTTGTCACCTTTGGACTTCGTGTCGTTTGTCTTGTGACCTCGTGTCGTTTTTGTTCTGTAACCACACTTCGTGTTGGTTACTGTTCTTCTTGTGACTTCGTGTCATGTTTCCAGACCTCGTGTCGTTTTCGTGTCATGTTTTCACACTTCGTGTCGTTCATGTTTCGTAACCACACTTCGTGTTGGTTACTGTCGTTCTTGTGACTTTGTGTCGTGTCTCCCAGACCTCGTGTCATTTTCACTCCGTGTCAACTTCATCTTAGTGTTGTTTTCATCTTCGTGTCGTTTTTCACTCCGTGTCGATTTCAGTTTTTGTCTTCGTGTTGATTTCAACCCATGTCAATTACTGTTTCATCTTTGTGTTGTTTTCATTCCGTGTCATTTTTTGTTCCACTGCGTGCAGAACATTGCAGCACCTCGTGTTGCTTTCTGTGCCACCACCTTGTGTCACTCTCTTCATTGTGTCTGTTCTGTCACAGTATACCTCGTGTCGTTTTCTGTGTGAACCTCGTGTCGCTTCTCTCTGTCTTCTAGTTGCATCTCGTGTCATCTTCCTTGTTGTGTTAGCCTTGTTCGTTGTATCACAGTTCGTTCACTTCCAACCTCGTGAAGTAGTCACCCTGTGTTGACATTACATACCTCGTGCGCCTTAGCTTTAAATAAGCATGCAGCGAACTCTGATTGATTAATGGTGTTAATCTCATTACAGGTCCGAGGAAGAACATTTCAGACACCTGGGCTGCACGTGATCCAAGACAAGAGGAACAAAATGCAATGAAGGCACGTGGCAAGAAAGTTCTGGATCAAGCGTGGGAGGCACACGCGTCTTGTGCCCTATCCACCTGCTGCTGATGCTATATAAGGAAGCCTTCGTCCACAGATGAAGCTTGATCGAGCTGGCGTGAAGAAAAGCTCATACAGAGAGCCACGATCCAGATAGAAAAAGAAAAGAGAAAGAAGAAGAGCAGAAGGAGAAGAAGAGAGGTAGAGAGCTCGAGAAGAGTGTGAAGAGAAGAAGAAGCAGAGAGTGAGAGAAGAGCAGAAGAAAGAGAAAGAAAGATAGAGAGTGAGCGAGAGAGCTCGTGGAGAAGAAGGAAGATCTTACCTGAAGATCCGTCTACTGGACCGTGGATCAAATCCAGGCCAGTCAGCTCCGTTGAGAGCCACATTGTGCATTTCGTTTTTCAGCTTTCTGTTTTGCTGAAGTCATTCTCGTTTATTGTTTTTCCTTTGTTTTCTGGTTTGCTGTGTTTCCGATACTCTGTAGAGAGGTCGGGGTTCCTCCTGTTAGTTCAGGAGAAGGGAGATTGATACCTCCGGTTGCAAGCAGCAGGTGGGCTGCTTGTGGGTTCCCTCCGGGTTGGAGGAAGGGAGATTTATCTCCGGTTGTGCTTCCCTCTGGGGTTCAGAGGAAGAGAGACTTGGGTCTCTAGGTTTCCCTCCGGGTTGGAGGAAGGGAGACTTGTCTCCGGTTCTGGGCTTGTGGATTCAAGTCCAGGGGTTCCCTCCAGGTCTGGAGGAAGAGAGACCGTGTGTCTCTGGTTTGCTAGTGACTGGTGTCACTAGTGGTTCCCTCCGGTTGGGAGGAAGAGGGGAGGCTGTTCCCCTGGTCAAGCTGTTTGGCAGCATTTGTTGCAGACTGAGTCTGCTGTTTCTAGCGTGAGCTAGTGGAAGCCACACTCGGTTTGAGTGTGGGGTGGATGTAGGTCTGGAGGACCGAACCACCTAAAAATCCTCTGTGCAGTGGTCTGATTTCTCTATATGTTTTGCTTCCGCTAGATGTTTGCATAGGGGCGCTCCAAGTGGTTGATCAGATCTTGTTCTGAGTGTTTTATCCGTTGAGTGAGCGAAAGTTTATTTGAGTGGAAGAATGGTGCTACTGCTAATTAGTCTTTCAGATTTGATACATCTGTCTAGTTAGCACTCTAGATTGTTAGTGAGCATCATAACCTTTTAATTGGGTAAAGGTTTTTAAAGGGTTATATTCATTCACCCCCCCTCTGAATACTGCACCTAACCTAACACATTTCTTCTTCTATTTTGGATTTGCCAACAATCTCTAGCTCTGTGGCCTAACTTACCACACTCAAAACATGCAAGAGTTTTCCATTTGTACCAGAAGTGTTTCTGTTGATAGGGAATTTAACAGATTCATAGTTAGACTTCCTTCCCTGAGCATGCCAACATTGGGCTGCAATGTGGCCCACCTTGCCACAGTGAAAGCATGAATTAGAATTTCTCCCACTAGCATTCAGCCAGCATTCAAATCTCTTATGACCCAATTTTTCACAATTAAGGCATGTCATATGCTGGTTTATTGAATCAAACTTGTTCTTGTTAACAGCATGACTAGTTGCATGAAATTTAGCATGATATGAATGTGATTTTTTCTTATCATTAACAAACCAGCATTGTGTAATCTTGTGTCCTAATTTACCATAATAAAAACATTCAATTCCTTCTTTCTGAAATGAAGGATTTTTACCATGATATTTTCTAGCACTCAGATCATCCTTTTCCATCAACATACATTCATGCATTAAATGTCCAAGTTTATGACAATAGTGGCATGACATTTTCCTTTTGTGTGCATGTGTGTGTGTGTTTAGGTTATGTGTCACATGCACAGCATCAACATGATTGTTTCTTTGCTTGTTCTTCACATGAACATACCTTTTCACTTTTTCAGCTTGTTTCTGAATGTCAATTTGTTTCTGCATTTTTTGAACAATGGGTTGTTTATCTTTTGAGGTGGTGGCTACATTTGAAACTTTTACAAATGAAGTCATCAACTTGCTCTGAAGCTCTTTCTTATTAACATTATTGTAGCCCAGCCCTTCCTTCCTAGGATTGATTTTTACACCTAGTAGCTTGTCTAGGTTTTTCTGCCCACCTACGAATTTTGACAAAGAATTGTTCAGATCATTTATTTCAGATTGAAGGGAAGAGATCTGATGTTCATAGTTGACTATATCTTCTTCACAGACCAGAATCTGTTGATGCATCACATCATTCAAATTTTTAAGGGTTTCTATTTCTTGTTTCAGTTTGAGCTCATTTTGATTTTTATCAACAACATATTTCCCGTTTTCAAATGTCAGCAATCTCTCTGACATGGTGGAGTTCAACTGTCTTAGTTTCTCAATTTCTTCCTTTAGACTAGTGTTCTCCTGCTCAAGTTTATCATCATCAAACAATACATCAGTTAGGAAACTCTGGTTTTCTGGTTCATAGTTTTCAAGGTTTTCCTGAAACTTTAAATTCACAGCTCTAACAGTCACGAACTTTTCATTGATCAATCTGTTTTCACTTTCAAGACTGATTAATTTTTGTCCAGATTCCAGACATTGTTTTCTGAGTTTTCCGTTTTCAGATTTGACATGATCAAGGTCAGATTTGATTTCATCTAGTTTCAACACTTGTCTTCTGAATATTTCATTTTCAGTTTTCAGAGTTTCAAGATTTTCACCTCCAGAAATAGGATCCAGTTTTTTTAGCTTCTTTGTCAGACTTTTATTCTTCTTCTCTAGTTTTTCATGGGAATATAACAGATTGGCATAGGCATCTTCCCAGTCATCTAAAGTGTAACTAGAGAAAGGATTGATTACCTGTTCAGCATCTTCGAATTCATCTTAATCACTACTATGGTTGCTCTTGTCAGCCATCATGCAGCTGTCCTTATTTATCCTATGAGCTAGCTCCAGCTTATCCAGGATATCCTTAGCAGAACTACAGTCATGAAAGCAAGAATGTAAGGCCTTGTCAGTAGCTGCTTTCACTAGATTCATAACTGTCTGATTCTCTTCATGCTTTGATCTGTGACTGTCAGTCCATTTGGACTCTTTCCTTGGTAATCTATGAGGACCTTGTGAAATTAGTTTCCACAGATCAGGATTAACGGATATAACATAGTTGCGCAGACTGACAAACCACACATTAAAATTAGAGCCGTTGAAAACTGGTGGATCCCCCATGGAAACAGATCAAATTAATGCAACAGAAATAATGATGCACCAAAAGCGAACTCGCACCGAAGACTGTAGGATCAGATCTGCAGGTCGCTGGACCTTTTGTGCAGACACCGCTCTAATACCAATTGATAGGGTGCAAGGCCCGGATACAGAGGGGGGGTGAATGTATCCCTCTTCAAATATTGCCTAATAAAATCTCTAATGCTCAGATATGCAGAATTAAAAAAACTGTTGCAGAAATAAACTGAGAATACTTAGAAGGATCAAAGCAAGATAACAATTCAATTAGCCCTCACACGATCCTAAGCAAGCATCTAATGAGCGCAACAATGAAAAGAACACATAAGGAAAATCAAACCACAAGTGAACACCAGGATTTTTTAGGGGGTTCGGTCCACAGACCTACGTCCACCCCTCACTCCAAATCGGAGTGAGGCTTCCACTAGCAAGGCTAGAACAGCAGACTCAGTCTGCAACAATTGCTACCAAACAGCTTGACAAACCGAGGGAAACAAATCCCTCAACCCAAGCTCTGTAACCCACAGAAGCTTGACACCTGGACTTGCTACCCACAAGACCAGAATCGGAGACGAATCTCCCTTCCTCCAAACCGGAGGGGAACTGCTAGTGATAACCCGTCACTGGCAAACCAGAGATCACAGATCTCTCTTCCTCTGCGAACCCAGAGGGAACCCACAAGTGACTCCCAGCCACTTGCAACCCAGAGGTCTCGGACCTCTCTTCCTCTACACCAGAGGGAAACACTGATGACACACAGTCACCAGCAAACCGGAGAAACAACTCTCCCTTCTCCTGAGACCACAGGAGGAACCCCGATCCCAAAATAAGGGAATCGGAAGAACAATGATCAGATGAAAGGAAAAAACAATAAATCAAAACTCAGCGACTGAAAGCTGGAAAATGAAGTGGACAAAAGCTCTCACAGGAGCAAACTAGATTGGATCTGATCCAAAGTCCAGTGAAGACAACGAAGCTTCTCTTCCTCTTCACGAGCTCTCTACCTCTCTCTTTCTGCAAGCCCTCTCTTCCCTTTTTCTTCTTTAGCTTTCACACTCTGCTTTTCTCTTCTTCTTCTTTTCTTTCTTCTGCTCTCTGCTAGCTCTTTCTCTTCTGTCTGCTTCTTCGATCACTCTCTTGCTCTCTCATTATTTTTCGATCCCTTCTTCTGATGGAGGAAGCATCGTATTTATAGCAGCAGCAATTAGGGCGTGTGCAGGGCTTGTGCCCTCTTTGTCCTCGGATCATGTGCCAGGTGTCAACCTCGAATCACGTGCCCAGACTTCAGCTTGAAACAATCTGAAATCGGAGAAAAATGAATGTATTGAGTTAGTTCAGGATTTTAACTAAGTGTGTATAGACATGATGCAGCATCGAGTGTATATACTTGAAGTGAATGCAATGCAGACACAAGAGTGTATAGACTTGACGTGAATGCGATGCAGACACAAGGAGTGTATAGACTTGAAGCTTGATAACGAGTGTATAGACATGACACAATTGAGTGTATAGACTTGAAGCTTGATAACGAGTGTATAGACATGAAACAATAGAGTGTATAGACTTGAATGCTTAGAAAGAAATGTATAGACTTCGTCTTGAAGGGGATGCACATATGCATACTTAACATGGATTGAAAGACTAAACCATGAGCAGAGCATGTATAGACTTGCTGAACATCAGCATAATCATATCAGCAGTGAATGTGCAGACATTGTATTGAAGGATGCACAATAGAATGAAAGTATGCACATTGAATGCATGAGATGCTCAGATAAGCTGTCACCGAATGTACAGACTTTGTCTTAGTGTTTATGCATGAGTCTGTCAACGAATGTATAGACTTTCTATGCTGCATGCACAAGACGCTAAGACAGACGCTGTATAGACTTGACAAAGCATGGACTATCCACATAGACGTAGCAAGACTCTGTGAGCGCCAAGCCGATGTACAGACTTTGCGAGCGCCAAGTCGATGTACAGACTTTGCGAGCGCCAGGACCATGTACAGGCTTTGCGAGCGCCAGGACCATGTACAGACTTAGTGCAAACGGGATGTGCAGACTTTGTATCATGCAATGAAGCAATGTATAGACTTAGACAGTAGCAACCCTGACAAAAACAAGATTTTTAAATAAATCAAATTAAAATAAAAGATAAGTAAATAGATGACAAAGAGCCTAAATGGGTAAATCATTAATCAAGAAGAAATAACGCCTTTGGTCAAGACACGACTTCGAAAAGAAACACCCTTACATAAGGCGTTAAATATAAAAAGGACGCCAACACCAAAGGGCGTCAATTCCCAAACGGCCGAAAATAAATAAAGGGCAAGTATAAGTGACGCCCTCTACATGGCCGCGTTTTACATAAGAAATGACGCTTGACAAGGCGTCAATTTAAATTAACGCCCTCGCTTAGGACGTTAATTCAGTTCGAGTTTCGTTCGACCCCGGAGTTTATCCAGGGCAAGTTCTGGATAACTACGGCAAAGGTGGAATATGGTAAGGACTCTATCATGGAAGTATTACTTCCAATACAACTCTAACCCTAATAGGATCCCCAAAATCCTATAAATATCCTGCTACTCGACCCAGACTGCTGTTTGGCATTCTGTGTTGTTGAGAAGAACCGGTAATGTTCTTCCTCTTTTTCTTTTACCTTAGGTTATATGATTAATGATCTTCATTATTTCTTCTGTAGGAAGTCTGCAGTAACTCCCTGTCGAAGTGAAGAACGTGAGGTTCTTCATCCTCTTCTTCTTCCTCTTCTTGTGATCAGAAGACTCTGTTACAAACAGAGTATCGTTTGTCTTCACGAAACCTTCATCCGTTCATCAGTTAAATCTTCATAAGGTAGGTTTTCTCAAGAACGTAGCCCAAACTAACTCCTGTTGCTAGTAATACCTTCTGACATACATGCATATAGTTTTATTATGGTTTCAGATGTTTTCTATGTAAGTTTAAAAAGAAACGCCCTTGACAAGGGCGCTAATTTAAAGAAGCGACCCACACTAGGGCGCTACTTATTGTTTTGACGCCCTTTCCAGAAGTCATCAATTACATGTAATTAATAAATACCCACGTTTAAAATTTAATATCTATGTAACCATGAATCTAATATATTGCATGAGTATACGTGTGAAATCCTGTTAATTATCTTGTCATGACCATGAAATTATTTTCCTGAAATTTTATTATCTAAAAATTGATAAATTGTTGAATTAACGACTTGCACAAGGTCGTCTCTTATTGAACTGACGCCCCAGACCAGGGCGCTAATTGAAAAGTAACGCCCCTGTCCAGGGCGCGTTTTTGTTAAAATTCCAGAATATTGATTTTCTGTAGAATGGAAATATTGAAGGGACGACTAATGTATAAGTCGTCAAATTTGTACATAAACGCCCCTGAGTAAGGCGTTAATTGGAGAATTAATGACTTAGCTTAAGTCGCTATTTTCTGTATTACTGTTTTACACTGATTACTGTCAACCGAAGGGTTTTATATATATATATATATATATATATATATATATATATATATATATATATATATATATATATATCTATATCGGCACTATATTTCCACTCCATGAATATAGTCCCATGTTTCATGATGTTTTTATCACACTACCCTCAATTCTCATTGACATACAAGCTCTCCATTGGACATTCCGTTCCTTTTGACTAGCGAGTTAGTCATAGAGACCTCTGTAAGTCTCCTCGCAGCCCTGGATTCCCTCAAGGCCGACTGAGCTGGTTGTACCATAAAAATCCATTACACTATTTTGCCATGTCACTCTATAGAAACATGGTATACCGGCCCTCATGTTATGCAAAGTGTGTATCATGAGAATTCTCTTAATGAGATGAGGTTATCATGCCATTTGATGCTGTTCTTGTAAACCCTAATTCTATATCAACATTGTCATGATGTTCTTGTAAACCCCAACTCTATATCAACATTGTTATGATGTTCTTGTAAACCCCAATTCTATATTAAACTTGATGTTCTTGTGGACCTCAATTCTATATAAAGAATGTCCATACTTGTTTGTCATGTTACCCAAGTTAGGGAACCAGTTCCACCAAGTTTTATCGATAATCGTGATTGTACCGTTATTATTGCCTATCTATGTCGAGTATCATATTTTGGACTCTATTCTATCCAAGTTTATCCTACATGTCTACAAGCTTTATTCTTGAAATTCCATAATGGCTATACACAAAAGTGGATGTTAAAATACATGATTAATGCCTGCGCATATAGGGCCCGATCTGGTCCTGGGAGGAGCACCCGAAAGTACTTGTGCCTATGGGAGTTGATTGATCACGGTATTGGCATTATACCGAAGTGCATGACTAGCTTGATTGAACATTCCACAAATCTTGTACTTGTACTTGACTTGATATTACATGACTTGCGTGACCCGGAAAAGGGTAATTGCATACTTGCGTGCTTGAACGTGATAGTCAAATTCCAACATGACATGATGAATACACTTGTTTGAATATCTTGATATCTTTGGATATAAGTTCTTGAAAGTTCATGACTAGTTCTCGTCGCTTTCTTATTGTTATACACTCTCTCTACCTTGTCGTTTTATGCGAGCATGCATAGCTATAGTGCATTCATGAAAGATGTAATCACTTAAACCCCTTGCTAGTTCTTGAGATATAATTTACTACTGAGCGTTCGCTCACTTAGTGTTTCCCTACTTTTCAGGTAAGTCCGACGGTAAGGGAACTCAAACGGATGGGGAAAAATCAAGAGTGAAAGAGATAGAGCTTCTTCCGTGTTATCTAGTCTTTTTCATATTTTCTTGAGTCAACCTTGTATTTTTCCTTTATTTTAGTTAGTACTTCAAGGGTTTGTAATATACATATTCTTATGAAGGAATAAAGGATTGGGTTATCTTTATTTTTGCGCATCTCTGATTTTGGTGTCGAATACACTAATACTCTGATTGACATGATTGATATAAACTCGTCACGCGTCTCCGGGTATCTTCCGCTCTCGGGGCTTGACAGTTTTTGTGGTATCAGAGCCTAGGGTATTCAATTCCTAGAAAAACCCAAGTCCAAGGATAGGTTTAACCTTTAACCGGTGAGATTGGGTAGAACCAAGGGTTGAGTTAACATAAAAACTTAAAAGCCCTTAACGCGAGTATATACTAACATAGTTATTGTAATTGTAGGATAATGGCTGCCGAACGTGCTCAGTGGCGCAACATGCAGCGTACACTCCAAGGCATGACTCAAGTGCTGCAACAAGTAGCACAGGGAGGTGCACAACGAGCCGGAAGTCTCCACCAAGTCTTTAAGAACATGAACCCTCCCAAATTCATGGGTTCTACTGATCCGGATGACGCAGAGCACTGGATCAGGGAGACGGAGTGTATATTCCGTGTTATGCAGTGCACGGATCAAGATAAAGTCTTGTTAGCTACTTTTCAACTAGAAAGGGATGCCCGATGCTGGTGGGAGTCAGTCGAAGCTACTATAAATCAAGACCAAATTACTTGGGAAGAATTTGTTGAACATTTCAACAATAAATATTTTTCAGACCGAGTCCAAGAAAAGAAAGCTACCGAATTTGCCGCACTCAAGCAACGGACATTATCGGTGGCGAAGTACGAGGCACAATTCTCTAGATTGTCTCGGTATGCTAAGCACTTAGTTAGCACCGAGAAGATGAAAGCTAGGAGGTTCCTTAACGGGCTCAGGCCCCAATATATTACCCAACTGGCGCCAATGGATATTCAGGTCTACTCAGAGATAGTACGCCGAGCTCAATTGTTAGAAGATGCCACGGAGCTATCAGATAGAATCCGTGGGAAGGATAAGAAGGAACAAGTTACAAGTTCGGGTTCCTTTAAACCCAACTTCAAGAAGAGGCCTAGCACTGGAGGTACTTCCTCACAAGATCAGAAGTTTAAGAAGACCAAGCCCTTCTCCATCACCACTACCCCATCAAATGTAGTGTGCAAGCATTGTGACAAGGCGGGCCATAGAGCAGAAGAATGCTGGAGGAAACTAGGAGCATGTCTCCGCTGTGGGAGTCGCGATCATCGAATTCCCCATTGCCCATTACTTAATGATCAAGCCGGGGACGGGAAGCACCCAGTAACCAAGAATGCTCGTCTTCACGCAATTAAGGAGACCGAACAAGAAGAAGAAGGCGGACTAGTAGAAGGTACATTGAAAGTTTGTTCCAAGTCTGCATATGTCTTAATTGATACTGATGCTTCAGGCATTGGCCTCGGATGTGTTCTAATGCAACAAGGAAAGGTTATAGCTTACTCTTCTCGTCAATTAAAGAAGCATGAACATAACTACCCCGTCCATGACTTAGAATTAGCCACGGTAGTATTTGCACTAAAGATCCGGAGACATTATCTATATGGAGTGCAGTTTACTATATACTCCGATCACAAGAGTCTCAAGTATCTTTTCTCTCAAAAGGAACTAAATATGAGGCAACGGCGTTGGCTAGAATATCTCAAGGACTTCGACTTCAATATACAATATCATCCCGGAAAGGGTAACCATGTAGCTGATGCCCTTAGTCGAAGGCCGAGAACATTGTTAGCCAATTGTATGATTCAAGAATGGAAGTTGCTGGAGCAATTTTCTAAGCTCAATATAAGCATGGACACGAACTTCAAATGTGTCACATTATCTCATATAAGTATTCATCCAGACCTATTAGCTGAAATACAAGCACTTCAAGATAATGACCCAATATTAGTAGAGATCAAAGGCAAACTGGAAGAACAATCTGATTTCCAAATAACTTGTGAAGGAAGATTAATGTTCAGGAATAGAACTTGCATACCGGATTATCCCGAGTTAAAGAAGAAGATCTTAGATGAAGCTCATAGATCAAGGTACACGATTCATCCTGGATCTACCAAAATGTACCAAGATGTGAAAAGAATTTTTGGTGGCCCAACATGAAAAGGGAAATAGCAGACTATGTATCACGTTGTCTCACTTGCCAACAGGTCAAGGCGGAACACCAAAAACATGCTGGAAAATTACATCCTCTAGATATCCCTAAATGGAAGTGGGAGGATATTGGTATGGATTTCATCATGGGTTTATCTAAATCAAAGGGAGGACATGATGGAATATGGGTTATAATTGACCGATTGACTATTGACTAAATCGGCGCATTTCTTGCCAATCAAGAGCCAATGGTCAGTCGATGTGTTGGCTGCATGATACATCAAGGACATAGTCAGATTACACGGTATTCCTATTTGAATCGTGTCTGACAGAGATCCCCGTTTTACTTCTCATTTTTGGAAGGGACTACAACATTCGTTGGGAACAAGGCTTAACTTTAGTACAGCTTTTCATCCTCAAACGGATGGTCAGACCGAGAGAACTAACCAGGTGGTTGAAGATATGCTCAGAGCTTGCATCATTGATTTCGATGGAAGCTGGCATGATCACTTGCCGTTGGTGGAATTTGCATACAATAATAGCTACCAAGCAAGTATACAAATGGCACCTTTCGAAGCTTTATACGGAAGGAGATGCCGATCACCCTTATGCTGGGACGAAGTTGGAGAGAAACAACTGCTAGGTCCAGACATGGTAAGGGTTACCACTGAAAGAATACAATTGATTCGAGAAAGACTGCAAGTTGCCCAGTCTAGGCAAAAGGCTTATGCCGATACAAGAAGGAGAGATCTTGAATTCCAAGTCGGAGATCATGTATTTCTCAAGATATCGCCTGGACGTGGAATACGGAGATTTGGTGTTTAGGGCAAGCTTACACCAAGGTTCGTAGGACCTTTTGAGATATTGGAAAGAGTTGGCGAGGTTGCTTATCGCATCGCATTGCCTCCTCAATTGTATGATGTTCATAATGTGTTCCACATATCTATGTTGAAGAAGTATGTACACGATCCATCACATATTATTGAACATGGAGACTTAGTTATCCATAAGGATCTCACATATGAACAGAAGCCCATAAGGATACTAGATCGTGAAGTACGGACCCTAAGGAATAAGGTTATTCCCATGCTTAAGGTACAATGGAATAAGAACTCCGAACATGAAGCTACATGGGAGACCAAGGAATCCATGAGGAAGCGATTTCCAGAATTATTTTAAGGTATATACTCTACACTCTCCACTTATATATACTATTGAATTTGGGGACCAAATTCTTTTAAGTGGGGGAGGGTGTAGCAACCCTGATAAAAATAAGATTTTTAAATAAATCAAATTAAAATAAAAGATAAGTAAATAGATGACAAAGAGCCTAAATGGGTAAATCATTAATCAAGAAGAAATAACGCCTTTGGTCAAGACGCGACTTCGAAAAGAAACTCCCTTACATAAGGCGTTAAATATAAAAAGGACGCCAACACCAAAGGGCGTCAATTCCCAAACGGCCGAAAATAAATAAAGGGCAAGTATAAGTGACGCCCTCTACATGGGCGCATTTTACATAAGAAATGACGCTTGACAAGGCGTCAATTTAAATTAATGCCCTCGCTTAGGACGTTAATTTAGTTCGAGTTTCGTTCGACCCCGGAGTTTATCCAGGGCAAGTTCTGGATAACTACGGCGAAGGTGGAATATGGTAAGGACTCTATCATGGAAGTATTACTTCCAATACAACTCTAACCCTAATAGGATCCCCAAAATCCTATAAATATCCTGCTACTCGACCCAGACCGCTGTTTGGCATTCTGTGTTGCTGAGAAGAACCGGTAATGTTCTTCCTCTTTTTCTTTTACCTTAGGTTATATGATTAATGATCTTCATTATTTCTTCTGTAGGAAGTCTGCAGTAACTCCCTGTCGAAGTGAAGAACGTGAGGTTCTTCATCCTCTTCTTCTTCCTCTTCTGGTGATCAGAAGACTCTGTTACAAACAGAGTATCGTTTGTCTTCACGAAACCTTCATCCGTTCATCAATTAAATCTTCATAAGGTAGGTTTTCTCAAGAACGTAGCCCAAACTAACTCCTGTTGCTAGTAATACCTTCTGACATACATGCATATAGTTTTATTATGGTTTTAGATGTTTTCTATGTAAGTTTAAAAAGAAACGCCCTTGACAAGGGCGCTAATTTAAAGAAGCGACCCACACTAGGGCGCTACTTATTGTTTTGACGCCCTTTCCAGAAGTCATCAATTACATGTAATTAATAAATACCCACGTTCAAAATTTAATATCTATGTAACCATGAATCTAATATATTGCATGAGTATACGTGTGAAATCCTGTTAATTATCTTGTCATGACCATGAAATTATTTTCCTGAAATTTTATTATCTGAAAATTGATAAATTGTTGAATTAACGACTTGCACAAGGTCGTCTCTTATTGAACTGACGCCCCAGACCAGGGCGCTAATTGAAAAGTAACGCCCCTGTCCAGGGCGCGTTTTTGTTAAAATTCCAGAATATTGATTTTCTGTAGAATGGAAATATTGAAGGGACGACTAATGTATAAGTCGTCAAATTTGTAAATAAACGCCCCTGAGTAAGGCGTTAATTGGAGAATTAATGACTTAGCTTAAGTCGCTATTTTCTGTATTACTGTTTTACACTGATTACTGTCAACCGAAGGGTTATATATATATATATATATATATATATATATATATATATATATATATATATATATATATATATATATATATATATATATATATATATATATATATATATCTATAAATCTATATCGGCACTATATTTCCATTCCATGAATATAGTCCCATGTTTCATGATGTTTTTATCACACTACCCTCAATTCTCATTGACATACAAGCTCTCCATTGGACATTCCGTTCCTTTTGACTAGCGAGTTAGTCATAGAGACCTCCGTAAGTCTCCTCGCAGCCCTGGATTCCCTCAAGGCCGACTGAGCTGGTTGTACCATAAAAACCCATTACACTATTTTGCCATGTCACTCTATAGAAACATGGTATACCGGCCCTCATGTTATGCAAAGTGTGTATCATGAGAATTCTCTTAATGAGATGAGGTTATCATGCCATTTGATGCTGTTCTTGTAAACCCCAATTCTATATCAACATTGTCATGATGTTCTTGTAAACCCCAACTCTATATCAACATTGTTATGATGTTCTTGTAAACCCCAATTCTATATTAAACTTGATGTTCTTGTGGACCTCAATTCTATATAAAGAATGTCCATACTTGTTTGTCATGTTACCCAAGTTAGGGAACCAGTTCCACCTAGTTTTATCGATAATCGTGATTGTACCATTATTATTGCCTATCTATGTCGAGTATCATATTTTGGACTCTATTCTATCCAAGTTTATCCTACATGTCTACAAGTTTTATTCTTGAAATTCCATAATGGCTATACACAAAAGTGGATGTTAAAATACATGATTAATGCCTGCGCATATAGGGCCCGATCTGGTCCTGGGAGGAGCACCCGAAAGTACTTGTGCCCATGGGAGTTGATTGATCACGGTATTGGCATTATACCAAAGTGCATGACTAGCTTGATTGAACATTCCACAAATCTTGTACTTGTACTTGACTTGATATTACATGACTTGCGTGACCCGGAAAAGGGTAATTGCATACTTGCGTGCTTGAACGTGATAGTCAAATTCCAACATGACATGATGAATACACTTGCTTGAATATCGTGATATCTTTGGATATAAGTTCTTGAAAGTTCATGACTAGTTCTCGTCGCTATCTTATTGTTATACACTCTCTCTACCTTGTCGTTTTATGCGAGCATGCATAGCTATAGTGCATTCATGAAAGATGTAATCACTTAAATCCCTTGCTAGTTCTTGAGATATAATTTACTACTGAGCGTTCGCTCACTTAGTGTTTCCCTACTTTTCAGGTAAGTCCGACGGTGAGGGAACTCAAACGGATGGGGAAAATCAAGAGTGAAAGAGATAGAGCTTCTTCCGTGTTATCTAGTCTTTTTCATATTTTCTTGAGTCAACCTTGTGTTTTTCCTTTATTTTAGTTAGTACTTCAAGGGTTTGTAATATACATATTCTTATGAAGGAATAAAGGATTGGGTTATCTTTATTTTTGCGCATCTCTGATTTTGGTGTCGAATACACTAATACTCTGATTGACATGATTGATATAAACTCGTGACGCGCCTCCGGGTATCTTCCGCTCTCGGGACGTGACAGTTTTTGTGATATCAGAGGCTAGGGTATTCAATTCCTAGGAAAACCCAAGTCCAAGGATAGGTTTAACCTTTAACCGGTGAGATTGGGTAGAACCAAGGGTTGAGTTAACATAAAAACTTAAAAGCCCTTAACGCGAGTATATACTAACATAGTTATTGTAATTGTAGGATAATGGCTGCCGAACGTGCTCAGTGGCGCAACATGCAGCGTACACTCCAAGGCATGACCCAAGTGCTGCAACAAGTAGCATAGGGAGGTGCACAACGAGCCGGAAGTCTCCACCAAGTCTTTAAGAACATGAACCCTCCCAAATTCATGGGTTCTACTGATCCGGATGACGCATAGCACTGGATCAGGGAGACGAGCGTATATTCCGTGTTATGCAGTGCACGGATCAAGATAAAGTCTTGTTAGCTACTTTTCAACTAGAAAGGGATGCCCGATGCTGGTGGGAGTCAGTCGAAGCTACTATAAATCAAGACCAAATTACTTGGGAAGAATTTGTTGAACATTTCAACAATAAATATTTTTCAGACCGAGTCCAAGAAAAGAAAGCTACCGAATTTGCCACACTCAAGCAACGGACATTATCGGTGGCAGAGTACGAGGCACAATTCTCTAGATTGTCTCGGTATGCTAAGCACTTAGTTAGCACCGAGAAGATGAAAGCTAGGAGGTTCCTTAACGGGCTCAGGCCCCAATATATTACCCAGCTGGCGCCAATGGATATTCAGGTCTACTCAGAGATAGTACGCCGAGCTCAATTGTTAGAAGATGCCACGGAGCTATCAGATAGAATCCGTGGGAAGGATAAGAAGGAACAAGTTACAAGTTTGGGTTCCTTTAAACCCAACTTCAAGAAGAGGCCTAGCACTGGAGGTACTTCCTCACAAGATCATAAGTTTAAGAAGACCAAGCCCTTCTCCATCACCACTACCCCATCAAATATAGTGTGCAAGCATTATGACAAGGCGGGCCATAGAGCAGAAGAATGCTGGAGGAAACTAGGAGCATGTCTCCGCTGTGGGAGTCGCGATCATCGAATTCCCCATTGCCCATTACTTAATGATCAAGCCGGGGACGGGAAGCACCCAGTAACCAAGAATGCTCGTCTTCACGCAATTAAGGAGACCGAACAAGAAGAAGAAGGCGGACTAGTAGAAGGTACATTGAAAGTTTGTTCCAAGTCTGCATATGTCTTAATTGATACTGATGCTTCTGGCATTGGCCTCGGATGTGTTCTAATGCAACAATGAAAGGTTATAGCTTACACTTCTCGTCAATTAAAGAAGCATGAAGATAACTACCCCGTCCATGACTTAGAATTAGCCGCGGTAGTATTTGCACTAAAGATCCGGAGACATTATCTATATGGAGTATAGTTTACTACATACTCCGATCACACGAGTCTCAAGTATCTTTTCTCTCAAAAGGAATTAATTATGAGGCAACGACGTTGGCTAGAATATCTCAAGGACTTCGACTTCAATATACAATATCATCCCGGAAAGGGTAACCATGTAGCTGATGCCCTTAGTCGAAGGCCGAGAACACTGTTAGCCAATTGTATGATTCAAGAATGGAAGTTGCTGGAGCAATTTTCTAAGCTCAATATAAGCATGGACACGAACTTCAAATGTGTCACATTATCTCATATAAGCATTCATCCAGACCTATTAGCTGAAATACAAGCACTTCAAGATAATGACCCAATATTAGTAGAGATCAAAGGCAAATTGGAAGGACAATCTGATTTCCAAATAACTTGTGAAGGAAGATTAATGTTCAAGAATAGAACTTGCATACCGGATTGTCCCGAGTTAAAGAAGAAGATCTTGGATGAAGCTCATAGATCAAGGTACACGATTCATCCTGGATCTACCAAAATATACCAAGATGTGAAAAGAAATTTTTGGTGGCCAAACATGAAAAGGGAAATAGCAGACTATGTATCACGTTGTCTCACTTGCCAACAGGTCAAGGCGGAACACCAAAAACATGCTGGAAAATTACATCCTCTAGATATCCCTAAATGGAAGTGGGAGGATATTGGTATGGATTTCATCATGGGTTTATCTAAATCAAAGGGAGGACATGATGGAGTATGGGTTATAATTGACCGATTGACTATTGACTAAATCGGCGCATTTCTTGCCAATCAAGAGCCAATGGTCAGTCGATGTGTTGGCTGCATGATACATCAAGGACATAGTCAGATTACACGGTATTCCTATTTCAATCGTGTCTGACAGAGATCCCCATTTTACTTCTCATTTTTGGAAGGGACTACAACATTCGTTGGGAACAAGGCTTAACTTTAGTACAGCTTTTCATCCTCAAACGGATGGTCAGACCGAGAGAACTAACCAGGTGGTTGAAGATATGCTCAGAGCTTGCATCATTGATTTCGATGGAAGCTGGCATGATCACTTGCCGTTGGTGGAATTTGCATACAATAATAGCTACCAGGCAAGTATACAAATGGCACCTTTCGAAGCTTTATACGGAAGGAGATGCCGATCACCCTTATGCTGGGACGAAGTTGGAGAGAAACAACTGCTAGGTACAGACATGGTAAGGGTTACCACTGAAAGAATACAATTGATTCGAGAAAGACTACCAGTTGCCCAGTCTAGGCAAAAGGCTTATGCCGATACAAGAAGGAGAGATCTTGAATTCCAAGTCGGAGATCATGTATTTCTCAAGATATCGCCTGGACGTAGAATACGGAGATTTGGTGTTAAGGGCAAGCTTACACCAAGGTTCGTAGGACCTTTTGAGATATTGGAAAGAGTTGGCGAGGTTGCTTATCGCATCGCATTGCCTCCTCAATTGTCTGATGTTCATAATGTGTTCCGAATATCTATGTTGAAGAAGTATGTACACGATCCATCACATATTATTGAACAAGGAGACATAGTTATCCAGAAGGATCTCACATATGAACAGAAGCCCATAAGGATACTAGATCGTGAAGTACGTACCCTAAGGAATAAGGTTATTCCCATGCTTAAGGTACAATAGAATAAGAACTCCGAACATGAAGCTACATGGGAGACCGAGGAATCCATGAGGAAGCGATTTCCAGAATTATTTTAAGGTATATACTCTACACTCTCCACTTATATATACTATTGAATTTGGGGACCAAATTCTTTTAAGTGGGGGAGGGTGTAGCAACCCTGATAAAAATAAGATTTTTAAATAAATCAAATTAAAATAAAAGATAAGTAAATAGATGACAAAGAGCCTAAATGGGTAAATCATTAATCAAGAAGAAATAACGCCTTTGGTCAAGACGCGACTTCGAAAAGAAACGCCCTTACATAAGGCGTTAAATATAAAAAGGACGCCAACACCAAAGGGCGTCAATTCCCAAATGGCCGAAAATAAATAAAGGGCAAGTATAAGTGACGCCCTCTACATGGGCGCGTTTTACATAAGAAATGACGCTTGACAAGGTGTCAATTTAAATTAACGCCCTCGCTTAGGACGTTAATTCAGTTCGAGTTTCGTTCGACCCCGGAGTTTATCCAGGGCAAGTTCTGGATAACTACGGTGAAGGTGGAATATGGTAAGGACTCTATCATGGAAGTATTACTTCCAATACAACTCTAACCCTAATAGGATCCCCAAAATCCTATAAATATCCTGCTACTCGACCCAGACCGCTGTTTGGCGTTCTGTGTTGCTGAGAAGAACCGGTAATGTTCTTCCTCTTTTTCTTTTACCTTAGGTTATATGATTAATGATCTTCATTATTTCTTCTGTAGGAAGTCTGCAGTAACTCCCTGTCGAAGTGAAGAACGTGAGGTTCTTCATCCTCTTCTTCTTCCTCTTCTGGTGATCAGAAGACTCTGTTACAAACAAAGTATCGTTTATCTTCATGAAACCTTCATCCGTTCATCAGTTAAATCTTCATAAGGTAGGTTTTCTCAAGAACGTGGCCCAAACTAACTCATGTTGCTAGTAATACCTTCTGACATACATGCATATAGTTTTATTATGGTTTCAGATGTTTTCTATGTAAGTTTAAAAAGAAATGCCCTTGACAAGGGCGCTAATTTAAAGAAGCGACCCACACTAGGGCGCTACTTATTGTTTTGACGCCCTTTCCAGAAGTCGTCAATTACATGTAATTAATAAATACCCACGTTTAAAATTTAATATCTATGTAACCATGAATCTAATATATTGCATGAGTATACCTGTGAAATCCTGTTAATTATCTTGTCATGACCATGAAATTATTTTCCTGAAATTTTATTATCTGAAAATTGATAAATTGTTGAATTAACGACCTGCACAAGGTCGTCTCTTATTGAACTGACGCCCCAGACCAGGGCGCTAATTGAAAAGTAACGCCCTGTCCAGGGCGCGTTTTTGTTAAAATTCCAGAATATTGATTTTCTGTAGAATGGAAATATTGAAGGGACGACTAATGTATAAGTCGTCAAATTTGTAAATAAACGCCCCTGAGTAAGGCGTTAATTGGAGAATTAATGACTTAGCTTAAGTCGCTATTTTCTGTATTACTGTTTTACACTGATTACTGTCAACCGAAGGGTTATATATATATATATATATATCTATATCGGCACTATATTTCCATTCCATGAATATAGTCCCATGTTTCATGATGTTTTTATCGCACTACCCTCAATTCTTATTGACATACAAGCTCTCCATTGGACATTCCGTTCCTTTGGACTAGCGAGTTAGTCATAGAGACCTCCGTAAGTCTCCTCGCAGCCTTGGATTCCCTCAAGGCCGACTGAGCTGGTTGTACCATAAAAACCCATTACACTATTTTGCCATGTCACTCTATAGAAACATGATATACCGGCCCTCATGTTATGCAAAGTGTGTATCATGAGAATTCTCTTAATGGAATGAGGTTATCATGCCATTTGATGCTGTTCTTGTAAACCCCAATTCTATATCAACATTGTCATGATGTTCTTGTAAACCCCAACTCTATATCAACATTGTTATGATGTTCTTGTAAACCCCAATTCTATATTAAACTTGATGTTCTTGTGGACCTCAATTCTATATAAAGAATGTCCATACTTGTTTGTCATGGTATCCAAGTTAGGGAACTAATTCCACCTAGTTTTATCGATAATCGTGATTGTATCGTTATTATTGCCTATCTATGTCAAGTATCATATTTTGGACTCTATTCTATCCAAGTTTATCCCACATGTCTACAAGCTTTATTTTGAAATTCCATAATGGCTATACACAAAAGTGGATGTTAAAATACATGATTAATGCCTGCGCATATAGGGCCCGATCTGGTCCTGGGAGGAGCACCCGAAAGTACTTGTGCCCATGGGAGTTGATTGATCACGGTATTGGCATTATACCGAAGTGCATGACTAGCTTGATTGAACATTCCACAAATCATGTACTTGTACTTGACTTGATATTACATGACTTGCGTGACCCGGAAAAGGGTAATTGCATACTTGCGTGCTTGAACGTGATAGCCAAATTCTAACATGACATGATGAATACACTTGCTTGAATATCTTGATATCTTTGGATATAAGTTCTTGAAAGTTCATGACTAGTTCTCGTCGCTATCTTATTGTTATACACTCTCTCTACCTTGTCGTTTTATGCGAGCATGCATAGCTATAGTGCATTCATGAAAGATGTAATCACTTAAACCCCTTGCTAGTTCTTGAGATATAATTTCCTACTGAGCGTTCGCTCACTTAGTGTTTCCCTACTTTTCAGGTAAGTCCGACGATGAGGGAACTCAAACGGATGGGAAAAATCAAGAGTGAAAGAGATAGAGCTTCTTCCGTGTTATCTAGTCTTTTTCATATTTTCTTGAGTCAACCTTGTATTTTTCCTTTATTTTAGTTAGTACTTCAAGGGTTTGTAATAGACATATTCTTATGAAGGAATAAAGGATTGGGTTATCTTTATTTTTACGCATCTCTGATTTTGGTGTCGAATACACTAATACTCTGATTGACATGATTGATATAAACTCGTCACGCGTCTCCGGGTATCTTCCGCTCTCGGGGCGTGACAGTTTTTGTGGTATCAGAGCTTAGGGTATTCAATTCCTAGGAAAACCCAAGTCCAAGGATAGGTTTAACCTTTAACCGGTGAGATTGGGTAGAACCAAGGGTTGAGTTAACATAAAAACTTAAAAGCCCTTAACGAGAGTATATACTAACATAGTTATTGTAATTGTAGGATAATGGCTGCCGAACATGCTCAGTGGCGCAACATGCAGCGTACACTCCAAGGCATGACCCAAGTGCTGCAACAAGTAGCACAGGGAGGTGCACAATGAGCCGGAAGTCTCCACCAAGTCTTTAAGAACATGAACCCTCCCAAATTCATGGGTTCTACTGATCCGGATGACGCAGAGCACTGGATCAGGGAGACGGAGCGTATATTCCGTGTTATGCAATGCACGGATCAAGATATAGTCTTGTTAGCTACTTTCCAACTAGAAAGGGATGCCCGATGCTGGTGGGAGTCAGTCGAAGCTACTATAAATCAAGACCAAATTACTTGGGAAGAATTTGTTGAACATTTCAACAATAAATATTTTTCAGACCGAGTCCAAGAAAAGAAAGCTACCAAATTTTCCGCACTCAAGCAACGGACATTATCGGTGGCAGAGTACGAGGCACAATTCTCTAGATTGTCTCGGTATGCTAAGCACTTAGTTAGCACCGAGAAGATGAAAGCTAGGAGGTTCCTTAACGGGCTCAGGCCCCAATATATTACCCAGCTGGCGCCAATGGATATTCAGGTCTACTCAGAGATAGTACGCCGAGCTCAATTGTTAGAAGATGCCACGGAGCTATCAGATAGAATCCGTGGGAAGGATAAGAAGGAACAAGTTACAAGTTCGGGTTCCTTTAAATCCAACTTCAAGAAGAGGCCTAGCACTGGAGGTACTTCCTCACAAGATCAGAAGTTTAAGAAGACCAAGCCCTTCTCCATCACCACTACCCCATCAAATATAGTGTGCAAGCATTGTGACAAGGCGGGCCATAGAGCAGAAGAATGCTGGAGGAAACTAGGAGCATGTCTCCGCTGTGGGAGTCGCGATCATCGAATTCCCCATTGCCCATTACTTAATGATCAAGCCGGGGACGGGAAGCACCCAGTAACCAAGAATGCTCATCTTCACGTAATTAAGGAGACCGAACAAGAAGAAGAAGGCGGACTAGTAGAAGGTACATTGAAAGTTTGTTCCAAGTCTGCATATGTCTTAATTGATACTGATGCTTCTGGCATTGGCCTCGGATGTGTTCTAATGCAACAAGGAAAGGTTATAGCTTACTCTTCTCGTCAATTAAAGAAGCATGAAGATAACTATCCCGTCCATGACTTAGAATTAGCCGCGGTAGTATTTGCACTAAAGATCCGGAGACATTATCTATATGGAGTGCAGTTTACTATATACTCCGAACACAAGAGTCTCAAGTATCTTTTCTCTCAAAAGGAACTAAATATGAGGCAACGGCGTTGGCTAGAATATCTCAAGGACTTCGACTTCAATATACAATATCATCCCGGAAAGGGTAACCATGTAGTTGATGCCCTTAGTCGAAGGCCGAGAACACTGTTAGCCAATTGTATGATTCAAGAATGGAAGTTGCTGGAGTAATTTTCTAAGCTCAATATAAGCATGGAGACGAACTTCAAATGTGTCACATTATCTCATATAAGCATTCATCCAGACCTATTTGCTGAAATACAAGCACTTCAAGATAATGACCCAATATTAGTAGAGATCAAAGGCAAACTGGAAGGACAATCTGATTTCCAAATAACTTGTGAAGGAAGATTAATGTTCAGGAATAGAACTTGCATACCGGATTGTCCCGAGTTAAAGAAGAAGATCTTAGATGAAGCTCATAGATCAAGGTACACGATTCATCCTGGATCTACCAAAATGTACCAAGATGTGAAAAGAAATTTTTGGTGGCCCAACATGAAAAGGGAAATAGCAGACTATGTATCACGTTGTCTCACTTGCCAACAGGTCAAGGCGGAACACCAAAAACATGCTGGAAAACTACATCCTCTAGATATCCCTAAATGGAAGTGGGAGGATATTGGTATGGATTTCATCATGGGTTTATCTAAATCAAAGGGAGGACATGATAGAATATGGGTTATAATTGACCGATTGACTATTGACTAAATCGGGGCATTTCTTGCCAATCAAGAGCCAATGATCAGTCGATGTGTTGGCTGCATGATACATCAAGGACATAGTCAGATTACACGGTATTCCTATTTCAATCGTGTCTGACAGAGATCCCCGTTTTACTTCTCATTTTTGGAAGGGACTACAACATTCGTTGGGAACAAGGCTTAACTTTAGTACAGCTTTTCATCCTCAAACGGATGGTCAGACCGAGAGAACTAACCAGGTGGTTGAAGATATGCTCAGAGCTTGCATCATTGATTTCGATGGAAGCTGGCATGATCACTTGCCGTTGGTGGAATTTGCATACAATAATAGCTACCAGGCAAGTATACAAATGGCACCTTTCGAAGCTTTATACGGAAGGAGATGCCGATCACCCTTATGCTGGGACGAAGTTGGAGAGAAACAACTGCTAGGTCCAGACATGGTAAGGGTTACCACTGAAAGAATACAATTGATTCGAGAAAGACTGCAAGTTGCCCAGTCTAGGCAAAAGGCTTATGCCGATACAAGAAGGAGAGATCTTGAATTCCAAGTCGGAGATCATGTATTTCTCAAGATATCGCCTGGACGTGGAATACGGAGATTTGGTGTTAAGGGCAAGCTTACACCAAGGTTCGTAGGACCTTTTGAGATATTGGAAAGAGTTGGCGAGGTTGCTTATCGCATCGCATTGCCTCCTCAATTGTCTGATGTTCATAATGTGTTCCACATATCTATGTTGAAGAAGTATGTACACGATCCATCACATATTATTGAACATGGAGACTTAGTTATCCAGAAGGATCTCACATATGAACAGAAGCCCATAAGGATACTAGATCGTGAAGTACGTACCCTAAGGAATAAGGTTATTCCCATGCTTAAGGTACAATGGAATAAGAACTCCGAACATGAAGCTACATGGGAGACAGAGGAATCCATGAGGAAGCGATTTCCATAATTATTTTAAGGTATATACTCTACACTCTCCACTTATATATACTATTGAATTTGGGGACCAAATTCTTTTAAGTGGGGGAGGGTGTAGCAACCCTGATAAAAATAAGATTTTTAAATAAATCAAATTAAAATAAAAGATAAGTAAATAGATGACAAAGAGCCTAAATGGGTAAATCATTAATCAAGAAGAAATAACGCCTTTGGTCAAGATGCGACTTCGAAAAGAAACGCCCTTACATAAGGCGTTAAATATAAAAAGGACGCCAACACCAAAGGGCGTCAATTCCCAAACGGCCGAAAATAAATAAAGGGCAAGTATAAGTGACGCCCTCTACATGGTCGCGTTTTACATAAGAAATGAGGCTTGACAAGGCGTTAATTTAAATTAACGCCCTCGCTTAGGACGTTAATTCAGTTCGAGTTTCGTTCGACCCCGGAGTTTATCCAGGGTAAGTTCTGGATAACTACGGCGAAGGTGGAATATGGTAAGGACTCTATCATGGAAGTATTACTTCCAATACAACTCTAACCCTAATAGGATCCCCAAAATCCTATAAATATCCTGCTACTCGACCCAGACCGCTGTTTGGCGTTCTGTGTTGCTGAGAAGAACCGGTAATGTTCTTCCTCTTTTTCTTTTACCTTAGGTTATATGATTAATGATCTTCATTATTTCTTCTGTAGGAAGTCTGCATTAACTCCTTATCGAAGTGAAGAACGTGAGGTTCTTCATCCTCTTCTTCTTCCTCTTCTGGTGATCAGAAGACTCTGTTACAAACAGAGTATCGTTTGTCTTCACGAAACCGTCATCCGTTCATCAGTTAAATCTTCATAAGGTAGGTTTTCTTAAGAACGTAGCCCAAACTAACTCCTGTTGCTAGTAATACCTTCTGACATACATGCATATAGTTTTATTATGGTTTCAAATGTTTTCTATGTAAGTTTAAAAAGAAACGCCCTTGACAAGGGCGCTAATTTAAAGAAGCGACCCACACTAGGGCGCTACTTATTGTTTTGACGCCCTTTCCAGAAGTCGTCAATTACATGTAATTAATAAATACCCACGTTTAAAATTTAATATCTATGTAACCATGAATCTAATATATTGCATGAGTATATGTGTGAAATCCTGTTAATTATCTTGTCATGACCATGAAATTATTTTCTTGAAATTTTATTATTTGAAAATTGATAAATTGTTGAATTAACGACCTGCACAAGGTCGTCTCTTATTGAACTGAAGCCCCAGACCAGGGCGCTAATTGAAAAGTAACGCCCCTGTCCAGGGCGTGTTTTTGTTAAAATTCCAGAATATTGATTTTCTGTAGAATGGAAATATTGAAGGGACGACTAATGTATAAGTCGTCAAATTTGTAAATAAACGCCCCTGAGTAAGGCGTTAATTGGAGAATTAATGACTTAGCTTAAGTCGCTATTTTCTGTATTACTGTTTTACACTGATTACTGTCAACCGAAGGGTTTTATATATATATTTATATCTATATCGACACTATATTTCTATTCCGTGAATATAGTCACATGTTTCATGATATTTTTATCGCACTACCCTCAATTCTTATTGACATACAAGCTCTCCATTGGACATTCCGTTCCTTTGGACTAGCGAGTTAGTCATAGAGACCTCCGTAAGTCTCCTCGCAGCCTTGGATTCCCTCAAGACCGACTGAGCTGGTTGTACCATAAAAACCCATTACACTATTTTGCCATGTCACTCTATAGAAACATGGTATACCGGCCCTCATGTTATGCAAAGTGTGTATCATGAGAATTATCTTAATGGAATGAGGTTATCATGCCATTTGATGATGTTCTTGTAAACCCCAATTCTATATCAACATTGTCATGATGTTCTTGTAAACCCCAACTCTATATCAACATTGTTATGATGTTCTTGTAAACCCCAATTCTATATTAAACTTGATGTTCTTGTGGACCTCAATTCTATATAAAGAATGTCCATACTTGTTTGTCATGGTACCCAAGTTAGGGAACTAATTCCACCTAGTTTTATCGATAATCGTGATTGTACCGTTATTATCGCCTATCTATGTCAAGTATCATATTTTGGACTCTATTCTATCCAAGTTTATCCCACATGTCTACAAGCTTTATTCTTGAAATTCCATAATGGCTATACACAAAAGTGGATGTTAAAATACATGATTAATGCCTACGCATATAGGGCCCGATCTGGTCCTGGGAGGAGCATCCGAAAGTACTTGTGCCCATGGGAGTTGATTGATCACGGTATTGGCATTATACCGAAGTGCATGACTAGCTTGATTGAACATTCCACAAATCTTGTACTTGTACTTGACTTGATATTACATGACTTGCGTGACCCGGAAAAGGGTAATTGCATACTTGCGTGCTTGAACGTGATAGCCAAATTCCAACATGACATGATGAATACACTTGCTTGAATATCTTGATATCTTTGGATATAAGTTCTTGAAAGTTCATGACTAGTTCTCGTCGCTATCTTATTGTTATACACTCTCTCTACCTTGTCGTTTTATGCGAGCATGCATAGCTATAGTGCATTCATGAAAGATGTAATCACTTAAACCCCTTGCTAGTTCTTGAGATATAATTTCCTACTGAGCGTTCGCTCACTTAGTATTTCCCTACTTTTCAGGTAAGTCCGACTATGAGGGAACTCAAACGGATGGGGAAAATCAAGAGTGAAAGAGATAGAGCTTCTTCCGTGTTATCTAGTCTTTTTCATATTTTCTTGAGTCAACCTTGTATTTTTCCTTTATTTTAGTTAGTACTTCAAGGGTTTGTAATAGACATATTCTTATGAAGGAATAAAGGATTGGGTTATCTTTATTTTTGCGCATCTCTGATTTTGGTGTCGAATACACTAATACTCTGATTGACATGATTGATATAAACTCGTCACGCGTCTCCGGGTATCTTCCGCTCTTGGGGCGTGACATAGACGTTTATGTGCATGACAAAGCAATGTACAGACTTGCTGTGAAGAACACTGCCCAAATGCAGTGTATGGACTTAGAATGCATGAGACAGCAGTGAAGAGTTGTGAAATGATGCACACGATGTACAGACTTTATTCATGCAAGCATGACAGCGAGCATGCATCGACTTTCATGAACACACGATGTGCATACTTAGTAGCATGCAATGTACAGACTCGAAGTGAATGCATGAAGAAGTAATGTATAGACTTGGCGTTCAAGACACTGTATATGCATGAACAATGTACAGACTTTGTCATGATGCAATGTATAGACTTGCATGAGACACTACATGAGACGCTGCATGAGTTGCTACAATGTATAGACTTTAAGGCTTAACTGAGACGGTGGATGTACGGACTTTAAGGCTTAACTGAGACGGTGGATGTACAGACTTTAAGGCTTAACTAAGACTGTGGATGTACAGACTTCATGTCCAAATGAGACGCTAAGAGAGACGGACGGCTGTACAGACTTGAGAGTGCACGATGTACAGACTTGAAGAAATGCATACTACAGTGCAATGTATAGACTTAGTGCAATGCAAAGGCTGTATAGACTTAGCGTGCGATGCAAAGGCTGTATAGACTTACTCATGGATAATGCACAACGAATGTATAGACTTGCTGTAAGGAATGTGCAGACTTGGTGGAACTGAGCGTAGATGCAAGACAATGGCATGTACAGACTGTGTGTGGCCTTATGCAAAGACAATGTACTGACTTAAGCTCGTGCAATGTAGTGTACAAACTTGATGAACGATGCAACAGACTCTGTACAGACTTTGACGAACTATCAATAGATGCATGTATAGACTGTGCAGACAGATGGATGTACAGACTTGGGCTGTACAGACTTCGACTGATGCATGCACTATATGGACTTGCCACTAATGTACAGACTCAATGCAAGCAGACTTATGATGTATAGACTCTGTTAATGCACTGAAGCACGAACTGTGCACATGAATGAAGACCATTGTGTAGACTTGTGTGTGCATGCTACAATGAAATGTGTAGACTGTATAGACTTGCCGAATGCAATGTTCACACGACTGGATGATGTACAAACTTGAGCTAAACGATGCATGCGATAATGTATAGACTTAACGATGCAAGCGATGTATAGACTTTGCCAGACGATGTTCAGACTAGACTGCAATGTGTAGACTTGGCAAAAGCATGAAGATAACAGCAGTGAGTGTATGGACTTGCTGTATGCATGAACGTACCCTGTACAGTTCATATGCCCAAAGCAGAACAGTCATTCAGACACAGATTCATGATATGCTATCATCAAAATCATGGAGATCAGAATCATGTCATAGATGTTCAGATAACTCATAGTGTTTGCTATCATCAAAATCACAGGGGCACAATAGTCAACAAAAGCTTTTATCTGAAGGGAAAATATTCCTGGCAAAAGGATGTCCTCTCTACAATGAGAATTAAGGATCTGCAGGCTTCCCTTTGTCAAACCTCCTATTGTTTATTACCAGCCATTCAAATTGCAAAAGACTTGGAGGGAAAGTCTCTGGCCTTTGAGGCCTATAAATTGGATGCCCCTCCTTCACTTGCTCTGGCTACTGCAACCCTTGAACAAGAAGTTGCCGACCAGAAAAAGAAGAGAGCCCAAGAGAAGAGTGTGTCTGAGAAATATCTATGAGAAAGAAAAGAGAAGAGTGCATCCCAGTGCTAGGTCCAAACAAGCCTAGTGTTGTGAGAAGGAAAGAAGAGTGAGCACCATTAGAGTAGCCTTAAGGAGATTCTAAGAAGAAGAAGAAGAAAGGAGAAGCAGCCCTCCTCGCAGTCAATCCTGAGCCTAAGGAGCTTCCAATCTGAGAGTGGCCCTCATCACAGCTTCCAGATATGTATCTGAAGCTGCAGCTGGAAATATCTTCGTTTCAGTTTGTTTGTTTTATTTCGTCTTCTTGAAACTCCATCTACATTCTCGTGTGTGTGTTCGGTGCTCTTGTGAGAGACCAGAGGTGTGTTTGCTGCATTTGCAGTCTGTTCTTTTCTTTGTGTGTGTTTGTGTGTGTGTGTGTGTGTGTGTGTGTGTGTGTGTGTGTGTGTGTGTGTGTGTGTGTGTGTGTGTGTGTGTGTGTGTGTGTGTGTGTGTGTGTGTGTGTGTGTGTGTGTGTGTGTGTGTTTGGGGTGTCACCCCCGTGTGCATTGAGGACCTCAATATAAGAAGAATATAAAGAGCGAAATTTAAACGGCCATTGGGGAAGTGACTCGCCGCGGTCTCGAGAATATGAATAGATAAGAATATAACAGAATATAAAGAGAATATAAGAGCGGGAATTTAAACGGCCATTGGGGAAGTGACTCGCCGCGGCCTCGAGAACATGAATAGATAAGAATATAACATATAAGAACGGGAATTTAAACGGCCATTGGGGAAGTGACTCGCCGCGATCTCGAGAATATGAGCAGAATATAACAGAATATAAAGAGAATATAAGAACGGGAATTTAAACGGTCATTGGGGAAGTGACTCGCCGCGGCCTCGAGAACAAGATGTGATCGCCAGGGGCCAAAAGACCCCAAAATAAAGAAAGTGATCGTGCCTACCTCAAGAGCGGGAGATGACGGGTTGCTTCTTCCTCCCCCTTCGGCTAGCCGATGGAGAGGGCTTTCCTTGGGCACCCATGCAAAACAACGACAAACAAGTAACGAGTGGATTAGAAAGATGAAGGTGTAGTATTCAAATCCTCGCGATAAAAATAACGAAATGATGGCAAGACACACACCTGGTTGGTGTTATCTTTTAAACCCCTCTCAGACTCGAGTAGGAGGAAAATGAGATGATGGATGCAAGAAGTATATAAGAAGAGGCACCCTTATGAAGGGGGATAGAGGATGCGAGATGATGAATGCAAAAGAACTACAAAGAAAAGGAAAGGATTGGCTTATTGGATGTGCCAATGGTGAAATCCGGCGGAGCTCCGGCAGCGTAGGGACGACGTGGAAGCGCGGTGGATGAAGACGACCTTCCTCTCGCGAGCGTGGGCATCCGAGAAGCCGGCAGAACCTCCACCTACAAAAGACCCCACGGGTTAGAAATGACTTCGGTAGCCTCTGGGCTCCGGCAGCCTATCGGATCTCTTAGAAGCTCTTCTAGAACTGAGGGGGTGGGCCTCTATTTATAGGGCTCCGGAGGGTGGAGGCGTCCAAGACCCTGGACACCTCCATCAGGGCCGAACTAATATTTTATTATATTTTTATTTATTTTTTCGAATATTCTTGTGGAGGCATCAAGGGCCCCGGACTTCTCCAACAGGTCCACCGAACCCCACCGACGGCCGCACGCGGTTTGGCACAACGCGTGGTTTTGTGAGCGGTGCCTCGTGATGTTGAAATGGGCGCGTCCAGCTGTCCGAACGTCTCTATAATTTAGATTTTTTCACACACGACAAACCGTCGTTAGGTGGGCGGCGCCCGTGAGGGAGTTGATGGAGGCGTCCAGGGGCCTGGACGCCTCCAAGAAAATATATTTTTATTTTTTATGTTTTGTCTTTTATGCCAACTGGCATTTTATATATTTTATATTTGTTTTTATGGAGGCGTCCAGGGGCCTGGACGCCCCTGGACGCCTCCATTAATATATTATTTTTTATTTGGTTTTGGGCTTTGAAAAATAAATTAAAAGAATGGGGGCATCCAGGGGCCTGGACGCCCCCATAAAGACCCACCCGGGTCCTCAGTTCAGGCGTTGGCGGCCGCCCGGCAGACACCCTTCCTGGTTTCAGAACCTCTGATGCGTCCGACTGGTGTTGATGCCGTCCGAATGCCGTGACGAGACGATTCCGGATGCCGAAAAAGGCAGAAGAAGACCCAAGAAAATGAAGAAAGAGATTCGAAATGTGTAAGCCATCGCGGGGCGTCGTATAGTAATATGAGACTTTCTCAGGAGACGTCAGGAAGGGCGTGTCTACAGCTACCCCGCCTTAGCGTCTGCTTTGCAAGGGAGTGACACGTAGTGGAATGGTATCAAAGTGGAGTGAAATGAAGTGGGAGCGGACTGATAAGTTGATGCCAAGGTGTGATGAGACACGCTTTTGATGTTACTGTCTGGAATTTTTCCTGGAGTTTCAATGAGGCAACCTTTGAAGAAGGTCTTTCAAATCTTGACGATTGCTTGGACGGAGATCAAATAAGGGAGGGTGAGATGTGCGCTCAGGCACGAAAAAGAGACCAACTTCTCGGTGTGGAAGTACCTGGGTCATAAACTGGAGGTTTCACCTTTGGGGAGCGGTTACCAGCCAATGTGGAAGTGTTGCGGCCAAGGTGGGTCAAACAAGGTAAAAAGTAAAGGAATATCTGAGGGTCTGTCCAAACAAGGGTCTCCTTTGGAAGAGCAGCGTAGGGCCGTTTCAAGGAAACTCAGTATTTCATTCGGAGTGGAATATCTCATATTTGTAAGAATTGAAGCACAGCGGCTTTCGCAATTGAATCACTTGAATGATCTTCCGCAATAAATCAAAGTCCTATATGAATGCATGCTGGGTTAAAATAAAAATTTAAAACAAACTAAAATAGAAAATAGCCAAGGATAATATTGTCAACTTGTTAAGAACGGGTCAGGATACCGATCCGGTGAGCAGACACTGGGCTGGGGCCCGTTTATCCGCGCACCAACTCACTAAATGGAACCGTCATCCCCATGCTATCACAAGTCAACGGCCTATCCGTACAACCCAAATTCTTCCGGGATCATCACCGTTTTTGTTGAAGGGGAACTCAAATCCCAGATTCGTTCGGGCCACAAGGTCCTTGACATGTTCTAGTAGCGTAGGTATCATATACTACGATGCATGACAAGGTGGGACCAACCAATGAAAGGCGGGACAGGAGATAGGACAAAGACGTCCGTTAGTAAAACCTGTACAGGCTAGCATAGATTAATAACATCAGAAAGTAACAGAATCGCACCACAATGGAAAGGAGATCTAGCGAAAATCCTGACATTGACCGCTGATGTGACATGTTCCGTCCTGTATCGCCCTACCCTTCCTATAAGAACTCCCCTTAGGCTAGTTCATTCAAAAGTATCAAGGTGGGTTTTGGAAGCTCAGGAGAGGAAAGAGAGGAGAATCTAGAGATTTCAGGATGAAAGGAGAGTCTTCCCGCGTTATGAAGAGGAGCAGGCCTAGCAGCGAGATCAGGCGACTCTCCGACCTCGAGGGTCATCTGAGTGGGACGATCATGTTGCATATGGTAAGTTGATTCTTTTCAAATTTCTCCACGTGAACCTTCTTCTTACTTCCTTCATTTCTTCTTCTTTCTTTTCTCTTCCAGCCATATCCACTCTTCCCAGGCCCGAGAAAGTTTTCCAAACTGCCATGGCTTTCAAAGCTAACTTCCAACATCTCCATCGGCATGAGGGCCATACTCTCGAAGTGGCATCTGCAGGGGCTCCTTATTCACGCCAAACACTACGAGAAGATTCGTATGGACTGGGCGGCTATGGGCGCACTAGTGGAGATCTGGCATCCCCAGACCCACACTTTTATCTTCCCGACCTTCGAGGCGACCATCCTCCTCGAGGAGGTGGAACTTCTGCTCGGATTGAAGAAATTCAAGAGTGACGGGAAGGTGAAGGCTATGCGGATGCTGACACGGGGGACTTCCGAAAGCGTCCTTGGAAGCTTCATGCCCCTCGACGCAGCCCGAAAGGTTCGTACTCAAAAGGGAATTGATTTGCAAAAGCTCGCGGAATGGGTCATGGAGGCCCTGAGAGGGTTACCAGACGATGACTATTTGGAGGGAATCATGAAAGGGTTCACCATTTGTCTGGCGGGTGCTCTCTTGTTTCCTTATACCGACAACATGGTGGAGGAAGACCAACAGAGTGCCATCTGCGGGATCTGGCGTGGAAAGAGGGTGGGACCCGCTGTCCTTGCCTACCTATATAGTGGCCTTACTGCCTCGAGCATGGGTAAGCCTCCTTTTGGTTGCGCACTTGTCCTGAATTGCTGGCTGGATTTGCATTTCAAGTTTGATCACCGTGAGGGAATGCCAACCGCTTCGAAGCTCTTCCAATAAAGCCCGCTTCATCACATAGCCGACGTGTTAGGCTTTGGTGGTACTATAGCGAAACGTGTTCCGTGGCTGAAGAAACGTGAAGACTGGCGGTCTCACTTCCGCATCGTGACACAAAGCTTCTTCACTTGTGCATCGGCATGTTTGCTTTCGCTTGATCTCCTCATGAGGCCTTCTCCCGAAGTTGATCTTCAACTGATCGGCGCGACCGAGTTCATCCTTTATAATGCGCATCGGTGTTGTCTCCAGATCGGCATCCCACGCCATTCGTTCCCACTACCGACTGGTATCGTCCCTTTGAAGAAGAGGGAGTTGGGCACGGAGGCGGATGTGAGGGAAGCGAAAGCCATTAAAGCTCCTTGGAAGACAAGTGTTGCGGGAAAGGCCTTAGCGCACGTGGTGGAAGAATGTGAGCTATGGAGAGCTTATATAACCGAACTGGGGAAGTTAAGGCCTAAGGCGCCTAAGCCCCTGATGTAGCTTGCTCTGCTCCTCTGATGGAATAAAATCTGGAATGTGGATGTTCTGGACCCCCTGTTCCTCTAATTTTTTTTTTATGATTTTTATTTTATTTTTCTTTTTGTGTTTTCTCTCTTTTTGTGTTTTTGTTTATATATATATATATATATATATATATATATATAATTTAATGTTTAATGGGGGCGTCCAGAGTCCTGGACGCCCCTATGTTTTATTTTTTTTTATTTTTTTTGAAAATTTTTTCTTTGGGGGCGTCCAGGGGCCTGGACGCCCCTATGTTTTATTTTTTTTATTTTTTTTAAGATTTTTTATTGGGGGCGTCCACGAGCCTGGACGCCCCTATGTTTTATATTTTTTTATTTTTTTAGATTTTTTATTGGGGGCGTCCAGGCACTTGGACGCCCCTAAATTTTTGAATTTTGAACAAAATAAAAAAAGTGGGGGCGCCCAGGCGCCTGGACGCCCCAAAGATGGGTGATTTTTATATATAGGGGGGCCTCACCCCCTGTTCACTTTTACTGTTCATTCTGACCACTCGTTCACTCTAAACGACCCATTCCCAGTTCCAATGGAGCAAGGAGGCCCGAGCTAGGGTGGAGAGAAGCGGAAACAACGGGCTCGTCGTCCGAGGAGGCTGAGGGATGATGCCGAGGAGGCTGCTGCGACGTAGGAGATTGCCGTGGAGGAGGAGGCTCCTCCTTTGGCCGTGGAGGCTGCTGCGGGTGCTGGCGACGTGGGAGATGACGATCACGACTCGGTAAGCCCCTCGGAACTTCAATCTGTTGGTTTAATAGGCTGGATAGGCGGACGAGAGGCAGTGTGGTGAGGGCCGGGGAGTGAGGGAAGGAGGCGTCCAGGGGCCTGGACGCCTCCATATTTTCTTTTTTTCTTTTTTATTTATTTACGTAAATAATAAAAATAGAATTAAAAATAAGGAGGCGTCCAGGGATTGGGACGCCTCCATGATAATATATATATATTTTTTATTTATTTTTGTTTTGGTTTTTGGGTTTTTCTAAACATAAAATAAAGAAAATGTAAAGGAGGCGTCCAAGGTGTTGGACGCCTCCAAAAAAACATAAATATTTTTTTAAAAAATAAGAATAAAATAAAATAAATAAGTAGTATATACAGTGTTATTGTTTATTACTATTCATGATGCTGATGTGTTCTTTGTTGGTTTTATAGTGTGCAGGGCGTGATGAAGGGCCGGATCAGCTGGTCCCTAGTGGTGGCAGCTGTTAGGATGCTTGGCCCGGATACAGAGGGGGGGTGAATGAATCCTTCTATGAATAATGGCCAAATTTAAAAAATGGATGCTAGATAAGGAAATAGAATAGAACCAATTGTATTCTACTCAAATACAAACCCATTGAGCGCACCTATTCAAGCATCTAGCGGAAGCAAACCAAACAATCTAGCCACTGCTCAAAAGATTTTTAGGTGGTTCGGTCCTTCAGACCTACATCCACCCCTCACTCCCAACAGGAGTGAGGCTTCACTAGCACACGCTAGAACCAAGCAGACTCAGTCTGCAAACAATTGCTGCCACACAGCTTGACCAGGGGAACAACCTCCCCTCTTCCTCTAAACCGGAGGGAACCTCTGGACTTGAATCCACAAGCCTAGAACCGGAGACAAGTCTCCCTTCCTCCAAGCCGGAGGGAACCCACAAGTAGCTCCCAGCTACTTGCAACTGGAGATCGAATCTCCCTTCCTCCTAACCGGAGGGAACCCGACCTCAGACCAGAGGATCGAAAAGCACAGCAAACCAGAAAACAAAGAAAGAAATAATAAACGAAAGATAGCTTCAGCAAACAGAAGCTGAAACACGAGATGCACAATTTGGCTCCCACTGGAGCTGGCTGGCCTGGATCTGATCCATGGTCCAGTGAAGACAGATCTTCAGGTAAGCTTCTTTCTTCTTCTCCACGAACTCTCTCATTCACTCTCTATCTCTCTTTCTTTCTCTTAAACTCTCTTCCTCTTTCACACGATCACTATCTCTCTCTCTTTTCCTTTTTCTTCTTCTGCTGGATCGAGCTCTCTGTAACACTACCTTTTTTTTCTTAGCTCTGATCAACCTTCATCGGTGGGCGAAGGTTTTTCTTTATAGCCACAGCAGATGGATAGGGCACTGAACGCGTGTGCCTCCCAGGCTCGATCCTAGAACCTTCCTGCCACGTGCCCTCTTTGTATTTGTTCCTTCAGCATCGGATCATGTGCACTCAGACACTGGTGAATGTTCTTCCTCGGACCTGCAACGAGATAAGAGCCATTAATATTGAGTGCCATAAGAACTAGAACTGCATGAGGTTAGTGGACACGACAAGAGGTACTAAACAGAGAACGACACGAGATACAGTGGTGACACAATGAACATTACTAAGAGACCTTTACGAGGTAGACAGAAAAACAACGCGAAGACACGAGGTGAAGATAGCACGAAGGCGAGACAGTAATCGACACGGGTTGAAAACAACACGAAGTCGAAACAGTAACCGACATGAGTTGAAAACAACACGAAGTCAAAACGGTAATCGACACGGGTTGAAAACAACACGAAGACAGAACAGTGATTTGACACGAAGTGAAAAAGACAAGAAGTAAAACGACACGAAGTGAAAACAAGGAAAATGACACGAAGTCAGAGAGACCAGTACGAGGAAAAACGACACGAGGTGAGACGACACGAAGTGAGACGACACGGACTGGTAACGACACGAAGTGAAGTTGACATGAAATGAAAAACAACACTAAGTATGATGAGAACAGAAAATAGACACGGAGTGAAAACAAGGATGACGCAGGAGGAAAAAACAACACGAAGTAAAGATCAAATGACACGAAAATGTCACTGAATCAAAACAAACACTTCAGAGGAAAACGACACGAACTGTAGTGGAAACAACACGGACGCACGACTTGAAGGACAGTAAACATGAACAACACGTGGTAAGAGAAGACGACACGGCGTGTCGGAAATACAAACAGTACTAGAACTAAAACGACACGAGGACAAACAATTCAACACGAGGTGTTACACACAAACATGACGAAGTGCTAACCAGCACGAAGACAGTCCTTGTATATACTTGAAGTGAAGACATAATTTTTGAAGACCACTAGGACTTATAGAGTTGCCATCATCAAAACATGTAAAGATTCAACAAGACTCAACAATCTCCCCCTTTTTGATGGATGGCAATACTATGAGTCTTTAGTCTTTGCAGAGAGGAAAAAAAAACCTAAATAGTCATTCGCAAATGAATATAACAAATATTTTTAACAAACATTTTTCCTGATTTCTCCCCCTTTGACATCATCAAAAAAAAATGAAAACAAGAAGAATGCAACAATGCAAATGATATGAGTTAAATTAATTAGTCCGAGAGTCTGAGAGAGAAGGCCTCAAAAGGGCAACAAAATACAGAGCATAGTCTCTTCAGGAAAAGTATCTGGCTTGTCTGCTAGAGGGGCCACGCGGCCTGCCAAGAGGTGGTCTCCCCCTTGGTGGAGCAGAAGAATGTTCTTGAGGTGGAGTTCTGCTGGAAGAGGCGTGACCAGGTGTTGAACCCAAGATAGACTGAAATTCCTTTAAATCATTTGATAGCTCAGCAAGCCAATACGCCACAGTGCTTCTGACATTTGCCACTTCAGAAATAATGTCGTCTTGGCGAACATTGACAGTTTCATATCTGTCAGTCAGAGTTGTCATTTCTGATATGAAGGCGACCAACTTATCATAGATTTGCTGAATGCCTGGACCTAGGGCACTTGAAGACTTCTTCAACAATTCTAAAGCTGTTCTGATCTCATAGCAATGATCTATTATGGTAGAAGACATTTTGAAGGAGGAAATATTAACATCATGTGACTCTCTCAGAGCTTTTGCAATTTTTGAACAAATCTCCTGTAATCCTTCCATCAAGGATTTGATTGCATCATCTGAAGCCCTTTTGTTTAGAAGGAATCGTCTCCATTCAGTGAGGAGAGATATCTCAAGCTTCAGTAATCTGGTATGTACCTGATTAATGTTGAGAGTGACAAATGTAAGCAGATCATCTAATTTCTTGTCTTGTTTTTACATCTGCTGAGTCAGGTTTATGAGAAGCTCTTCAATGTTGGGCGCCCGAGTAGATTCAATGTTGGGTGCCTCTGCAGATAGAAGTCTAGGTGGACCTAGAGGTGTACCAAAGAATTCACTGCGAGGTTCAGTCCTCTCAGCTGCTTCCTCTTGTAGTGGCATTTGACTGCTCTCGGCTGGGACCTGAACTTCATCTGCAGCTTGAGTTTCTTTATGAGGGAATACACCTTCAGGTACCTCTTCTTCACTTGAAGATTCGGAATCTAGTTCTATGACAGGAGCCTTTCCTCTATCTTCCATGAGTTCCTGATCAGTAGGTCTGTCAACAAAGGCCTGCTCAAGACTTTCAGATACGACCAAGTCGGTAGCCTCTTCCAAGCTTCGCTCAACAGTTTCCCTTAAAATTTCATTAACAAGAACAGCAAGATCTTGATCAGTACTGTCTTGCTCTTTAGCTGGCTGTTCTTCAGGCACTATTGCCTCTTCAGATGTCTTCCCAAACGAATCAAATAGCCCAGCAATGGTTGCATCTAGATCTGTTTGAATGCTTTCGTCAGACAATCTGATGTCCTCAGATGCAGCCTCAACTAGCCTCTGAAATGAGAAGGGTACTTTGATGGGTGCAGCTGGCAAGGTAGACACTGGTGGTTCAGCTGGTGTTTCCTGTTGAGCAATCTCAGAAACCAATTGCTCACCAGCTTGGGCTAAGACTTGAAATTCTTCTAAATGCTCCCCCTGAGATTGTGATTCCCTGGCCTTTTGGACCTTAGCTTGTCCCACCATAGAGGAGTCCTCTAACCCCAAAAATACTGAAACAAAGTTCATATTAAAAATATTTCTGGCCTTCACTTCTGATGCGGCCTCTCCATCCAAGCAAATCTCAGAGTGCTTGAATATCTCAGTCAGATGGGCGGCATAGGGAAGATGTCTCTTGGATCCAATGCATCCCTTCATGACCAAAAAAATAATCTCTGGCAGACAAATCTTTACATTTTGAATCAGACAAAACAATAGAAATCTCTGTGTGTCTGTAATTCTTCCTCTAGCCCCAGTCTGTGGGGTGATAATGGAAGCGATGACATTCTGAAGGAGCTTGTGAAGAGGAGGAAATGACGATGTCTGATAAGCTTTTAGCTTTAACTGCCCCTTATCATGAATATTACTGGGTTTACCAGTAATGACTGAGAAAGCTTCATGGAGACTGTATCGAAAGCTTCCCTCTACCTCCCCTTTATCTGGAACATCGAGGGCTTTGTGGAGGGACTCACATGTAACAGTTAACTCGACCCCTTTAACAGATGATAATAAGGCAGACTTGTCTCGGCTCAAGGACAAGTTATTGTAAAATTCCATTACCGGCCTAGGGTAATAGACACGGTGATTTTCTAAGAAATCTCTCCACTCCTGAAACTCAAAGATTCTTAACAGTTCTAGGAACTTCGAGACCAAAGTTTCATCTCCGAAATCTATTAATCTAGGAGGAATGATTTTCCCACTTTCTACAAACACGGTAGACTGAGACATCCTGGTACCTTGTTCGGAAGATACTTCCGCAGCAGGTTCTGGCACAAGACATCTCTGTTGCTTAGATGAGGGCTCTTCAACAATTTCTTTTCCCTTCCTCTTCCTATCACCCGGAGCTGCTGACCTTTGCTGATCCATCTGCCGGAACTTCCAGAGTATCAACTCTCTCTTGCAGGCTGCTATTGGACGCGATGCTAGACTGAAGAGAGGAATAGACCTCTGTGGGGGGAAGAAGGTGAGCGGGAAGAGATGGAGATGGGTTTGAAGAAGACGCTCAAGGTAGAGCAGCACGAGGATGAATAGGAAGCGGCAAGGGGAAATAAGGGTTTGAGGTGGAAGGCGTGTGAAACAAGAAAGGTTTTGTCGGGTAGCTTTTTACTCATATCAACTTTTTCTGTAAATACCCAAAATACCCTTAGTCCTGATGTAACGCAGCTACAGCATGTTAAAGTTAGCCCTTCAATATGTGGACGGGTTATATTCTTCCAAAAACCAAGGTCAGTTAGCTCAAGATATTAAATCAGCATAATCACAAAATTAGCTGTTAGAGTTGCTTAAACTAGAGAGCGATTAAATTGCTCCTTATGTTTGTCAAGCAACGAAATAACACATCAAAGTAAAGCAGATTTCATTTCTTCATTTAATGGACGAGAAGGCATACAGGGTCAACCAATTTGTTGAACACAAGGTAGAATAGTCCCTTTTTACACAAGGAGACATGTTTATCAGACACCAGAAACCCTGGTTACTCAGGACGGACTACCTTTATGCCAATAATATTTTTCTTTGAGGACTTCCCCCCCCCTTTTTTTTTTATTTTAACATTTCTATACAGAGATAGCTAGTTGTATCATGACAGAAACTCTGGACTTCTTTGATCAAGAGTGTTTATTTCTCCACAAAAGCCATTGCTCTGCCACAAAGAATGGCGTATTCCCTGGAGGCACTTCTCATGATTTTAGAAAAAAAAAATCTTACTTAACATAATTTTATCTCAGAGCTCTCTTTACATAAGTTTCAGTTAAGTCGAGATCCTCAATAAGTTTTTCTCATTTAACAGGAAGTTTTATAATATGTTGACCAACACTTGAGAAGATAACTTAGAAGGATCAAGGACCAAATATAACCCCCAAACATTGAAATTCTTTATTAACAGGTGTAAATTGTTACACTAGATATTGGGTGGTTTAAGGTATACAGATCATATCTGATAAGAGCAAGAAGACTGAACCCACAATTTCTTTGAGAGAGAATCTGAACCAAGAGTGATAGGTGAGAGATAAGGAGGTGGCTGATCAAACAGAGAGAGATGAGCAGCACTCCTATCAGCAAGCCAACAAGTGAGAGATCACTCAAGACATTAGGCACTAAGGACATATCCAAATATAGTATTTTGAAGTAGTTCTGTCTCACATCCAGAGAAACTCTTGGGCAACTAACTGCAACCTCTTGAGATGATTGATCTTAAAACCACATTAACTGCATCGGCTGACAAAAATCTTCAGAGACCAAATAGCCTGACAAGCTCCTCTTCAGCCCACTCAAGGACAACTCACACACGACTCTTGGGAGTGTTAATTATTTAATGAATGCAGTGTTTGCCACGAAAATTAAACAAGTGTGTTTATGAGTTATGCATAAACAGACTCCCTTGATCAGCAGAATGACTTATGGTACTAGGCGGAGCATTTGGTCTAAGAGACCACCTCACACATAGTAAGAACCTCCTGACAGATTTCTCTGTCTTTTGGTAGCTTACCATTTGATATACCAAAGAGGTCATGGATAACAGGGTAACCTCAACAGTCCTATAAGCAATTCAGATTTCCAAAGAATTATGCAACATACAGTTTTCAACCAACATTCGCTTTCAGTTAAAATTTTCAGAAATTTCAGAGTGCATGTTTTAGAAAATAATGCAACTTGCAGATGATGAATGAATATGCAAGACCAGATTCAATATGCATGCACTAGATGAAACTAAATAGTAAGATATGCAAGAATGCATCAAAACAGATATGCAGTAAGTTTCAAAATGGGACATGTAGAGAGATTACCTGAAAATTATGAGAATGGGGTTTTCATTCTTGAGTGCCTTGGATCATTTCCCCTTTTATTCCAGTCCCAAGGCACACCTGCAAAACAAGGTTTATTTTGCACAAACAGGTACCCAGGAAGTCTTGGGTCCTGTCATGACATTATCACTCCTAGCAGGTTTTCTTAGCACATTTTTAACTTGATAGCAAGGAGCAATATTTTTCAGATCTGGGTTATGCACATTATTATGAGCATGAATTGTATGTGCATTAGCATGGAAATTTCTGTTATTTGCATGACCAAACTGTTTTCCATAATCAACACATTCAAAGTTTTTCCTTTTGAAAACCACTTTGTTCTTTCTAAGAGCATTTGTACTAGCAGGAGATCTATACTTTTCAGAACTGAAATTTTTCCTTTGAGCATGCCAACAATCAATGGCCATGTGGCCATACTTTCCACATTCAAAGCATGAGATATAATTTCTTTTAAAAGAACCTAACCAGCATTCAGAGACCTTGTGACCAATTTTGTTGCAATTAAAACATATAATGTGCTGGTTCTTGTTAAAGACATGCTGATTTGCAAAGTGTTTTGTATGATATGAGCATGATTTTTCCTTACTACTTGCAAACCAACAATGAGCAGTAGTGTGTCCTACTTTATCACAATTAGAACATTTGACATTCCTTTTCTGACCAGACACAGATTTTCTAGCATGCTTGTTGTCATCTTTTTCCATCACAAAACAGTTACTCATAAGATGTCCATACTTACCACAATAATGACATGAGCCACTTGATTTCTTTAAAACATGGCATTTATCTGATGAGTTCTTAGCATGCAGATTGTTCCTTTGAATTTTTGATGTTTTATGATTTTTATTTTGTTTTTCTGTTTTCTTAGCCTTGTACTGAGGTGGAGATGAGATAGACGGCTTTTCCTGTTCAGAGGATTTGACAAAGACATTTTTCAGGTTGGCTCCATCAACCTTCCTCATGACTGGACTGTAACCCAGTCCTTCCTTGTTGACATTGACTTTTACACCTAGCAGCTTGTCTAGGTTTTTCTGCCCATCAACAAATTTAGACAAGGAAGCTTTCAAATCCTGAATTTCATTTTCAAGAGATGCAATGTGTATTTCATAACTAGTGATCTCTTGTTCACTACAATTGACAGCTTCATTCAAAACCTTGTTAGCTGTTTTGTATTCTTCAATTTCCTTTCTTAGCTCATCTACCTCTTCAGTCTCGTTTGTACAGATAGCTTTCCCTTTTTCCAATGTGAGAAGTCTTTCAGACATGGCACTGTTTAACAGTTTTAATTTTTCAACTTCTTCTTTAAGCTTATCATTTTGAATTAACTCATTTATTAGAAGCTGATCTTCTGAGTTAACCATGGTTTCTCTCCTAGCTTCAAACTCCCTCAAATCCTTTTGTTGTTTTTCAAAATCTTTCTGTAATTCCACGTTCACAGATTTTATGGCATTAAATTTTTCAATCAGCAACTCATTCTCTCGTTTAAGTTTCTTTAGTTGTTCATCATTTTCTTTAGAGAGCTTTCTGAGGAAGTCATCTTCAGATTTTAAATTGTTCAGCTCAGAGTGAACACATTCAAGTTCCTTCTTCAGTTCTGCATTCTGGTTTTTATACATATGATTATCAGACAGACATGCATCATGAGATTTCTTCGTATTTGAACAATTTTTACATGGAGAGCTAGAACTATCTACCCGAATACTCTTTTTCAACTTTTTATACTATTTTCTTAACAGTTCATGAGATTCAAATAATTCAGCATATGCATTCTCCCAATCTTCTAGAGAGAAATTCTCGAAGATATTTACCTCATCATCATCATCTTCATTAGTTTGATTGCTGCCTTGATCGCTGGCACTTTGATTTCTTCTGTTGGCCATCATGCATCTGTCCACATCTATCTCCTGTGTTCGCTTCAGTGCATCCAAAATATCTTTAGCAGAACTGGATTCAGAGAAACATGAATGAAAAGCTCTATCAGTAGCTGCCTTCATTAAATTTATTGCTATCTGATTTTCTTCATGCATGGATTTGTGACTGTCAGTCCATTTGGACTTTTTCCTAGGTAGTTCATGAGGACCATGTGAAATTACTTTCCACAGGTCTGGATTCACAGATTTAACATAATTCTTCAAAACAGTGAACCATGCATCAAATTACGTACCACTGAAGATCGGTGGATGGGCCATGAAAACACACAGATTAACGCACAAGAATATTGATGCACTAAAAGGAAATAAGCACCTAAGATAGCAAGATCGATCTGCAGGTCGCTGGACCTTGAAGCAGACACCCGCTCTGATACCAACTGTTAGGATGCTTGGCCCGGATACAGAGGGGGGGTGAATGAATCCTTCTACGAATAATGGCCAAATTTAAAAAACGGATGCTAGATAAGGAAACAGAATAGAACCAATTCTATTCTACTCAAATACAAACCCATTGAGCGCACCTATTCAAGCATCTAGCGGAAGCAAACCAAACAATCAAGCCACTGCTCAAAAGATTTTTAGGTGGTTCGGTCCTTCAGACCTACATCCACCCCTCACTCCCAACAGGAGTGAGGCTTCACTAGCACACGCTAGAACCAAGCAGACTCAGTCTGCAAACAATTGCTGCCACACAGCTTGACCAGGGGAACAACCTCCCCTCTTCCTCTAAACCGGAGGGAACCTCTGGACTTGAATCCACAAGCCCAGAACCGGAGACAAGTCTCCCTTCCTCCAAGCCGGAGGGAACCCACAAGTAGCTCCCAGCTACTTGCAACTGGAGATCAGATCTCCCTTCCTCCTAACCGGAGGGAACCCGACCTCAGACCAGAGGATCGAAAAGCACAGCAAACCAGAAAACAAAGAAAGAAATAATAAACGAAAGATAGCTTCAGCAAACAGAAGCTGAAACACGAGATGCACAATTTGGCTCCCACTGGAGCTGGCTGGCCTGGATCTGATCCATGGTCCAGTGAAGACAGATCTTCAGGTAAGCTTCTTTCTTCTTCTCCACGAACTCTCTCATTCACTCTCTATCTCTCTTTCTTTCTCTTAAACTCTCTTCCTCTTTCACACGATCACTATCTCTCTCTCTTTTCCTTTTTCTTCTTCTGCTGGATCGAGCTCTCTGTAACACTGCCTTTTTTTTCTTAGCTCTGATCAACCTTCATCGGTGGGCGAAGGTTTTTCTTTATAGCCGCAGCAGATGGATAGGGCACTGAACGCGTGTGCCTCCCACGCTCGATCCTAGAACCTTCCTGCCACGTGCCCTCTTTGTATTTGTTCCTTCAGCATCGGATCATGTGCACTCAGACACTGGTGAATGTTCTTCCTCGGACCTGCAACGAGATAAGAGCCATTAATATTGAGTGCCATAAGAACTAGAACTGCATGAGGTTAGTGGACACGACAAGAGGTACTAAACAGAGAACGACACGAGATACAGTGGTGACACAATGAACATTACTAAGAGACCTTTACGAGGTAGACAGAAAAACAACGCGAAGACACGAGGTGAAGATAGCACGAAGGCGAGACAGTAATCGACACGGGTTGAAAACAACACGAAGTCGAAACAGTAACCGACACGAGTTGAAAACAACACGAAGTCAAAACGGTAATCGACACGGGTTGAAAACAACATGAAGACAGAACAGTGATTTGACACGAAGTGAAAAAGACAAGAAGTAAAACGACACGAAGTGAAAACAAGGAAAATGACACGAAGTCAGAGAGACCAGTACGAGGAAAAACGACACGAGGTGAGACGACACGAAGTGAGACGACACGGACTGGTAACGACACGAAGTGAAGTTGACATGAAATGAAAAACAACACTAAGTATGATGAGAACAGAAAATAGACACGGAGTGAAAACAAGGATGACGCAGGAGGAAAAAACAACACGAAGTAAAGATCAAATGACACGAAAATGTCACTGAATCAAAACAAACACTTCAGAGGAAAACGACACGAACTATAGTGGAAACAACACGGACGCACGACTTGAAGGACAGTAAACATGAACAACACGTGGTAAGAGAAGACGACACGGCGTGTCGGAAATACAAACAGTACTAGAACTAAAACGACACGAGGACAAACAATTCAACACGAGGTGCTACACACAAACATGACGAAGTGCTAACCAGCACGAAGACAGTCCTTGTATATACTTGAAGTGAAGACATAATTTTTGAAGACCACTAGGACTTATAGAGTTGCCATCATCAAAACATGTAAAGATTCAACAAGACTCAACAGCAGCATACCGTGGGCTTCCAGACTTTCAGAGGGCGCGTATGGATGCCATGGGCTTCGGAGCTTTCCTTAGGATCGAGCCCTTTCGGCTCGACCTTCCTTTTATCCAGGCATTGAGGGAGTGGTGGCACGCACCGAGCGGGGCGTTTCTGATGCCCTGGGGGCACATGGTGCCGACACTCGAGGACGTGGCTCGGATCACCGGGCTACGGGTTGACGGAGAGGTGGTGAGGCAGTGAGCGGGGTCACCTATCCCGACTACCGAGAGAGTGTCCTGGACCTGCTGTGGTTAGAGACGAGCGTGACTGACAGGGACAGCAGGGTAGTTGGCCGAGTGGAGATCATGGAGGCGCTCGGATTCGTCGACCCGCGCCAGCGGGTTAGCGAGACTGGAGCGGAGTTTCTGGCACGACTCGAGGGAGACGCTCGTGCAGCTTTCCCCAGGACCCGAGCGAGCAGGAGCTGGTGGATCTAGACCTCCGGAGGTTTCTTTTCATCTTCTTGGGCCGCCTTTTGCTGGGGACGAAGGGGGATGGCATCCACTGCCGTTTCCTCGGGATCTTGGCAGATCTGGACAGAGTGGGACACTACGCGTGGGGAACGGCTCTGCTTGCCCATCTTATTGTCGATCTCTCCCAGACTTCAGAGAAGGAGACGACAGTCAGTGGCTTCGCACCTTTTCTCCAGGTAAACATTTTATTTATGCATTCCCACAATTAAATATGTAATTATGGTACTAATGATGTATGATGGATGCAGGTGTGGAGCTATTACTATTTCCCGATGGGGAGGGCTAGGCATGGGAACAGGAGGGCCGAGCCTCTAGCGCGGCGGTGGAGGCCGGTCGTGGTTGCAGCACCCCACGGCTACCAGCTGGCGTCGCTTCGTCGAGAGCTGAGCGAGTATCCTGAGGCCATGGTATGATGCGTATGATTTTTTTTATGTTTTCTTATGTGACTGAATGGCAACTAATATGATGCATGTATGATGATGTAGGTGGTGTGGAGGCCCTACCTGGGCATGGGTGATGCTGGTCAGCCTTGGGTTGTAGTAGGTCTTCCTCGTTTCGGGCGGGACGTGTGGGTCCATTGCCTGAACGAGATCGAGCCGCTGCGGCTCAGACTGGTTATGAGGACGTTGGGGCTGGCCCAGGAGTGGGTCGATGTAGATGAGCCGGTCCGCATTGGGCGGAAGCCCAAGGGGAAGGCAAAGATTGTGGACTGGCGCACGTGCTTCCTAGCACAGTACCAGGACTGGCAGCAAGGCGGGGTCCCAGTGGTGTCCCATGTACAGGACAGTACTGATTACCTGAGACGGTACCGGGTTACGTACGGGGACCGCCTCTTCCTTGGTGGTATGGCAGGGGTAAGTGAAATGAAAATGCTTCTCCCTTCTATATGTATATGCTTGTGGCACTAACATATGTGGAATGTAGGATGCTCGTGACAACATGATCGCCGAGCTGAGGGCCCAGTTGGCGGATGCCAGGCGGCAGTTGGTGGCCATCCGACAGGAGTTGGAGAACCTGGTGAGTCTATGCAATGCATTTTTGTGACCTGGATTTTTGATACTTAGCCTCTGACTGTCGTTTGCCCCGTGTTTCAGCGGGCCCACCAGACAGCGGCAGCTGGGACGGCTGGTGGAGCGGGTTCCAGTTCGTGGGGTCCTCCTCCGGAGGTTTCTGCCCTCCAGGAGCAGCTGGCGTATGCGGTGGCTCGGGCTGAGTAGGCCGAGCGTGACCGCGAGGCTCGAGTGAGTGTCTGCCTGACCTCGACTCTCCTTCTGGCTGCTCTCCTTCTATCACTGTTCTCTTACGGTGCATGCGTGCTTTGACAGGTGGCCGAGATTCGGGAGGCCCTGGCCCGTGCTGTTCGTGCTGAGCAGGAGCGCGATGCCTGGGTGGCAGAGCGTGACGCCCGGATTGCGGAGCTAGAGGAGGAGCGGTGACGGGAGGCTGAGGAGCTTCCTCATGACGTAGTGGATCTGCGGATCGCCCTCGAGCTGTCGAGGAGAGAGGCGATGAGGGAGAGAGAGGAGAGGGATAGGGAGAGCGTGGAGAGAGAGAGAGGGAGAGGGATAGGGAGACCCTAGAGAGAGAGAGGGAGAGGGATAGGGAGACTATAGAGAAAGAGAGGGAGTACAGGATGGCAGAGCGACATTGAGATTGGGACGAGAGGAGAGCTCTGGTGGCCCTGGTGTCGGAGCTCCGGCTGAGTCTTGGCACGGCGGAGGGGAGACTTCGGGAGAGTGAGGAGCGGTATCAGAGGGCGAAGGAGCGCGGGGCGCGACTTCGTCAGTCCGGTTCCTTTTCTGTGGGTAGCTTTCTAGTTTCTTCCTCCGAGGAGCATCGCCGCACCTTGGAGGCCGGCATGGTGCCACCTGGAGAGGCGAGCACGGCTTCTCAGGGTTCGCAAAGGTCGCAGAGGCCCCCTTGGGATTCCCGTCAGAGGAGAGAGGAGGGAGATGATCAGGAGGGTGGTGGCGAGAGTTAGAGAGTTGTTTGTACACTCCACCCTCCTTACTGCATGATGTACTTTCGGCTATTATATGAAATGAAAATGGCTTTCTTGTGTTGTGTGTACTTTTCTCTCTCCCACACTTTCTTCTTTGCACTGAGTTGTCCTTCGAGGCACGCTTCACGAGACCTTGCCCTGAACAGCGGGGAACTATGCTTTGTACAGGGGGATTCTATTTCCTTTCTCCCTTTTTTTGGGCGCGTCCAGGCGCGAGGACGCGTCTTAATCCTCGAATTCAAATTTAAAGTGACGGGTGGCCTTTCTTCTCCCGTGCCTTACCCGCAAACGAGCCTGCCTTCCGCCGAAACTCGCTTGCCCGTCTTTGTCTTCTTCCCCTCGATCGATGGAGTTCGGTGGTCTGGACCACGGCGAAGGTGGAGAGGGACGCGGGACCCCTCGCCTGAGGAGGGACGCGCCAGAGCACGGAACGGCGTCCATGGAGGAGGAAGGGCCGCTGCGGGCCCCCGAGGGACTCGAGGGGCCCGATGTCGCGGAGGGAGGTGAACACGGTCTGGTAGGTCCTTCGATCTCTTCCTCTTTTGATCCACTTTGAGTTTTGAAGCGAGCCGCGCGAGGGGGGAAAGGGTTCGGCGAGTGTTGCACTCAAATGATGGACGCGTCCTAGACAGGGGACGCATTCTTTGTTATGATGCCAGGTCCTTCTTTCTTGGTGCAGGACATGGCGAGGACCCTGGGCCTGGCCGATGAGTTGGCGAGTGCAGACGAGCCGAGCCGCGTCAGGAAGGAGAGTCGCGGCAAGGCGAAGCTTGAAGATTGGCGCATACGTCTCCCTGGGCAGCAAGGGAGCGTACTGGTGCAGGATAGTGTCGACTTCCTGCGGTGGCAGAGAGCGAGTTATGCGGGGCTTCCCCAAGCCGGGGATACGCGCGACGTCGACGGGTCGCGTGCCCAATTAGCCGAGGTCAGGCGGCAGCTGGCCGCCACTCAACAGGAACTGTCGCTCTTGGTAAGCTAAGTGCTGCATTTTTTATTTTTAAATGTGGAGCTTAGCTGACGGCTGTTGTTTGTTCATTCCAGCGTGCCCAGCAGACAGCGATGGTGGGAGTGACTGGCGGCGCATCTTCCAGTTCCTTGGCCCCTTTTCTCGAGATTGCCTCCCTTCGGGAGTAACTTGCTGGTGCGGTGGCTCGGGCTGCCCGGGCGGAAGAGGAGCGTGATGCCTGGGTGGCGACTGTAGCAGAGCTGTGACATCGCGGTGAGGAGAGACCTTCTCCAGACATCCTGGAGTTAAGGGTTCTTCTACAGATGATGAGGAGAGAGGCAGAGAGAGAGAAAGCCGAGAGAAGGTCCGAGCGACAGCGGGATCAGATCGATAGGAGGGCCTTGGAGGCCCAAGTGAGGGAGCTCCAGCTGGGCCTTCAGGCCGTCGTCTAGAGGCTAGGAGGGATGGAGACGCACTACGAGAGAGCGCGAGAGTTCTGGGAGCGATTGCGCTAGTCTGGTCGCTTTGCCGCTAGTGGCTTCTTTGCCACACCAGGGGAGGAGCAGCGAGTCATTGCTGTGGAGCCGGTGCCACGAGGCGAGGCGGGTGCTACTGCACGGGGATCCCGAAGGCTTCTGATGGACCCTCACCTCAGGGGAGAGGAGAAGGACGCCTAGAGGGACGAGCATGAAGATAATGGCAAGAGTTGGCGAGCTAGTGGACCCGCCTCCTCTCTATGATTATGATGTTTATGACAGCTTATGTAGAATTATGAATGGAGTGATTTGATTTTCTGCTGCTTGTTTGTTCTCTTGTGCGTTCCTTCTTCCCTACACTTCTTCTCCTTTGCACTGTTCCCATGTGATGGGTCTGTCGAGACTCCACCCCGAGCGGAGAATCACGTCTTGTTGTGACCATTTTCCACGGGAATCTGCCGTCGAAGTCAATAATGACGGTCCTAGTCCCTTCTCCCGGATGTTGTGTCAAATTTTGCGGACGTCCTCTAAAACATGATAGGGTATCCCTAGACAACATAGGGGGCTAGTCGTCATATTCTTCGTCCAATCAATCACCCTGTGCGAGCGGTGAAGTGATACACGGGACCGCCTGGTAGGTGCCTCATCGCGAGGGCTATCATAAAAGGTGATGGAGGCAATCTTGGCCTGTACTCCTTCCATTTCTATAAATTCTTGTCCCTTTTATCCTCCCAGGTATATCGAGAGCTAACTCGAGGAGCACAAGTTCTCACGGGAGAGGAGGAGTTCAAAATTCTGAGAGTTGGATGGAGGGCGAATCTTCCCACTCCTCGAAGAGAAGCAGGTCCAGTGGTAGTAGTTCCAGGAGGCTTTCGGACCTCGAAGGGCACTTTAGCGAAAGGGCCCAATCACAACTCGTAAGCTGAGCTTTCCTGCCCTTTTCTCATTCTTTCTTCCTTCCTCTTGACAACACCCTTCTCCATTTCTTATGCACGCACAGAGTGTGATGAAATCACACATTTCATGGGAGTTAGTAGTGGCCGCATACAGGGGTCTCCCGGATTTTCAGAAGGCCAGGCTAGACGTGATGGGATTTGGCACCTTTCTTCGGATCGAGCTGCTCGAGCTCGACCTGGTTCTGATCCAAGCCTTGTGTGAGAGATGGGACCCAGTGAGTCGGGCATTCCTGATGCCCTGGGGGCACATGGTGCCCAGCTTGGAGGATATGGTCCGGATCACAAGCCTAAAGGTGGAGGGCGAGGCAGTGACCGGGGTCACTTATGCGGATTACCGAGAGGGTGCTCGGAAGCTACTGGGTTTGGACCTAGATGGTAAGAAAAATAGGTCGGTAGCTAGGGCGTCCCTCGTCGATGCATTAGGGCTCACCGACACTCGTCGGCGGGATGATGAATCCTCAGAAGAGTTCATGAAAAGGATCGAAATAGGATGCCGTGCCGTGTACTGCACAGATTTTGGCAACTGGGAAAGATGCAACATAGATTTGAGGAGATTTCTCCTCTTCCTTTTGGGGAGATTGGTACTGAGCTCGAAAGGGGATGGTATCCAATGTCGCTTCCTGGAGCTGCTGTCAGACCTTGAAAGAGTAAGATACTATGCCTGGGGAGCTGCCATGCTGGCGCACTTGTTTGCAGGTATGTTCCAAGAAGCGGACCGTGAGATGACTGTGAGTGGTTTCACACCATTTATCCAGGTATTTTTGGTTTTACTTGTTTTGTATTTTTTTGTATTTTTGCAAGGTACTGATGACCTGCGCTGAGCAGCGGTGGAGCTATTATTACCTCCCCATGGGGAGAGCTCGGCATTGGCGACCCGCGATGGTGCCGCTAGCCAGGCGGTGGGAACCCATCATGAGTGCGGCACCCCTAACCTACCAACTGATGGTGCTAAGGCGGGAGCTACAGGAGTTCCCTACAGCGATGGTAAACTGGAGACCCTACTCAGACATGGTCGATGCCGACCAGCCGTGGGTTCTAGCAAGTCGTGCCCGGTTCGGACGGGAATCGTGGATGCACTGCCTGAATGAAATCGAGCCGCTTCGGCTACGATTGGTTATAAGGACTTTAGGACTGGCTCAGGAATGGGTGGATACGGCTGCACCACCTCGTGTTGGGAGAAAGACGCGAGGACCGGCGTCCTGCATTGACTGGCGCGTGCAGTTCCCTGAACAGTATGAAGACTGGCAACGGGGTGGCACGATTGTAGAATCGCAAGTGCGGGATAGCGAGGACTACTTGCGTCTATATAGGATAAAGTACGCAGAGCGGCTCCAACCCCGGGGACTTGTGGAGGTAGGTTTCCCCTTTTTCTCGTTTCTTCATTCTCCTTTTTTTAGTTTTCTGGTGGAAATGCTGACTCGTATGGCTGCAGGATATCAGTGATACGATGATAGCGACTTTACGAACTCGCTTGGCAGAGATGGAGCAATGGTTGGGCGACGCCCACGCAGCTACGAGCGCCTTAGTAGGTGTACAGTGCATTCCTAATTAAAACCCCAGATTCCAGATGGTGGCTGCTAATTCACGTGGTCGTAGCATGCTCAGATTGGCGCGGCTTCCCCGGCGATGGGAGTAGGTGGTGCCTCTTCCAGCTTGTGGATTCCCACCTCAGAACTTGACTTGCTTCATGAGTAACTTGCTCACGCCACGCAGCGTGCTGCGGAGGCAGAAGGGATGCTCTGTATACAGGTAAAAGTTTCAGTGTTGAGTTCTCTTTGTTTATGCCTTGCCGCGTATCTTGAGATGGTACATCTGGCAGGAAAAGGAGACGGAAGAAGCGCTTGCCCAAGCTGCGCAGAAGGAGGCTAGGATAGCAGAACTGGAGAGGGAACTGCGACGTCATCCTGATGACGACTCCTCTAGGAATGCCGTGGAACTGAGGATCACTCTCCTGTTGGAGAGGGAAGACCGTGAGAGAGAACGGGCAGAGAGAGAAAGAGACGCAGAGAGAGAAAGAGCCAACAGATTGACTGAAAGGGAGGAACGAAGGGCCATGGAGGCCCAGTTGTTCGAACTCCGAACCAGCCTTGGTCTTGCTGAACAGTGGCTGAGAGATGGTGAGGAGTGCTACCGAAGAGCACGAGAGCGTGGCTTTCGTGTTGGTAGCTTCTCTGCTGCTTCCGTGGATCAACGCCGGGATGTGGGAATAGGAAGAGGAGTACAGAGCGGTAGGAGTACCACTTTTCGTAGTTGGGTAGCACCTTTGAGAGCGTTTTGCCCAGAGAGTAGTGGGACGAGTAATGCAGAGAGAGAGGGCGGAACTTGATGTAATTTTTTTTAGTTTTTGGAATAAAATACAAGGTTCGGTTTGTTTGGTTTTCACCTTTGCTTCTGTTGCCTGAAGCCCTGCACATATCACTGAAACAAACAAATCAGAATTTATGTTCTGACTTGGCCCGTTGCTCAATAAGCAAATGGTCCTGTGACTGTCCTTAATAACTGGTCAAGGGGCCAAGCCTTTATTTAACGAAGGCAAGGGAAAGATGCGGTGATGATAAATGCGACAGGCAAGCACACGAATGCAAGCGGTATTAAAAGTGAGATGCTGCACGCAAATGCAATCATGCAAAATTGATTTGTTTTCTTTTTTTATATTTGGCTTTTTTTATTTTATTATAAAAAGATTTTTTTGTTTGCAAATATGTACATTTTCTCTTTTCCAATTTTTTTTTGTTGCTTTTATCATTTCGATTTTTTTGTTGCTAACGCCCGGGAAGCACCCACATGGCACCTAACCTACGTGAGAACAGGGGTTTCTTACTAACCTCCCAGGTATCCTAAGTGCACATCTAGGTTGATTTGAGCCTCTAGACCCCTCGAATGATGATCCCGCCAGCTAAGACTTACCCTGATGACAATACCATCATGCCATGCTTAGGCTCCCAGTCGCTTCCGACCACAGGGATTCACTCAAAAGGTGTTTGAGGTAAGAGATTTGCCCGACCCGGGTCTGTTTCCTCACAACTCTAGATGGTATATGATGGAACACCCTGGAACCCCTATGACCAACCGCGCGACGCTGACCTGGAATCAGACGCCGTCGCACCCATAGGTGACGCGCTTGCATTGGCCTAAGCCCAAGGTTAAACAAGAAGACATCAAGGTGGTAAACAGGGGTCTTGACCAGCCAGAAACATGGAGACTCCTTCGCAGCGATAGCTTTTGCTTTTCAAAGTAGGCAACCAAATGTGTGTATTAAAATAAGGTCACAGGCCCTGGGCAGTTTTCACCTTTCAGAAACTCCATCGAACCTTCATCTTTAGAGGGAGAAGGAAGAGTGTAGGGGATAAACCTCCTGAGAGGACCGGCAAAGCCGTTAACCCAGCGAGCGAATAAGGGCCCATTAACTCTTTCCTTTCGGACAACTTCGGACCAAATCTCGAGCATTTACATTCCATAGCCCCCCCCCCTTTTTGTGGATTCAAACTTTTGCTTTGAGGGGTTCCATTTATCGCATCAGACACGGTCACGACCAGGCTCTTGATTTTGATTTTGTATTTCTTTTTGTGAGGGAGATATAGTCGTTTGACGTTTATGGGCTCCCTTTCGTATGCCTGCGGGGACACTGCCCTTTTCTCGTGCTCTGATCGATGCTCGAGGAAATGGATCCTACTTTTGCCTTTGGGTTTTGAGTTTCGGTTTCTCATGCTCAGCATTTTAAGGGCGCCGACTGTCTCATTTGGTCGAAGAGAAAAGAATAAAGATTACAGCTTCCGGAGATCTTCTGGGTGGGGCCCCACCGTAGGTGATGCTACCGACTTTTTTGAATAAAATACATAAGTGAGCACATGTTAGCTTCCTTCGAGCGAGCATAGGCCGACGTGGCCGGATAGGGATCTCCACGGTTCTGGCAAACCAAGACCCGGTGCCTACCAAGCCTTAATGGGCCCTATCCTAACATGAAGGTTAGATGCAGTGACTTGACTACATGGTGACCACCAGGCATTGGCATTTTGAATTTTCCATATTTTTAGTGATTTTCAATATTTCTTATTTTTGACGTTTTCTATCTTTTCATCTTTTTTTGTGTTTTGACATTAAGCTAAGGGTAGTATTTCTAAAGATAAAGCCCATTCCAAGGGTGGGATAACTCGGTCCCTTCGGCGTTGATTAGCTTGTAGGCGTTGCCAAGGTACACGGCTTGAATTACAAATGGTCCTTCCCAATTGGGTTGGAGCTTAGAACGCGGCCCTCCATGTTTGACAAAAATTCTTTTTACGACCATCTCACCGACTTTGAATTTTCTCTCAACGACTTTCTTTTGGTAAAAGCGAGCGAGTCTATTTTGATACACACGCGCGTGTTCGGCAGCGGCCAGCCGCTTCTCATCCAAGAGTTCCAACTGGGCGAGGAGTGAATTACGACGATCATCGAGGGGAAATTCCTCGTCCAATTGTACCCTGAGAGAAGGGATCAGCGTCTCGTACGGGACTACCGCTTCCATACCATAAGTAAGGGCAAACGGAGTCTGCTCGGTGGGGGTACGGATTGAAGTGTGATAGGCCCATAGGGCTTCGATAAGTTTTTCTGGCCAGTCTGAAAACTTACTAGACTCGCAGGTTTTTTTGATGATTTTGAGTAATGTTTTATTGGTGGCCTCCGCTTGGCCGTTACCTTGTGGGTAATAAGGCGATGAATGATGCAATTCAATTGCGTACCTTTTACAGAGGTCCTGTAGGTCCTGAGAAATGAACTGTGGCCCATTGTCGGTGACGATCGTGCTTGGGACATCGAATCTGGCGAGGATGTTCTTCATGATGAACTTGCAGACTGTTGACACCTTGATTTCGTGTAAGCTTCGGCTTCGGCCCATTTGGTGAAGTATTCCGTCGCAATAAGGATGAAAGATTTTTGCTTGGTGAGGGAATTGGGATCACCTAGGGGACCAATGATGTCGAATGCCCACATGGAGAAAGGCCACGGGGAGGATATTGGATGAAGTGAGGAAGACGGTGAATGGATTTTATCGGCGTGAAGTTGACACTTGACACACCTACGGACATAGACCGCACAATCCTCTTCCATAGTGGGCCAGTAAAAGCCTTACCGAATGATCTTCTTGGCGAGCATCTGACTATTCACGTGGCCACCGCACACACCCGAGTGCGTCTCCTCTACACATTTCCAAACCTCATCATCACCAAGACATCTTAACAGAATACCAGTAAGGCTCCTCCTATAGAGTAGACCTCCAACCAATGTATATTTCTGAGCCACCCTTCTTATGGCTTTCTTGTCCTCTGTGGTGGCCCCTTCAGGATAAGACTGATCTTGGCAGTATTTGACGATTTCATAGAACCATGGTTTCTCTTCATCAGCCAGTTCTTCTTCGGCCTCTGCCAACATGATTTCCCTCTTCTCAAGGATATCTTCCTGCAGGATCTTCCTTGCTATCCTGTCTTTGATATTTACGTAGGAAGCATCATCGATTGCAGGGGCGTGAAGTTTGTAGATGGAAATGGACTCAAACCATCTTCCTAGAGGGAACCTTATGGATGATGCCAACGAGGCGAGGGCATCGGCGAGAATATTCTAATGACGAGGGACATGAACAAAGATCAGTTTGGTGAACAGTTTGGCAAAGGCAGCAGTGAGTTCTTGGAATGGCTTGAGTTTGGGATCGCGAGTGCGATATTTAGTGAGCACCTGGCGAAGGATGAGTTGACTATCACCTACGACTCGTAACTCAGTGATACGAAAAGAATGGGCGAGTTCTAGGCCAGCTAGAAGAGCTTCATATTCGACTATATTGTTGGTAACTGGAAATTTGAGCTGGTATGCCAATGGGAATGTGAGGCCTTCAGGCGACAGGAGGGCGATGCCGATTCCTCTCCCTTGAGAATTCAGAGCTCCATCAAAATATAGTGTCCACATTGGCTCATCTGATTGGTTGACGGACATTACTTCCTCATCTGGAAACTCTGATTGGACGGGATCGAACTTGGGAAGAGGATGGTGAGCGAGATGCTCGGCTATGGCATAGCCTTTAATCGTCTTTTGCTGGATGTAGGTGATGTCGAACTGAGAGAGAAAACTTTGCCAACGTGCTAGCCTATCTGTAAGGACGGCTTTCTCCAGAAGGAATTTGATAGGATTCATTCGAGCAATCAAGTGGACTTCGTGAGCCAAGAAGTAGTGCTTCAATTTCTGCACTACCCAAACGAGGGCAGCACAGGTTTTCTCCATGCCGATGTACTTCTGCTCACAGGGATTGAGAAGTTTGGACAAGTAATAGGTTGCCCGTTCCTTGCCTTCTTCATCAGCTTGTGCGAGGACGGCTCCCACGGAGTCATCCAAGACTGAGACGTAAAGGATCAGAGGTTTTTCTGGTTTGGGTGGAATGAGAACGGGTGGACTAGCCAGATATTCCTTCAACCCTTCAAAAGCTTTCTGACATTTAGAATTTCAGTGGAATTCTACTCCTGGCTTGGTCAACTCGTAGAGAGGTCTACACCTTTGTGAATGTTGGGACACAAACCGACGAATAAACTGCAACCTCCCGATTAAACCTCGGACTTCCCTCAAATTCTTGGGAGGTGGCATATCCCTAATGGCCTTAGCTTTGTCGGGATCTATCTCGATCCCTCTCTTACTCACAATGAACCCCAGCAATTTACCCGATGACACACCAAACACACACTTTTTCGGGTTCATTTTCAATTGGAACTCCCTTGACCTCTGCAAGACCTTAGCCAAAACTTCTGGATGTTCCGGAAGTCGATATAAATCCTGACTTTCCCATCTTTTTTCATGACCGGGACAATGTTCGCCACCCATTGAGGATAAAGAATGACTCTAATGAACCTGGCTTTGTGGAGCTTATCGACCTCTTCTTTCATTTTCAAAGTCATCTGAGGGTGGAAACGCCTTAACCTTTGTTTTACCGAGACGGACCCTGGTTTTAGGGTTAACCGGTGTTCGACCAAGGTTGAATCTAGACCCGGCATATCCTCGTAGCTCCATGCAAACGTGTCCTTATATTCCTTGAGAACCTCAATTAATGCCTCTTCTTCAGAGGGCGGTAGGTTGTCACTTATGAGGATGATCCTAGGGTCTTCCTCAGTTCCCAAGTTGACTTCTTTGGTGGATTCTTCTACGGCGGTTGACGGCTCGTCGAATCTCCTCATTCCACTAGCATATGCGCCAGCCGCGTCCTCATATTCCTCACCCTCATCTTCGGTAGGGTATTCTTCATCCGTAATCTCGTAGACTCCATACCCTTCATCAAATGCACCGTCGCCCTCACATTCTATTTCCGGTAGCCGGATGGGATTTTCTAACAACTGGGGGATGGCAAGAAGGGCCTGACATCTGGCGGCTAAATCCAGAAGGAATCGATGAGGGATCTGCCTACCCTTGGATTTCTTCCTAGGGACCACCCTTGACCTATCATTCCTAGATTGACTGACAATATTTACAGAAGAAGAGGAAGACGAAGATGATGGTGTAGAATGTACAGGAGAAGACCCCTCAGAGGAGGGGTAGAAAAGGTCGCTCATCGGACCTTGGACGGGTGGTCCGTAGGGCGGGACGCACCCGTGGGAGATGTAGGAGGTTTCCTCAACGAAGATGTGTTGTTGGGGAGTTTGAAAATTGACGTTTTTTTTCGTTTTCATATTTAATGACAAAGCAGTGAAAAGAGATTGGAGGAGAGAGAAAAGCGGTTATGGCTAGAGGATTGTGAGGCTCATAGAGCAGATCATGGTTGAAGACCTGGCGCGGGTTGAAAAGCCCGCGTAGGTATGTAAGCAGAGAAGGGGATCTGGGAAGATCATCAGACAATTGTCTGGCCCAGGAAGAAGATATCAGCAAAGGCTGAGACGAGTGGATGGAGAAGGTGGCGGCTAATGAGCCGTCGATGGTAATGTTGAGGACGGATGAAGATCCGTCGATGACAGGGTCCTTCTGGCGAGGACGAGGATAGTTTGGAACCTTGGCAAGAGTGGTAATATTCTCTGGTATTTCGAAGATCAATGGTGGTCCTTCAAGCTGCGGAGACGAGAACATCCTTTCCAGTGCAACGGAAATGTCCCGTATGTCGAACCATTTGTTCCACTCGCATTCCGGATCTTTGATCTTGCCTCTTTTGGTGATCCTCGGATGATTTTCAGCCAAATATACAGCATGTGATCTCCCATATGCTTCTCATGGGTAATCTCCCATCAGAACAACGGGCCCTCTGTTGAAGTGGTTTGATAGAGTCCATGTGAGGGGCTTCCAATCCGCCTTGAACGGTCCTTTGAAGTCTAGGCCAAACCTGCGGTTCGGCCTAATTTCCTTTGGCGGTTTGAGTCTACCCTGTAACTGTGCGCCCAGACCTTTACCCTGTTGATAGCCGATGTTCCTCATAATCTCTTAACCTTTGGAGTGAAAAGGGAGACATGATGTTGCGGTTGCCCTGACCGGCTCCTTTGGTGCTAGTGGAACGTGAGATGAATCACGTACGTCCAGTAGTGACAATATGGGCCGATGAGACGGCCAAACAGAGGGCAGAGAGGTGTTGATAGCATCCACTGTGTGAAGGACAGGTGTACTGACCACTTTAATAATTCTCCCATTGTAAGGAAACTTCAGGCACTGATGGTTGGTGGAAGGCACAGCGTCCATGGCTTCGATGTAAGGGTGACCCAGTATAGCCTTGAATGTGGGGTCCATGTCGAGGACATGGAATTCCGTGGGAATCGACATGTGGCCTAGTTCTGCCTTCAGAATAATCATCCCCTGCGGCGGCCTTTTGCTATTGTCATAAGCCGTGACCGTGATCGAGGAAGGTCTTATTTGTTCCTCGTTGACCCCACACAACTGAAGGGTGTCCATGGAGATCACATTTATGGACGCACCCGTGTCCACAAGACACGGGTTTATGGATACCCCATTAATTTTTATTGAAATGCACAATGCATATTTCCGAGCTTCCTTGGGAGCGAGCTCGTAGTTGTGGAACATGATGGCCGGTTGTGTGTCTGTTGGGGTCAGGACGGTCGAAATCTTCTCCACGGGGAGGTCTTCATTAACCATGACTTTTTGAAGATATTCCATCAAGGCCGTCTGGTGGGATGTGGACCTTTGAAGTAGCTCCAGGATGGAGATCCGAGCAGGCGTCTTGTCCAAGTGTTTCAATAGATCATACTGTGTTCCAGGGATAGCTCTTTCTGGTTGTTCTCCACCATCCTTCTCTGGCTGAGATTGCTCAGGATTCTGACTGTTGTGGGGTAAAACCCTGTGGAAAATCCTTCCACTCCGGAGCACCATTGCCTGCGGCTTTTGTACCTCTGTGGGGGTAGCAGTGGGTTTTAACAGGGATTGGAGGGGTAGTGGTGGAGGAATGGTTGATGAAGCAGGGGTGATGACGGGAGCAGGGATTCGGATGAGGGGTTTGTTAGGTGGAGGCATGGTGGAGGTAAGAGGGGATATCGCGTGGATTATGAAGGATAAGGGGTCTGGAAGGTGGAGGTGGAGACGAAGTAGAAGTGGTTAGGGCTTGAAGCGGGCAATGATTTTGAGGTGGGTGATGGGTAATGAGTGGTTTTGAAGGCATTAGTGGTGATATGGTGGAGAAAGACAGGGTTATGTATGGTTGGTGGATGGTAAAGTGGGGGAGTGGGAGAAGATGAGAGGGTGTGAAGGCGTAGTGGAGAGTGTCGGTTGATAGGGGATCGGGGTACGGATGAGAGGGCGTAATGGTAGTGGAAATGGTGAAGGCGATACTGATGCGGGTTTATGAGAGAGAGGTGCTACCCGAGCAAGGCAAGGGTGTTGCGTGATGATAGGATTGGCGGTAGAAAGAATGGAGGTACTTTCCGCGTGCCACACCTGCTCTCTCCCGACTTCCGGGAAGGAGGAGATGGGGTTAACCTGATGATTGGGTTGTTGGTGCTCCGGTAATGGATTCTAGATTATGCCCATGTTGGGCTGTTGTTGTGGGGCCTGCTGAGGCTGTTGTTGTTGTTGTGGTTGTTGTTGTTGCTGCTGTTGTAACTGCTGTTGTGGCCTATGAGAAGGTCTCTAGCCTTGAGAGCGGCGATGTATCGTCTCATTTCATCCCAATCTATTTGATGTTCATCATTCATATCGTGGATGTAATCTTTGAAATGGAAGCAATAATCTACTGTGTGTCCTGGTTGCCTGTGGTAGACGCAGTATTTGGAGGTATCAACATTCGGGGGCCACACGGGCCTTTCTCTGGGTAGGGCGAGTTGGTTTGATGCCACGAGGGCATTAAAAATGTCTGCTAAGGTTTCTGGCAATGGTGGATAGTAGGCTCTCTTGGGACCGACCGGCCTCCTTTGTTGCTGTTGGGGACCATAGTTCCCCGGGGGTGGAACTTGGTTGTACTGAAGCGGTGGTTTTTGTTGCTGAGGTTGTGGTTGTTGTTGCCGGGGTTGACGTAATGGAGGCATGTTATCCTGGGGTGGATTATTTTGGGGTGGAGGACGAAGAGGGAAAGGACCTGGTTGGAGGGGAAGTCGGGACATTTGTGGAGGCTTTGGGTTGACTGCATAGTTGGCATTGTTGACCGCACCCACTTGCTCATTTGTCATGACCCCTTCTGTTGCTCCTCCCGGGACACCAGCGCCTGTCTTTCTGACCACTTTGGGCTTCGGTGACTCAAACATGTTCATAATGGGGGAGTCTTTTAACTGGGTTTGGATGTACCGGGCCCTTTCATAGAGTTCCTCCATTGTAGTAAGTTTATTCATGGCCAGGACGTGTCTGAACTGTGGGGTTGCATTAGACACAATCATCTTCACTTGTTCGGGCTCGGAGAGGGTATCCCTTATTCTTTCCGCCAGAGACCTCCATCTATCAGCATAGCGGACAAAATCCTCATCGGGCTTCATCTTTTCGGCCACTAGGTCGGCAATGGAGAGTGAGGGACCGACCCTATCCCTATATTTCTGCAAGAACCTTCTATGGACTACTTCAAAATTCTCGGCCTCGCGGGGCTCCAAAGAATAGAACCACTCTAGCGCGGGACCATCCAATGATCTCCGAAAGAGATATGCCAGGGACCTCTGATCGTTTTGCCAATAGGAGGACTCATACATGAAATCCTTGAGGTGAATGAAGGTGATGGGGCATCAAAGGCGATTTCCATACACGGGTGAAGTGTATTTGTGTGATATGGCTTGTATGAAGTTGTAATTGTGTAATTTCTTTCTTTTGGGCTCCTTGTAAGGCTTATATCAAGCCAATGGGCCATTTGTTATGTCAAGTCCAAGGCTAGGTTGCCATTAGTAGAGTCCATTAAGAGTGTTACTTCATATTGGGTCATTAAGGCACTTAAGGCCCCAATTGGGTTCCACTCTCTCATGGGCCATCTAAGTGGGAGTGGCCCAAGTCTAGCATGATCTAATGGGAGGCTCTTGGCCCATGATTGGCCTTGGCCCATGGAAGGGGGCGCAAGGTTCCTTGTCTTATTAGGCATTGTAGTTGTGGTTTAGGTGGTGTTTGAATAGATCTAGTCCAAGGTTGAATAAGTATGGTCAAATTAGATTAAACTAATGTATTAAATGTATGATTCACATTGTATCCCAGCCTTCAATCCAAACCCCTAGATCCAAGGGTTGAGGTTGAGTTTGGTTGGCATCCTATATAAGGTTGTATTTTTCATATTGAAGGAATTAATGAATGGAAAAAAAGACATTTGCCCCCAAGGAAGCTTGCGCCTCTCCCCTCTCTCTACCTGATTCCTCCACCCCCTCTCCCCTTTCTAGAGTGTAATCCCTTCCCCCTTGATCCCCTCCAGCATCTGAAGCAACTCCGGTGATCGCCGCCGCCATCGTCTCGCCGCCGACGCGTCGTCGCCAACGGTTACGGTGTTCTGTCCACCCAGGATAGACCCTTCTTCTCCGAATTCCTGCTGTCACTCCCTTCGTCTTCTGAAGCTCAAACTTTTAGGGTTGGTTCCCCTCTAGAACCCTTATCCCCACAAAAAAAATACGTCAAAATTCATCTTTTAGCTATTTTTTGATTTTCGTCCAAGTTCCAGATCTGTCCTGGTTCTGTTTACTGTTCATCAGCTCTGAGTTTACCCCATTCGAACCATCTTTTTATTTTTTTTGGGTCGCCCAAATTTATTGGGAGTTCTGTCCACATATATCTACCACCAGGAATTTTCTTAATTTTTGATAAGGTCTCTAAGTATTTTTCAAATTTCTTCCAAGTTCCCAAGAACAGTCTGCCCATAGTTTCCCAGATCCGACCCAGGTCTAGTAAAAACACCCCAGAAAATCCATTTCTTATCCAATCAGAAAACCAAAAAATAGTCCCGGATTACTCTCTCAGAGACCTTCAACTTTTCTGAAGAAATTATTTCAAGATTCGGAGGTCTTCTCCCCGGTCAACGTCGATCTTCAGAGAAGTCAGAACCTGCCCCTGCAGTTCTGGCCAGATTCCAGCAAGCTTGTAAAATACATGATCAGAAATACAGATCTGATTATTTTTTTTGAAGACCCCTACGTCGAAGTATTCGGAGTCAGCTTTCCAACGGAGCTAATCTCGTCGCATTCCGACGACGGGGCTGATCACAGCAGCAGTTTTCTCCGAGTCGCGCGCCTGCAAACAGAACTTTCAAGTTCGTGGTCGAGTTCCCAACGAGCGTCGTCCGAGGGCCGCCCGGCGTCCGACGGTCGTTCCAGCAGCTCGCCCTCCCAGGGGAACGCTTTCCAGGTGTCTCCATAACAGAGGAGTCATCAGGCCCCACACGACCCCTCCGGTCAATACGTGGGCCCCCACTAGCACGAGTACACGTGAAGCCGAAGCATTGCCCGAAACCGCCCGTCAACCCGAACTTGGTCCTCCCGGGCCCACTTGTGTCACCCTGTACCTCCCTGCGTGGTGTGGGCTTATTTGTACTGCTGTAAACATAATGTACTAAGTTCCCGGGAGTACGAGCTTTGGCCGGGAGCCGTCTTCGCCACGCCGAGAGTGTGGAGGTATCGCCTTCACCCTTACACTTGGCATTAGCTTAATTCTTTATATGCTTTATATGCCGCTACTAGAGAGCATGTGTAGGGATACCTAGCTCACCTTCAATTTATAATATCACTGCTGCGAGAGAGAGCAAGCCGTCCCGTGACCCGATCCGGGCACAAGTGAGAGCCGACCACCCTAGCTCACAGCCGGTTTCTCAACCGCGCACATCCGACGCTTCCCTCGTTAAGGGACGATTGCGAGCTTGTCGTGTCCGTGGTCCCGTCCCGCATCAATTTGGTATCAGAGCGAGTTGAGTCTAGGGTGTCAAAAAGAAAAAAAAAAGAGTGTCATTTATGTCTAGTCATTATTCATTGTCTACGTCGAGTCTAAGATCATCATATTTTTAAAACAACAAAAAAGAGTCGTTTTGGGTCGCATACATCCCTTTACTCGGTATATCAAAAGGTGTTGTCCGAACGTTAGGCCACGCCTATCGAGAAGGCCGCACACTTGTGCGAGTGATCTTCGGATCAGTTATCTCCGCCACGTACCGAGTCTTGGTTTACGTCTAGGGTCCTTAGTGTGCATGCATTCCAAACTTGCATAGTCGGTCTAGTGTCTTGTCACCGTGTGTATGCATGTCCATGTCCACTACCCATGGCCGATCCCCAAGACCATACGTCCGAGTGGTCAACTTTTGTGGCCAAAATGAATGTTCTCATGGACCGAGCCTTTGGTTTTGCCCCTCTCATTATGAAAGCCGCTCTACCCAACGGGTCCACAACGGAACTCCATTTCACCGATAGGGAGTCGGATAATTGGGTTTCTCTTGACATCGTGGAGTCTCTCTCCAAGACAGGCGAGATTATCCGCGATGGTGATTTTGCTTGTGTTGAGTTCTATAAGAGGATCGGCTCTGTTCTCTACACCGATGGTGCATGGTGCAGGATCGGCACACTTGCTGGTTCATGCATCATTTTAGGGCAAAAGTGGTTAGGAGAGAGAAGGGCCAATCTTGACTGGGACAAGAGGACTTGCACCTTATGCCCACCATACCTACCCGGTAAGATCACCCTTAGGGACCCCGTATGTCCAGCCACCCAGCCCCAACCGCCCACTCCACCTTCGGATTCGCGCTTGGAGCCACCTCATCCCGAGCCACCCGTATTTCTAACGGGTACATTATACATAGCCGATCCGCTTCTTAGTTGGCTCAAGGATGGCTTGGTCCCACTCCCTTACCCGTCTATGGACCCAACCCTACCTTTGGTGTCCGTCAACTCCTACCACACAACTTTTCGGTCTAGTCACCATGTCGATACTTTGGATGACCTTATTATGGGATTAGATTCACAATGGGAGTTGACGCATCTTTTGGCCCGAGGCTTTGGCCAACCCGCGAGTCTTAGCTTCACCCATCCGGCCTTAGGATCCATTACCTCCGTGTGCACCGTGGGGTGTGTAACCACGGAGATTCTTCTATTCCTCCCGATGCCGGCCGAGTCCGACTTCATTCTCTTTTGCCCAAGGGAGGAAGTTTATTTTCTTCACATGACCATCGTCCCGTTCACTATGGCAGATGAAGGTGACCATTCACACCTTCAAGAATTTCACGATTGGGACCGTGTCATGGAGGAACGCATCTCCCGGGGTCATACCTTCTTTGACCCTTTTGACCCCTCCACTAGTGAAGCTCCCGAGCTATCACATTCCCTCCACCTCTTCCAAGGAGTTCACTATTCCACCCATACCCCTCGGTCTATTCGGCAAGCCGTCTCTACATCTAGGGATGATGACGAGGGTAGTTTTGGATCTCCTACCCCTTCTTCACCCAAATCCCATCGGTCACCAATGCATGAGTGGTACATCTTAGGGTGTCTAGGAGTCCTCCCTTCCATCCACCATCGTGTACATCTATTATATGCATGGCACATATTCGGGTGTCCTGGTCCGCCGTCACCCATGAATGGGTCGGACTAACAGTGTGCTTTTTCTTTGTGTGGTTTTGTTTTGAGTGATTTGTTTGCGTGGTTTGCATTCGTGTGTCTGTGCATGGTGAGTCTGCATGTGTCTTGTGCAAGCTCGTTGTCGGTCTCTTACGAGTAAGAGGCGAGTGGACTCACTTGATGAGTATGAGATCGGTTTTACTTCTATATCCGGATCAGTCACCTATAGGGACTCAGCGGTGATTCCTAGTGACTCTTCGAGCTGTTTCCTTCCTTTGAGAGTGCCCCTTCGGAGTGACCACCTTTAGCCATAGCAGTGCGCATATCGAGTATATATGGAATGAGCAGGTGCCGATCACTTGGAGTGGAGCATACCCGCGCTACTTAACACGGTGACGGATCCGTCGGAGGACCGGAGCAGCCATACACCTACTCGCCGGGGTCGAGTTCCTCCCACCCGGGGAGAATTGATGGGGCATCAAAGGCGATTTCCATACACGGGTGAAGTGTATTTGTGTGATATGGCTTGTATGAAGTTGTAATTGTGTAATTTTTTTCTTTTGGGCTCCTTGTAAGGCTTATATCAAGCCAATGGGCCATTTGTTATGTCAAGTCCAAGGCTAGGTTGCCATTAGTAGAGTCCATTAAGAGTGTTACTTCATATTGGGTCATTAAGGCACTTAAGGCCCCAATTGGGTTCCACTCTCTCATGGGCCATCTAAGTGGGAGTGGCCCAAGTCTAGCATGATCTAATGGGAGGCTCTTGGCCCATGAATGGCCTTGGCCCATGGAAGGGGGCGCAAGGTTCCTTGTCTTATTAGGCATGGTAGTTGTGGTTTAGGTGGTGTTTGAATAGATCTAGTCCAAGGTTGAATAAGTATGGTCAAATTAGATTAAACTAATGTATTAAATGTGTGATTCACATTGTATCCCAGCCCTTCAATCCAAACCCCTAGATCCAAGGGTTGAGGTTGAGTTTGGTTGGCATCCTATATAAGGTTGTATTTTTCATATTGAAGGAATTAATGAATGGAAAAAAAGGCATTTGCCCCCAAGGAAGCTTGCGCCCCTCCCCTCTCTCTACCTGGTTCCTCCACCCCCTCTCCCCTGTCTAGAGTGTAATCCCTTCCCCCTTGATCCCCTCCAGCATCTGAAGCAACTCCGGTGATCGCCGCCGCCATCGTCTCGCCGCCGACGCGTCGTTGCCAACGGTTACGGTGTTCTGTCCACCCAGGATAGACCCTTCTTCTCCGAATTCCTGCTGTCACTCCCTTCGTCTTCTGAAACTCAAACTTTCAGGGTTGGTTCCCCTCTAGAACCCTTATCTCCACAAAAAAAATCAAGTCAAAATTCATCCTTTAGCTATTTTTTGATTTTCGTCCAAGTCCAAGTTCCAGATCTGTCCTAGTTCTGTTTACTGTTCATCAGCTCTGAGTTTACCCTATTCGAACCATCTTTTTATTTTTTTTGGGTCGCCCAAATTTATTGGGAGTTCTGTCCACATATATCTACCACCAGGAATTTTCTTAATTTTTGATAAGGTCTCTAAGTATTTTTCAAATTTCGTCCAAGTTCCCAAGAACAGTCTGCCCATAGTTTCCCAGATCCGACCCAGGTCTAGTAAAAACATCCCAGAAAATCCATTTCTTATCCAATCAGAAAACTAAAAAATAGTCCCGGATTCCTCTCTCAGAGACCTTCAACTTTACTGAAGAAATTATTTCAAGATTCAGAGGTCTTCTCCCCGGTCAATGTTGATCTTCAGAGAAGTCAGAACCTGCCCCAGCAGTTCTGGCCAGATTCCAGCAAGCTTGTAAAATACATGATCAGAAATACAGATCTGATTATTTTTTTTGAAGACCCCTACGTCGAAGTATTCGGAGTCAGCTTTCCAACGGCGCTAATCTCGTCGCATTCCGATGACGGGGCTGATCGCAGCAGCAGTTTTCTCCGAGTCACGCGCCTGCAAACAGAACTTTCAGGTTCGTGGTCGAGTTCCCAACGAGCGTCGTCCGAGGGCCGCCCGACGTCCGGCGGTCGTTCCAGCAGCTCGCCCTCCCAGGGGAACGCTTTCCAGGTGTCTCCACAACAGAGGAGTCATCAGGCCCCACACGACCCCTCCGATCAATACGTGGGCCCCCACTAGCACGAGTACGCGTGAAGCCGAAGCATTGCCCGAAACCGCCCGTCAACCCGAACTTGGTCCTCCCGGGCCCACTTGTGTCACCCTGTACCTCCCTGCGTGGAGTGGGCTTATTTGTACTGCTGTAAACATAATGTACTAAGTTCCCTGGAGTACGAGCTTTGGCCGGGTGCTGTCTTCGCCACGCCGAGAGCGTGGAGGTATCGCCTTCACCCTTACACTTGGCATTAGCTTAATTCTTTATATGCTTTATATGCCGCTACTAGAGAGCATGTGTAGGGATACCTAGCTCGCCTTCAATTTATAATATCACTGCTGCGGGAGAGAGCAAGTCGTCCCGTGACCCGATCCGGGCACAAGTGAGAGCCGACCACCCTAGCTCACAGCCGGTTTCTCTACCGCGCACATCTGACGCTTCCCTCGTTAAGGGAGGATCGCGAGCTTGTCGTGTCCGTGGTCCCGTCCCGCATCAGAAGGGGTTGCCGGTACCATTGTATCTGCGGTACGTGGGTATTTCGGAGGGAGGAAGATGAATGACGGGAAAGATTAGCAAAGCAACCTCCGAGGTGGCTTTAACGTCCACCATTCTTCTTAGATTTTGAAACTGCTCGTCCATGCGATTGAACCTATTGAGGAGCGATTGGGCGAGCTCCTCTGGAGGTGAAGGTGGCACTTGCCACTGGGGGAGAAACTGTCTCCCAGAGACTTGAGGGGGGAACCCTGAATGGGAGGGAGCTGTCGGACCGCCGACAGTTGGCCCCGGCTGAAGCGGTATGTGGGGAACAACGGGAGTTTGAGATTGTGACGGGAACTGGAATGAGGGTGGTTGTTGGCTCGCTTATCCTTGAAGCGAGGGAGACTGGATGGCTTGCGCCAATGAAGGAGATGGAATGGCCTGCACGGAGTCTTGGAGAGGTGCGATGGCCGGAGTTGATTCCTGGGACGTGGGGGAAACAGATTTCCCCTTTAGAATGGCCTGGAAGGCCCGGAGCTGTTCAGAGGTAAGCTCCGTGTTGGTGAGGACATCCAGTAAGGAAGAGATATCCTGTGGTGGGGACGTGTCCCCTGCAATAACCTGCACCTCATGCGAGGGCTCATGAGAAGGACCCGAGTCCATAACATAGACTCGCGGGTCGGCTGACAAACCACGACTAGGGTGGTTCTCCTCAAAAGACTCGTGAGCCATGCTCACAGTTTTCCCAGAATGTAAAAACATACACTAGCAAGCAGGTAGCAGAGATTATCAAATAAGTGGATGCCTTTACGCCCTTTTTTATGTTTTGATTTTGATGATTTTTTTTATGTTTTTAGCGAGATCCGAAGTTCACAAAAAATAGGGACCCTAGTTTATTTTTGTTTCACCGCCGTGTCAGCTAGGGTCTCTCGTCTCACCACGAATGGGATGACTAACTCCGGGGAACTTCAATGGTACAACCAGCCCAGTGAACGAAGAGGAGATTCTTCGATGTCGGGGACTTACGGAGGTCCCAATGGATGAGATTCTAGTCCGTTGAGAGGATTTCTCAAACGGAGAGTCCTTCCTTCACCGGGAAAGGGTGATCCTTAGAAAAAGGATGTAAAAGAGGGATGGATGTATGCAATGGAATGCTGACAGAGATATAGAGTAAGAAAACAGCAGAAATAACAAACATATGATAAACACCCAACCAATCACAACTGACAGTGCTGCCGTGAGCACAACGGGGGCGCGCGAGGGCGCCAAGGTGGAGAGGCACGGATGGTGCCGAACTTCCAAGGGTAGCCAAAAGGAAGCAGTAGAGGTCCCACCGTGATCGCCAATCTGTGAGCGACGTCACGCGGTTCGGGGAGCGAAGAAGACGCGGAGCGCGCGGGCTCCTCTTTTGTTTGCTGCAACACAAAAATAAGAGAAAAGAGAAGGGGCCACCACGGGAGATTGCTCCGGCGGGGCGAGCGGGACAAATGTAATATAGCAAGATATGGGGGTTAAACGACCATAGCGGGAAGTGACTCGCCGCGGTCTCGGGGGGACGGGAATGGTGCAGAAATTAAATAGCAAGAATTGAAACGGCCATTGGGGAAGTGACTCGCCGCGGCCTTGAGAATATGAGTAGATAAGAATATAACTGAATATAAGGAGAATATAAAGAGCGGGAATTTAAACGGCCATTGGGAAAGTGACTCGCCGCGGCCTCGAGAATATGAATAGATAAGAATATAACAGAATATAAAGAGAATATAAGAGCGGGAATTTAAACGGCCATTGGGGAAGTGACTCGCCGCGGCCTCGAGAACATGAATAGATAAGAATATAACATATAAGAACAGGAATTTAAACGGCCATTGGGGAAGTGACTCGCCGCGGCCTCGAGAATATGAGCAGAATATAACAGAATATAAAGAGAATATAAGAACGAGAATTTAAACGGCCATTGGGGAAGTGACTCGCCGCGGCCTCGAGAACAAGATGTGATCGCCAGGGGCCAAAAGACCCCAAAATAAAGAAAGTGATCGCGCCTACCTCAAGAGCGGGAGATGGCGGGTTGCTTCTTCCTCCCCTTCGGCCGTCGACGGAGAGGGCTTTCCTTGGGTACCCTTGCAAAATAACGACAAACAAGTAACGAGTGGATTAGAAAGATGAAGGTGTAGTATTCAAATCCTTGCGATAAAAATAACGAAATGATGGCAAGACACACACCTGGTTGGTGTTATCTTTTAAACCCCTCTCAGACTCGAGTAGGAGGAAAATGAGATGATGGATGCAAGAAGTATATAAGAAGATGCGCCCTTATGAAGGGGGATAGAGGATGCGAGATGATGAATGCAAAAGAACTACAAAGAAAAGGAAAGGATTGGCTTATTGGATGTGCCGATGGTGAAATCCGGCGGAGCTCCGGCAGCGTAGGGACGACGTGGAAGCGCGGTGGATGAAGACGACCTTCCTCTCGCGAGCGTGGGCACCCGAGAAGCCGGCAGAACCTCCACCTACAAAAGACCCCACGGGTTAGAAATGACTTCGGTAGCCTCTGGGCTTCGGCAGCCTATCGGATCTCTTAGAAGCTCTTTTAGAACTGAGGGGGTGGGCCTCTATTTATAGGGCTCCGGAGGGTGGAGGCGTCCAAGACCCTGGACACCTCCATCAGGGCCGAACTAATATTTTATTCTATTTTTATTTATTTTTTTGGAATATTCTTGTGGAGGCGTCCAGGGCCCCGGGCGCCTCCAACAGGTCCACCGAACCCCACCGACGGCCGCACGCGGTTTGGCACAACGCGTGGTTTTGTGAGCGGCGCCTCGTGATGTTGAAATGGGCGCGTCTAGCTGTCTGGACGTCTCTATAATTTGGATTTTTTCACACACGAGAAACCGTCGTTCGGTGGGCGGCACCCGTGAGGGAGTTGATGGAGGCGTCCAGGCCCTGGACGCCTCCAAGAAAATATATATTTATTTTTTGTGTTTTGTCTTTTATGCCAACTGGCATTTTATATTTTTTATATTTGTTTTTATGGAGGCGTCCAGGGGCCTGGACGCCTCCATTAATATATTATTTTTTATTTGGTTTTGGGCTTTGAAAAATAAATTAAAAGAATGGGGGCGTCCAGGGGCCTGGACGCCCCCATAAAGACCCACCCGGGTCCTCAGTTCAGGCGTTGGCGGTCGCCCGGCAGACACCCTTCCTGGTTTCGAAACCTCTGATGTGTCCGACTGGTGTTGATGCCGTACGAATGCCGTGACGAGACGATTCCGGATGTCGAAAAAGGCAGAAGAAGACCTAAGAAAAGGAAGCACTTAAGAGATTCGAAATGCGTAAGCCGTCGCTGGGCGTCATATAGTAATATGAGACTTTCTCAGGAGACGTCAGGAAGGGCGTGTCTACACTATCTTCTACTGCCCCCGTCCATAAGTCTGGCTCCGATAGAGGTCATCCTATATCACCTCCTCATAGCCTTCACCAACTATGGGGAGCCCTGAAATCCTCTGAAGAGACCATACGTCTAGGGAAGTCTCTCCCTCAGTTGTGCCAAAGGTGTTCCATCTGCAACAAAACCTCTCTACCAGTGCTTGTAACAAACCAGCATAACAAGGATACCCGTACAATGCTACAGTGATAGCATGGTGTATCCCGGCCTTCTCCAGCGGCACCCGGTAATGGTGGATCACTCCCATCAACTACTCTATCGCTCCCTAGCGGTAATAATGGGTGTAGATTCTAATAAAATCCACACTTAGGAATAAAAATAAAAATAATAATATGAATAAGATGTAATAAAAATAGCACGAGGTGCTTAAAAGGGAGTTGTGATCGCCAGAGGGATTACCTCAATAAGAAGAAAAGGAGATCGCGTGTACCTGGTGGAAATTGGGATGCGGGATGGATGTGGATTTCCTCCTCCAACTTCAATCGGCCGGCCGATGAAGCGGGTCTTCTTAGTTGATTACCTTGCAAAACGAACAATAAACACAAACAAGAAGAGAGGGATCAGCCCAAAATGCAGTAGTATCTATCCAAATGGACGTGTAATAATGAAGGAAAGAAAGGCACATGCGCACCTTTTTTATTATTGTTTTTAAACCCCTTAACAAGACTTAAGGGAGGGGGAGTATGATGATAAAAAAAACAACAAAAAAAACATGAACAGGTGTGAAGAGTAAATAAAACGGAGGGATGATGATATGAATGAAATGAAACAAAGGAGATGAAAAACCCTGCTGTCCCTGGTGACAGTAAAGGGAAAAAAAAACCAAATGATGATGATGGATGTAGGATGAAGCACCGGATGTAGCCCAAAGGGATGCAGAAGAGAGGCCGCAAGGATGAAGGAAGCTTCTGCTCGTGATGAAAAAGCTTCTGAGCGCTCAATCCGTTGAATGCTTAAGGTGCTTAACCTTCTGCACGAACGGTCAAGGCTTCAATTTATAGCTTCGATTGGATGTGATCAAGCAAGGTAAGATCAGAACGGGTAATGAGGCATTCAAGGAAGGATCAAGATCGAGCAAGAGACCAAATTATGATAGGGAACTGTGAGGGAAAGATCGAAAAAGGAAGGACTCTGGAGCGAAACACGCCTTAATCGAGGACGTCTCTTGATGAATTGACGACTGCAACAAAGGCGTTTCTTGAAACACGACCTAGCAAAGGACGTTTCTTCCTGGATTTAATTTTAGAAATAAAACTTGCTCTGTTTAAACACTGGTATAACACGCCTATGATAACGGCGTTTCTTAAAAACACGCCTTGAGGAAGGGCGTTACTCAGAAAATGCCTTTTATTTTGAAAATTGATAATTCCAGAAATTAGCGGATAATACCAGGAATTGACGCCCTGTACAACGGTCGTCCTTTCTTTGAAAACGCCTTATTACAGGTCGTGACTTTATAAATTAACGCCCTTAATAAAGTCGTGAATAACAAAAATGCAGGAAAAATGCATAAAAATTCACAAAAATAGAAAAACTTTATATTATAAGAATATTGAAGTCCACTTGGGGCGTTTACATAATAACATGAGATTTGATCAACAAAACGTCAATTTTGGCGTGTCTACAGCTGCCCCGCCTTGGCGTCTGCTTTGCAAGGGAGTGAAACGAAAATGAGATGAAGTAGAATGAACTGATAAGGAGACGCCAAGGTGTGATGTGACACGCCTCAGACACTAAGTATTTGAAATCGTTCCAAAATTCTGAGTGAAACAACTCTGAGAGGTTCCAAGGAAATGTCGATTTGTTGGAAAGAAGGAGATTAAGCTAAGTAAATAAAAGGGTGTGCGCGCGGGCACGACAGGGAAAGACCATTGGAGAGCGATTACCAGCTAACGTGGATGTGCTGCAACCAAGGTAAATTTTGCAGAAAAGTAAAGAGAATTGGGATAGAAATCCAACAAAAGGGTCACTTCCGAGGAATCCGCCTGAAGGGCCTCAACTAGAACGAAGTACTTGATTTGGAGTAGAATATCTCATGTTATCTCAATTGAGAACGAGCGAACTTCATTATTGCCATAATATGAAGATTTTCAGCATGAAACTCAAAGTCCTACATGATGCATGCTGGGCTAAAAGAAAAAGATTAAAACAAACTAAAACTAGAAAATAATCAAGGATAATATTGTTAAGCTATTTAGGTCTGGTCAAGAATCCATATCTCTGAGCCAACACTAAGCCGAAGCCCGTTTGTCCGCGCATCAACTCAGAAAGTGGAACCATCGTCCCGAACCTTTAATAACTCAACGGCCTATCCGTGTGATAAAGACTTTCCTGAAATCGTCATCGTTTTTGATGAAGGGGAACTCAAATTTCAGGTTTATCAGAATCACAAGGTCCTTGATATGCTATAATAGCGTAGATATCATATAGTAATCAATGCTTACAAGAAAAGGATACAGGGTGACAAGATGTTACTCCCACCAGCGATCCAAACGCCTTGAATCCTGCAAATTCTTACACTTTGAAACTTGTTATTCTTCATTTAGAACATGATCGTAAGTGCTTAATTATAAACAATTTCCATCAAATAACAGCACTTAAGTTCATCAAAAGCATGGATAGGGCAAAAAACGCAGGCCAAAAGAACACGCCTAAGAATAGGGCGCTACCAGAATAAAAGACGCCTAACCACAAGTCGTGTAATATGGAAAACACGCCCTACTCAAAGACGCAACCAATAGCAGGAACTTGAAATAAACACGCCGTCATAAAGGGCGTGACATAAAACACGACCACACCACAGGTCGTCAAAATTAAAAAACACGCCCTCACATAAGGCGTTAATTCAGCGCGAAACACCGTTTCTAAATTAGGAGCAGAGTCCTTAACCCAACCAAACTTCTATCTTTAAGGCTCTTCAAGACTCTTCAAATCGTTATAAAACGGCAGCCTTCCTTTAGTAAATCACCTTCCTTGCATCGAACTGCTCCTTTCTTCCCTGCGGTTTTTCTGTTCTGCTTTGTTCTTCTGCAACCGCATGCTGCCGTATACATCCCTCAAGCAAACTCAAGCGATGGACAGGATGGTGAACAGGATGATGAAGAAGCCCAAGATCTCCACACCCAGACTTTCTGAAATACAAGGACACTTGAGCAATAGAATTGCTTTGAATCAAGTAAGTCTTTCCTACTGTTGCTTTGCGATGCTCTTCTGCCAAGTTCTCAATTTCTTATTACATGCATATGTTCTGCTCTTCACAGGACTATCCAAACCTCCCAGGGGCTAGAAGATATGTAAAAGTCAAGTGGTTACCCTTAATCCTCTCCAAATTCTCTTCAGATATGAGGGTATATGTAGCTAGATGGCATCTCTTGGGGTTGGTCACCCATGCCAAACACTATGATCAAATTCACATAGATTGGGCTGCCATAGGAGCATTGATTGAAACCTGGCATCCTTCCACCCATACTTTCTTATTCTCCACATTTGAGGCTACCGTCTTGCTAGAGGAAATAGAGACGATCCTAGGCTTGAAAAGGATGAAGCACGGAGAAGAAGAGAAGATGGCAATTATGCCAAGGCCCATCTCCTCTCAAGAGTTGCTAACCTCACTAATACCCAGCCCAAACATAGTGAACCAAATCAAGGTTACTAAAGGAGTTAACCTCTTGAAGCTCGCCTCGTGGGTGTACAAGAGAGCGGATCAAGCTAAAGAGGAAGAGGAGATAGAAAGGGTGACTAAAGCCTTCGTGGTGTGCTTGGCAGGAGCACTCCTATTCCCATCCACGGAGGACTTTCTAGAGGAGTCCCAATTGAGCGCAGTTGTGAGCTTATGGGAAGAAGAAAGAGTTGGACCGGCGATCCTAGCATATCTCTATAGCGGGCTCACATCGGCGGCTATGGGGAGGCCCATCTATGGGTGCATGCTAGCACTCTCAAGTTGGATCGATCTACACTTCAAGTTTGATCCATGCCATGAAGCCCAACAACCCTCAAGAATTTTCTCCAAGAGCCCACTCTCATACATCACCGGTTCATTAGGCATAAACAATAGAGTAACCAACCGGATTCCTCAAATCAAGAAGAGAGGGGATTGGAGGGAGCACCTAAAGGTAATGCCAAAGAAACTTTTTACTTGCGCCCCGGGTGTATTTAAAATGCAGGAACTTCGTGCACGCTTCTCCATCGGGACGGACCTTCGTCTTATCGGCGCTTCGGACTTCGTCTTGTACAATCCTCACCGGTGCCTTCCTCAAATGGGTCTTCCAAGGCAACACTTAGATGACATCTCTCATCTTTCTCCAATCAAGTCAAGGGTTCTAGGCAACAATGAAGACGGTGAAGAGGTTATCACCATTCAAGCTTTATGGAGGCTAAGCAAGCTTCATCAACCTGTAGAAGATTTGGATGAAGACAAGGAACAGTGGAAAAATTATGTAACTTCACTGGGAAAAATAAGGGCCAAAGGGGCTCATTAGATATTGTAGTTCCTCTTTTCAAAATAAGTGAAGATTGACTTCTCATTGAGTCCACTGTTATTGATTATTAACGAAATCTTCCAACGCCTGTGTTCTGTTGTGAAAAACGCCTCATCAAACGCCGTGAATTCAAAAAAGCACGCCTTACCTCAAGGCGTCTCAAACGACCTGCGTGAAAAAAAGACGCCTGCATAGTGGGCGTTACTTAAATAACGCCTTCCCACAAGGCGTGACTAGATTCAAACCCAAAAGAATATGATCGTTCCTTCATTAAAAGTAACGCCTCTTCCTTAGTCATGTTTCAACAATAAAACGCCTTTACCAGAGGCGTGACCAAAAAACAGCAATGATGACGTCCGTTACATCAATCAACGCCCATTCAATGCGTCTGACGACGGTTATCGTTCCCCATGCAAAACAAATTAACGCCTTAATAGGTGTCGCCAATTTAAATAAAACGCCCTGGATATGGGCGTTAATTCTATTTAAAACGCCTTCGTAAAAGGCGTGTCTCACTTTCGAAGCCCAAAAGCCAGCGGCCCCTTTCTTCTTCCTCCCTCCGCTCATTTCTTCCCTCACCCTGCAAAACCCTAACCGAAAGCCCTCTCCACCTCTGAGCTCTTCCCTCTCATCTCTCAAACCTCCCCCCCTAAACCCTAACCATGGCCGGCGGAGGACAAAAACGCCAAAGGGTAGCCGCCCCAGAGGTCGTTGACCTCGACGCCTCTCGCGCTCAAGAGGGGGAAATCTCCGTAGAGGAGCTCGCCATTGTGGCTTATGAAGAAGAGCCGGCCACGGCCGGCGGCGACGAGGCCGAAGCGATGGAAGGGGAAAGGGGAGATGATGGTGGGAACGAAGAAGAAGAAGATGAAGAAGAGGGAGAAGAAGAAGAAGAGGAAGGCGGAGATGGACCGCCGCCGACGGCGGCGCTTGCTCGCCGGGGCCAACTCCGGCGGCCCAGACGGCCACTGCCCCGGCCTCAACCACAGAAGCACAGGAAGGTAAGCTCCTCTCCCCCAATTCCATTTTTTTTATTTTCATTTTATTTGATTTCCTTTGATCGCCATAGCCCTCGGGCATGAACCTGCAACTCAGAAAAGACACGCCTCGCACGGGGGCGTTAATCACAAGTGACACGCCCTATCCTGGGGCGTGAATTCCTTTTATTAATTAATTTTCATGAAACACGCCCCGAAGCATGTCGTTTCTTAAAGCTTATGATTTTTCATGAATTCCATGCTCATTAAACAATTTCCAAAAATATTTTCATGAATTATTTCGCATGCTGTCAGTTATTTGATTTTTCTGTAAAATTGAGAAACCCACGCCCTCCAGCAGGGCGTTAATTCAACAAGAGACGCCCAAACCAGAGGGCGTCGCTTCATTCATTAACGACCCAAAAATTAACCACCTTTAGGAAAACGCCCTACCACAGGGCGTTAATTCAACAAGAAACACCTAACACCGAGGCGTGATTAAAAGTATATTTCAGAAATAGCAAAATAGCCACCAAAGAACGCCTAAGACTGAGGCGTAATTAACATAAAAAACGCCCTCATTAAGGGCGTTACATTAAAGTTCACTTTGAAAAACGCCCCCCACAGGGGCGTGAATTTATCAAGAAACGACCTGAGGGTGGCCGCGAATTCCAAAAATGCTAAAATTAATATCTAACCCAAATCAAATGTAATTCCACATGGATACTCAAGTAATTAAGAAAAATAATTCTCTTTTAATGCATGCAGGGGCTGATGAGGACCCGTATCTCATGGGTCATGGTCTGGGCAGCATACCAGGGTCTCCCCGACTTCCAGAGGGTTAGAGTAGAGGCCATGGGGTTTGGGGCTTTTCTATCCATTGAGCCTTTTAGACCTGACCTAGCACTGATCCAGGTTTTGAGGGAGAGATGGGATAGGGTTAGCCGGACTTTTCTGATGCCCTGGGGGCATATGGTTCCTAGTTTAGAGGATGTAGCCAGGATTACAGGTTTACGGGTAGATGGTGAGGCCGTGAGTGGGTTCACCTATTCTGACTATTCAGAGATGGCCCAGAGGCTACTAGGGCTTGAGATGGTCTACGAGGGACCTAGCGAGTGTAGGACCATTTTCCGCACGGACCTGACTACGGTGATGGGTCTAGGAGATGCCAGACATAGGTCGGGGGAGACCTTAGGTGAGTTTACTCAGCGGCTGACCGACGGGGTGAGAGCGGCATGCTGCCAGGACCCGACTGACCATGAGAGAGCGGACCGAGACCTGAGGAGGTTCCTGCTGCTGCTGCTCGGGAGATTATTGCTGGGGACGAAAGCCGATGTCATCAACTGCCGCTTCTTAGGCATCCTTGAGGATCTGGAGACGGTTGGCACGTATGCTTGGGGAGCGGCCCTGCTGGCGCATTTGATGGCCGATCTGTCCACGGGGACAGGCCGTGAGACGACCGTCAGTGGCTTCTCACCTCTTCTTCAGGTATGCAATTTTTGTTTTCTTTTATTCTATATTATGATGCATGTGAATATAGTACTAATGCAATGCATGGATGCAGGTGTGGAGCCACCTATACATGCCGATGGGGCGTGTTGACCCACGGCCAGGAGCTGAGGGATCCTTCCCTCTGGCGCGACGCTGGGTGCCTGTTATCTTTGGTGCCCCACTTGACTACGAGTTGTGGGTTTTACGGAGAGAGTTCCGCGACTTCCCTCCCTCGCTGGTATGTATGAATGAATGATATGCATTTCTTTTTTGTTGTTTATTTGAATATGATGAAATGATAATGATGCGTGTTCATGAATGCAGGTGCAGTGGAGACCATATGAGGGGATGACTGATGAGGGCCAGCCTTGGGTCGTATCGGGGCGACCTCGCTTCGGGCGTGAGCTGTGGCTACACTGCTTGAGCGAGATTGAGCCGTTACGGCTTCGGCTGGTGATGAGGACCCTGGGCCTGCCCCAGGAGTGGATCGAGGTCGGAGAGCCTCGAGGGATTGGAAAGAAAACCCGCGGTCGCACTAAGACGACCGACTGGCGGGTACGGTTTGAGGAGCAGTACGCTGACTGGCAGCGAGGCGGGACCCGAGTTGTTTCCCACGCGACAGACAGCTCCGAGTACCTCCGGCGCTATTGGGAGGTTCACGCCGGCCGACCCCAGATGAAGGTCTTAGGGGTATGCAATTATTTCTAAATTGAATGCAAATGCTTATGTGACTATCATGTGACTAACATGCAATGGATGCAGGACGCGAGGGACATCGCAGCTATAGATGCCCAGGCCCACCTACACAGCCTGGAGGACCAGCTGGCCGCCACACGGGCCGACCTGGAGACCCTGGTGAGTGTTTAAATTATTCCTATATGCAAGTGAAATTTTTTGTTGAATTAATGATTAGCCACTGACGGTCCTCAATGAATGCAGCGTGCCCAGCAGGGAGCAGTGAGGAGAGATCCGGGGGAGGCCTCCAGCTCGAGGGGGCCTAGTGCAGAGGTGACTGCACTGACGGAGCAGCTAGCCAGAGCGGTTGCACGAGCTGAGGCAGCGGAGCGTGACCTTGCTTCACGAGTAAATTCTGAACTCGAAACCTCATTCAAATAATGATCAGATATAAATTGTGCACTGATAAAAATTCATTTTTACAGACTGAAGAGCTTCGAGCCACTCTTATCTGCGTGGATGAGGGCTTCCGAGCGACGAGCTCACAGGTGCGTGACCTACCTTTAGTCACATGTTGTTATTTCATTTCATGAATTATTGAACTGTGGAACTGATGATTTGTTTACCTGTTTGTAGGTTGCTCAGCTGAAGGCGATACGTACCGAGTTGTCGATCCGTGATCAGCGGATCGTAGAGCTTCAGCGGGCCTTGCAGCAGCGCAGTGAGCTTCCTCAGGACGTGGCCGAGCTGCGGGTTGCCCTGGAGCTGGAGAAGAGGGAGCGTGCTCGTGAGCGCGGGGAGCGGGCTCGTGAGCGCGAGGAGCACCAGGCGGAGCGTGCCCGGTTCCAGGAGCAGTTGTTGGCACGAGAGCGTGAGCTGGCGGACTCGAGGACCCAGTTGATCCTTTCCCAGGAGCGGCTTCGAGTGTCCGAGGAGCGGCTGCAGCGAGGCCGTGAGCGAGCACGGGCTGCGGGGTACTCCTTCACCAGCTCCACCTTTGTGGCGGGTTCTTCCCTCCGAGAGAGGAGCGAGGCAGGGGGACACGTTCGGGTTCCGGCTTCTTCGCGGGGGCCTATGCCTCCTCCACCAGCGCCAGCTCGGGGCGGTGAGGAGGAGGTTGAGAGCAGGAGAGTAGAGGAGGGTGGAGGCGAGAGCTGAGAGTTTTGTACTTGTACTCCTCCACCTTCACACCTGTACATGATATACATGATGATATATATAAGATTTGAGCTTTTGTTACCTGAGTACTTGTATGGTTGTGGACTTGTGTTTGTGTACTTTTTTCTTCTCTCGTTCCTCGTGTTTGCTTTACTTTTGCCCTGTATCTGCGGCTGTGGTTTTCACTTGAACAAACAGGTTAATTCATCTGTTCGACTTGGCCCCTTGCCCGTTGAGCAAGGGGTGTAAATATTTTGACCTTAATAATGGGTCAAGGGGCCAAGCCTTTAATTAAAATAAGGCAAAAATGAAATGACCAAAACTGGGAGATGCCTCATGCAATCACACATATGCAAACAATAATTAAAAGCTGTCCAGGCAAGAGTGCAATTCATGCAACATGAAGAATTTATTTTTGTTCTTTTCATTATCTGTATATATTTTTTTTGGATTTTCGGAAAAACACGCCTTAGATTAGGTCGTTACTCTCGTAAAAGACGCCCTCGGAGACGGCGTTACTGTGAAAAGATTTTTGAATTTTGTTGAAAACACGACCTTCCAAGAGGCGTTATTTTTAAAGAAACGCCTAAGATCTAGGCGTGAATCAGCATAAAAGCGCCTTGAACAAAGGCGTTAATTTTTATTCCTCCCAAATTGGGCTGATAAAGAAATCAAGGTGGTGGGTCCTACTTGGTCATCTTCTAAGTTCCATTAACCTTTCTTGAATAATTAAAAGGGGAATTGGCGTGCATATAGTTGGACTTATACACGAGATTTCGTACAGTGCATTCTCTTCAGTTTGGTTTCGACCATTCCGCTGGTTCATGACTTTTTCCAAAATAAAAGAGAAAGCATGAGGAAGCCCACAAGAGATTTAAAGATGCTCGAGGCAAAGCCACCTCCCCTACCCTATGCCTGTTGGGGTTCGGTCTTTGGCGTAGGGACGCTTTGTTGCCTTTTTTGCCTCTTTTCACATTGCATGCATACGCCCAAGGTTTTCCTTGCGGGGACTTTGCCCTCTTGACATGCTTTTCTTTTCACCATTGACTTTCACTTTGGAACTTGGCTTGCATTGAAATAGAACTGATGAACAACCTAATTGTACTTGGGCTTTTGTGGCATTTGTTCCCTTTTGGGCCTTGACTTCCTCCTACTAGGGCGGCGGATAGGCTTGGCAGGTCTACCTCGAGACCTCCCTTCCTCCCTTGTGGGCCGAAGAAGAAGAAGAATGGATATCGTCTTTCACCTTTGATCCGGTTTCAACTTTCCATCAGATTTTGCACTGCTTGATCTCAAGAGTAAAGTGTGTAGTGTGTGCGGGGTCAATTCCCATTTTAAATTAGCAAGACTGACAAATGGATTCTGGATTTTGACCTTTCGGACCGGGGACCTTTACATGTCATGTCAGCCCAAAAGGGAGAACCATGAAAGAAAACTCTTTTGTTTTGGATTTTGGAAATATTCAGAGATTTTTTTTTTTTTTTTTTTTGGATTACCTGGGAGATTTCCATTTTCTTTGGTTTTTTGTGAAGTTTTCAATTTTTGTTTGGATTTTTGTTTAGGGGTAATATTTCTTGAGATACAAACCATTCCAGGGGTGAGTTAATTCCTCTCCTTCAGCATTAACCAGTTTATAAGCATTGCCAGGATAAACATCTTTTATGACAAACGGCCCTTCCCAATTTGGTTGGAGCTTTGAACGAGGGCCACCCGGCTTTACAAAAATTCTTTTGATTACCATTTCACCGACCTTAAATTTTCTCTCAATTACCTTCTTTTGATAAAAACGCGAGAGCCTGTTTTGATAAACGCGCGCATGCTCAGCGGCGACCAGACGCTTCTCGTCAAGGAGTTCCAACTGGGCAAGGAGTGAATCACGACGCTCATCGATAGAGAGCTCCTTGTCCAATTGTACTCGCAGAGAGGGAATAAGAATCTCATAAGGGACCACGGCCTCCATCCCATAAGTAAGGGCGAAAGGAGTTTGCCCAGTGGGGGTTCGAATGGAAGTGCGGTAAGCCCAAAGAGCTTCAACCAGCTTGTCCGGCCAGTCCGAAAATTTATTAGCCTCACACGTCTTCTTAACAATTTTGATCAAGGTTTTATTAGTGGCCTCTGCTTGGCCATTGCCCTGCGGATAATAGGGAGAAGAATGATGCAATGCAATGTTATACCTGTCGCAGAGATCCTTGAGATCTTGGGAGATAAATTGAGGTCCATTGTCGGTGACGATGGTGCTTGGGATCCCGAACCTCGTGATGATGTTCTTCATGATAAATTTGCAGACGGTTGATGCTTTAATCTCCACGTAAGCTTCTGCTTCCGCCCACTTGGTGAAGTACTCCGTTGCCGTGAGAATGAATGATTTTTGCTTGGTCAGGAGGTTCGAATCACCAAGAGGTCCGATGATATCAAAAGCCCACATGGAAAAAGGCCATGGGGAGGACGTAGGGTGGAGTGAAGAAGCAGGAGAATGAATCTTGTCGGCGTGCAGTTGGCACTTAACACACCTACGAACATAGATAGAGCAGTCTTCTTCAAGAGTGGGCCAATAGAACCCTAGTCTAAGAATCTTCTTAGCTAGCATCTGGCTATTCACATGACCACCACACACACCAGAATGCGCCTCTTCCACGACCCTCCAAGATTCATCATCATCGAGGCATCTTAATAAAACACCGGTGAGCCCTCTTCTGTAGAGTACACCTCCAACCAAAGTGTAACGTTGAGCCACTCTCCTAATTGCTTTCTTTTCTTCGGCTGTGGCTTCCTCGGGGTAAGACTGATCATTACAATATCTGGCAATCTCATAAAACCAAGGCTTTTCTTCATCCGCCAGCTCTTCTTGCCAATCCAATAACATGACCTCTTTGCCTTCAAGAGCTTCTTTCCGCCTAACCTTCTCGAGCACCTGATCCCTAATATCAAGAAAAGCACGATCCCTAATAGCTGGAGTATCACGCTGATGAATCAGGGGAACATGAAAATCACGCTGAGGAGGGAAGACTAAGGCGGAAGCTAAAGAAGCAAGTGCGTCGGCCAAGATGTTCTGGCTACGCGGGACATGAACGAAAATCAATTTAGTGAAGAGTTTGGCGTAAGCTGAAGCGAGTTCCTGGTAGGGTTTGAGCTTAGGATTGATGGTGCGACACTTGACCAGCACCTGGCGCAAAATAAGCTGACTGTCACCGACAATTCGCAAATGAGTGACACCATATTGATGAGCGGTTTTGAGACCGGCCAAAAGAGCTTCATACTCGGCTATGTTATTGGTGACGGGAAAAGTAAGCCGAGCAGCAAATGGAATGGTGACCCCTTCGGGTGTTAAAAGAACCATGCCGATCCCTCTTCCTTGAGAGTTAAGGGCTCCATCAAAATGTAATGTCCACATAGGATCGTGGCGTTGATTAATGGACATTAATTCTTCATCTGGGAACTCCGAATTGACAGGATCAAAGTGGGGAAGAGGGTGGTGAGCAAGGTGCTCGGCAATGGCGTAACCTTTGATAGCTTTTTGCTGAATGTAAGTGATGTCAAATTGAGAAAGGAAGCTTTGCCAGCGAGCTAATCGATCAGTGAGGACAGATTTTTCAAGGAGGAATTTGATCGGATTCATGCGCGCAATGAGGTGAACCTCGTGAGCTAGGAAATAATGTTTTAACTTTTGAACTACCCAAACCAAAGCTGCACAAGTCTTTTCCATAGCTGAGTATCTCTGCTCACAGGGGTTAAGGAGTTTAGATAAGTAGTATGCTGCCCTCTCTTTACCTTCCTCATCCACTTGAGCTAAGACAGCACCTACGGAGTCATCCAGGACCGAAACATAAAGAATAAGTGGTTTGCCTGGAATTGGCGGCCTCAGGACAGGAGGATTGACCAAATAATCCTTCAATCCGTCAAAGGCTGCCTGACACTTGTCATCCCAATTAAACTTGACTCCCGGCTTAGTAAGCTCGTAGAACGGCCTACATCTTTGTGAGTGCTGGGAGACGAAACGGCGAATGAATTGCAACCTCCCTATTAATCCTCGAACTTCTTTCAAATTCTTGGGAGGAGGCATATCTCTAATGGCTTTTGCCTTGTTGGGATCAACTTCAATACCCCTCTTGCTAACAATGAAACCAAGCAATTTCCCTGAAGAAACACCAAATACGCACTTTTTGGGGTTCATTTTTAACTGAAATTCTCGGGATCTCTGCAAAACCTTAGCCAGCACCCCAGGATGCTCAATCCTTGTCCTTGATTTCACAACCAGGTCATCCACATACACCTCAATATAAATATGAATCATGTCATGAAAAATTGCCATCATAGCCCTTTGGTAAGTGGCTCCAGCATTCTTAAGTCCAAAGGGCATGACCACATAACAATATGTGCCCCATGGTGTAGTGAATGAGGTTTTCTCTTGATCTTCTTCAGCTAGACGAATCTGATTGTAGCCTGAAAAGCCGTCCATGAACGAAAGAGTCTCAAATCCTGCCGTGTTATCAATCAGCACATCAATATGAGGGAGGGGGAAGTCATCCTTAGGACACGCCCGGTTGAGGTCCCGAAAATCTATGCAAATTCGAACTTTTCCATCTTTCTTCATAACCGGGACAATGTTAGCCACCCAATTGGGATAAAGGACGACTCTAACAAATCTAGCCTTATGGAGTTTATCGACCTCTTCTTTCATTTTCAAAGCCATGCTAGGGTGGAAACGCCTCAACCGTTGTTTTACCGGGACAGACCCTGGCTTAAGTGTAAGGCGATGTTCAACGAGCGCAGGGTCTAATCCAGGCATATCTTCGTAGCTCCAAGCGAACGTGTCCTTGTATTCTTGAAGAACCAAAATAAGCGCCTCCTCCTCGGAGGGCGGCAAATTTTTACTGATGAGGACAATCCTAGGGTCTTCCTCGGTACCCAGATTGATTTCTTTGGTTGGCTCTTCTACTGAGGCTGATGGTTCGTCGAATCGTCTTATGCCACTAGCAAAAGCATCAGCCTCGTCCTCATATTCTTCATAACTTTCATCCCCCTCTTCAATAGGGTCTTCATCATTCATTATTTCATAAACGCCCAAACCCTCATAGGAAGCAATGGAATCCTCATATTCTAGCGCCGGCAGGATAATTGGATCCTCCACAAACTCAGGGATTGCTAAACAAGCATGGCATCTGGCAGCCAATTCTAACAAAAATCTTCGAGGAATCTGCCTACCCTTGGCCTTCTTATGTGGAACTAACCCCTGACTTTTAAAAGAAGAAGAGGAAGAAGAGGAGGAAGAGCAACTAGCTTGATTAGGGGAAGGAGATGAAAAAGCGGATACAGGAGGTGATACAGAGGAGGGCCCCTCACCAGAGGGGGAGAAAAGATTTATCAAGGAATTTCGAGAGAGCAGCCCCTGGGTTGGGACGCACTCGGAAGAAAAATAGGAAATCTCTTCAATAGAGATGGAGGACCGGAATGTTGGAGATTTGGCGTTTTTTTTTTCGTTTTTAGTTTTTCCTTTGTTTTTATTTTCTTTTTCAAGTAAAAAGCAATGCGAAGGGAGAATAGCGGTGGGAGTGGAGATTGCAATTTTGGAGAAAGATTTAATCAAAGACGGCCCATGCGGGGGCGAGATGGAGATTTCAGAAAATCGCTCGAGGAGCGAAGGAGCAATCGAAAGGGAAATCTGAATTGAATCAGGAGACAAGTTAATGGTAATCGGTGGTGGTCGCGGCACGTGACCAAACCAACGGGAATAGAAAGAAGCCAACACTGATGGATGCACAGAAGTGAGGGAGAAAAGGCCGGCCCACAGCCTATCCACGGAGAAATCTTCTTCAAAGGGGACATCTGGTTCTCCCGTATCTGTGTAGTCACTTAACAGCTGCCTTTTATCTGTGATTGCGGCAGGCATTTCAATCAGTTCTTGAATCAATGGTGGCCATTCTGGATCTGTCGGCATGAACAAGCGGCTTAAAGAGAAAGTGATATCATTCATGTCAAACCACCTGTACCAGTCACATGCCGGATCACCCATCTTCCTTCTTTTATCGGGCCTTAAAGACTCCAAGGCTTTGTAAGTGGCTAGTGGTGCAATGTGACGAGCGAACTGCCTAGCGTGCACATCTTGACAATCAAATAATGAAGTAATGACAGTAGTCTGCTCGTTGTTTTGAATGCCACCGGTGACAAAATGTGCCTTTAAAGTCCAGGTGAGCGGTTGGCGATCTGGCTTGAAGGTGGACGTCATAACAGCCCACGGCTCCCCTTCATTCTTGCCCGGTGCTTTGTAGCCTAAGCCGCCTCGTGCAATCATCTTTTGAGGCTTAATGGGCTTAACTCTGCCCTGGAGTTTGGCGCCCAGGCCCTTGCCATCTTGATATCCCATTCTTATAAGAATGTTCCAGCCTGGGGTATTCATCATATTTTTCTTTTTCTTCTTCCCCTTAGAAGGCAGAGGTGTCATGGCAACTGTGGTAACTGTCTCGGACAGCATCGGCCGCGGACGGGGAATGTCCAGCACAGATAATAACGGTTTGTTAGCAGGCCATATGGAAGGAACTGATGAAGCTACATGAATGTCTTCCTCTGGCAAGATCGGCACACTGGTCACCTTGATAATACGCCCCTTGTGCGGAAACTTGAGGCACTGATGGTTTGTAGAAGGCACCGCATCAAGCTGCTGAATGTAAGGGCGACCCAGGATGCCATTAAAGGTTGGGTCCATATCCAGAATATGAAAATCTGCCGTAATAGTGGCTGGACCCAAGCTGACTTTGAGAGTAATCATGCCCAGAGGAGGTTTCTTTGTATTATCATATGCCGTGACAGTAATGGTAGATGGCCGAATCTGGCTCTCAGGGATACCACATGACTTTAGAGTGCTCGGAGGCAACACATTAATAGATGCACCGGTGTCTACCAAACATTGCTTAACGGCCACTTTGTTGATATCAACCGTGATACATAGGGCATATTTTCTTGCTGGTAGAGGTGCTAACTCATATTCGTGGAATGTGATTGCCGGCTGACTGCTGGTAGGGGTTAAGACTGTAATTATCTGTTCAACCGGAAGGTCCTCATTGACCATGACCTTCTGCAGATATTCTTTCAGGGCCAGCTGATGAGTGGTAGACCTCTTGATTAATTCAAGAATGGAGATTCTGGCTGGAGTGCGATCCAGGTGCTTTAACAGATCATACTGAGTTCCCGGCACTGAATCTTGTTCCTGTTCTTGCTCTTGTGGCCCCTGCACGGGCTCTAGCTCTCTCTGGGGGAAAACACGGTGGAATATCCGTCCACTACGGAGGGGTGCTACGCCTTGACGCGCCTCTGTCGGGGCAATCTTAGGAGGAGGGTTGGAAGAAGAAGAAGGAATGTCGGTAGCAGAAACCGCACTTGGGGATAAAGGGGAATTCCACGAAAGGGGTGTCTCCGTAGGAGACGTGGTAGTGGTGTTCAATAAAGGTGCCCCCGAGGGAGGCATGGGAGGAGCATTTGAAGAAGGGGCCCTCACCGGAGAGGTGAGGGATATCCGAATACGAGGAGTATTGGTAGGTGGTGGAATAAGGAGAGATCGTGGCACAAAAGGTGGTTGGGGAGATGGTGAAGGAACTCTTGCCGGTGTAGGGGTGATAGAGGAGGTAGCGGGCGCTGGCGGTGAGCGAAGTAGGAGTGGCCTGGATGGCGCGGGTGTGGGATTGATGGGGGAAGGTGGAATGATAGATTGTTGGGGTGGTATGTGGTTAAGAAGGGAACGAGTCGGCAAGACTGTAGAATTGGTGGAGGTAGACGGGTTGACGGGGCGTAAAAGGGAACGTCCCGATAGGAGATTAGAAGAAGAAGGGGGATGCGCAAAAGGCGCGGGGTTTGATTTCGGGTTGTATCATGGTGAAATGCCCCGACAGAGGCGTTTTCTTCGTGCCATCCCTGCCCTCTCTCCACCTCGTAGAGAGACGTGACAGGGTTCACGTGCTGATTAGGAGCGTGGTCCGGTAGTGGATTACGGACAATCCCCATATCCTGCTGGGGTGCTGGAGCTTGTTGTGGTTGAGCCTGCTGCGGAGCTGGATGCTGCTGTTGCTGATTTTGCTGTTGCCGAGGCGGCCTTCTCTCTTTCATGGTGGCGATGACTTGCCTCATTTCATCCCAATTAATGCCTCCCTGGTCATTCAAATCATAAATATGATCTCTGAAGTGGAAACAACGGTCAAGGTTGTGACCAGGAGCGCGGTGAAATGCACAGTAGCGGGATGTGTCAACATTGTCGGGCCACACTGTTCTTTCTTTTGGTAGAACGAGCAGGTTGGCGGCCATTAAAGCATTAAAAATGTCAGGGAGACTCTCTGGGAGTGGCGGATAATGGGCCCTCTTGGGGCCAAGTGGTGGTCTCCGCTGTTGTTGGCCGTAGTGGGAAGGTGGAGGGACTTGATGGTATTGTGGTGGTGCTGGAGGGTCGGCGCGAGGCGCTTGGCTCGGTGATGGAGCAAAAGAAGGTTGGGGTGTGAAATGGCGCTGTGGAGCGGAGGTAAAATGAGGGTTTTGTTGTGGAGGTGGTGGAGGTCGTGGGTTTGAATGGTGATGGGGGTGGCCAACTACGCCAACCTGCTCGTTTGTGACAGTGCCCTCAGTTGTGGGCCCACTGTTGACAGTTGTATTCTTTTTAAACAGCCGAGGCTTCGGCTCAAACATGCCCATGATGGGCGAATCCTTCATTTGTGTCTGTATATAACGAGCTCTTTCATAGAGCTCCTCCATGGTTGTCAGCCGATTCATGGCCAAAATGTGCCGGAATTGAGGGGTTGCATTAGAAATGACCATCTTCACTTGCTCCTGTTCCGACAATGTGTCTTTTAATTTTTCGGCCATGGACCGCCATCTATCAGCAAATACAATGAAGTCCTCCTCGGGCTTCATCTTCTCAGCAACTAAATCTGTAACAGAGAGGGAGGGTCCCACCCGGTCTCTGTACTTTTGCAGGAACTTTCTTTGAATAATATCAAAATCGCCAGCATCAGCTGGCTCCAGAGAATAAAACCATTCGAGGGCGGGTCCCTCAAGAGATCTCCTGAATAAATAGGCCAGGGAGGCCTTGTTGTCTTGCCAGAAAGAAGTTTCATAACGGAAATCCTTTAAATGAATGAACGGGTTACCGGTTCCATTATATCGCCGAAAGTGCGGCATTTCAGAAGGGGGTAAGTGGAACACCGGCAACGTAGGGAGAGAGATTTCCGGAGCATTCTTAGTTGCCGTAACCTTCTTGAGCTGCTCCTCCATGCTGGCTAGCTTTCGAAGCAACAGAGTGTTGGTATCGGGCTCGGCCGGGGCCTGATTCTGAATGAAAGCACGCGGTGTAGGCGTTTGCAAAATCTGAGGAGGTTGAAAGGATTGATGCCTAACCGCTGAATAGCTCGCCTGTGGGGCCGGCATGGCCGCAGTAGGCGTTTGTGGACGAGAGGAGGGGGAATGCAAGACCGCCTGGTCATTAATAATCTGATGGCCACCCACGGCCGGAGGGGGATTAGAAGAAGAAGAAAGAACTGACTTCCCCTTTAAAGCGGCCTGAACAGCTTGCCGCTGGGAGTCATCCAACTGGGAAAGAGCTTGGATTAAATCAGTGACGTTGATGGATGGGGAAGGGTTCCCTGAAGTATTAGAAGGTGGAACTTGAGACGGAGGGTCCGCCTCATGATTAGTGGTGTCGACCACATGAACCTGAGAGTAATAGGGATGAGGAGGAAGATAGTTCCCCTCATAATAAACCGAATCCTGGAGAGGGTCCTCATATTGACCAAATATGTTCTCATTCTCATCATCGTAAGAATACCCGTTGCCCGACATGTTGATGGTTTTACCTGAACGGAGTTTCATTCTTAAGAGAGAGAATGTTTTTAATGAAGGAACTATCACAAAATAATCAATCCAAACCAAGCAATCAAATCACCCAACTATGTTTATGCAAACAAGGTTGGCAAGAAACGCAAGATTTTAAGGTTTGATGTTTGAATTAGGGTGAATTATTTGTGAAAGTTCACTCTTTTGCCAAATGAGACCTAGTTTGATCCGAGTGTAATCTCCGGGTCAACTAAGTTCTTCCTCTCTTAACAACGCATGGGTTCTCTAAACTCCAGGTACTTCGAGGGTACAACCAGCCCAGCGTCCGTGAGGGAATCCACGGGTGCGGGGACTTATGGAGGTCTTGGAAAAGGGATTTCCAGTCCAAAGAGACGGAATGCTCAATGGAGGGTCGTCCCGATTCCAAGAAAGGTGTGTGGATCCTAGGATAGAGAGAGGAGGTCTCTCAACCAAGCCAGCAAATCAAGATAATAATATCAACACAAATGCCAAACAATGAATAATAGCCAATCTGTGAAAATGAACAGTAAAGACACGCCCTGGGAAGGGGCGTGTTCACAACAGCAAGAAAGACACGCCCTGAGATAGGTCGTGACAAACTTAAAACACGGCAGCGTGGCTGCCGTTAACTCTGTGAGGGGCTCACAGACAGTAGGAAAAACACGCCTTAGGGTGAGGCGTTCTCAGGAAAGGACGCCTACACTGGAGGGCGTCAAAACTCAGATAATAATTAAACACGCCCTGATGACAGGCGTTGACAATAGATGGAACGCCTCTGGGAGCGGCGTTAAGTCCACAGACAATAAAACAATCATGCAGCAGGCAGCAGTTATAGTAAAAGACGCCCTGCGAATGGGCGTTACTCAGAGAAACACGCCCCTGAGAGGGGCGTTAAATATCAGACGATGAAATAAGCAACCAGAAAGCCAGCAGGTGTAATAAACGCACGCCCTGGGGGGGGGCGTGATTCAACAAGACACGTCCCCGTGAGGGGCGTGAAATCAAAAGACGCCTTCGTGAAAGGCGTTAATAATCAGAAATCGACTGACCCGGGGAGTGTGCAGAGTGCACAATGGAGGGTGCCCGAGGGGCACAAGGGAGAGGGTACCGAGGGTACCAAGGGGAAAGGGCACGCGAGGGTGCCTAAGGGGAAAGGACACACGAGGGTGTCAAGGGGAAAGGGCACTCGAGGGTGCCAATGGAGATGGTAATCAAGAAAGAAAACAGTGGAGGTCCCACCGTGATCGCCAATTTGTAGATTCTAATAAAATCCACACTTAGGAATAAAAATAAAAATAATAAATGAATAAGATGTAATAAAAATAGCACGAGGTGCTTAAAAGGGAGTTGTGATCGCCAGAGGGATTACCTCAATAAGAAGAAAAGGAGATCGCGTGTACCTGGTGGAAATTGGGATGCGGGATGGATGTGGATTTCCTCCTCCAACTTCAATCGGCCGGCCGATGAAGCGGGTCTTCTTAGTTGATTACCTTGCAAAACGAACAATAAACACAAACAAGAAGAGAGGGATCAGCCCAAAATGCAGTAGTATCTATCCAAATGGACGTGTAATAATGAAGGAAAGAAAGGCACATGCGCACCTTTTTTATTATTGTTTTTAAACCCCTTAACAAGACTTAAGGGAGGGGGAGTATGATGATAAAAAAAACAACAAAAAAACATGAACAGGTGTGAAGAGTAAATAAAACGGAGGGATGATGATATGAATGAAATGAAACAAAGGAGATGAAAAACCCTGCTGTCCCTGGTGACAGTAAAGGGAAAAAAAAACCAAATGATGATGATGGATGTAGGATGAAGCACCGGATGTAGCCTAAAGGGATGCAGAAGAGAGGCCGCAAGGATGAAGGAAGCTTCTGCTCGTGATGAAAAAGCTTCTGAGCGCTCAATCCGTTGAATGCTTAAGGTGCTTAACCTTCTGCACGAACGGTCAAGGCTTCAATTTATAGCTTCGATTGGATGTGATCAAGCAAGGTAAGATCAGAACGGGTAATGAGGCATTCAAGGAAGGATTAAGATCGAGCAAGAGACCAAATTATGATAGGGAACTGTGAGGGAAAGATCGAAAAAGGAAGGACTCTGGAGCGAAACACGCCTTAATCGAGGACGTCTCTTGATGAATTGACGACTGCAACAAAGGCGTTTCTTGAAACACGACCTAGCAAAGGACGTTTCTTCCTGGATTTAATTTTAGAAATAAAACTTGCTCTGTTTAAACACTGGTATAACACGCCTATGATAACGGCGTTTCTTAAAAACACGCCTTGAGGAAGGGCGTTACTCAGAAAATGCCTTTTATTTTGAAAATTGATAATTCCAGAAATTAGCGGATAATACCAGGAATTGACGCCCTGTACAACGGTCGTCCTTTCTTTGAAAACGCCTTATTACAGGTCGTGACTTTATAAATTAACGCCCTTAATAAAGTCGTGAATAACAAAAATGCAGGAAAAATGCATAAAAATTCACAAAAATAGAAAAACTTTATATTATAAGAATATTGAAGTCCACTTGGGGCGTTTACATAATAACATGAGATTTGATCAACAAAACGTCAATTTTGGCGTGTCTACAATGGGATGCTGCCATAGCCCAGCTCCCATACCAACTCGACACTGTCTACTTCAGGATGCCGTCTAGAATACAACGCTGCTCAACATTTTGCTCTACATATGCCAGCCCTGATGGCTCCAGAAACAATCCTGCAACTACACCAAAATCAGCTTGGTGATGACCATGTAAGTCCCACGTAGCTGGACTCAAAGCTGTCTCTCTGACCTTGAACTCTGTCACCTTGCCAAAAAATCCTAGACACTCGACACTGGGAAACTGCTGCTGCCACCAGAAGTCTCTTGGGAAGTTGGATAGCTAAAAGTACAAGCACCTCGCAGGCTATCTGTCACGTCCCGAGATTATGTGGCAGAAACAACCGGGAACGTAAACAGTCGGCTAGTACGCCTCAAGCGAGCAATATAATCAGAGCGCTAACACATCCACATATAAGAAATGAATGTATAATAATTGGACAAAATCTTTAATTTATTTAAATAATAATCAAAAGTACATAAGGTTGACTCTTGACTCTTTAACTAACTAAAAATGAAAAATTACATAGCGACTCTTGACCATCAACTAATGACAATCTAAGGCTTCGCTCCTTCTTTAATCACTCTCGGATCCATCACTTGAATAGTTTGAATCCGACCCGCTAGAATTTCTTGAAAAAGATTAAAAAAGTAGGGAATGAGCATACATGCCCAGTAGGTATCTTCGTATCAACATGAAGGCAATATTTAAGTAATTAACATTTTAGCTCTAGAGTGTAAGATAAGTCATGGAAATATGATGAAACACGTGAATAAACCCACGTAACACAAATAATAAGATATGATCAAGGTGAGATATGAGAATTCTTGTAGACTAGAAATATGATCAAGCAAGAATATAACATGATTGTAATTTGCCCTTTCATGAACAAGAATGTACTTTTCATAACCATAAAGGCTATGCACTAGAAAGTCATGTAACGAGAATGTACTAGCAAGCATGTGATTTCACAAGATTGCCTCTTGGATCTTCACTCGTTTATAAAAAAAGTACTCCCGGCGCAATGCAATGCCAGTATTCATCATACACCCTGGTTTATAGTATGTTTCTAGCTATCTGTCGAGGGGACTAGAGTGGAGCCCTTGCACACTGTCCGTAACCGCTCTTGCATCTTCAAGTTACAAATCAGGTTGCTTCCACGAGAAATATAAATATGGCCAATAATGTAACAAGTTCAAACTATAGTTTCATGATAACAAATATCAAGGTAAGAATGCACCAATTAAGAATATGAGAGTTCAAAGATTGATTTAAAAATAAGGTTATGCTCTGGAGAAAATTTGGCAACATAATGGCATATTATTTAATTTCTATAATTCATTAGGTAGCTTTAGAATAAAGTGTGAGGTTCTAGATAATCATAGACCATCTAGGATCATAGAAAAACCAACCCTTGGGTCAAACCTTGGGTTAATCAACACTTAGATATAAAATGGTCATATCGGGGCTGTTTCTAGAAATAGCGGTCGTTTACTAGACCGTATGTGGATCTATGCCGTCACGACTGGACCGTTTAACGACAGAGTCGACGAAACAAATGATCTGGAACCATGCGGTCAAGGTTGGGTTGCTAGGCATCCTTGGCGGTTAGGTAAATGGCCACTACCAAACTCTGGCGGTCTCCAGAGGGCCGCTAAGGTCCAGAACACAAAACAACGGTAAAGTACTTTCTAGACAATTGTGTTTTGAGGGTACAACCAGCTCGGCGTCCTAGTGGGAATCCCAGGCTCGTGGAGTCTCATGGAGGCCTTGAAACAAGATCACCTAGTTCGGTGGAAGGAATATCCAACGGAGAGGATCACAAGTCTAAGATTGGGTGCTTAAGTGTAAAGTATATCTAATGACATCGTATCAGAATACGTGCCATGTACTTAAGAAAAGACTATAGATGAGAAAGGATCATGGTAAAACAGCGATCAAATCAAAACTAGACAAGTCCATAAACCATATGAAATTTAAGATAAATACAAGAGTATATGGTTTTGGCATGAAATTAGTATAAGTTTAAAATAAGTGTAAAGTGCATAAAGAATATGAAATCTACTAGGATGAACAATTAATGTAACCAATTTTATGAATATAGTACTTAAAACAGGAGTAAGACCTAATTAGCTAGGCTTATCATATGATAAATAGGACTATTTTGCATTATGTTTCGGGTTAACAATAATACATAACTTAGAAAACTAAAGCGGTCTCTGGAACACCATTTATGGGCTTTAGCGGTCTATCGTAGGGCAGCTAAAGGATTCTAGTGGTCTTAGGAAGACCGTTTCTTCTTGTCTACAGCAAACAACAATAAAATCGAAATATATGTTAATCTAGGGCAGATAGATGTATGGTAAAATATGCCAATAGGTAAATATGGCCTAATAAAACCATATTAAAACATGGTTTGAGTGAAGTAAGCCAAAATTATCAATTTCTTATTACGGGCAAGATTCATGCATGCTATGTTAACCCTATATGCGCAGTCATAATAAAACATCAAATTCGTCATGTACAATGAATGAAAATAGGAGGAAACAGAGGGCTTTTGTTCCTAACACGTTAATTTAGCCTTTTCATGAGATAACCTACCTTTGATTTGATCCCTAGACTTTAGATTTCTAACTGGAAGTAGACCCTAGTTTCTACACGTCCTATGTCGAACCAGTAATTTCTCGCCGTTCTATCTCCTGATCCTCTTGACCTAAATCCATGAAAATTAGAGCGTAGGTAGAAGATAGGAAGGGGAACAATAAGTTATAAAGAACCAACTTGAACTAACCTCGTTTAGGGCTTCTAATCTCTTGATTTTTATTGGACTAACCCTCTGGTTCCTGTGTAGACTGTTACATACCAGCAACTTGCAGATGCTCTAACTCCCCAACGGTTGGGTCTTCTAGCACGTAAATTGGAGGGGTGTTAGATAAAACTAAGAAGAACATAAAGTTCTAAAGAACTAACCTGAGAAGATGTCTCCTTACCTTCGAAATACGCGAGCCAACATTAGGGTTCGCATGAGTCGAAGTCAGGGTCTATTTATAGGGTTTTGAGTTAGGGTTGAGGATTTGATCAAACTTAGAGTCCTAATTAGGTATAGGATCGATCCCCAAGAGTCCTAGACATGATTATATGTCTACACACTTCGATACATGGGGATTTGGATGCCAAAGATCTAACCTTTTCATGTTTTCTCCCATTAACAGAATCAGGAGGGCTTAGCGGTCATATGAGGACCGCTAGGGTGGATCTGGCAGTCGTGCGATAGACTACCAAGCTTCATTAAATCTAAAAATTTTAGATTTTCATATTATCCCCTAATTAATGTATATATCTCATTTTAAATCCGTAAATTACCTAATTTACGTTTCTATTAATGGGCTTGGGTCTAAAAGTCTTGGAATTGGGTCGTTGGGCCTATTTGAGTTGGGCTTATCCCTTTGGTTAATATAGGGCCTTTAAATCGATTAAAATAATCATTAATTCTTTTTAATAGCCCATTAAGCCTTTTAAATTACTTAGTAATTCTATTTTAATCTTAAAAAATTCGTAGAAAATTCTTAGGCGTTACACTATCCCTGCCCAGAAGAATGGCTGCCACTTGACGGCGGCGCTCTCCAGTAAGTAAGGGATCACCTTCTTCCATCCCTTCTGGAATGAAGCTCTGGAGAAAGGTGAGCAGAAAATGGTCCAGTGGATACTCCTCCGGGTAGCCTCCAAATCGGCCGTACCGGTAAATCCGGTTCATACGAGATATCTGGGACACCTCCACAATCCCTGCCACTCTATCTCCTTCGCCCAGAGGGACCTCAACAATCAAGGTCAGCCTTCGGCCAGTGCTACCAAAGTTGGCCCAAGTGATAGAGTGCGGGCTCCATGGCGGCATCAACCGGTCCATCTGTCGAACCCAATGATCACTGCTCGCCCCAGCACACCTGCGTGCCCTGCCATCTCTCCCAAATTTTGGCATGGTTGCAAGTTCACAGTAACAAACCAGCAAAAGTAGTGTTAGCAATATATACAAATAATATTGCAAAAGAAAAAGAACAGCAAAACAAATATTTAAGCCACAACAACAAGTAAAGGACAAGGCTCACGGGCCGTACGCCCTCATCTTTGACTTCGACGCACGCCCCGTGGGGGGTATTTGTTGTAACCGGTTTTATCTCAAAAGATAATCCAGACTTAAGGGTGTGGGACCACTCCCAAACACCTTATGAGCGCTAATTATTTAGCATATTCACAGCACTACGGGCCCAATGAGGAATTCAAATTAGCTTGTTATGACTCACGATGACTCTGATAGCAAGTGGGGACTATCCCCGATCACCCAGTAGGCGGCTTCGCTCGCTTACAACTTAGCCACTCGGGCTAACCCGAAGGCACCTCAGCAAAACGATGTGCCAAACGGTGCCCAGCAATGAGGCTTGGGACCAGCCCAATATGTCTCTTCTCAGCCACTCAACACTGATGATCTCCGAACTAGAGGCAAACTCAAGCTCCAGAAATCGTCACCCAGCTCATACGGCTCCTAACAAGGAGTGAGGGAATTATCCTGAACACCTTATAGGTGGCCTATTTTCACTCATTCTGCATCGACCCGGAGCTAACCAGAGACCCAAGGCCACTTGCCGCATCATGTGGGAACTCCACAAAAAGCGGGGACCCACCTCGACCCTCCGACAACCGGCGTTCGACGATCTACAATTTAGCTCCCCGGGGCAACTCAGGGGCTCGCAACAACACACCACTGCGTGATGAACCAGCCATAAGATCGAGGATTCGCCACAAAATGCCTCCTTCCAGCCAACTGTGGGGATAGAAATTTTATCTAATTGGGGGTTTATTAGGTTTATTTAATTTATTGACTTATTCATTGCATAGGCGTGCCAGTCACGGAGTGACGAGTTTATTATGCGCTCGTCTGACTTATCAGACAATGGTGGGTGATCGTGTCAAGACCAGAAGTCTGCCATATCGTAAAGGCTATGGCGTTAATTACGTCCTTCTGAAAGAAGGACAACCATTGATTAATCGCCAAAGTAGAAGAGCCTTTTGGGCTGAAAGAATACATGAAAATGATGCCCGTTTTATGAAATGGAACAGGATTTAATCATGCATGCAAGCAAGCAATATGGTAATATTCAGTTTATCTAGCCAATTCTCGGTATGAGGTGCGGAACGTAGATCTGAAGATCACCATCATGCATAGTAATAGCTTCCAGCCGGATGTAATCCAACTTTCTGCAAATCACCATTTTATATACCATAGAATCGGGAAATGCAAGCATTCATACTTATGTTTATGCAATTAGATACAAGCAGATATATAGATGGGAGTTGCTTCCCTTATTTGGAAACGTGTGCCGGAGTTGGAATTAGTTGAATCGGGAGTAGAAGTCGATTTTGACTTCATGCAGGTTAGTTTGAGATTATGTTGTTATTATTTTTTTAGTAATTTATTCACATATTTATTCGACAAATTCAAATAAAATTTTGGCAGCACCTCCCCTATCTGGAAGAATGTTGGGGAGGATATAGGAGAATCGTCCACGAAGTGTCAAGACGAACTCCAGAAAGACGGTCATGCCGGCACTCCCGTACCCTATAATGAGGGGGGGGGGGGGAAGTCCGAGGACCAATTCTTTAGACATTCCCGATCATTCGCAGGGTTGTCAAACGGTAAGTAGTTTTTACTATGGGCCCATGTTCGTCGTGATGGTACACGCATTTAGGCCAATGAAGCGAACCAAGTGTGTCCGCATTTGAACATGCCTGTATCTTGCCGGGATGATGTGTGCCAAGAGATGGCATTCGTTGTTATGAGGCCATCACAACCAAGGAGGATAACAACGAAATGGAAGACTCGAAGAAGCATAATGCGGGAAAACTTGGAGAAACGGGATGCAGAATTGGTTGCCAATTTTCTGAGAAGATTTTGACAGTATCTCCCTGTTGGAATAACGATGGTGCTAGACAGAGATTCAGAGGGGGGGTGAATGAATCCCCTTCTTAAAAATTGCGGAATTGATGTTCTCTTCAGATGATTTGAGCAGAATCAAACTAGAATGACTCTAAGCAGATTTGCTAACCAGCTTAAAATCAATCAACTATGATGACCTTTAGATAGATGGTAGTATGATAAACTTCAGATAGACAATGTTCGAATGGTTTCACTAATTATAAGCTGAGTAAGAATGAAATACTATCTACCAACTACAGGGCGATTGGCGTGACCAAACCTTCCTACTATAGCCTTTGATATACTTGCTATAGAAGTACTTTTAGCTCGCTCAGATGATAGTTAGATGAAATCAAATTCTCACTGTTAAAAGTCAAATACAACGGGCCTAATCAAACATCTACCGTGAATCTATGACATAATGATAAGCACAGAAATCACATGATGCACAAGGATTTTAGGTGGTTCAATTTTCACCTACATCCACCTTACACTCAGACCTGAGTGTGGCTTACTGCTGCCTAACAGCTTGAACTGCTGAGCATCACAACTTGCTTACAGCTGAGCATCACAACTTGCTTCCGCTGTGCACCACAGCTTGCGCCTGCTGTGCCCCACAGCTTACGTCCGTTGAGCATTACAGCTTGACTATCCAAGGAACAATTCCCCACCGCTGAGCATCACAGCTTGCTCTGCTGGCTAATAGCTTGAAAAGGATAACAAGATAAACAAACGAACAATCACAGCACCAGAAAGCTGGAAAAGAAAACTAAAAAATATAGCTCACGCAGGAGCAGAATCAGTTCTGGATCTGATCCAAGAACTGATAAGAATGCAGATCTTCAAGCGCAATCTCTCTCTCTATTCTTTCTCTGCACACTCTTTCTTGTCAGACTTTTTCTACTCTCACGATACTCTATTTTTCTCTTCTCTGGAGTTCTCTCTACAACTCTCTCTTCTTATTCTCTTTTCACAGTGGCTCTCTTTCTAAATTCTTTTTGGATCACTTCACATGCTCTCGCTTAACCTTGCTCAAAAACTTCGTGATCATCACTCTCAAAGGATGGAGGTCTTCTATTTATAGGGCTTCTAAAAATCTGTGGTCCCCACAGAGTTGTCAGTTTGGCGCGTGAAGAGAACACTCTCGCCCAAACATTCAATCCATAAAGTGCTTCGAGAGGCCACGTGTCAAATGCAGATGGATGATAATCCACATAGCAGAATATCAGAATGGTATCTACCTTGGATCACGTGCCACTCATTAGAGTCTTGGGTCACGTGCTCCACTTAAGTTTCTGCTACTTTCAGAGATGTAGTGATTAACCCTGCAATTCAGACGATAGACATTTAGTAAAACACTTAGAGTGCATACTTAATGCTCAGACCAATGATATAAATATATATGCAAATGCCTTAGAGCATGGTTATGATGCACAGGCATATGGAGGTTGATGCTCAGACCCTGAACATGCTCAGACTTATATGTGTACATACTTTACCTTGTGCATATACCTTTATTATGCATGTGCTTAGACCTTGAAGTATACATATGCACGTAGCTTGTAGCATCATATGAAAATGTGCACGGACCTTGAGTTTGAACGTGCACAGACCTTAGTTATGCAGGATACCAATGTGCACTGACTTCAGTCATGCACAATGCAAACGTGCACCGACCTCAGTCATGCAGGATGCCATTGTGCACCGACCTTGGTCATGCATACTGCAAACGTGCACCGACCTCAGTCATGCAGGATGCCAATGTGCACCGACCTTAGTTATGCACATTGTAAACGTGCACCGACCTCAGTCATGCATGATGCATAGTGTGCTATGACCTTATGATGGCTAAGGCAGGATGTGCATCGACCTTTGTATGACTATGGTGAAAGTGCACCAACCTGTGTGCTGTCTGACAAAATGTGCACCGACCTACATATGCAAACCAACAAAATGTGCACCAACCTTTGGTTTGACACTAAGACAGAAAACATGTTTATTCAGTATGAAGGTACCTGTGCATTTCAGTCCTAATCATGATTTTCTAGTCTATCATTATCAAAACTAGGGTTCCCATAATCTCACCCTTTTTGATGATGACAACTATGCGTCATGTATGTTTGCACAAAATGAAAATTACACACAATCATTATTTTCATTCTAATCACACCAAGATTCAAACCTAGATATATGGACTGACATGCATAACAAGGACATTCAAGACAAAGATGCAACACTGACATTTCTGTGTACAATAAGAAAAACAAACTGATGTTTGACTAAATATCACGGCACACAAGTGATTTAAAACAAGAAATTCAGAAGCCTTGTCCTTTTCTTTCTCATTCAAACCATGATTCCAAATTTCTCTTCCCCAAACAAACGTCTCCAAAATTTTCAAAAGTTTTCAAAAGAAGATATACATGACACTCTTTCTCCCCCTTTGTCATTATCAAAAGAAAACACAGCAAGAGTGATCTCCCCCTGATTGTGACAATCATCAAATATCAGCTGGAGAAATTCTACTAACTGTAGAAGGTCCACCAGCTGCAGCAGTACAGGCACCTTGTTGGCTTCATCTTTGAGCAATTGTTATTGTACTCGGACTATTTCCCCAGCCAAATACCTAGAGATAGGGGTTCGGGAATTTCCTCAAACACCTTCAAGGCATGGGCGACCCGGCCCCTCCGACAACCCAGTGGGCCCGACCAACGGCCCTAGCACGTTGGCCGAGGTGCACGACGGCCCTAGCAATCAATTGGGATCGCTCCCGATTTATAAGTCGTGGATTTCCTCCGCACTCCACACGGTCACCCGGGCCGCCCCAGGGACACTCCGACTACAAGCCATGCCACATGGCACTCAGTGAAGAGGCTAGGGGCCTACCCCGGAACGCCTTCCCTCAACCCTCTAAGGTCAAAGGGAGACCCAAATAGGTCAACCACAGGCTCAGGAGGCCCGTAGTACGCGTGTACGGCTCACACACATGTGTTCGGCATTCTGCCGAACACCTTGTCGGCGCACATGTTTCAACCTTTCTACACCAACCCATGGGCCACCCCATGGTCCTAGTACACCAATTGGTTCCTACAACGACCCCCCCAGCAAGTCGGGGCCACCCTCGACCCTCAGACACGTGGCGACAAGCCACCGAACTTAGCTCTCGGGGCAACCCGAGGCTACCCTGCCAACCCGCCGTACAACACGGCACGTAGCTCGAGGTAGGGCTCATCGGTCCAAGATACCTCCTCCCAACCCCTACGGACTCCTACCATTGGCCAAATCCGAGGCCCGTCGGCCACCTATGCGGCTCGTTCGGCAACCCGGGGTGTGTCGGGCATTCGCTCGAACACCTTGCGAGCGGCCACTACAACTCGAAGAACAATGGCTCCCATGGGCCATTTCAACCTCCCGGAACTTTATATCCCCCAAGGGGTATCCCTAGACGATGAAGGAAGACCCCCGGGGGCCAACCCTCTGGGTTACGGCTTTTCCCGGGGCCCGTGTGCCCCAGCGCGTGGCCGCGTCCCCGGGCAGGGCGAACTCCCCGGGGGGCCGCGCCCTCTCCTCAGCCCGGAGGTCCGACAGCCCTCCCCAGTCCCTGTTCGTGCAGATGCGGTCCGAGGTTCGTGTAAAGCTCGTTTGTCGTACCCGTACACGGAAGAATTCGCGAAGATAAAGTCTCAGGAATATGTGGAGTCGTACACGTCAATCCCTCGATCTACGCGCACAAGCAGCCAGTCAGCCAGTCCAAGCCCGTATCCTTTATCTTCTAGCGTTCAAACTGAGTCAAAGTGGGGCTAAATTAACCAAAAACCTGGGTTTTATAGAGGGGGGGACCACTCCCTCTCTCTCCCTCTACCTGGTCCGCCCAAACCCCCCCTTGGGGAGGGGTTTAGGCGGGCCAGCTTGGGCCTCCAAGCTGGTCCGCCTAAACCCCCAAGGGGGGGGGGGGGGTTTGGGCGGACTAGCCTGGACCCCCAGGCTAGTCCGCCTAAACCCTTGTATAACAAAAAAAAGATTTTAAAACAAAAAAGGGACCAACATGGTCCGCCCAAACCCCCTTGGGAGGGGGTTTAGGCGGACCATCTTGGACCCCCAAGCTAGTCCGCCTAAACCCCACCCCTTCCACTCCGACACACACACAAACACACACATAAAAAATTCGAATAAAATAAAATTAAAAACACTATTTGGGGGGTTTACCCGGACCAAGTTGGACCCTCAACTTGGTCCGCCTAAATCCCACCCCTTCAACTTCTATAAATTGTCCCCCTTGCAAGCTCAAAAAAAAAAGGGAGAGGACAACAGATACAGACACGCAACGCGTGAAGGAAGGGCTAACTTCCCCAGCCTAATTGTCGCACCCTCGGACTTCTGAGGCTTTCGGCAAGGGTCGGGAACGCGAGAAGACAAGTGCGCATGTGATTGACTTGCTAGTCGGCTCACACACGCCGAGGGTATGTCTCACGTACTCCCCTCACACGGTGTCTAGCCGTCTCATGCCAAGTCCATCCCCTCCTCGTGTAAGATGATCGTACCAACGGCAAATACGCCCGTGCCCCGGGTCCGCCTGTGTATGTTGACTTACGGCACTCACCACGGTGACGAAGGGTACTGCATAACGACCGCGTCGGCCCTCGACACGGATCCGCGTGCCCACCGTTCATCCTCCAGTCGACCGTCGGCCCCTCAGATTGACGAAGCGAGTCTAGTTGGACCTCTGGCCCGGGAATCATAGTCCCGGGGCCGACCTTGACTCTCCAGCATGACAACACTTGCCGTCCGGGACCCAGACCCAACCGCTCGCCTTGAGCCGTGTCCGACCTCCGCCAGGCGCCAGCCATGTCCGTTCTGACCACCAAGGCAGTCAGACCTACACCAACTCCTCTGTAAAGAGTTCCAGTAGAACAGGCGGACACCCGCTTTGTCACGCAATGACCCGGGGGCCGACTCACGTGTCAGAAATGTCCCGCGGCTTGCGCCCATTGTACTTCGGCCTTCCCGGTCCATTTGTAAAGCCCATGTGGCTCATCGTAAAACCAGTGAAATACATACACCCGTATTCGGGCCTCCAGCTTTCTACCCACACCACTCGGTATCCGTGCCTGATACCCCAACTCCAGTGAACGCCCCTCAGTCTAGCACGTACCCCTAGCTGCTGAATGCGCCCAGCCCTCCACCCATGGCTTCAGACACATATACAGACTTTTCTTCAGCATGGAATGAAGGTATCCGGATTCAATCCGATGTAAATAAACACCGGTTGCTTACGGCCGGTGGGGAAAGACGTCTTGTACACGATTCCCGCAATCGCCCACGCACTCGCACCCATGGAACCCCTTCTCTCCACGTGTCGCCAGTTCCCCTGAGCCCACGTGCCACGCCCTGGTGGCGCTTCCCTGGTCAAACCTTGGTTCCATGAGTGATTGTCGAGAGATCGACTGGCACGCTCGCACCCTGTCTGGTTAACCCTTAGCCTGACATTCCCGTGCCATTCCGCCCCTTTTGACTTTCTGTAAAAGGAGAGTGCCCAGTACCACCGTGAGAGGCATGCAACCGTAAGGAGGATACCCGAGATACATTAAACTCCCATATTTTTCCTTCCCCGCTACATTCCTTCCTTCACCCCGGTTAACTGACATACAAACCCGCGCAACAGAGAGGATGGCACGCCTGGTGGGACGTCTCCCGCCTTCCTTCTTTTTGCTGAAGAAAAGTATGTGCCAGCCCTGAAGCTCGGTGCCCTTTCCATGTCCTTGCAGGAGAGGCAGAGGAGGGTACTAGTGCGCATTCTCCAGCAGCCTCCGGTCCACGTTCCGATCGTCGGGCCGCTCTCAACGATTGTTAGCGACCGTCGCCTCCGCATCACTCAACACTCTGGCAACTATGGCGGCCGTCACCTACGGTCCCAACGTCATCGCCACCCACGCCCGGGTGGGCTACTTGGCAACGCTGATCGCTTTCGGCAGCTTCGCCCCGGTTATCGGATCGCCCTACTTTCTGGGTGTGATCCCTGTGGCTGCTTCTCAGCTAACTCCAGTCTCTCCAGTGGCCCCTGCGGCCAACGCGCCATACGCGTCTCCAGCTCCAGTGTCCCGCCCGAGTGCCAGGCACCGGACTACCACTGCTGGCCCCTACAGGTTCCCCAGATCAACGCCGGTCCCGGTGAACATCAGCTCCCGACGTCAGCCCCGTCCGATCTCCAACACGGGCCCCGTGCCCCGGACTTCGGTCACCATCTCAGCATCTTCCTCGGGTCCTCAGCCTCGAGCCCCAGCCAAGCCGACACCCAACACGGGCTCCCTGCCCTGGGTCCACGGCTTCCCAGCGTCTTCCTCGGGTCCTCAACCCCGAGCCGCAGCCAAGCCAGCACCCAACATGGGCTCTCAGCCCCGGGTCTACGGCTTCCTAGTTTCTTCCTCGGGTCCTCAACCCTGAGCCGCAGCCAAGCCAGCACCCAACATGGGCTCCCAGCCCCAGGTCCACGGCTTCTCAGCATCCGCCTCAGGTCTTCAACCCCGAGCCCCAGCAAAGCCAGCACCCAACACGGGCTTTCAGCCCCGGGTCTACGGCTTCCCAGCATCTACATCGGGTCTCCCAGCCCGAATCCCGGCAAGGCCGCCACTCGACACGGGCTCCCATCCCCGAGTTCACGGCTCCCCGGTAGTGCACTCGGGACCCCGGTCCCGAGCTCCAGTTGAACTGGCTCTTCCCGTGGGTCTCCTACCCAGGAGGCAGTGCTCCTCAACACCTTCCTCGGGTAATTCGACCCGAGCCCAGACTACATCGGCACCTACCACGGGTCCTCGACCCAGGGGTGTCGGCACCCCGGCACTTCCAACGGCTACGCCTTCCGGTGCAAGAGTGTCATCTCGAGCATCGACAACACTCTTATCAGCGCGGGTGAAGGCTTACACCCGAGTCACCCAGCCATCGACTACCGGTGCAGGCTACTTACCCCGGGGGTTGATCCCGGCACTTCAGACCAACGGCTTCACCTTGCCGGCTGTTCCGGGCCATGTTTTCTCGGTCTACCATCTTTGGGCAGAGTCTTCCTCAGCTCCTTAGAAGAAGCGTCGCCATGGCCGCAGAAGCAGGTGACTCACTGCTGCAACCAGCAACTCCGACAAGATGGTCCTTGTCGGTGACCTGCGGATCCGTCTCAACGGGGGTGAGCCAATTATACCCCGAGAACGGACTGTTCCCACCATCCCCACTTCCAATCATTTTGACCTCTTACGTCAAACATGAGAGGACAGGGCGAAGCTCAAAGGAGCGGGTTCCTCGGCGGTAGCCCGGGGGCACCCACCGTAGCAAGACACACGGCCTCCCAAGATGACTCGTCGGAAAAATGGCGACAAGGGAGACCATCAATAGGACCTGAGAAGAATCTAGGTCACCCCAGAGGAAGCTCAAGCTGTTCGAAGGGCGCGTATCACCAACCCCCTGCGAGCACTCAGACGCGGCATCAGACGGGATGCGGCTGGCCTTACAGTAGCACAATCTGACGATGCCCAGTCGTCCAATGTCCCCCGCTCAAGCAAGCGGAGGCAAAGGTGAGCCCGCCCTCGGGCCATCTAGCAACCTGTCCAGGGTTCTCCTCCGAGCAACATAGGGAATGAGTCCCCTCTGCAACGCATCTCAGTCTTTGACAAACTAGGGACGCCTGTCCGCCCCGAGCGACACCCGCGGAGGAAGCGGATGGTCGGGTTTATCAGTGATGATGTTCGAGTGTTCGCGTGTTGCACCACCGGACACCAGCCAGACACCCAGTCTGATGACTTGAACCAGCCTCCGTCCCACTTTAGGAGGCCACGCCACCCAGCTCCGCCACTTCTTTCAACATGTCATATCGGTAGTTCTGCTGGACCGCAAGCGTCTGAACGTGCGGAAGAGGTCCTGGCGGAAGACCGCGACCCTCCTATCAATGCAGAGCCGGTCAACAACGACCCGCCTGCGAACGAGGTTCAGGAAGTGACCCTCGACACCCTAATGAAGGAGAACCAGCATCTGAAGGCCCTCCTGCAGGACCTCCTCCAGGAGCGAGACCTTCACCCTCAGCAACCTGCTAGGCCTCAGGCCGAGGCACCGATACCCTCGACGGCCCGCGATGCAGCCAACACCTCAGCGGCGATCGCCCGAACCCCGTTGGCAACTGGGTTTGGCACGCCCCCAGTTGAGGCTCAACCACGAGCCTCCAACACGCCAGTGCCAGAAAATCTTTTGGCACAACGCCAGATGATCGAACGCATTGTCAAGACAAAGCTCGCCCAGTATGGTGAAGGGACGGTCATGGTGGACCTCGACAGTGTACCCTACCCGCTTCACCACCAGTTGAAGAAGCTTCCTCCAGAATACTCCAAGCCCCCGAAGCTGCAAAAGTTCAATGGGCAGGGGTCGCCACATGAACACTTGGCCTACAATGTTACGGCCATGGGTGAGTTAGCATTGGATGAATCCTATCTCCTCCGCTACTTTGCCACTTCGCTCATGGGAACGGCCTTCCAATGGTACTCCCGTCTGAAGCCCAACTCAGTCATCGACTGAGCCGATCTCCAGAATAAATTCCTCGACCGATTTCAAACGGCCGAGCGAAGGGTCTCCCTAGCCGAACTCTGCTCCCTTCGGTAGAAAAAGGGCGAGAGTGCCCTCGACTTCATCAAGAAGTGGCGAGACCTCAGCATGAGGTGCGTCAATCCACCCGTCTAGGAGGATGCTATCACTATATGTCATCGAGGTCTGGCAACCGAGGTCAGCGAAAAGCTTCTCGGCACCAATATCAAAGGCTTCGACCGGCTCAATTCGGCGGTCGCCGATATAGATATGTTCTTCACCGATAACCCAAGCTATACTGCAGCAAAGGGTAAACAAGCGCGAGAACGCCAGCCCGGTAAGGAGGTGAATATCATAGAGTTCACCCCTGCCGCTAAGGCTAGTAAAGCAGCCGAATCCACTGGCTCTGACAAAAAGCCAGCGGACAAGCCGGCTGCTCCTTCTTTCTCAGAGCGTATGAAGACAGCATTCTCCTTCAAGAAGGAACATACAAAGATGCTCTTCGACCTCTGCATGGCTTAGAAGATTGTCGAACTGCCAAAAATCCGCAAGCCGGACGAGGCCCTGAAGACCGACGATCCCAGTTACTGCCTGTACCATCGCATGCTGGGTCATTCAATTGAAGATTACTACATCTTCAAGACTCAGGCACAGAAGCTGATCCGAGACGGCCTCGTCAAGATGAAGAGCAGACTCGTCGATCCCCCGCAGCCACATACGTGGGCCAGGCCATCTAAAGTAGCACGTGTGGCTCACCCCTCAGCCAATGTCATCCACATAATGGCCGCATTCTCTCTTTCTGACGACGAATCAGAGGAGCCCAGCGCTAGTCGAAGGGAACGTTCGATTTGGTATCCAGGGTGGAGGCCTTGGCATGATCGGAGACCTCTCTCCTTTCCCAGGGAGAGAACCCGGCGACTCTTCGATATCCTCGTCGAGACTGGGCAAATCATGCCCCGCGACTCGCCTCCTGGCTACACCCATTGGGATCGTAGTCACCCCCAGTATTGCCCCTTCCACGCCAGAATCTGCCACCCGATCGAGTCCTGTGAGGAAGTCCAATACCTCATCCAGGAAAAGATCCAATGGGAGCAGATCGATGCGGAAGGAAACTCCATGTCGCTCGTCAAGCTTTGGCAAGCTGTCGAAGAGAGCCTGGGCATCGCCAGGGATGCACCGGAGCGCTCAGACTCTCCTCAAGAGAATGGGCACGGGCTGCCTTACCAGCATCCTCCAGAATGGCTCGAGTTCCGGACTGACAACCAAGAAGCGCTCGAGCGACTGCAAAGGCATAAAGAGAAGGAGGCCAGTCAAGAGATGGAGCCGACCAACTTCTCGGTCAACGTCATCCATTCCCCTGCTCCTCCGGCCCTCGAGGGCTCCCAGACATCCATAGCTAGCCAGCCAACCCCGGCCACTTCGGCCGTGCAATGGCGGCCCTGGCGGGAGCTAAAGTCTCTCCCATTTCCGGAAGAAGACACTGCCAGGCTCCTCCGAGTCCTCCTCAGCCGGGAGGATGTTTTAGTGGGAGAGACGACGACAGGCTCTGTAGCTCTTCCTGGTCCTCCTCCTGTCCTATCTCCGCCATCGACAACCGTGGATAGGAAGGGAAAGCCAAAACAGGGTGAGGCCCCACCTTAGCCTCGTGACACCTCCCCAGCGGAGGGGTCGTTCCGTCCTCTTCGCCTACCTGTTGACACATTCCAGAGTATAAAGAAGACATCTCCGGAGTCTTCATGACGTGACACGATCTTCCGAAGTTGAGATTTTCTCCTTGATCTGATCGTCTGAGTTTCCATATGTTCTCTAAGATCTGTGTACAACGGTTGTTCCATGAAGTCTCTTGCTCTGGATGCCTCCACCTTGGTGCTATAGCATCAACGTTCAATTGCAACAACTTTAATTGACTAACAAGCTCAGACTCAACTATCCATTTCACCTTTAGAATTTTATCCTTTAAGCCATCAACCACATCTGATGATTTAGACATTCTAGCGTCAAAAAATTTCAGCCTTCAGCACCTTCACTTTCTCCTTCATGAAAGGCCGGATTGATAATTCTCCTGAGCATTACCCCACTATTCTCCATCATATCTTGCAAGACCCGTGGCCATATACCATGCAACAGGATCTGATCATGGCTTTCCAAAGTGATCACACTTGTTGGACTGAACCTCATAGGTTTTGAAGATGGGAGAGAGATGTGTGGGGGTTCTGCAGGTTTAGAAGAAGCTAGGAGAGGGTCGTGAGAGTTGGAGATGAGTGGATATCAAGTTAGGTGGATGTTGATATGAACGGGTTTTACTAGGTTCAAGCGTTCTAGAAAGAGGGAGGGTCGACCCATGGTGGGGGGGGTCGACCCAGTCTACATGCAGTATGGTGTATGAGTTTAGGAGGGAGATGAGTGGCGGTACTCTGTTTTTTTTTGTTTTTGCAGAACGGTGGTGATTGTGGGTGGTGTATGGAGTTTCTTGAGCTATTCAAAGTTGGGGGGAGGGTGAGAAGGTGATGGGGAAGGTTCATCTACTGGGATTTTTAGGCTAGCAGCGCTGTGGAGAGTGAAGAACTGGGTAATATGGTGGGGAGGTGCGACGGTGGAGAATGAGTGTGGTTGATGGTGTCACCATCGATGACGGCAACCGGCGTGTTCTTCACACGTGGAGTAGCCACTGTCGGAGGGGAGGATCGACGTGCTTGGGAAGATAGTCACCGTTGGGATCACTCAGTGAGCTCACCTTGCCGATACGTGGATGACGGTGGTGACGCGAACGGACAACGGGAACGCTGCGATGTGCTTGGGCCATGGGTGACATTGGCTGGAGGTGAACTAGACGTGGGTTGCATGGTGGGGTGCCATGCTCATCGTGTGGCCTGCCCGAGGCTTGCAGTATCCGATGAAGGGTCGGTGGTGGAGAGGACGTCTGGTGATGGCGTTGCCGGGGAAGGGGGCAGACACGACTGGTGAGGACCAGTGACGCTGCTACTTATTTGGCAATGGAGCGAGCTCCAGTGGGTGATCGTGCTCGGATGTGGCCTCCGAAGGGGAAGGCATGCATCGTGCTCGGACGTGGCCTCCGGCGGAGAAGGCAAGCTTCGAGCTTTGTCCCAATGGTGGGATGATCACGTGCTCGGAGTCGGGGTGGCCGGTTGCATCCGGGACCGGCCATCGTGTGCGTCCGTTGTAGGGACGCGAGGCAGCAACAAGGGCTACGTACGTGACTGCCTGGGCATGTCCACCCTATATTTTGGCTTCTCTCGATAGTAGGGTGGACGGTGGGAGGGGCAGGGTAAAAATTGGGCCACGGTGCTGCCTCAGTTGAGAATGGGGGCACCGGCGTGAGTTCTGGGAGAAAGGAATGTGGGGTGCAGGGGGTGAAGAAGGTGGGGCAAAGGGAGCAGCAAGGATGCTGATGGCGGTAGGGCCATGGAGGCCTGGACTCGCGTTCATGTCTGGTGCAACGGGAAAGGACCGGAGGCATTTGTTTGCGACAGTTGGGAGGACCAGCGATGCAGATGGAGGGCTTCACGTGCATGGTGGGATGGCCCCTTGTGTGGGAAGGGAGAAAGATAAAGGGAGGGGTTGTGAGAGTTAGATAGAGTTAGGCCTTTTCTGGAGAGGGTGCTTGGAGGTAGCAAGGGGTTGCAGCAAGGGGAGGGCATGGGAACTCGGTGGTTGGAAAGATGATAATATCGGTGTATGGCGATGTTGGTTAGACTGGGTTCTAAGATGAGGCGGGGCTGAAAGAGTAGAGAAAGGGAAGGGGCAAGCGACGGGTGGGGAAAGGGAGAGTTGTGAGGCTATGGAGTAGAGAAGGTAGAGGAGGAAGACGGTGAAAATTGTAGCAGTGGGATAGGGGAGGGTTGGGCCGCTTCTCACGACCATGGTGACTTGGGCTTCTCACCCACGTCTCACCCCCATATCCTTCTCGAAAAACACAAACAAGGCTTCACACCTCAAGTGGATAGTTTCCAAAAATTCTAATCAACTTTATTGCTTCTTAAAGAGAGGTTACATAACACATTTATAGACTCCAAAAGAAAATCAAAAGACACTCATTAAACTTCAACTAACACCTAACACCTAAGACTCATTATAACTCTCTTGGGAAGACTAAAAGACACAAAATAAAAAAAAAGACTCTTACATGATTATTGTAGGCATAAAACTTAGGCTTAAACATGTGGCCCGATTAACAAAACACGACCATAAATACTTATTTCACAACACTTTTTTTGTTGGAGCCATTTTTCGATCCCGTCAAACCCCTCCACTTGGAGAAGGTTCGACTTTGAACATTGATTCTCGAATCTGCAGGACCCCGACTTGTTGGGACAAACCGGACGACTTGCTCTGATACCATTTGACGTGACACGATCTTCCGAAGTTGAGATTTTCTCCTTGATCTGATCGTCTGAGTTTCCATATGTTCTCTAAGATCTGTGTACAACGGTTGTTCCATGAAGTCTCTTGCTCTGGATGCCTCCACCTTGGTGCTATAGCATCAACGTTCAATTGCAACAACTATAATTGACTAACAAGCTCAGACTCAACTATCCATTTCACCTTTAGAATTTTATCCTTTAAGCCATCAACCACATCTGATGATTTCGACATTCCAACGTCAAAAAATTTCAGCCTTCAGCACCTCCACTTTCTCCTTCATGAAAGGCCGGATTGATAATTCTCCTGAGCATTGCCCCACTATTCTCCATCATATCTTGCAAGACTCGTGGCCATATACCATGCAACAGGATCTGATCATGGCTTTCCAAAGTGATCACACTTGTTGGACTGAACCTCATAGGTTTTGAAGATGGGAGAGAGATGTGTGGGGGTTCTGCAGGTTTAGAAGAAGCTAGGAGAGGGTCGTGAGAGTTGGAGATGAGTGGATATCAAGTTAGGTGGATGTTGATATGAACAGGTTTTACTAGGTTCAAGCGTTCTAGAAAGAGGGAGGGTCGACCCATGGTGGGGGGGGTCGACCCAGTCTACATGCAGTATGGTGTATGAGTTTAGGAGGGAGATGAGTGGCGGTACTCTGTTTTTTTTTGTTTTTGCAGAACGGTGGTGATTGTGGGTGGTGTATGGAGTTTCTTGAGCTATTCAAAGTTGGGGGGAGGGTGAGAAGGTGATGGGGAAGGTTCATCTACTGGGATTTTTAGGCTAGCAGCGCTGTGGAGAGTGAAGAACTGGGTAATATGGTGGGGAGGTGCGACGGTGGAGAATGAGTGTGGTTGATGGTGTCACCATCGATGACGGCAACCGGCGTGTTCTTCACACGTGGAGTAGCCACTGTCGGAGGGGAGGATCGACGTGCTTGGGAAGATAGTCACCGTTGGGATCACTCAGTGAGCTCACCTTGCCGATACGTGGATGACGGTGGTGACGCGAACGGACAACGGGAACGCTGCGATGTGCTTGGGCCATGGGTGACATTGGCTGGAGGTGAACTAGACGTGGGTTGCATGGTGGGGTGCCATGCTCATCGTGTGGCCTGCCCGAGGCTTGCAGTATCCGATGAAGGGTCGGTGGTGGAGAGGACGTCTGGTGATGGCGTTGCCGGGGAAGGGGGCAGACACGACTGGTGAGGACCAGTGACGCTGCTACTTATTTGGCAATGGAGCGAGCTCCAGTGGGTGATCGTGCTCGGATGTGGCCTCCGAAGGGGAAGGCATGCATCATGCTCGGACGTGGCCTCCGGCGGAGAAGGCAAGCTTCGATCTTTGTCCCAATGGTGGGACGATCACATGCTCGGAGTCGGGGTGGCCGGTTGCATCCGGCACCTGCCATCATGTGCGTCCGTTGTAGGGACGCGAGGCAGCAACAAGGGCTACATACGTGACTGCCTGGGCATGTCCGCCGTATATTTTGGCTTCTCTCGATAGCAGGGTGGACGGTGGGAGGGGCAGGGAAACAAATGGGCCACGATGCTGCCTCAGTTGAGAATGGGGGCACCGGCGTGAGTTCTGGGAGAAAGGAATGTGGGGTGCAGGGGGTGAAGAAGGTGGGGCAAAGGGAGCAGCAAGGATGCTGATGGCGGTAGGGCCATGGAGGCCTAGACTCGCGTTCATGTCTGGTGCAACGGGAAAGGACCGGAGGCATCTGTTTGCGACAGTTGGGAGGACCAGCGATGCAGATGGAGGGCTTCACGTGCATGGTGGGATGGCCCCTTGTGTGGGAAGGGAGAAAGATAAAGGGAGGGTGATGCGGGACGAGACCACGGACACGACAAGCTCGTGACTGCCCCTTAACGAGGGAAGCATCGGATGTGCGCGGTTGAGAAACCGGCGGTGAGCTAGGGTGGTCGGCTCTCACTTGTGCCCGGATCGGGTCCCGGGACGGTAACGCTCTCTCTCGCAGCAGTGGTGATATAAATAGAAAGCGAGCTAATTACCCTATCATGCTCTCTAGTAGTGGCATAAGCAAGTATCTATGAAAATTAAGCAAAATGCCAAGTAAGGGAGCGAATGCGATACCTCCACGCGCTCGGCGTGGGGACGACGGACCCGGCCGAAAACTCGTACTCCCGGGAAACTTAACACAACAATAATTACAGCAATGGGAACATGCCCACTCCACGCAGGGAGGTAAAGGGCTATACAAATGGGCCCAGGAGGACCGAATTCGGGTTGACGGGCAGCTCCGGGTGTTGATTCGGCTACACGCGTGTTCACGACCGTGGGGCTCACGTGCTGTCCGGAGGGGCCGTGTGGGACCCGGTGGTACCGCTGTAGTGGAGACACTTGGGGAAGCGCTCCCCGGGCTGGCGGCACGCTGGTTCGCCAGTCAGTGGCCGGGCGGCTCCGTTCGGCACCGGTCGGAAAAATCGATCGAAAACCTGCCGGTTCTGTATTTCAGCGCGCGCTCCGGCGGGAACGGACGCTGCGATCAGCACCGGTGTCGAAATGCGACGAGATCAGAGCCGTTGGAAAGCTGCTTCGAAGTACTACAATCTAGTGGCCTTCAGAAAAATTCACCAGATTTGTACTTTGTGTTGGTGAATTTTATATGATGCTGTTGTACAGTAACTGAAGACTCAGATCTGCAGAGGACTTTCCTATTGATTGCCTTTGACCGTGAAGTAGATATCCGAATTTGAAGATGTGTTCTTCAGAAAGGTTGTAGGAAATCAAACAAGGAAACCAGGATTATTTTGGGATTTGGATTTGGAGGTGGTGGTGATTTGTTCTGAGTTTTGAAGTGGAGGGTGGTCGGATCTGGGATCTGACTTAAAACACTATATCAGAGGAAGAACACGAATTTCTAAAAATAGCTAAAAGGCTGATAAACAATTAAGAAAATATGTGGAGGTAGAGGGTGATGGACAGAACTCCCAGTAAAATTGGGATGATTTGGATAAATCAAAAAGATGGTTGGAGGGGGAGAACTCAGAGGTTCTGTTACTGTAGATAGAAACCTGGCAGATCTGGGATGACAGATTGGACGAAAATGTAAAAATACTAAATGAGGAAATTATGACGTGAAAATTTAGGTGGATCTTGAGAGGCAAGGGTAGAACACACCATAAAAAATTCAGATCAATCCAAGCTCGTGGCTGACACAGACAATTCGTGGAAGCTGCTGTGGTCGGACAAAGATAGAACTGCAGAGGCGGCTCGATGGCGGCGTGATGGCGGCACGAACGGCGGCGGCGGCGGCACCGATGATCACCGGAGATAGAGGGGAGGGGATTGAAGATAGAACCACTCTAGAATTTGAGGTTGGAGAAGGAAGAACACCAGGAGAGAGAGGGAGAGAGAGCACACCCTTCTTGCTTCAAGCAATTTTCACATAATTTCTTCATTAATCTCTAATGACACTATACATAGGCTTATATAGAAAATGGCAAGGGGTGGGGGGCTGGGAATTTCGTGGGAAATAAGTCATTTTCTTCCCCCATGTGGTCAAAACTCAAAAAAAACAAATTACATTTGAATGGAGCACTCCTTTGACTAGGTAGGTAAGGTAGGTGGCCAACCTTTGAAATTTTAACCCATTTGTCTCCCATGTGGTCAATTAGCATTCAAACCTTCTAGATGGCCACCTAGGATGGTTGACCAGCCCTACATGGATGAGGTGGACCAATGGGGAAGGGGAGGGGCCCCCCTAACTGGACCTACTACACATTTGCATAAAAACCCACACAATCCTAGGGAATGACACATTGGCTTACAAAGCCTTACAATTGTACATATACTTTCCCAAGGATATAAAAGTAAAAAAAGGACTCAAATATAAAAATAAAAGTTAATGCTCGGCGTCGATTCCCATCAACTTTCTCCGGGTGGGAGGAACTCGACCCCGTCGAGTAGGGGTATGGATGCTCGAGTACTCCGGCGGATCCGTCACCGTGCCGAGTAGCGCGGGTATGCTCCACTCCAAGTGACCATCACCTGCTCAATCCATATATACTCGATATGCACAAGCTGCTACGGGCTAGAGGTGGACACTCCGGGTGGGGCACTCTCAAAAGGGGAGGAGGCGGCTCGAAGACTCACTAGGAATCACCACTGGGTCCCAGTAGGTGACTGATCCGGGTATTGAGGTAGAACCGCTCCCAAACTCCTCGAGTGAGTCTACTCGCTTTCACACTCATAAGGGATTGACATCGACGAGCTTGCACACGACATATGCAGACTCACCACGCACTAACACACATATGTAAACCACACAAATAAGAAACCGACTCATACATGACTCTAGACACACCTATTGTTAGTCCGACCCGTACATAGGTGACGGCGGACCAGGACACCCGAATGTGTGCCATGCATGCATGTTATGTAACCGGAGATGGGTGGTATGGGGAACACCTAAACATCCAAGTATGACCCAGTCACGCATGGACGGCCCTTTGGATTTGGGGGACTTGAGAGGGCTAGGAGGGCCGAATGTTGTTGTATCGTGGACAGGCTTGGTGGGTGTAAATGACCCGGCCCGTGGGGTAGGAGTGTGATAGTGGACTCCCTTGAAGAAATGAACTATATAAGGTGGGTCATGGGGTCCACTAAGGAATGGGTCAAAGGGATCGAAGAAGGTATGACCCCTTGTGGTGGGCTCCCCCAAGTCACGGTCCCACGTGTAGAAGTTTTGAAGGTGTGGATAGTCACCTTCTTGCATTGTGATGGGTGGGACGGGGACCGTAAGCAAGAAGTATGATTCCTCCCTCGGACAAAAGGGTATGGATTCGGGCTCGACCGGTAAGGGAAGGAGTAAGAGGATCTCCGTGGTGACACAACCCACGGTGCACTCGGAGTTAATGGACCCATAGGCCGGATGGGTGAAGCTAAGACTAGCGGGTTGGTCGAAGCCTCGGGCTAATAAATGTGTAAAGGTCAACTGCCGGTCTAACCCTTTAAGAAGGTCGTCCAATGTGTCCACATAGTGACGAGACCGGAAGGTGGTATGAAATGAGTTGCTTGACACTAGTGGTAGTGTGGGGTCTATTGATGGGAAGGGAGGTGGGACCAAGCCATCCTTGAGCCAACTAAGATGCGGCTCAGCTATGAAAAGCGTACCCGTTAGAAATACGGGTGGCTCGAGGATTCCGAATCAAATTCAGAAATAGAGATGGATGACATTGGAACTCTCTCGAGTGGTGAAGGCCATGGTGTAGGCGGCTGGGAGGTGGATGCTTGTCGAAAGCCACCATACCGAGAAAAGTGTGACTCAAATGGTTCGACCACTAGAGCGACCGAATAGGATTCCACTAGAGAGAATGCATTGCGGATAAGACATTCCAATTGGAAGTGAAGGCGCAAACCTCTTCGGAACTGAAATGCGGCCGTGTTGCTCTCCTCTCCCAAGCCATGTTCCAACCAATACTTATGATATGCCCGAATGTACTCGGACACGGACCTATCACCTTGGACGGGTCGACATGGGTTGGCCATAGTTGCCAAAATACGGGAATGGATCCCTAGGAATGGATATGCAAGGACATTTGGGCAAGACACTAGACACGACCCTAAGTAATGCAAAGTTGGAATGCATGCACACTAAGGACCCTAGACGTAAACCAAGACTCGGTACGTGGCGGAGATAATTGACCCGAAGGTCACTCGCGCAAGTGTGCGGCCTTCCCGATAGGCGTAGCCTAACGTTCGGACAACACCTTTTGATATACCGAGTAAAGGGATGTAAATACAAAAAGACACTTTTTTTTGTTTTGAAACAATGATGACCCTAAACACGACTTAGATAATGACTAATGACTAGACGTAAATGACACTTTTTTTTTTGTGAATGCAAACGCCCTAGACTCAAACTCGCTCTGATACCAAATTGATGCGGGACGAGACCACGGACACGACAAGCTCATGACTGCCCCTTAACGAGGGAAGCGTCGGATGTGCGCGGTTGAGAAACCGGCTGTGAGCTAGGGTGGTCGGCTCTCACTTGTGCCCGGATCGGGTCACGGGACGGTAACGCTCTCTCTCGCAGCAGCGGTGATATAAATAGAAAGCGAGCTAATTACCCTATCATGCTCTCTAGCAGTGGCATAAGCAAGTATATATGAAAATTAAGCAAAATGCCAAGTAAGGGAGCGAATGCGATACCTCCACGCGCTCGGCGTGGGGACGACGGACCTGGCCGAAAACTCGTACTCCCGGGAAACTTAACACACAATAATTACAGCAATGGGAACATGCCCACTCCACGCAGGGAGGTAAAGGGCTATACAAATGGGCCCGGGAGGACTGAATTCGGGTTGACGGGCAGCTTCGGGTGTTGATTCGGCTACACGCGTGTTCACGACCGTGGGGCCCATGTGCTGTCCGGAGGGGCTGTGCGGGACCCGGTGGTACTGCTGTAGTGGAGACACTTGGGGAAGCGCTCCTCGGGCTGGCGGCACGCTGGTTCGTCGGCCAGAGGCCGGGCGGCTCCGTTCGGCACCGGTCGGAAAAACCGATCGGAAATCTGCCGGTTCTGTATTTCAGCACGCGCTCCGGCGGGAACGGACGCTGCGATCAGCACCGGTGTTGAAATGTGACGAGATCAGAGCCGTTGGAAAGCTGCTTCGAAGTACTGCAATCTAGTGGCCTTCAAAAAAATTCACCAGATTTGTAGTTTGTCTTGGCGAATTTTATATGCTGCTTTGTACAGTAATCGAAGACTCAGATCTGCAGAGGACTTTCCTGTTGATTGCCTTTGACCGTGAAGTAGATATCCTAATTTGAAGATGTGTTCTTCAGAAAGGTTGTAGGAAATCAAACAAGGAAACCAGGATTATTTTTGGATTTGGATTTGGAGGTGGTGGTGATTTGTTCTGAGTTTTGAAGTGGAGGGTGGTCGGATCTGGGATCTGACTTAAAACACTGTATCAGAGGAAGAACATGAATTTCTAAAAATAGCTAGAAGGCTGATAAAAAATTAAGAACATTTGTGGAGGTAGAGGGTGATGGACAGAACTCCCAGTAAAATTGGGATGGTTTGGATAAATCAAAAAGATGGTTGGAGGGGGAGAACTCAGAGGTTCTGTTACTGTAGACAGAAACCTGGCAGATCTGGGATGACAGATTGGACGAAAATGTCAAAATACTAAACGAGGGAATTGTGGCGTGAAAATTTAGGTGGATCTTGAGATGCACGGGTAGAACACACCATAAAAAATTCAGATCAATCCAAGCTCGTGGCTGAGACAGACAATTCGTGGAAGCTGCTGTGGTCAGACGAAGATAGAACTGCAGAGGCGGCTCGATGGTGGCGTGATGGCGGCACGAACGGCGGTGGCGGCGGCACCGATGATCACCGGAGATAGAGGGGAGGGGATTGAAGATAGAACCACTCTAGAATTTGGGGTTGGAGAAGGAAGAACACCAGGGGAGAGAGGGAGAGAGGGCACACCCTTCTTGCTTCAAGCAATTTTCACATAATTTCTTCATTAATCTCTAATGACACTATACATAGGCTTATATAGAAAATGGCAAGGGGTGGGGGGCTGGGAATTTCGTGGGAAATAAGTCATTTTCTTCCCCCATGTGGTCAAAACTCAAAAAAAATAAATTACATATGAATGGAGCACTCCTTTGACTAGGTAGGTAAGGTAGGTGGCCAACCTTTGAAATTTTAACCCATTTGTCTCCCATGTGGTCAATTAGCATTCAAACCTTCTAGATGGCCACCTAGGATGGTTGACCAGCCCTACATGGATGAGGTGGACCAATGGGGAAGGGGAGGGGCCCCCCTAACTGGACCTACTACACATTTGCATAAAAACCCACACAATCCTAGGGAATGACACATTGGCTTACAAAGCCTTACAATTGTACATATACTTTCCCAAGGATATAAAAGTAAAAAAAAGGACTCAAATATAAAAATAAAAGTTAATGCTCGGCGTCGATTCCCATCAGAGGGGTTGTGAGAGTTAGATAGAGTTAGGCCTTTTCTGGAGAGGGTGCTTGGAGGTAGCAAGGGGTTGCAGCAAGGGGAGGGCATGGGAACTCGGTGGTTGGAAAGATGATAATATGGGTGTATGGCGATGGTGGTTAGACTGGGTTCTAAGATGAGGTGGGGCTGAAAGAGTAGAGAAAGGGAAGGGGCAAGTGACGGGTGGGGAAAGGGAGAGTTGTGAGGCTATGGAGCAGAGAAGGTAGAGGAGGAAGACGGTGAAAATTGTAGCAGTGGGAGAGGGGAGGGTTGGGCCGCTTCTCACGACCATGGTGACTTGGGCTTCTCACCCACGTCTCACCCCCATCTCTTCTCAGAGAACACAAACAAGGCTTCACACCTTAAGTGGATAGTTTCCGAAAATTCTAATCAACTTTATTGCTTCTTAAAGAGAGGTTACATAACACATTTATAGACTCCAAAAGAAAATCAAAAGACACTCATTAAACTTCAACTAACACCTAACACCTAAGACTCATTATAACTCTCTTGGGAAGACTAAAAGACACAAAATAAAAAAAAAGACTCTTACATGATTATTGTAGGCATAAAACATGATCCATTAGGCTTAAACATGTGGCCCGATTAACAAAAGTTGTCCATAAATACTTATTTCACAACTCTTTTTTTGTTGGAGCCATTTTCCAATCCCGTCACTTCAGTGGCTTCGATTCAAGTGGTGGGCTTACCGCCACAAGGTTCCACCATTCCGCAAAGTCGGGATAACTGTGCAGAGCGATAATGTCCCGCGACACTGTCAATGGTCGCCAGGTCCAGCTCTCAGCATGGTTGCAAAGGCAAGACTAAGGAGCAGGACAACCAGTGTCCCTCTCTGCCCGCTTCTCAACAGAAGCCGCCGCCACCGCGCCTAAGGCATCAAACCGCGCATATGTCTTCCGACACCGGTCCCGACGCACTGGCTCAGCAGAAGACATCTCCACCGTCACCGCGGGTAAGGCATCAAACCGCGCACGTGTCCCCCAACATCGGTTCCAACGCACCAGGTCTGCGGAAGACATCTCCATTGCCACCGCGGTTAAGGCGTCAAACCGCGCACACATCTTCGGACGCCATTACCAGCCTACCGACTCCTCGTAGGCTCCCGCTGCCACCGCGGGTAAGGCACCAAACCGCGAACATGTCTTCGGACGCCAGTCCTAGCATTTCGGCATACCAGGAATTGCCGCTCGAGGTGATCGAGCAGGCGATTAATGCCACCTTCCAGATACAACAAGCGGAAGGTGCCTGGATCGAAATATGGGCAAGGAAGAGTCAACGACCTCACCTTGCAAAGACATCAGCTCGGAGATATCCTCAATAGGATTTGTCAACTCCAGCCCCAGCACCTCTCCCTCCTACTCCCTTGGAGACGTCTATCACCAAGAGACAAGAGAAAAACAGGAGGAAGAACTTCAGAAGGCGGCTCAAGAAACAGGCTGAACAAGCAGCCGCCCTGTAATTCTCGGTCGAGCCAACGCCTCTCCAAAGGCTCCAACGGCTCATTGATGACCTGAAGGAATACGTTCCCCCTCGTCCTACCGAGGCTCTCCCACTCGACAGCTACATCCCGTGGGAAGAAATGCAGAAACGAGCCCGCCTCAGAAATTGGGTCCAAGAGATAATCCAAAAGCTCAAGAACGGTGAAAGACTCGTGATCCCTGACGAGCTCTCCTTGTGCTATAAAGATAAGGAGATTACCACAGGGCAGCTGGAAGAAATGCTCCGACGCTGCACCTGCAATATGGTGGCCATCCACCACCTCCCGACAGTATCAACGCTTCTCGGCGGGGCGAGCCAGTAGCCTCCCGGACAAGACAAAGGGCTAATGCCCCCCTTGGGCTCCAGCCAGCTCCAGAGCACACCGACCGTGCTCGGGGTCATGGCCGGGGACGTGGTAGAGGTCGTGGGAGAACTCCCGAGTTACCCCTCTCTCCGTCCACCTTCGATCCGGAGCGAGTTATCCTCTTTCGAGGAGAGGAACCAGCTCCCATTCCGGAAGTAGAAATTCGGGGCGGACCCGGCATCTTCGATCCTTCTAGCAGCAAAGAGGCTACTTCTAGCCTCCCAGTCCCTACACCAGTACCAACTTCCGCAGCAGAGCAAGCGGGACCGTCCGGCAAGGACGAGCCAACCCGCCAATCACCCCCAGAAGAGTCGTCATTGGCATCCCTGTTCCAAGAGCCCGCTAGTGATCAAGGTCGATCTGGTCCCAGTGATAAGGGCAAGGCAGTGCAACTTCCCGATGGGGAACAGCACGACAGCTCACAGAAGGTTCAACCTGACATACTACCTTCTCTGGATGATGTTCGAGCCCGAGCTGACCGGAAGGTCCTCCACCAGATGAAGCACTTCCCCGCCAGCATCTCAATTTGGGAAGCCATCGCTTGGAGTAAGGATCTGAGGGAGACTCTTATCAAAATACTCTAAGAGCCAGAAGTTTATGAAGCGCATGCTGCGGAAATGAAGGCGGCTGCCTATGGAGCCTTCGCAGCCACCGTCACTTCACGGAGAAAAGACATGCTGCTTTCTCCTCCGTGCCACAACCGTCCTCTCTATATGAAGGGGAAGATCAACGGACATGATGTGAACCAGATCCTAGTGGATGCCGGTGCCGCTGTTAACATCATGCCGCTCAAGACATTCAAGTCTCTTTATCTGACCCCATACCTCCAGAAGGTCCAGGCGGTCAAGATATCCGGCTTCAACCAGAACACCGAGGACGTCCTCGGCCGGGTAGACGTCGATCTGGTGCTCGATGATTTTGCCTCCAAGATAACATTCTACATCATCGACTCCAACACGTCTTATAAGATGTTGTTGGGCAGACCCTGGCTCCATGAAAATTGGGTCGTCCCGTCAACTCTCCACCAATGCATCAAATATGCCAAGGACGGAGAGCAACATAAGGTCTTTGCAGACCTGTCGCCGTTTACACCAGCAGAATGCAACCTAGCCGCCGCGGCTCTCTACTTCAAGGGGATTAGTCCGTACCCCGTGATCAAAAGCAAAAGCAACAGTTGGCTCTCAGAGGAAGATGATGATGACCTCTTCTCTATTGACGAGGAAAAGGCCAAGCTCCACCGGCTGCGCCTCAGCTCCAAGTCAACCCCAGATCAACTTGAGAGGCGCCAGATCGACTTCGAGGCTAACCTTATTAGCCGGGCTATTGGCAAGAGTATATGCTTGCCATCAGACTGCTTCCAGCTCCCGTGTGCATCCGAGGAGCACAATGTCGAGTCGCTGATGACATTCATTGTCACCTTCAAGCGACAACGCCGGAACAAGAAGAAGGCTAATAGGGACAAACCCATTGTCTTCTACAAAGGAGACATTGTCCCTCAGGCCCCGCCGGATGATGACTTCGGCTGGTCTAGGTAAGTCGATAACACCCCTGAAGTAGTTCAGGTGTGGGGCGACCTGTCGCCACATATTCAAGAGATGTGTTTGAAACAACACATTCCCCTATGGCAGACCTCTGCCCAACAAAGATACTTCCGATGACTGTGGGACCCTTCCCAGGTCCGGGGGCAACCCCCATCCTTCTATAAGGATACCAGGGCACTTGGCTACGACCAGGACCGGGACTTCCGCGCCCACTACGCAGTTAACGTCATAGGCTCGGTACCACCAACCGACGATCAAGCAAGAGTCGAAGCTAAATCTGACAGCTCCAGGGATGAGGGAGAGAAAATCTTGACTCCAATCTCCGCCAAAGCCAGAATTCTGGTTCAAGCCGTCGAGGAATCCTCTTCGCCTCCTTGCCAAGATAAAGGGGGAGAAGAAGCTCCTCCGGTCTCTCAGCCAATCGAGGAACCCAATACAATAAACCCTCCTGAGGGGGGGGATATCTGGTCCTAGCTGCGAGGATTGTCAACCTCACCAGGCAACCCCGGGAAGGCCTCGACAGCCCCGGTTGACAACTGCTGGCCAGGAGCCGATGACCCGGATCAATCCTCGATGGATCCCGGCAACAACGGCCATCTAGTCCCATCAGCATCAACCAGTGGCTTCGAGAACCAAGGACTACCCGAAGTCGACACTGATGATGAGGATTTCATCGACCTCCAACCCACTCCTCCCGAGCTGGAGGACGGCGGCCAGGCGATCGTCGACGATCTCGTGCAGATCAACCTGGGCGACGATGAAGCCCCTCAGCCTACATTCGTCAGTGCCCTCCTCACCGAGGCAGAGAAGTAGAGCTACAAGCAACTCCTGCTGGAGTTCAAGGACTGCTTTGCCTGGACCTACAAGGAGATGCCAAGGCTAGACCCCTCCGTAGCGGAGCACGATCTGGCCATTTCTCCCTCAATCACTCCGGTCAAGCAACCACAGCGACGCATGCATCACAAGTTGGAGCTCCAGGTCTCGGCCGAAGTCCACAAAATGGCGGAGGTCGACTTCATCAAGCCATGCATCTACCCGATCTGGCTCGCCAATATAGTCCCAGTCAAGAAGAAGAATGGTCAAGTCCGCGTCTGCGTCAACTTTTGAGACCTCAACAAAGCATGTCCCAAGGATGACTTCCCAGTTCCAATTACAGAAATAATGGTCGATATGACCACCGGTCATGAAGCCCTGTCTTTCATGGACGGGTCATCCGGTTATAATCAGATCCGGATGTCCCTCAAAGACAAGAACCATACAGCCTTCAGATCCCCCAAGGGGATTTTCAACTACAAGCGCATGCCCTTTGGTTTGAAAAATGCCGGTGCTACTTACCAAAGGGCTATGACCAAAATATTCGACAAGATGCTGCACAACACCGTCGAATGCTATGTCGACGACCTCGTCGTCAAGACCAAAAGGCGCGAAGACCATTTGCACGACCTTTGCCAAGTCTTCGAGCGTCTCCGGCAATATGGGCTCAAGATGAACCCCACGAAATGCACCTTCGGCGTATCCAGTGGAAAATTTCTCGGTTTCACCGTCAGATACCGAGGAATCGAGGTGGATCCCAGCAAGATCAAAGCGATCCGGGAGCTTCCACCACCCAGTAACATCACCGAACTTAGGTCCTTCCAAGGGAGACTGACCTACATTCGGAGGTTTATTTCTAACCTCTCCGGTCGATGCGCGCCTTTTAGCAAGCTAATGAAGAAAGACGCCCCATTCACATGGGACTCGGAATGCCAAGCAGCTTTCGAGCAAATCAAGGAGTACCTCCTTACTCCCCTAGTCCTGGGAGCACCAGTCAAGGGTAAACCCCACATCCTTTACATTGCTGCCATGGACGCTTCGCTAGGAGCTTTGTTGGCGCAGATTAATGAAGAAGGTAAAGAGCATCCCCTCTATTACCTCAGTCGGAAGCTCATCGGTGCCGTGTAACGCTACTCCCCCATGGAGAAGGTCTTCTTAGCACTAGTGTTCACAGTTAAAAAGTTGTGGCATTACCTCCTGTCCCATCGGGTCGAGCTTATCTCCAAGCATGACCCTCTGAAGTATCTCCTTCGATGGCCTATCCTCTCAGGCAGATTGGGGAGGTGGGCTCTCATGTTGATGGAATACGACATTATTTATGTCCCCAGAAAAGCAATCAAAGGATAGGGTATGGCTGAATTCTTGGCAGCCCATCCAGTGCTAGATGATTCACCCTTCAACTCGGAGCTCCCGGATGAGGAGTCCCTTGCTACTCAATCACAACAACCGGTTGAATAGAGCGAAGATGTCTTACATTATTGGCAGCAAAGAGCTCTCACAACCAGCGTACCTTGCTGGGAGCTCCACTTCGACAGTGCTTCTCGAGGGATCACCCGGAGCAACCAGGATCCAGCCACCACGGCGGGTGCCGACATTGTTTTCCTGACTCCTCAGGGCGGAGTTTTTTACAACTCATGCGCCCTCATGAAGTCCCTGACCAACAATGAAGCCGAATATGAAGCTCTACTTATCGGGCTCTAGATGGCTCTCCACATGGGCATTAAATGCCTTAATGCCTACGAGGACTCCCAGCTGATAGTTTGGCAGGTCCTCGGCATTTATGACGTACGGAAGCCAGAATTGGTTCCATACCACACCACCGTCACCAGATTAACCTAGAAGTTCTATTTCTTCGAAATAGATCACATTCCCAGAAGTAGCAATGCCTTGGTGGATGCTTTAGCAAAATTGGCCACGGCCATCAAGCTCCCGCCTGAGGGCGAGGTTGACATCGTCATCAAGCACAGAAGATTGATGCCGAGCTCACTCGAAGGCGACACCGGTCTCACCATCTACGAGGTCCACGACCTTGACCAGAGCCACTTCCAGAAGAAGATGATTGGCGTGCACCTATCATCAAATTCAAGAAAGGGTGGCTTCCCCCTGACCGAGCTCAAAGAGTCCAACTACTCGGCCGAGCAACCTCTTATGAGTTGATTGGCGACTCTTTGTATCGGCTCGTCCACGAGAAGGACAAGTCGGTTCTCCTGAGATGTGTTTCTCTGGCGGAAGCTCGAGCCATCATGCAGGAGGTCCACTCTGGATTGTGCGGTGCACACCAGGCTGGAGATCGGATGAAGCACAACATCAAGCTCAAAGGTTTCTACTGGCCAACCATGTACGCGGATTGCGTCCAGTATGCCTGTGCATGCCATCAGTGCCAAGCCTTTGGCCCAGTACCCAGAAAACCAACTAACCCACTGCATCCTACGGCCCCCACTTGGCCATTCGCTGAGTGGGGCATGGACATCGGGGGGCCTTTCCCGCCATCTTCCAAGGGCCATAAATACATCTTGGCCGCCACTGACTACTTCTCTCGTTGGGCGGAGGCTCTACCCTTGCGAGAGGTCGCCGGTGAAATTGTTGCTAGGTTTGTCCGACACAACATCATATACCGATTCGGTACTCCTAGTCGCATAGTGTCCGACAACGGGACACCCTTCAAGAATAAGGTCGTACACCAGTTAGCGGCCAAATTCCAAATCGACTGGAGAACCTCTTCGATCTACAACCCTCAGGCCAATGGCTTAGCGGAAGCCTTCAACAAAACCCTCTGTAAGCTCCTAGCTAAGGTGGTTAGCCACCGGAAGCCCGACTGGGGTGAGAAGATCTTCGAAGCATTATGGGCCTACCGGATTTATGGAATTCAATAAAGACTTGGTCTCCATTGTGCACAATTTGTCTGGTCCTACAAAGAGAGGTAATGATATCAGGGGACACCCAATTTTCAGATTCTAGGTCAATGAAATCAATTTCTACGGACTCTCTATTAGGTAAGCATGCATGTGATATGATTGGGAGAGGGGCCATGTGACCCAAGACTCAATGTTAACAATGATGGGTTGACAATGCACGGTTCGGATAAGAATGCAAGCATGCCCTAGGACTTGACTTGTAGAGACAAGTCAATGACTTGCTCTGATACCACTTGATGTGACACAACTTCGGACCTAATACAAGCAAGCACATTCACATTCAAAATGGGCCTAGTTGGGCCACCGCTCTATCGTCACTCACCCAAGCCCGAGGTGACTGGGCAATGCCAAGGGGAGGATGTGGGGTTGGGCCCTTACTGGTAGAGGGCTAGCAAGGCCAAGAATTGATTCCCAATGGGTGTGGATGCCCAAGTCAAGGGGGCCGACAAAGTGCCAATGGCACCGGTTACAATATTCCCACGGTGATCACTCAAGTTTATGGGACTTGAGGATCGGGCTCTCACTCGCATAACCAGCGGAATTAAGAACTAATATTGAAAGACAAGCACTAATTGGAGTGAAGGTTTGAGCACTTACTCGACCGGTTTGAAGAAACCGGTCCCGGTCGGAGACGAGGGCGAGCGGGGAGGTGAGTGGATCCCCACACGCCGCGGCGGTGTCGCTTGACCTGCCCCAAACAAATTACACCACTACACCTCTCGCAGGAGGGGGAACTTGGGGTGGAGGTTAATGATATTACATCAATACTACCTCCACGCAGGGAGGGGCCTTCAGCCGGCCAAGCGGGGTGGGGAAACCAAAGCAAAGAACGAGGAACAAGGGTGGACGCCGAATCTGCCTGCTGTCAACGAACCAGGACAGAGGGTCGGTGTTGCTGTTGTAGATCTTGCTCAAGAATTGTGCTGATGGCGAGACTGGCGGAGAAATCTTCGTAACAGGAAGAGGAATGCCTCAGAATTTTTGTAATTTCTTCTAGAGTCGCTGCTGGATGGGGCAGGAGCTTGAACAAGGCCTCTGTTTCTTGGACTAGCAGGGGCAGGTCACCAATAGTAGGATGCAGAGGCTGTGCTGACTGCTCCCGAACTCCAAATTTGATGCCGTCAGCGCCGTTAGAACCGTGGGTGAGTCCTATTTGCAGAAAAAGAAACGGGGACACCATAAGAGAACGGAGACGATCTGTGGAGCCAGAAGAGTGAGGAGGTGTCGATGCGGACTGGGGAAGGCAAAGCCACGCGACTGTGGAAGAAAATTGGTAACTTCTGTTCCCGGATGCTGAATGGGCTTCTGCTTATTGATTCTGAAAGTAGACAGGCCGATAAAAAACTTTGAAGAAGGACTTGAAGACTGATTCCTTCGGGGCTGGTCGTGGCAGAGCTTCTAAGCCGGCTCAGGTCCTCAGCCGAGGCAGAACCGCGCAGATGTGGAAGAATGGAGGTCCCGGACAGCACCGAGCTCCGATGAGGACGAAACCACTTTCGTAACGAAGAGGACTGGCAGGCGCTTCCGTGGATGCCTCTTATGCCTTCAGAATCGTAGGTAGTTGACCGTGATGGCTTCTGCAAGCTACTGGTACCTCTGCAACATTTGGACAGCAACCTGCAGGCCTTGTAGAAGCCACCAAAATGACCTAAAGAAGAAGATGGAGGAAGTGTATGTGTGAAAGGGGTGAAGGGGGTGGAAGATAAAGTGTGTGGGAGGGATGGGGATGCTAATGGTGATAGGATAGAGATGGGAGAGGGCAGGGGGCGCAGGGTCTCAGCTGGAGGCAAGGGAAGGTGGTGTAAGGGAATGAGAATGGAGGGAGGTGGGAGGGGCGAACCTAACTAGAAGGGAGGGGAGGGGGGCGGCCAAAACATGGAGGGAGTGGTGGATTTCAAATTTGAAATGGCCTTGGAAGTTGTGGGGTTGTGTGGGGAAGGGGTTGATTGTGTTGGAATGGGGAAAGTGGTGTTGGAATGGTGAGGGATCTCCTTGGGACTAGGGGGGTGGAGTAATGGAGGCCATGGGGAAGTGGAGGGCTTTAATGATGGTAGGTGGGGGTTGAGGTGGTTGGGAAGGGAGGAGAGAGAAGAAAATTCGAAATTGGATGTTGAGGAGAGAGAAAGTGGAGTGAAAAAGAGGGATTAAGAGAGGGAAGGGTGGGGAATCTCTCCCCATGGGTTTCTCACCCAAAAAATGTTGGAATCATTCCACTAAATTAAGCTTTGGACTCTCAAATGGCATTTTTTTCATTGATTGATTCATTACCTCCAAATGAAGGAAATGGGGCCCTATATATAGGAAACCCACATTTTACAATAAGTCCCTTACAAAAGACTCAATAACAAATAACCGAAGGGGTAGGGGGGGCTCATGGGCCAAGCCCGAAGAATTGGGCCTAATAGCACATTACACAATCTAATGACACTCAAACTTAGAAAAATAAATGCAAGACCTAGGAACATGACTCAAATAAAAGGGAAAATACATCAAATGACTCAAATAAAATTACATAGGGCTCAAAATTAAATGACTAAACCATGCCGGATGCAACCGGGGCGAGGAGACAAGCTGTGAACGTGGGCATGGGAGGTGATGTCCCCATCAATTCTTCACTGCCTCTACCTTTGAAGGATCAACAGAAATTCCTTCCTTTGTGATGATATGTCCGAGAATGGACATCTCTTGCAGCCAGAATTCACACTTACTAAACTTGGTATATAGCTGATGATCTCTCAACAGTTGCAATGCCATCCTCAGATGTTCAGCATGCTCCTCTTCATTCTTGGAATAAATCAGGATATCATCAATGAATACCACAACCCATTGATCAAGATAGGGCCGAAATACATTGTTCATCAACTGCATGAAAGCTGCTGGTGCATTCGTTAGACCAAAAGGCATAACGACAAATTCGAAATGACCATACCTGCTGCGGAAAGCTATTCTATAGATATCCTCTTCCTTAATCCGCAACTGATGATATCCAGATCGAAGATCGATCTTAGAAAAATAATGATCTCCCGCTATCTGATCAAATAATTCGTCAATCCTCCGCAATGGATATTTGTTCTTGATAGTCAGCTGGTTCAATTGCCGATAATCGATGCACAATCTCATCGAACCATCTTTCTTCCGGGCGAATAATACAGGGGCTCCCCAAGGGGAAGTACTTGGACGAATGAAACCCTTCTCGAGCAATTCCATCAACTGCTACTTTAATTCCCTCAATTTCGCAAGAGACATACGATAAGGAGCTTTGGAAATAGAAGATGTGCCAGGAATGAGATCAATAGAAAAGATAACTTCCCGCTCAGGCGAAAGTCCTGGCAGTTCCTCTGGAAAGACATCAGGAAAATCTCGGACAACAGAAATGTCCTTAATCTCGATCTGCTGCTCAGGGGTCGCATAGACAAAGGCTAGAAAAGCTTTACATCCTCGCTTCATCAGCTTATCAGCTCGAAGAGCCGAGATAAGTGATATAGAGTTATAGTGTTTAACTCCCACAAGAGAAAGTCTCGGGTGCCTAGTAAAAGACACAGAGCTAGAACTACAGTGAACATTTGCCTCATATTTAGCCAACCAATCTGCTCCTAGGATTACATCATAATCTTTTATGTCCATGCAAACTAAATCAGCTAGTAAATTCTGTTCATCAATCATAACCTTACTAGAAGGATAGAAATACTGAATTACTGATCTAGTACCAATAGGGGTTGAAATCTCTAACGGAGAATCTATCAAAATAGGCTTCACTGCTAAAGACTTAGCAAATCTCTGAGAAATAAATGAATGTGTGGCACCAGTATCAAAAAGAACAAATGCTGGCTTGTCGAGTATAATAAGAGTACCTTCGATGAGTCCACCAGCCTCAGTGGTTCCTGCCTCATCTGCTTGTAGAGCTTGGAGCTTGCCTTGTTATTTCTTGATGCCTTGTGGTTTCGCCGGCATAGCTTGCTCAGATAAAAGAGGACAGTCAGGGATACGGTGCTCCCTACTTCCACATCACAAACAGGCGCCCAACTTGAGCCAGCACTCCTCCATCTTGTGACCTGGACGATCACAATACTTGCATACTCCTTTGAATGGAACAATATGGCCAGGCTTCTTGTCTTCACATTTCGACATCTTGCCCTTCCACGATCCGGACCCACTCCACGAACCAGACCCACTAATGGGCCTCTTCTTGCCATACCGGGGTTTGATATTCCCGGAACCCGTAGGTTGTTCCTTCCTTGCACTTTTTCCACGGATTCTCTCCGTCATTTCTAGAGTATCTTCTAGAACTTGAGCTTTTCTCACCATGTCAGAATAAGTTGGGATTTCCATTGGTGCCAATTGGTTGATATATAGTAGCTTCAGTCCATTAAGAAAGCGCTTAGCCTTCATCTTCTCGGTGGATATCAAGTGAGTAGCCTATCGGGATAACCGAGAAAATTGAGCTTCATATTCTGCCATAGATAGATTTTGCTACTTCAAAGCCACGAACTCCGCTGCCTTCTTCTCTTGCACTCTATCAGAAAAGTATTTGCTATTAAAGAATTCCTCGAACTCCTCCCATGTGACTTGCTGATCACCAAGGGTAGCCTTCACTAAATCCCACCATGTTCTTGCATCACGTTCAAGTTGAAAGGTTGATAGAAGGACACGTTCTTCATTGTTGCACTGCATTACTTCGAATATCCTCCCCATTTCTTCTAACCAGTGCTCGGCTTCATCAGGGTCAGTCGAGCCACCAAATCTCGGCGGATTCATCCCCCGAAAGTTCCGATATAAATCACCAGTGCCATGGTTTGCAGCTCTTACTTGGGCCACTTGTTGTAAAACCTGAGTAAGGCCTTGAACCGTGCGCTGCAAGTTCCTCCATTCCGCGCGATCAGCTGCCATTGTAAAGGTCTACATGTGGAATAGATTATTTAGATTCATTAAAAATAGATAATATCACAATTAAGGTATTAACTTAACCCAAGTTTCTACCCAAATCTCACCAGGTTGGGTTTTTAGACTTATAACAAGGTTATGGGTTATATATCACCACTTAGACCCCTAGAACTTAGAAAACCTAGAACCTTATAAAACCTAGGAATGTGGAACGGCTCTCATACCACCTAAACTGTCACGCCCCGACACGGAATATCGGAACGTACAGTCAGAAAAAGCTAGAAATAATGATAAGCTAATCGAAGCATTCACACATGTGCTATGAAAAGAGATAACTTTATTGGTCATGAAACATTTCAAATCTAGTACAATATCCTTAAACCAACTTTAATACAAACTGAGGCAACATCAACTTAACAATAATATCATAACTGTAGCTAAACACCCTCTAAGGCACAACTAAGAGTAGGATAACTATGCCAACTCAACATCTAGAACTGGTACACTCCAATCATCACTCCTGCCCATCCCCAACGGTAAGCGCATCATCACCTGAGCTGCCTGGAAAAAGGAGGGAGACAACTATATGAGCGAACGCTCAGTAGATAATAACATGCAAGTTTACGTAATTAACCAATTATTCCATTTTCATATGAAATGATAAGAAAAGAAATGATGATACAGAAGAAAAATAACGTAATATAAAGATCTTGCAAGGTCAAGGAAATATAAGATACATGGATTTCAACAAGAATATCATGTAACAAGTGTAACAGGAAATTGTAACGAGGAATGGCCACCAGCAAGTATTTTAAACAAGTCAAGCACGATCAAGTAACAAGAGATAACAAGAGATTTCTGTCGTAGACATCACACTAGTCATGCACTCGGTGCAATACCTCACCTTGTCATTACAAACTCCCATGGGCACAAGTACTTTTCGGGCGCTCTCCCCAGGACCAGACTGGGCCCTTATGATGCGTTGGCATTGATTTATCGGATCCAAGATCCCAAGTTCCGTCTAAACATTTAGTCAAGTTTATCGCCAAATAATCAGAGGAATTACTATCCAGAAGTTCAAGATTTAAAGGACTAATCTGTCCTTGGATTCAAGAGCACAAAACATGATAAAACTCGTCTCTGAGAGATGTACGGTCATACAGAGGCTGCTTAAAGGATATATGCGGCTAACACTGGGCCGCACTTACAGGAGCTGGACAGAAACTCAGCCCACGAGGTCAAGAATGAACGGCTGATAGTGTGTCGATCTAAAAGATGAACGGTAAGTTCTGGGCCGCACAGGTTCAGAAGACCTTAAGACCCATGAACATGATGTACTCATACAGGGTCGTATTAAAGATATGCGGTCCAAGAGAGTCCGCATAAGGTTTGAACGGTCATATTCCAGCCGCACCACCCGGGCTTGACTAGAAGGCTAAGAAATCACCCTATTGGACTCCGGGCTACCAAAGACAGGGTAAAACTAAACCAGGGCCTAGTCTACTGTCTATTGGTCAGTCCAGGACTTAATGGTTTGGTCGAAGATTGATCAAGGTTAATCAACCAACACTTAATGGCATAAGCCAGGTATATGCGGTCGTTATTGGGCCGCCTATAAGGATATGCGGTCCACTACTGGCCGCACATGCCTCTCTTAGCCCAATTCGATCCATGACTCATAATCCAGCGGTTCAGTCACGTAAATCGGAGTTTTTGGTGGTTCATTAGATTCTTAGTAGGGATATATAGAGATCCCAAGATGATGTTAAGTCCGCCGGATGGAGTGTCCGAGGGTAAGTTCAAGGCTAGCACAACTAATAGGGCTAATGACTTATCAAAAGTCGGTAAATTGGTCAAACCGTTCTACTGGAGTAGAATGGCTTTCAAGCAACCTAGTATTCATTTCAGTCTTAATTTTCATGTCAATTTATCAAGGATCATGATTTACATTAATTTGATTGCCAAAAGATGAATCAAGATGATAATGATAATGAACAAGATCATGTGGGAATAAATAGCATGCATTTTACAGAAATTTACTTGCATAATTTATCACTTATCATATGGGTTTCTAATTTACTAATTATCAATTAAGATACTAATATGAATCATGTAGAGCTCACACTAAGTCATTTCTACATAGATGTGCGGTCATTACAGGACCTTATATCTACTGGACTGAAGGATACTTGTGCAGCCAGGGCATGGCCGCCCAAGGGGTTGGGCGGTCTAGGTGATGGCCGCCTATCCAAAATGTGTGGTCTAGGTGATGGCCGCCCATCCTGTCAGGGGTTGTGTGGTCTAGGTGATGACCGTCCATCCAGGATATGTGGTCTAGGTGATGACCGTCCATCCCAGGATGTATGGTCATGCGGATGGCCGCCCATCCTATCAGGGGATATGTGGTCTAGGTGATGACCGCCCATCCCAGGATATGTGGTCATGCAGATGGCCGCCCATCCCAGGATGTGTGGTCTATCGCATGACCGCCCAAGTCTGGTAAAATCCGATTAAACCAACCCTTGCCCGCCTTCGGCGAGGTTTCTAGGGTCACACTAAAACACGAAATTCGAAGGGTATATATCATGGAATTTGGGGCTTTTACTACCAATAGAAAGAGCATGAAAAACTCTACAAGGTGCATGAATCAATTTTAGATTTACAACATGAAATCGCTACTGAAATCAAAGGGGAAGAAGTTCTGCCCTAATTCTGACATGCCTCTACCAAACCATTAAATTTACGTAGGATACCTAATGGAATTTAGGGCTTTTTGGCTCAAAAGAAAGAGGACTAGACGCTGATTCCATCCATATATAACACTTTATATTGGGCTCGTTATTACCTACCTCAATTGGGTGAAGAAGGAAGAAGAAAGGAAGAAGAGGGACGCCAACACGTCTCCACTAATCACCAGAGATCTCCCTTGATCGATCTCCACTCCGGTCGCCACTGCTCCCAAAGTATTCTAGGGTTGCAGAGCTTCATTTTTATAGCTCATACACCTTCTGGATCCTTCTGTGCTGGGATAATTCGTCGGAGCAAGTGGAGTGATTGAAACGTCACCGCAATTGTTGACCTCACCCAAGCTCGATCGATCACAAGTTTTAGGGTTAGGGTTTCGGTGAATTGGCAGAGGTTTTCACTGATTTGGGCTCATTTGATGGAGTATTAAGCCCTAATTCCGTGGTTTGAGTTAAGGTTGGGTAAGTGTGCACTTTGGGCTCAATCCATTGATTAGACCTAGTTACGGATTTTTGTTAGGTTGACCACAGAAGATAAAGTTGTTAAATAAATTGTCCTTTACCAAATTACCATTTTTCTAGATTTTTATAAGGTAGTCAAAATTCCACTTGTCCTATTCACTAAGGAATTAAATATTAAATTCTGAAATTCATTCATTTCAATTTCATTTCAATTTCCAAACCGGGGTATTACAGGCACTATATGCCCCCAGGGCATCAGGAATGCTCGACTTGGCGTATGCCATCGCTCCCTCAATACCTGGATAAAGGGCAAGTCGAGCCGGAAGGGATCGATCCGCAAGAATGCTCGGAATCCCATGGCGTCCACTTGGGCCCTCTGGAAGTCCGACAGCCCTTGGTACGCCACCACTACCAGAGACCAGCTGATCCGGCTCCTCATCACACCCTGCACACTGTAGATTCTAAGAAATCCACTTAAGGGAAAACTAAAGAATAATTAAAGGGAAAAAGAAAGAATGGGGAGAAAGGAGAAAAGGGGAACATGCGAGGATGCTAAGGGGAATGTGATCGCCAGAGACACGAGGGCCTCAAAGATATAACAAATAATAAAAGGAGGAATCGTGAATATAAATACCTCAAAAGGATGCGGGGGAGATTGTGAGTGCACTTTCTCTTCCGATCGGCCGGCCGATGAAGAGAGTTCTTCTTGTTGATTACCATTGCAAAATTAACAAACACCAATAAAAGAATATGGATTAGAACCAAGGTGAGTGTAGCATCAAATTTACAATAAAGATGAGCATGAAAATCATGTATAAGAACACACCTTGTTGGGTGTTGCCCTTAAAACCCCATGCAATGGGAAGAGAAATTTATGATGAATGCTAATGTAGATAAATGTGGGTGCAAGTGTTGCACTATCAACGTGGTTGAGGTAAAGAGATGAACATGTTATATATAATGCATGCATGCGGTCTAAAAAAAAAGCAGGGAATATATAACAGAGAATAATGAAAAGAAGCATAAGCCTAGGATTGTTTCTCCTGTAGCTTTGATGCACGATGGGGAGGGAGTCTCCAAGAGATGAAGCTTTTGGACGTGGGGAGCTCCTCCTTGGGCCAAGAAGCAGCAGCACCTCTCCTTTAAATTTGATAATCACTCTCCTTAGTAGGAGCCGCATGGGCTCTATTTATAGGGGAGAATGGAGTTTAAGTCAAAGAACAATTAGGATAGTTGATTTTAGCAAGAGATAAACATTAGAAGGAATCCCTCCAGTCATGGAAAGCCATTAGAGTCCTTTCCGAAGTGAAAAGGGGCTCAAAATGAGGAAAGAAGGAGGTTCTGTGAGAGTTCAGAATTTGAACAAGAATTGACGACCGGATAAATAGTCGTGTTTTAAAATGACGCCCGCGGAGGCGTCGTCATTTAAAGAATTGACAACTTTGAGGGGGCCGCTATTTAGAATTTAATACGAATTTCGGGCGGATTTAAAATCTCAAAATATAGTAATAAAAATGACGACCTGACTAGGGGCGTCAATTGAAATGACGACATGCACAGTGTCGTGAATCAAAAATAATAAAAAAAGACCAAAAGGAAATGACGACCACGAGTTCGGGCGTCAATTGAAATGACGCCCGCGTGAGGGTCGTTATTTCAAAATATGTAAAACATGGCCATTTTTATTTCTCATTATTATTTTCTCATTTTTTTGGTGGACGTGCATCTAACTGTGGTGATTCCAATTACTATTTTTTCATATTTTTCTGACATCCAGAAGGCCACCAAATCACCCCTGAAAGAGGGCCAGAAATAATATTAAAATATTTCAATTTGAAATTGACGCCTCTCTTCATGTCGTGATTTCCCTTTTTTTTAATTTTTTTATTTTATTTAAAACCAAAACAACGTCCCTTTACATGTCGTCAATTCATAAAAAATCCAAAAAAATTCTCAAAAAATTCAAAAAAATAGGAAAAGAGAAAGAACGGACGCCTCCTCAAAGAGGCGTCATTTTCTTTTTTATTTTATTTAATTTTTTTTTAAAAAAATAAATGACGCCCCCCCTTATGCCGTTAATTCTTAAAAAATCTAAAAAAATAGAGAAAAATACCTAGAAAATCCTAAAAAATAGGGAAAAATAAGAAAAGAGAGAAATCCAAGAAAAGTGAGAAAAACCACTCAAATAAAGTTAATTTGAGGGTCAAATTTGGACATTACGAGGTAATACGAGATGTACTCACAGTAATGTCAATTTTGATGTGTCTACAGTTGCCCCGCCTTGGCGTCTGCTTTGCAAGGGAGCAGAGCGAACTGAAAAGTAGATGCCAAGGTGTGATGAGACACGCAATCAACATCACCTGATGAGAATTGAATCAAAAGCTCGAGATGAAGCAATCTCGGGAAATTCAATGAAATCAACAATGTTTGGATAAAAGAGGGAGTGTGCACGCGGGCACGAAAAGGAATGATCAACTTCCAGCGCGGTAGAAGTACCCAGGTCACAAACCTGTAGGTTTCACCATTGGGGAGCGGTTACCAGCCAATGTGGATGTGCTGCAACTAAGGTGGATCAAAGGAAAAGGATTGAAATAAGAGGATAGAAATCCAAACAAGGAGCTTTCGAGAAAATGACCGAAAACAGCGATAAAACGAACTGAGGATTCCATTCAGCAATGAATATCTCATATCTTGAAAATTAAGATCAATTTGACTCTCCAAATCAGCTTATCAGAATGATGTTTCACTGTTGATTCAAAGCCCTACATGAATGCATGCTGGGTTAAAAGGAAAAAATTAAAATAAATTAAAATATAAGATAATCAAGGATAATATTGCTAAACTGCCAAGACTAGGTCAAGAAACTGATTTCACGAGCTGATACTAAGCCGAAGCCCGTTTATCCACGTACCAACTCGTAAAAGGGAACCATCATCCCCAGTCTTGGACGGCTCAACGGCTTATCCGTGTGACTAAGATTCCTCTGGAATCATCATTATTTTTGATGAAGGGGAACTCAAATTCCAGATTTACCAAAGCCACAAGGTCCTTGATATAATCTAGTAGCGTATGTAACATATAGTAAAAATGCATACACGAAGATGGTGATAGGAGCATGAGGGAACTGAGATGAGGTGCAAGCACTGTGGGGCTTGGATGATGATGTCTAATCGGTGGGACCAAGAGCTTCTTATCCTGCGCTCAAAATTTCATTAGCCAAGATATAAGGAAGATAACAAGCAATGAATAAGGCATTTAAGCATAGCAAGTATAGCATGAATCAAAGCATCAATAAGCAATCACAACATAGACATCAAAGCGATCAAAGCTTGGTGTGGATAGCATTCAATCATGTATTAGCAAGGCGAAGCATATTTAGTATGAATAGCATGAGTTGAAACATAGCATTGCAAAGCATCATTGTTTGTTGTTTGTCATGAGGATGACAATCTTGGCATGTGAGATTGAGATTAGATGATCAGGATCAAGTAATGTCCAGTGGCAGAGTGATCAAGTGAAACGAGCAGGAGTTTATTGGAGATGAATGATCAATTAATGCCCAGTATAGAGAGATGATAATCAGGAGTGCCCATAGTGACAAATCATGATGATGTTGGGTAGAGTCAGAAGATTGATAGCGGTGAATGGAGAGGACTCATCTCGTGCTCTTGGTCCTTGCAAAATTGTTGTCCCTACATAAGCACCATCAGAAAAATACAATGCATTTTTTTAGATTTTTGGAATATGCAAATTTTTATGGGTTTTGAAAAAGTATTCAAACTTTTATGGATTTTAGAAAATATTTGAATTTTTTATGGATTTTGAGAAACATTCATTTTTTTTGGATTTTTGTGAAATATTCAATTTTTTGGATTTTGATCCAGAAATATTCAACTTTTTTTTTTGGATTTTGGTTTAGGAAATATTCAATTTTTTTTGGATTTTGGTTTAGGAAATATTCAACTTTTTTTTTGGATTTTGACTTAGGAAATATTCAAATTATTTTTAGATTTTGGTTTAGACTTTGTTAATGCAGCATCAAAGGGTGTTTTTGAACCACTGGCTAGGGTTCCTTGTTCCTTCCCCTTTCGCTAAAACTGCCCAAAGCCGAGCGTGCATTGAAGGGTGGCACCCTATAACTGAGTGCCCTTGATTAACGGTGCCCCTACCAAGGCCATACCCGAGAAACATTCGATCTTAGAGGGAGAAGAGAAGAATAATTGAGAATAAACTTTATGCAGGATGGGAGATGTCGAGACTTGAATTCCTTCCAAGATATTTCCCCTCAAAGAGGTAGTCTGTTGTGCCGGGGTTTTGTGCCTTTGATTTTGAGACCCTTGACATGCATACGACCAGGGTTTTCCCTGCGGGGACTTTGCCACTCTTGTCATGCCATAATTCATACTTTTGAATTTTTCAAAATTTTGACTTGATTTTCATAATAGCCCTTTTTGGCTAGATTTATATCATGAAAACTAATTTCATTATTTTGGGTCAAGACTGCCCCTATTTGAGACTTCTCTCATATTGGGGATTGCCTAGGTTGGTCATCTCATCCGTCAACCTCTTACTCCTGCACTCGGCCGAGTAAAGAAGAGAAAAGACTTTCAGATATACTCATGGCATGGCCAAAGCAGCAACGGTATTTATCCAAAGGAGCCGGCTAAGGGTTGCTCTTAACAAGCGGGGAGGGACAGTCGAACTCCCAGCGCGGGGTTCTTATTAACCAAAGTGATGCAGAAGCAAGTCTAAAGACTTTTTTATGAGATTTAGTAAAGATAAAAACCTAGGATAAAGGTCTTGACTACCACTCTTAATCTTGTTAGGAATCACTTCATTTTGAAAACCATGCGTGAAGTAATGAGGTAATGATATCATAAACATGTGTACTTACGCCAATATGTTACCTTGTGCTCCTTTGTTAGAACAGCTGCCGCCAGAGGCGATCTTGATCATCATGGGATTTGTCCACAAGTAGCAGATAAAAGATTGGAAGCCAAAGATTTGAAAGTGGCTTAACAAGAAGGAGTGGTGCCAAGACCAGACTCAGACGAATAAGGAGAAAAGGAAGAGAGGCAAGGGCTAGAACTCCCTTGCTAAGGCGCGGAGACCCTGATCACATGGAACAGTCTACAGAAGAAGAGGAGAATTAGCAGGAGGAGTGAGGACTAAAGCCTCGGAAGCAGTGGGAGAAAGGGCAGATGCCCAAGGCAGTGGATGCGGAAGAAGTCAGGTCGGACCCATGATTAGAAGGAATTAGAAGACTAAATTAATAGATGGAAAGAGGCGGATCCGGAGGGTCTGGAGGCAGTGGAGAAAAATCATGAGAGGAAGAAGAGTCTGGAGGTTCCGGAGGGATAAAATATCGAGGGACGTTGTGCCCTGGGAAGAAATAGGGAAAAAGATGGTGGAAGAGGAGGAAGAAAATGAAGAACGCGATGTCCTGGAAGAGTAAGAAGACAAATCGGAAGAAAGATGGAGGGTCCTGAGGTTTCGGAGGAGGAAAATACCGAGGGACGCGATGCCCTGGGAAGAGTGGATGAAAAGGGTCAGGAGGGTCCAGAGGTTCCGGAGGGATAGCGAAAGAAGGGACGCGATGCCCTAGGAGAGGAGATAAGAAATCCAGAGGATCTGGAGGAGGAAGACACCATGGGACGCGATGCCCAGGGAGGACGGGAGAGAAATCCAGAGGATCAGGATATGGAGGTGTAGAGGGGCGCGATGCCCTAAAAGGGAGGTCCGGAGGTTCCGGAGGAAGCAAATACCGAGGGATGCGATGCCCTGGGATAATCAGTGGGAAGCCTAGAAGATCCGGACGTGAGGGTGTGCAGGGGCACGATGCCCAAAGAGCAAGATCCGAAGGTTCTGGAGGGGAAGATACCATGGGACGCGATGCCCAGGGAGAGTCAGTGGGAGGCCCAGAAGATCCGGACGTGAGGGTGTGTAGGGGCGCGATGCCCAAAGAGTAAGATCTGGAGGTTTCGGAGGAAGAAGATAGAAAAGGGCGCGATGCCCTAGGACGAGAATGTCTGGAGGTTCTGGAGGAGTGGAATCAGAAAGGGCGTCATGCCCTAAAAGGAGGGATAAAACACCTGGAGGTTCCAGGGAAATAGCAGGAAGGGGGGCGCGATGCCCCGGGATAATTAGGGAGGAAAAACCTGGAAGGACGCGATGCCTTGGGACCTGTGGATTAGAAGAGGATGAAGGATCCGGAGGTTTCGGAGGAATGAGACACCATGGGGCGTGATGCCCCATGAGGACAAGAGAGAAATCCGGGGAGTGCGGATGCAATAGTTGGAAAGGGGCGTGATGCCCTGAGGGAAGATCGGAGGGGTCACAATGCCCGGCGAGTGTAAGGGGACCTGGAGATCCCGAAGATAGAGGCTGAAGATATAGGAAATGTGGGGGATAGAGAGGTTTTGGAAGGCGGGGAAGATACGGGTTTGGAAACCCGGGAAAGAAGTGCAAATGCATGTGGATGCAATGCAACGAATGCGATAAATGCATGAAATGCAAAGAATGTAAAGAACATGAAGGGCGAGAGGATGAGATCCTCCTCCTTACCCCTGGAGTGGCCCATGAAGAATCGGTGATAGATGAAAATATGGGTGGAGTTGAATGGAAGGTGGATAGAATAGTGGAAGGCCCCTTAGCACCAAGATAACCGCCCCTCCATGGCAGTGAAAGTGTATAGCCAATTGGCCCAATGGATAAAGCAAGAGCCCGTGACGAAGCTTCAATAATAAACGACAACTTCGTTGGAGGGCAAAGAATAATAATGTGAGGGAGTTGAAGAGTTAGAACATGAAGCATCGTGTTGGCCAGGGATTGTGGCATATAAAGAGTGTTGAACAGAATAGGCATTCGCCCCTTGTATGGAAGAATGGGTTCAAGATTGGAATGTTGGAACAAGGGGTGCCTTGCCCGGCCTTTGGGTACGAACTTACACGGCATCAAAGCTTGACATTCTCTCTTAGTGAGCAGTGGCGGGGACTTGGCCTCTTCGACCATGCTTGGCACAACAACCCGGATCGGCATCCGACAAATAAACTCTTGCATCTTGAATGGCACGGCCGTGGCCAAATCTTTCTTGCCCGGCTCTTGATCATCTTCGGTACAAGTACTTGAAGAAGCACTCCCATTCTGAATGGTAAAGGAAGGTGAAGCGGAGGTGGAAGGCTCCATGGATGGTGGTGTAATGGAAGGTGTTGGAAAAAGAGTGAGTGGAAGCGAAGGTTCAAACACAACAAACTTCTCCCTTTGCTCGGAAGCGGACGGGATTGGCTCGAGTGCAAAAAGGGATGGACCCTGCTTAGGATTAGCCACGGGTAAGGGTGATGGGTTAAGTGGTGGAATAGGGAAAGGGACTGACAAAGCTGGTTTTGGCGTTATAGGGATAATGAAGGGCTGAGGTGGCGAACAAAGAGGAGGAGTAATAGAAGGCTCGGCGGAGACCGGCGTAGTGGAGGGTGATGGAGGCTCGACGGAGGCCGATGGAATGGAGGCTATTGGTGTGGTTACGGGAAGTGCGAACGGAGAAGGTTTAGTGCGTTGAAAATGCCGGATGGGGCGAGAGGTGTTAGGGATAGGATGCGACTCATGGTGTGGCGGTATGGGTGGTTGAAATATCGACCCATCATCGTAACACCAAGTATTGGGGAGAGGAGGAGACTCATGGTGCGGCGGTATGGGTGATTGGAGTATCGACCCATCATCGTAACATCAAGAGGTCTCATAAATGGGGGTTGGATCGGGGACTGTGGCATCGTCTTGAGCATAGGGGTCTTCTGGCAGTGGAGGAAGAGGACGGCGAAGGAAACTCGGAAGGGGTGCATCTCGAGGAGCTTCAAATTCTTGTACCGTCTCCAAATCTTCATCATTAAATAAATCCAACGGACGCAGTGGTGGAGGCGAAATGATAAGTGGTGGAGTATGGTGTTGTGGGGGATTTTGAGGAGGCGAATATGTATATGGAGGCGGAGAGCCATGTAAATGCGTAGTGTGGATGAGTGGAGGGCGGACGGCGTCCACTTGATTATCAGGGCTTGTAATATCTTCTTGCTCACATATATCATTGATGCCATTGTCCCTCCTCTCCTTCCACTCTTTTTCCATCTTTGTAATCTCATTTAGAGCGGCATAGAGGGGATTGACTGGAGTAGGAGGAGTGGGCTGTAGGCTTGTAATCCTCTTTAATTCTTCCAACGAATCGAGTTTATCAATAAGAGTTTGTTGGAGAGGTGTAACTTGAGCAATGGAGGGTTGGCAAGATGGCCTTGAAGGAGGGGCCGCATAAAAAGGCCGTGGAGGGGGATTAATGGGCCGACCCATAGAAGGACCCGGATGGGCCGGGTTGCAAGGAATAAATGGGCCTTGGGGCCGTGAAGGATGAGAAATGGAAGGAGGCGGGTGATGGGCCACCCGAATAGGAGTAGGTGTGGACGGAGGAGGCGGGTTATGGGCCACCCGTGTAGGAGTATGTGTGAACGAAGGAGGCGGGTGATGGGCCACCTGAATAGGGGTAGGTGTGGATGAAGGAGGCGAGTGATGGGCCACTCGAATAGGAGTATGAGTGGATGAAGGAGGCGAGTGATGGGCCACCCGTGTGGGAGTATGTGTGGATGAAGGAGGCGGGTGATGGGCCACCCGTGTGGGATTGGAAGGAGGATGAGGAGAGAATGTGCCCTCGACAATAGCCTTAAGGGCTTGGATTTCTTGAGGGGTGAGATAATCTAATGCACGAATGAATTAAGAGACCTTCTCGTCGTTGGGAGGAGACGGTCCCGAAGGAATAGTGGCTCGTGATCGAGGCGAGGGACCATGGGATTGGACATTGCCCATGGGCTGGGCAATACCATAGGAATGAGGGTGTGGTCCCCTAGAATGATTGTGGTGAGAATTATGGAATTGAGGATTATATGCTATGCTAGGTTGTTCATCCTCGTGAACATAATTAAGATTAAACATGTTATTTTGTCTATCAAGGTAAGCCATTATGCAATCAAAGTTCAAGCAAAATAATTTGCAAAGAAGCACATAAGTTGGAATGGTTACCATTGATTTTTTTATTTATTTGAACCTTGGTGAATTAATGACTTTTAACAAACTTTCGGAGTGATTCACACAAGGGAGGAACCTAGTTTCAATGTAAGTTTACTTCGATGCCAACTAAGAACACTCTCTCACCACGCATAGGCCAACTAAACCCGAGACTTCAAAGGTACAACCTGCCCGGCGTCCGTGAGGGAATCCACGGGTGCGGGGACTTACGGAGGCTTGGTTTAGGAATTTCTGGTCCAATGAGACGGAATGCTCAATGGAGGGTCCTTCCTTCACCAAGAGGGGGTAAGATCTCTAAAAGGTGTGGGGAGAGGAGGTCTCCCAAACCAAATGCAAATGAATGCAAAACTAATGCAGAATAGAGACAATATACATGCATGAACAAGGCATGAACAAGATATGATAAAAATGAGACGGAACACATAGTTTTTTCTCACTACGAACACTCAGGGAAATGACGCCCTGATCCCTGCCGCTATATGTTAAAAGAGCGCCCCTGTGAGGGGCGTCAATTCCTGTGCCTTTTCTTTTCTTTTTTCAGAAAAACTAAATGGCGCCCCCCACTATGCCGTCAATGGTAGAAACAGCGGCCCTGTGAAGGGCATCAATTCCTGTGAAAATTTCTTTTTTAAGAGAGGGCAGGTAAATGACGCCCTTCACCATGTCACTAAATGGGGAAACAACGCCCCTGTGAAGGACGCTAATTCCTTGTGTCTCCCCAGAAACACTCCAACGGCTAGAAAGCTTAAACAGTGATAAAAATACCAATAGGAAGGAATGAAAACACTCACAATCACAAGATAAAAATCATGGCAATCAATAAGAACATGAAATAGGATCTAGCATGCTCATCATTTTTTTTAAGAGATGGATAAGTGAATTTTCTTAAAATATAACAAACTAACAACCACTTAGGGAGAGTGCTACGTGGAGCACAAAGGGAGGCGCACCGTGGGTGCAAAAGGGGAGATGGCATACGTGGGTGCCCAAGGGGAAGGGTAATCAAAAGAAAAACAAAAGGTGTCCCACCGTTATCACCAATTTGTAGATTCTAAGAAATCCACTTAAGGGAAAACTAAAGAATAATTAAAGGGAAAAAGAAAGAATGGGAAGAAAGGAGAAAAGGGAACATGTGAGGATGCTAAGGGGAATGTGATCGCCAGAGACGCGAGGGCCTCAAAGATATAACAAATGATAAAAGGAGGGATCGCGAATAGAAATACCTCAAAAGGATGCAGGGGAGATTGTGAGTGCACCTTCTCTTCCGATCGGCCGGTCGATGAAGAGAGTTCTTCTTGCTGATTACCCTTGCAAAATTAACAAACACCAATAAAAGAATATGGATTAGAACCAAGGTAAGTGTAGCATCAAATTTACAATAAAGATGAGCATGAAAATCATGTATAAGAACACACCTTGTTAGGTGTTGCCCTTAAAACCCCATGCAATGGGAATGGAAATTTATGATGAATGCTAATGCAGATAAATGTGGGTGCAAGTGTTGCACTATGGAAGCTCAACGTGGTTGAGGTAAAGAGATGAACATGTTATATATAATGCATGCATGCGGTCTAAAAAAAAAGCAGGGAATATATAACAGAGAATAATGAAAAGAAGCATAAGCCTGGGATTGTTTCTCCTGTAGCTTTGATGCACGATGGGGAGGGAGTCTCCAAGAGATGAAGCTTTTGGACGTGGGGAGCTCCTCCTTGGGCCAAGAAGCAGCAGCACCTCTCCTTTAAATTTGATAATCGCTCTCCTTAGCAGGAGCCGCATGGGCTCTATTTATAGGGGATAATGGAGTTTAAGTCAAAGAACAATTAGGATAGTTGATTTTAGCAAGAGATAAACATTAGAAGGAATCCCTCCAGTCATGAAAAGCCATTAGGGTCCTTTCCGAAGTGAAAAGGGGTTCAAAATGAGGAAAGAAGGAGGTTCTGCGAGAGTTCAGAATTTGAACAAGAATTGACGACCGGATAAACAGTCGTGTTTTAAAATGACGCCCGCGGAGGCGCCGTCATTTATAGAATTGACGACTTTGAGGGGGGCGCTATTTAGAATTTAATACGAATTTCGGGCGGATATAAAATCTCAAAATATAGCAATGAAAATGACGACCTGACTAGGCGCGTCAATTGAAATGACGACATGCACAATGTCGTGAATCAAAAATAATAAAAAAAGACCAAAAGGAAATGACGACCACGAGTTCGGACGTCAATTGAAATGACGCCCGCGTGAGGGTCGTTATTTCAAAATATGTAAAACAGGGCTATTTTTCATTTCTCATTATTATTTTCTCATTTTTTAGGTGGACGTGCATCTAACTGTGCTGATTCTAATTACTATTTTTTCGTATTTTTCTAACATCCGGAAGGCCACCAAATCACCCCTGAAAGAGGGCCAAAAATAATATTAAAATATTTCAATTTAAAATTGACGGCTCTCTTCATGTCGTGATTTCCCTTTTTTTCAATTTTTTTATTTTTTTTAAAACCCAAACAACGCCCCTTTACATGTCGTCAATTCATAAAAAATCTGAAAAAATTCTCAAAAAATCCAAAAAAATAGGAAAAGAGAAAGAACGGACGCCTCCTCAAAGAGGCGTCATTTTCTTTTTTATTTTCTTTATTTTTTTTAAAAACAAATGACGCCCTCCCTCATGTCGTTAATTCTTGAAAAATCTAAAAAAATGGAGAAAAAGACCCAAAAAATCCAGAAAAATAGGAAAAAAATAAGAAAAGGGAGAAAAATGGGAGAAATCCAAGAAAAGTGGGGAAAACCACTCAAATAAAGTTAATTTGAGGGTTAAATTGAGGCATTGCGAGGTAATACGAGATGTACTCACAATAACGTCAATTTTGGCGTGTCTACACACACCACGGAACAAAGGAGAAGGAAACCACATGAGTAAGAAAACAGAGTCACAACTAATGAACAATACAATGTATATATATATTCAGAAAAATAAACAAAAAAATAAATAAATAAACATTTTGTAACGCGTTTGAGAGCCTAGACACTTTCTTTTTTTATTTATTTTCTAAAAAAATAATAATAAATATATATACAAAGAATAGAGGTGTCCAGATGCCTGGACGCCTCCACCTTTTTTTCTTTTAAGTTATATAAATAATTTTAAAAAAAACGTCTAGGTACTTAGACGCGTTAAATTTTTTTCTTATTTTATTTATTTATTTTAAATAATAAGGGCGTCTATATAATTTAAAATAATAAAAATAATAAAATTACTGAGGCGTCTATTTTGTTGGATGCCTCAATCACCTCACACCCGTCACCATTCCACTGTCATCTTTCACCCTACTTTTCGCGTGAAATCGTAAAACGATGCAATGAAAGAGAAGTTTTAAAGGGCCTACCGAGTCGTGCTCATCCTCTCCCGCGTCGTCAGGTCCCTCGGGGCCTTCCACGGCCAAGGGAATCATCTCCTCCTCCACGGCAGCCCCCTCCGCGTGATCCCTAGACCTCCTCGGACGACGAGCAAGCCGTTTCCGCTTCTCTCCACCTTGGCTTGGGCCCCCGTGATCCATAGGGACCGAAATAGGTTATTCAGGGTCGAGTGGGAGGAGAGAGTTTCTTAGGAGAGAGAGGGGGGGTCGTTTGAATGAGGAAAGGCTGCACATGCGACCTTTTTAAACAAAATTCAAATGCTTGACGCGTCCAGGCGTCTGGACGCGTCAGCAAAAAAATATATTAAAAAAAATATAATCATTTATGACGCGTCTAGATGCCTCGACGCATATAAAAAAATAATAATAATAAAGAAAAAAAGGGGTGGGAAGGCAAAAAAAAAGGGATAAAAAAGAAAAAAAGATATATTTTTAAAAAAGCATCCAACCGCTTGGACGCGTCTAAAAAAATAATAATAATAAGAAAGGGGGGAAGCGAAAAAAAAAAGAATAAAAAAATAATTTTTTAAAGTGTCCAATCTCTTGGACGCGTCAAAAAAAAGAGATAAAAATAAAAAAGAATAAAAAATCATAAAAAGAATAAAAAGTAGAAAGATTTAAAAATTAAATAAATAAATAAAATAGAAAATACATAATAAAAAGTAAATTTTGCACACAACAACTCCACATTTTATTTCATTAAAAACAGAGTGAGCTACATCAGGGGTTTAGACACTTCGGGCCTTAACTTCCCCAGTTCAGTTACATAAGCCCTCCACAGCTCGCGTTCTTCCTCTACATGCACTAATGCCTTTCCCGGAATGCTCATCTTTCATGACACTTTGATGGCCTTCACTCCCTTCGCATCTTCTTTCGTGCCTAATTCTCTCTTCTTCAAAGGAGCGATGCCAGGTAACGGCGGGAACAAGTGGCGGGGAAGGCCGATTTGAATGCAGCACCGATGTGCGTTGTAGAGAACAAACTCAGTCGCGCCAATGAGTTGGAGTTCAGCTTCAGGGGAAGACCTCGTAAGGAGCTCGCGTGAGAGTAGACATGCTGGTGCACAAGTGAAGAAGCTTTGTATCATAGTTCTAAAGTGGGACCTCCAGTCTTCACGTTTCCTCAGTCACGGAACGCGGCTCACTATATTACCACCAAAGCCTAACACATCGGCTATGTGATAAAGGGGGTTTTGTTGAAAGATCTTCGAGGCAGTTGGCATCCCCCCACGAGGATCAAATTTGAAATGTAAATCAACCCAGCAATTCAGAAGAAGCGCACAACCAAAAGGAGGCTTACCCATGCTGGAAGCAGTGATGCCACTGTAAAGGTAAGCAAGGACGGTAGGTCCCACCCTTTTGCCATTCCAAATTCCATAAATGGCGCTTAGCTGATCTTCCGCCACTATGTTGTCGGTATAAGGGAATAAGAGAGCACCTACCAAACAGATTGTGAATCCCTTCATGATTTCATCCAAACGATCATTATCTGACAATCCTCTCAAGACATCCATGACCCATTCCGCGAGCTTTTGCAGGTTAATTCCCTTCTGAGTCTGGACGTTTCTAACGGCACCAGACGGCATGAAGCTCCAGAGGACATCCTCGGAAGTCACTTTCTCCAGTATCGGCATGATCTTTATCCTGCTATCCCTTTTGAATCTTTTCAACCCAAGCAGGAGTTCCACCTCCTCTAGAAGGATGGTCACCTCAAAAGTGGAGAAAATGAAAGTGTGAGTCTGAGGATGCCAGATCTCCGCCAGTGCACCCATAGCCGCCTAGTCCATGCGAATCTTTTCGTAATACTTGGCGTGAACTAGGAGCCCCTGAGATGCCACCTCGAAATTATGGCCCTCATGCCAATAGAGATGATGGAAGTTAACTTCGAAAGCCACAGTAGTTTGGAGAATTTCCTCGGGCCTGGGAAGAGAGGGTACGGCTGGAAAAGAAGAAGAAAAACAAAGGGAGAAGGAGGTGAAAGAGAGGTCGTACGGGAGATTTGAAATGAATCAACTCACCATGCGCGATTGGATCATCCCACTCAGATGTCCTTCGAGGTCGAAAAGCCGCCTGAATTCGCTGCTGGGCCTGCTCCTCTTCATAGGGCTGGAAGACTCGCCTTCCATCTTGAGGAACCCAAGATTCTTCTCCTCCTCCCCTTAAGCTTCAAAGCCCTCCTTTGTACATTTGGTTGAACTAGGCAGGGGGGGTACTTATAGGAAGGGAGGGGTGTATGAGCCAGAACGCATCACATCAATGTCGAGTCGTCGTCGTTGACTTCGGCAAAAGGTATTTTGTCTTGATCTCCCTTGTACTATGGTGCAACTCTGCTACTTTTAATAATGTTGATCAGTGCAGGTTTCACTAATGGATGCCACCGTACCATCGTGTGCCACCATTTGGTAACTAGTCCCACCATGTCATGCATTGTATTATATGATATTTACGCTATTAGAACATGTCAAGGATCTTGCGACCTGAACGGATTTGGAATTTGAGTTCCCCTTCAACAAAAATAGTGATAATTTCAGAGGAATTTGGGTTGTACGGATAGACCATTAAGTTGCGAAAGCAAGGGGACGATGGTTCCATTCGATGAGTTGGTGCGTGGATAAACGGGCCCCGGCTCAGTATCATCTCACCGGATCGGTATCCTGACCCATTCTTAACAACTTGACAATATTATCATTGGATATTTTCTATTTTAATTTGTTTAAGTTTTCCTTTAAACCCAGTATGCATTCATGTAGGACTTTGATTCCATTGCGGAAGATCATTCAAAGTAATTCGATTGTGAAGACCACTGTGCTCCAGTTCTTACAAATATGAGATATTCCACTCCGAATGAAACACTGAGCTTCCTTAAGACGGCCCTACGCTGTTCTTTCGAAAGAGACCATTGTTTGGACTGATCCTCAAATATTCCTTTACTTTTACTCCATTTGACCCACCTTGGCCGCAGCACTTCCACATTGGTTGGTAACCGCTCCCCAAAGGTGAAACTTGCATGTTTACGACCCAAGTACTTCCACACAGAGAAGTTGGTCTCTTTTTCTACTTGTGCCTGAGCGCACGTTTTCCCCTTCCTTGTTTGATTTCCGTCCAATCAATTGTTGAATTCGGAAGACCTTCTTCAAGGTCCTCACATTGAAAACTCTGAAAACATTCCAAACCATAATGTTGAAAGTGTGTCTCATCACACCTTGGCATCAACTTTTCAGTCCATTCTCACTCTATTCTACTTCACTTCAATGCCATTCCACTACGTGTCACTCCCTTGCAAAGCAGACGCCAAGGCGGGGCAGCTGTAGACACGCTATTCCTGACATCATCTTGAGTAAATCTCATATTACCATATGACGCCCCGCAGTGGTTTTCACATTCTGAATCACTTGAGTGCTCCCCTTTCTTTCCTTTTACCTTTTGAGCGGGGGAATGTGACGCTTCTTTGGGATCCTAGCGGAAGCCACCTCACTAAGGAAATCGTGCGGCACGCGGATGGCGCCGCTCCCAACCGGACGCTCCGGAAGAATCCAAACACGAAGACGTCTAACTGTTAGACGCCAACGGCTTTCCCGGGCCGATCTGACAGAATTTCTTTGAGGTGTCCAGGTACCTGGACACCTCACTATGTCTCATTGAGGTGTCCAGGAGCCTGGATGCCTCACTTGCAGGCCTGTCCTTTGAGGCGTCCAGGTGCCTGGATGCCTCACTGCTTAGACACACGAACGGTGTCGATCCGCCGCTCGATTTGACGTTTCAAAAAAATCCAAAAGATAAAAACGTCTTGTCAATTAGACGCGCCCTTCGTAAGTCACAGTCACGCGCCAAAACCACGCGCTTTCTCCACTGTCTACGGCTTTCGGCGGTAATTTGGTGGGCAAAAATGGGAGCGTGCAGGGCCCCTGATGCCTCATCATTGAGGCGTCCAAGAGCCTGGACGCCTCAATGAATATATTAAGATAAAAAATAAAAAATTATAAACAAAATATTTATTGAGGCGTCCAGGCTCCTGGACGCCTCAATTGTGAGGCGTCCAAGAGACTGGACGCCCCAATCAGCTTTTCTTCTATAAATAGCGGACCCCCTCCCTCGAAGGAAAAGGGGTTCAAATCCGACAGAGGAAGGAGAGACTCTGCCAGATCCTATTTCTAACCCGTGGGGTTTTGTAGGGGGAGGTTCTGTCGGCTTCTCGGGTGCCCGCGTTCGCGAGAGGAAGGCTAGCTCCATCCGTTCTGCTTCCACGTCATCCCTACGCTGCCGAAGCTCCGCCGAATCCCACCATCGGCATCTTCAATAAGCCACTCTCTCCCCTTCTCTTTTGTCATTTCTATTGCATGCATCATCCCGCCATTTGTCATCTCCCTTCATAAGAGAGATCCATTTTGCATGATCCTCCATTCATCATAGCATTTTCCTCCTACTCGTGTCTGAGAGGGGTTTAAAAATAACACCAACCAGGTGTGTGTCCCGTCATGATTTCACAGTTTTTCATTATAATGGACTAATACTACACTGTCATTTTTTGATCCACTTGTTATCTGTCCGTTTCTTCTTTTGCAAGGGTAACCAAGAAAAGCCCTCTCCATCGGCCGGCCGAAGGAAGAGGAAGAAGCAACCCGCCATCTCCCACTCTTGAGGTAGGCGCGATCACTTTCTTTATTTTGGGGTCTCCGGGCCCTGGCAATCACATTAAATTCTCGAGGCCGCGGAGAGTCATTTCCCGCAATGGCCGTTTAAATTTTCGTCATTTATATTATGTGCTGTGCTTATATCTGCTCATATTCTCGAAGCCACGGAGAGTCACTTCTCGCAATGGCTGTTTAAATTTTTGTCATTTATATTCCGTGCTGTGCTTATATCTGTTCATATTTTTGAGGCCGCGGAGAGTCATTTCCCGCAATGGCCGTTTAAATTTCTATCATTTATATTCTGTGATGTGCTTATATCTGCTTATACTCTCGAGGCCGTGGAGAGTCACTTCCCGCAATGGCCGTTTAAATTTCTGTCAATTATATTTTATATTATTCTCATATCTTCTCATATTCTCGAGGCCGCGGTGAGTCACTTCCCGCAATGGCCGTTTAAATTGCTGTCATTTAAATTCTGCACTATTCCCATCCCCCGAGGTCGCGGAGAGTCATTTCCCGCTATGGACGTTTAATCCTCATATCTTGTTTCGTTGTATCTGTTTTGCACACCCCACCGGAGCAATCTCCCGTGGTGGTCCCTCCTCTTCTCTCTTTTTCTTGTGTCACAGCAAAACGAGCCCCCGCGCTCCGCTTCGCCTCCTCCGGCATTCCGCGTGATGTCGCTCACACCTGGTGCTACCACGATGTACCAAGATTTAAAGAGGAACTTTTGGTGGCCCAACATGAAGAGAGAGATGGCAGATTTTGTATCTCGTTGCCTCACTTGTCAGCAAGTTAAGGCAGAACATCCCTTAGAAATTCCCGAATGGAAGTGGGAGAGTATATGGATGATTTCATCATGAGTTTACCTAAGATAAGAGGTGGACATGATGGCATATGGGTGATTATAGACCGATTAACTAAATCTGCATAATTTCTATCTATTAAAAGTCGATGGTCTGTGGATATTCTAGCAGCTGTATACATGAAGGAAATTGTCAAGCTACATGGTGTCCCTGTCACTATTATTTCGGATCGAGACCCTCGATTCACATCTCAATTCTGGAAGGGTCTACAACATGCATTAGGGACCTGACTCAGCTTTAGCATTGCTTTTCATCCACAAACTGACGTTCAGACTGAAAGTACCAATCATGTGATAGAAGATATGCTCAGGGCATGTGTTATTGATTTCGGTGGGAGTTGGCATAGTCACTTGTCTTTAGTAGAATATGCCTACAACAATATCTATCAAGCTAGCATTCAAATGGCACCATTCGAGGTATTATATGGAAGAAGTTGCCGCTCACCTATCTGCTAGAATGAAGTTGGAGAAAGACAACTTCTAGGCCCTGAAATAATTAGGGATACTACCGAAAAGGTAAAACTCAATCGAGAAAGACTCCAAATGACACAAGATAGACAGAAGTCATATGCTTATAATCGGAGGTGCGACCTGGAATTCCAAGTGGGAGACCATGTATTTCTCAAGGTATCTCCAGGGCGAGGTATTCGAAGATTCGGCATTAAAGACAAGCTAACTCCGAGATTCATCGACCCTTTTGAGATTCTTGAAAGGGTTGGCGAGGTCACTTATCGGATTGCTTTGCCCCCTCAATTAGCTAGAGTCCATGACGTATTTCATGTCTCTATGCTCAAAAGGTACATTAATGACCCTTTCCATGTTATAAGTCATGATGACTGAGTGATACAAAAGGATATGACGTACGAGCAAAAGCCAATTAGAATAATCGATCGTGAAGTACGTCAACTTCGGAACAAAACCATTCCCATGGTAAAAGTCTGATAGAATAAGAATACTGACCAAGAGGCGACATGGGAAACCGAAGAAGCTATGCACAAGAGATTCCCGGAACTATTTAATTCTAAGTATACTCTCCGCAAAAAACTCATGCAAATATGCAATGAATTTGGGGACCAAATTCTTCTTTAGTGGGGGAGGGTCTAACGCCCGGGAATTTTCTGAGATTTTTTCAAGATTAAATAGGATTTGTTAAACATTTAAAAGGCTTAATGGCTTAATAAATAAATTATGGGTTAATTAAATTAATTTAAGAGCCCTATATTAACCAAAGGGTCAAGCCCACATAAATTAAGCCCAAAGACCAATTTCCAAGACATTTAGGCCCAAGCCCATTACTAGAGACGTAATTAGGGCTATTTACGGGATTTTAAAGGGATAAATAAGAGATAATTACAAAATCTAAAATTTCAGATTTTACTGCAAGAACGTGGTTTATCGAGCAACCGCGTTCTCACTGAAGCGGTTGAAACGTAACCGCAACTAGGTTTCGTGAACGAGAGTTGAAGAGGCGTAGAAAAATGAGATTTTTGGCATCCCAATCCCTATGATTTGAAGCTACCTGGCATGGAAACCTAGTCTAGGACTCTTGGGGATCGATCCTACTCCAATTTAGGACTCCTAGATCGATCTAATCCTCAGCCCTAGGTAAAACCCTATAAATAAGGCCTAGAATCAACCTACGGGAACACTTGCTTTGGCTCGCCTAGTTCGACGGCAAGACGATAGAATTTTATGTTGATCCTTTAGAATTTATTATTCCCTTTAGTATCTACTAAATCCTCCCCAAATTTCGTGCTAGGAGTTCAAGCATCCAAAGAGTTAGAAAGGTCAGAAGTTGTTGGTTCTTTGCAGATCGCACAGGAACAAGTGTGTCCGTCTGAGAAAGACCCGAGGATTAGGAGCCCAAATCGATGTATTTGTAAGTTCATCCTTTAGAATAAGTTGTTCCTCTTTATATCTTCTCCTCACCCTCCAAATGTAACACCCAAAATATTCTATGAATTTTTTGGGATTTAAGTATAATTATTAAGCAATTTAAAAGGCTTAATGGACTATTAAGAAGAATTAAGGATTTATTTAATCCATTGAAAGGCCCTATAATTACCAAAGGGCTAAGCCCAGTTCAAATAGGCTCAAAGACCCAATTCCAAGACTTTGAGACCCAAGCCCATTAATAGAAACGTAAATTAGGTAATTTACGGATTTAAATGGGATATACACATCAAATTAGGGGATAAATGGGGATAATATGAAAAATCCAAAATTTTTGGATTTAATAAAGTCTGGTAGTCTATCACGCTACCGCTAAGCCCACCCTAGCGGTCCTCCCATGACCGCTAAGCAACCCAGTTCCGTGAATGAAAGAAAACTTGAAAAGCTTGGATATTTGACGACCTAATCACCTTGGATCGAAGCTACCTGGCATAGATGACTCTCTAGAACTCTCTAGGGATTAACTTTACTCCAATTTAGCACTCTAGGTTCGATCTAATCCCTTAAACCTAGGTGAATCCTATAAATAGACCCTAACCTCGACTCATGCGAACCCTAATGTTGGCTCGCGTATCTCAAACGTAAGGAGATGTCTAATCAGGTTGGTTCTTTAGAAGAAATTGTTCTTCTTAGTTTTATCTAACTACCCTTAACTTTTCTTGCTAGAAGACCTAGCCGTTGAAGAGTTAGAGCTTCTACAAGTCGCTGGATCGCAACAGATTGCACAGGAACCAGTGCGACGGCCCAGTGAAGATCAAGAAAATAGAAGCCCTAAACAAGGTATTTGGAAGTAATGTCTTTAGAACTTTTTGTTCCCCTTTCTATCTTCTATCCACCCTCCAATTTTTATGGATTTAGGTCAAGAGGATCAGGAGATAGAGGGACGGGAAGTTGCTGGTTTGGCACAGAACGTGCAGAACTAGGGTCTACTTCCAGTCAGAAATTCGAAGTCTAGGAGCACTATCAAAAGTAGGTTATCTCATAAAAAGGATAAATTAACGTGTTAAGAGTAAAAGCCCTCCTTTTTCATGAGTTCTCATGCATTGTACATGTTGTATTTGATGTTTCACTATGACTGTGCATATAGGGTTAGCATGGCATGCATGAACCTTGCCATTAATAAGAAAAAAATGATAATTCTAGTTTGTTTCACTATGACTGTGCATATAGGGTTAGCATGGCATGCATGAACCTTGCCATTAATAAGAAAAAAATGATAATTCTAGTTTGTTTCACTCAAACCATGCATCTCCATGTTTTAATATGGTTTTGTCAGGCCATATTTTACCTATTGGCATGTTTTATCATATATCTATCTGCCCTAGAGTAGCCATATTTCGGTTTTTATTACTGCGTACAGTAGATAGGAAGAAACGATCTTCCTGAGATCGCCTGAGATCCGTAGCGGCCCTACGATAGACCGCTAAGGCCCATAAAGTGGTCCTCCCGAGACCGTTTTCTTTTTCTGAGTTTCTGTATTTATGTTAACCTGAAACATAATACAGAATAGCCTTATTTATCATATGGTAAGCCTAGATAATTAGGTCTTATCCTTGTTTTAAGTAATGATTTCATACACTTGGTTATGTTAGTTGTTCATCTTAGTAGGTTTCATGTTCTTTATACACTTTGGACTTATTTTAAAACCTATATATGTTAATTTCATGCTAAAACCTATACTCTTGTATTAACGATCATAATTTCATATGGTTCATGGACTTGTCTAGTTTGGATTTGATCGCTATTTTATCACGATCCTTCTTATCTAGAGTCATCTTCTTAAGTACATGGCATGTATTCTGGTACGATGTCATTAGTTACGCTTGCACATTAAGCACACAATCTTGGACTTGTGATCCTCTCCGTTAGATATTCCTTCCACCGAATTAGGTGATCTTATTTCAAGGCCTTCATAAGACTCCGCGAGCCTGGGATTCCCACTAGGACGCCGAGCTGGTTGTACCCTAAAAACCCGATTGTCTAGAAAGTACTTTACCGGTGTTTTGTGTTTGGACCTTAGCGGCCTTCTGGCGACCGCCAGATGAACCTAGCGGCCATTTACCTGACCGCCAAAGATGCCTAGGGGCCCTGCCTTGACCGCATGGTTCCAGTTCGTTCATTTCATCGACTCTATTGTTAAACGGTCCAGTAAACAACCGTAATTTCCTAAAAACGGTCCTGATATGACCGTTTTATACCTAAGTATTGATTAACCCAAGGTTTGACCCAAGGGATGATTTTCCTATGATCCTAAATAGTCTATTGATTATCTAGAACCTTATACTTTGTTTTCAAAACTACCTAATGAAATATGAAAATTAAAGAATATGCCGTTATGCTACCACATTTTTTCTCCATAGCTTAACCAAGTTCTAACTCAAATCTTTGAACTCCCATATTCTGAATCGAAGGATTCTTACCTCGATAATTGTTATCATGGAATAATAGTTTGAACTTGTTACATTATTGGCCATATTTATATTCTCGTAGAAGTAGCTTGATTTATAACTTGAAGTTGTAAGAGCGGGCACGGACAGTGTCCAAGGGCTCCACTCTAGTCCCCTCGACAGATAGCCGGAAACATACTATAAACCATAGGGTATGATGAACACTAGCATCGCATTGCGCTGGGAGTACTTTTTTTTATAAACTGGTGAAATCCACGAATACTCACGAGGCATTCTTGTGAAATTACATGCTTGCTAGTACATTCTCATTACATGACTTTCTAGTACATAGCCTTTATGGTTATGAAAACGTACATTCTATTTCATGAAAGGCTAAATTTACATGCTTGCTATACACTTGCTCAACCATGTTCTCAATTCTTATTCTTGATCGTATCATGTTACTTGTGTTACTTTAATTTTACACCGCATGTTTTACCGTATTTCATGTATCTTTACTCTAGAGCTAAAATGTTAATTATTTAAACATTGCCTTCATGTTGATACGAAGATACCTACTGGATATGTGTGCTCATTCCCTATTTTTTTTTCCAATCTTTTTCAGGAAATTCTAGCGGGTCGGATTCAGACTATTCAAGTGGTGGACCTGGGAGTGATTAAAGATCGAGAGAAGACTTAGTGGAGTCATAAGTCAAGTCAAGTCTATGTATTTTTCCTTTATTTGAGTCTAGTGAATTGAGTCAAATACATTTGTAATTTGATTATCATTATCAATAAAAGTTAGATTTTTGTCCAAATATTGAGCATTTAATTCTTATGTATGAATGTGTTAGCGCTCTGATTATATTGCTCGTTTGAGGCGTACTAGCCGACTGTTCACGTTCCCAATTATTTTTTGCTGTATAATCTCGGGGCGTGACAGTTAAAGTGGTATCGAAGCGTAGGTCTTAGAACTTACGTATTTCTAGGAAAAAAATGTCATGTCATAGGCTAAGTCCAAGGTTTAAAGACTCATACCTATGAAACAAGGAAAGAAATTCCCCACCTATGAGTGATTCGGGTAGAACCCGGGATGAGATAGTAATTAGAAATTATCTTTAGGAGTAATTCCACCAATTCCATTGGAGTTGATAAATTTATTTCTTTTCTCAGGTACCCTATTCTTACAATGGCACACCGTGTTGACTAGGATGGGATGCAATAGAGTGTTACAGGTCTTACCCAGGCACTTCAGAATATGGCCCAAGCTGGCGCGAGGGCTGGTGCCGGTGACTTACATCAGAATTTTTAAAGTTTAAATCCTCCACAGTTTTCTGGCTCTTCCAATCCAGTTGAAGCAGAGAATTGGATAGACGAGATGGAAAGAATTTTTAATGTTATGCAGTGCGCGGATCAAGAGAAGGCCCGTCTCGCCACTTTTCAACTTAATAAGGATGCACGTACTTGGTGGAAGTCTATTCCAGCACCACCTATAGATGCACCACACACTTGGGAGGGATTTCTCACCCTCTTCCGAGCAAAGTAATTCTCCGAACATGTAAAGGAGAGGAAGGTGGCAGAGTTTGCATCGCTACGCCAAGGCATGATGTCGGTGGTAAAATATGAACTCCAATTCTCCCGTTTGGCCCCTTATGCCGAACATTTGGTTAGCACAGATCTTTTGAAGGCCAACCATTTTCTGGATGGGTTAAAGCCCGTCTTCATTCAACAACTTGGCTCGTAAAATATTCGGACCTACGTAGAGATGGTCCAACGAGCTCATCTTTATGAAAGGACCTTGGAGAAGGTCGAGAAACTCAAAAGCAAAGGAGAGGAGTCTAGCCAAAAGATGGATCGGCATGGAAAGAAGGAGAAGTTCAGCATCATAGAACCTTACAAATCCCGTGATAGTAAGAAGAGATCTCGGAACGGGAGTGGTAGTGGCTACCACAAGAACAAGAAGGCGAAGGAGGAAGATAAGCAAGTCATAGCGGCTTGCACGTTCTGCGCGAAATTCGACCATGCGATCGAGAAATGCTGGAAGCGTCTTGGCGCTTGTTTACGATGTGGTAGCTGAGAGCATCGCATGTCATATTGCCCCCTCATGAAGGATTAATCTTCCAGTGGTGGACGCAAGTGATAGGCGCGTCTTAACACTGTTATAGATGATGATGAAGCGCGCAAGGATGATGGGCTGATGGAAGGTACCATTCACATCTATTCCCATCCTGCATTCGTGTTATTTGATACTAGTGATTCTCATTCCTTTATATCTACTGCTTTTGCAAAAACCTTGCCAGTTTTATCAGTTCCTTTACCTTCGGACCTAGCTATCAGTACACCCTTAGGTCCGGAACTAAAGTTACAACTTACTACCCTGATAGTAAGGTAATGGTAGAAGGTCATAATCTTCCCGTAAATCTTGTATGCCTTGACATGGAAGGTTACGATGCTATCCTAGGTGTAGATTGGCTTGTCGACCACGACGCCTATATAAATTACCGCAATAGGATAATCTCTTTTCGAAAACCAGGTCTTCCAAGATTTTTCTTTCTTGGTATCAAATATAGGAAGCATCCTACCATTATTTCATCTCTCCATGCTTGCAAACTCATTTCACAAGGATGTGAAGCTTTTCTTGCCTCCGTAATCATTACCGACTCCAAGGAGATCACCTTAGAGGATATTCCCATTGTGAATGAGTTCCCCGAAGTCTTCCCATCGGACTTACCAAGTTTACCACCCGAAAGGGAAGTAAACTTCTCCATTGAACTTGTTCCTAGAGCAGCACATGTTTCAATTGCTCCCTACAGGATGTCCCCTACAGAACTCAAAGAATTGAAGAAGCAGCTTCAAGAGTTATTAGACAAGGGCTTTATTCAACCTAACACATCCCCTTGGGGTGCGCTAGTTTTATTTGTCAAGAAGAATGATGGATCTCTCAGGCTATGTATCGACTACCGGTGACTAAATCAACTCACTATCAAGAACAAATATCCATTGCCGCGTATCGATGAGCTCTTTGATCAAATTTCAGGAGCAGAATATTTCTCCAAAATAGACCTCAGGTCAGGTTATCATCAGCTTAGGATCAAAGATGAAGACATATATAAGACTGCTTTCTGGAGCAGATATGGGCACTATGAATTTGTGGTAATGCCATTCGGGTTAACCAATGCCCCGACAGCATTTATGCAGCTTATGAATGATGTCTTCAGGCCTTATCTCGACCGATTTATGGTCATCTTCATTGATGATCTTCTGATATACTCCAAGACTAAGGAGGTGTTGTGACTCCTATGTGTTGATGGTGTTGACATGTAACTTTACTTCATATGGCAACACATTGTTTTGATTGATTGGCAACACTGTTTATGTTTTGATGAAATTACTTTATCAGATTGTCTGTGTGTTATATGCATTTTATCTTGTTTTCACACTGAACACACACTCAAAGTCTCAATGTATATACATTGCTTCAGCAACGTAAGTCTGTACACTGTCCGTGTCTATTACAGCATCCTAGCAAGTGTGTACATTGCCTATCGATTGCAAAGTGTATACATTGTCATGGGTCGACCCCCTGTTCTCATGAGTCGACTCATCTGGTTGTGCATAGTTTACACATTGCCCGTCGACTGTAATGTCCATACATCCACAGTGCATTGCACAGTCTATACTCTGCACGTTCAAGATCAATGTATATACATTGTTACATTACCTGCTAGAGTGAAGTCTGTACAGCCGTCTCTTGCATTGTTCATTGGTTAAAGTCTGTTCAGTGAGCGTCTCATTGGCAAGTCTATACAGCGTCCGTTGTCTAGAGTCTCTTGAAGTCTGTACATCGGACTGCTTGCAAAGTCTGTACAATAGGACTATGCTTCACAAAGTCTATACATTTGTCGGTGCTAAGTATATACAGTGAGCGTCTCATGAAGTTTGTACACCACTGTAGCTGCACCGTCTCACCCACCGTCTCATTCATCGTCTTAGGCTTGTAAAGTCTACACATTGGTCGGTGGAAAGTCTATACATTCGTTACAATGCACACATCGTCTCAACTAGCATCTCATGCAAGTCCACACATTGGCCTTCAGGCTTGAAAGTCTGTACATTGGACTGCGTCAACTCATTGCATTGGCTAAAGTCTATACACTGTCCGTCTCATTTAGAGTCTAAGGCAAAGTCTGTACACTGGATGGTGTAAGGCGAAGTCTGTACATTGAGCGTCTCAATGAGCGTCTCATGTAAGTCCACACATTGGACTGTAGCCTGCATTTGTCAATGGCATCTAAGTCTGTACAATGACCGTCTTCCTTAGCGTCTTGATCTTCCAAGTCTATACAGGCTTCTGTTTTACAAAGTCTGTACATTGGTCTCAGACTCCAAAGTCTATACATCGCCTGTTGACTGCAAAGTCTATGCAGAGCTCAAGAGTTCAAAGTCTATACATTCATTCACTGTAGCTTGCACGAGGTAAAGTCTGTACATTGGCCTCCATGCCTCAAGTCCATACATTGGACTGTTTGGCCAAGTCTGTACATCGCTGATTGCCAAAGTCTGTACATTGGCATCTGTTCCTTCGTTGCGATTCAAAGTCTGCACATTGGGTTATTTACCTACGTTCAGCTTCGAAGTCTATACATCGATGCCTTTACCTACGTTGCAATTCAAAGTCTATACAGTCGATGTTTTCCATTGCTTCAAGTCTATACATCGCTTGTCTTCATTCGAGTCTCATGAAGTATGTACATCGTGCATCAGTTTTGAAGTCTATACATCGTCTGTCTTCATTTGAGTCTCACTGAAGTCTACACATTGCATCTTCTCACTGAAGTCTACACATTGCATCTTCATTCATAAAGTCTACACATCACATCTTCATTTGCGAAGTCTGTACATTTCATTGATCTTCACTTAGTCTATACATTGACAGTCTTCATATCACCTAAGTCTGTACAGCGGTTGCTTCATACAGCAAGTCTGTACATAGCTTTCACTTATATGAAGTCGATACAACGCAGTTCTTCTGATAAGTCTATACAGAGTTGTTATTTAATCTGATCATCCGATACTCTGTCTGACAGGGATTCTCTACTGAGATTGCTGACATGGCTCGTGATCCCAGGAGGACGAGGTGACAAGATGCTGCAACGTGGATGGAAGCACCTCGAATCTGGAGAATTCCTTGGGCGGGAAAACGTGGAAGCCACGCGCCCTTATCCACCTACTGCTGTTATATATATCAGTCTTCATCTTCTGTAAAGGCTGATCGAAGTTGGCGAAGTCTATACATCTAGTCTGAAGCAGCAGCCACCGAGATCCACTGTGAGAGGAAGAAAAGTAGAGAAGAAGAAAAGGAGAGAAGAAGAAAAAGAGAAATGAGTTGAGAGATTTATTGTGAGAGCTTGTGAATCAGTCTCTTGGTCCAGTTACCAGAGCTGATATTATTCAACTTTGAGCTACAGTCGTTTTGGTTTTCTTCCATTCGATTGTGTGTTTTGTTTGTTTTCAGTCTTGCTATTTTCTCTTTGAAAACTCTTGTTCTATCAAGCTGTTAGTCAGCGGTTTCAAGCTATGAGGCAGCAGGTTGCAGAGGTGTTCCTCTGGTCGGCTAAGCTGTATTGCCCAGCAGAGCAAGCTGTGAAGCTCAGCTGTTGCAGAGGGTGTTCCTCTGATCGGGATAAGCTGTAAGCCCCAGCCGTTGTTGGCAAGCTGTAGAGCCCAGCTGATTGAAGCTGTGTATCAGCAGTAATCCACATTCGAGTTGAATGTGGGGTGGACGTAGGTCGGATTGACCGAACCACCTAAAAGCCTTGTGCCTCTCGTGTGTTTGATTGCTTGTTCAGCAGATCTTGTATGTTTCATTTGGTGCATTGGCTGTGTTCGTTTAGTGTTCTTCTAATTCCGCATTTGATTCCAGGCCTAATTTTTTAAATAGCCAGTTGATCTATTCACCCCCCCTCTAGATCCACATCCTGTGGTGATAGAGCCTTCCATCTAACTTCAACACTTGGTATCAGAGCTAGACTCTTCTACAGGGACTTACCGCCCGAAGAGGATAAGCACAAATGGACAGAAGAGGGATCATAGCTGAAGGACACTCCACATCCAAGCCCCCGTACTTCGATGGAACCAACTACGCATACTAGAAGCACCGTATGCAGGTATTCTTGAGGGCTAAAGATTATGAAATTTGGAAGGTGGTTAGCAAGGGACCTTTCGAGCTGTGCCCAAATGAAGATGTGTGGACCAAGAAAGAAATCAGAAGGTCCACGCTCAACTGGAGTGCAATCAATGCAATCCAGTGCTCTCTGCATCCCACCGAGTTCTCACGAATATCTGCATGCTCCTCAGCGAAAGAAATGTGGGATGCACTTGAAGTCATCTATGAGGGGACTTCACAAGTCATGGAGACTAAGACTAATCTACTGGTTTCAGAATACGAAGCTTTCAAGATGAAGCCTAATGAGACGATTAAAGAAATGTATGCTCGGTTGACTATTATCACAAATGGTCTCAGAGGCTTCGGGAAAAAATATTCTGAGTATGATGTAGTCAGGAAGATCTTACGATCCTTGACTCCAATTTGGCACACCAAGGCCATAGTTATGGAAGAGTCAAGAGATCTGCATAATACTAAGGCAGATGAGCTGATCGGATCTCTAATGGCTTATGAGATGAATCTGCCAAAGATAGAGGATGCTGACAGAAAGAGGAAGCCTATAGCTCTGAAGGCTGGTGCTAGCAGATCCAGTCGATCCAGCCCCAACGGATCATCAACTGAAGAGAGCTTGTCTGAAGAAGAAGTGGAAAATGCTGATATTGCCATGATTACTAGGGAATTTCGGAGATTTCTCAAGAAGGAAGGAAGAAGATTCAGCCGAAGAAATCCCAACAGTGGCCGCCGAGACACAAGGTATAAATCAAACCCTGTAAAGAAAGTTGAAATTAATGTTTGCTATCAATGCAGGAAGGCGGGTCACTTTAAAGCTGAATGTCCGACAAATCAGAACCTCAAGGATAAGTCCCAGAAGAAGAACACAAAAAGGAAAGCTATGGTGAGTACCTGGAGTGATGAGGACGAGGGATCTTTGAGCGTCACTTCGGACAGTGAAGTTGAAGCTGAGAAGCCAATCTGTCTCATGGCAACCAGCTCAGAAGATAGAGAGGAAGAATCTAATGAGGTATCCTCTCGCTATGAAAATTTTACTATTACTGATTGGATGGTTGCTTATGATGAACTTACTGATAGAGTAGATGAGGTCAGAAAAGAAAACAGGCATCTACGAAGAAAAATTAAAATCATGCAAAATGATACTTCATTGTCTGATAAAATTGCCTACTTAGAAACTGAGAACAGTAAGCTGAAACTCACATGTTCTAAATTTGAAGAAATCAATAAAGAACTGAAAATTTCTAAGGAAGAAAATGTGAGATTAGACAATGAAATTGATACATGGAAACTGAAAATTCAGAATTATGAAAATGAGATAAAGATTGTTTCTGAAAAATATGAAGATGTCCTCAATGTGCATAATGAGTTGAAAAATTCTATTGATGAAGTTCAGAAAGATAATGAGGATAAGGTAAAAACAATTGAGAAAATGACCCAAGGATCTGAAAATTTAGATGCATTATTGGGGTCAAAGGTAAATTTCAGAAGAGAGGGTCTAGGATTCAACTCTAGTGCAACTAAAAGCTTTGGAATGAAAACTATTTTCTTTGTTGCACAAAAGGAGAAAGGACCTCTGGTCAACATGAATTCTAATAATGTTGTAAAGACAAATTTGAATCTGAAAAGGCAAAATGCAGAGGAGAAGGGCAAACAGAAAGCAGGTGAGCCTAGTAGAATTGGGACTTCCAAACCTAGCTCTAGTGCTCAACCCAAGGTTAGGGGTCAGCCTGCTCAAGTAAACAAACCTCATGTCAATGCCAAAAAGTCTTCACCACCATCATCACAGAAAAGGACCCAACCAAAATCTATGAATAGGGCAGCAGGGTCAAGGGTGCAGGGAAGATAAAATATTTTCAGAAGTCAGCCCAACAAATTCAATCCACCTAGAGTTCAGTCCTACTACCCCACACAGCCAATCTATCCTAATGGGTGTGGGTGGACTAGAACTCAAGGGATGTATACAGGGTATGTTCATCAACCTACACACTTTTACAGACCCTATGTCAAAAATTGGGAAAATGGGTATGGTAGTCGGATGCCTAGGAATTACCAACATTTCCACAGCCAGCCCAGGAACTACTATGGCCAAAACTTTATGAATGCAACCTGGCCGAAGCATTGGCACAATAACAACAATTCTGTGAATAACTCTGTTGGTGCAAATAAGAAGAAAGTCAACAAGAAAAAGCAAAACAAAAGGAAATCTGGAAAATCCACTGAACAGAACTGCTTCAAACAAATGTGGATTCCCAAAACCATGCTCTCTTTCTTTACTTGCACTTCATCTGCATTGGAGCCCAATCAGACTTGGGTTCCAAACTCTTTGCCCTAATTGTGTGTGCAGGTATGCCTGGCAGCCAGGAGCAACTTGTGGTACTTGGACAGTGGCTGCTCCAGGCATATGACAGGAGATAAGGCCAAGTTTTGCATGCTAACTGAAAAGCTAGGAGGCCTTGTCACCTTTGGAAGCAACACAAAGGGTAGGATCATTGGATCAGGTAAGGTAGGTAAGTGTTCTACCTGTTGCATTGATGATGTTATGCTGGTTGAAGGGTTAGCTTACAATTTACTTAGTATCAGCCAGTTGTGTGATAAGGGTCATAAGGTTTTATTTGATTCTCAATGCTGCAAGGTTTTTGAACCTGATTCAGAAATTGTAAAATTCTCTGGAAAAAGAATGAATAACACATACATGATAGATCTAGATGATATTCAGCATTCTAACCTATGTCTTACTGCCAATAGAGAAGATTTAGCATTTTTATGGCATCGTAGGTTAGGCCATGCTAGTTATACCATTTTGCATAAACTAAACAAGCATAGCATGGTTAGAGGACTTCCTGAAGTTTCCTTCAAGAAAGAAAATAAAATCTGTGATGCATGCACTCAATCAAAGATAACTAGAAAGTCATTTAAGTCTAGAACTGAAAATCTGTCTTCCAAACCCTATGAGCTGATACACATGGACCTTTTTGGGCCAACCAGATCTGTCAGCTTATCAGGGAGGAGGTATGGGTTTGTTATGGTAGATGACTTTTCTAGGTATACTTGGGTTTATTTCTTATCTAATAAGAGTGATGCATTCTCAGAATTTCAGGAGTTCTGTATGAGAATAAATCATAAAATTGAAAATATTTTGACTGATCATGGAGGTGAGTTTGAAAACTCACACTTTGAAGAATTTTGCAGGTCAAGTGGGATTCATCATAAGTTCACCTCACCCAGGACACCTGAGCAGAATGGTGTTGTCGAGAGGAGGAACAGAACTCTAGTGGAAATGGGCCGAACTCTCTTAGTTGAAGGTCAACTGCCAAGAAAATTCTGGGCTGAAGTAGTCAACACAGCCTGTTATGTAATTAACAGGGCAATGGTAAGACCTTCCACCCAGAAAACCCCTTATGAGATTTTGAGAGGTAAGAAACCTTCAATCGCCCACTTCAAGGTCTTTGGTTGTAAATATTTTATACATATAAATGACAAGAGGGACCTTGATAAATTTGAGCCAAAAGGGGAATTAGGAATCTTCCTCGGTTATTCTGAAAACACCCGGGCTTATAGAGTGTTCAATTTAAACTCAAAAATTGTTGAAGAATCTCCACACATTATCTTTGATGAAACCTTGATGGAAACCAACCATGGTTATTGCAGGAACAAATATGGGAACATTTTGAAAGATGAAAACTCTGCAGACCAGTCTGATGGTGAGGAAGATAAAGAAGAGCAAAATGAAGAAGAACCTGAAGTTCAGGGGGAGGTAAGTGAATTTCCTGAAACTCAGATTGTTAATATTAGATATCTTAAAGATCACCCTGTGAATAATGTCACTGGCAATCTGAATGATCCCCCGAGAACTAGAGGTCACTTTAGAATTCAGGATGAATTAAATGCATATGCTCTTGTCTCTCAAATTGAACCCAAGTCCATTGACTGTGCCCTCAAGGATATGCATTGGATTAATGCCATGCATGAGGAGCTTAATCAGTTCGACAGGAATAAGGTGTGGCACTTGGTCCCACCTCCTGATCATGGAACAGTCATAGGGACTAGGTGGGTTTTCAAGAATAAATCTGATGAATTAGGGAATATTGTTAAAAATAAAGCCAGCCTTGTTGCTCAGGGGTACAACCAGGAGTTTGGTATTGACTTTGAAGAGTCATTTGCCCCTGTAGCCAGATTAGAAGCTGTTAGAATTTTATTAGCTTATGCATGTTCCCTAGGTATAATCCTCCAGCAGATGGATGTAAAATCTGCATTCTTGAATGGGGAAATTAATGAGGATGTCTATGTTAGACATCCCCCTGGGTTTGAATGTCTAGATTTCCCTAATCATGTTTACAAATTAAATAAAGCTCTCTATGGTCTTAAGCAAGCTCCCAGAGCTTGGTACGACAGGTTGAGCAAGTTCCTCACTGATCAAAATTTCACTAGAGGAGTAGTTGATCAGACCTTGTTTATAAAGGTGAGTCATTCTGAAATTCTTGTTGTACAGATTTATGTGGATGATATCATTTTTGGGTCAACTAACCCCAAATTGTGTGAGGAATTTTCTGAAACAATGACTAATGAGTTTGAAATGAGCTCAATGGGTGAGCTCAAATTGTTTCTTGGACTGCAGGTTACACAAACAAAGGATGGAATGTTTATAACTCAGTCCAAGTACCCAAGGGATCTACTCAAGAAATACAAGATGGATAACCTTAAAGAAATAGCTTCTCCAATGGGTACGTCTACAAGCTTGGATGAAGACACTAAAGGTAACCCATTTGACCAGAAGTTATACAGAGGTATGATAGGATCCCTTCTCTACTTAACAGCATCTAGGCCTGATATTCAATTCGCTGTAGGATTATGTGCTAGGTTTCAGGCCAGTCCTAAAGAAAATCATTTTAAAGCAGTGAAAAGGATTTTTAGATATCTGCTAGGCACCCAAGAGCTAGGATTATGGTATCCTGCTAGGTGTGAGTTAGAGCTTCTAGCTTACACTGATGCTGATTATGCTGGGTGTCGAGTAGATAGAAAAAGTACTAGTGGCTATTGTCAATTCCTTGGTGGCTGTCTAGTATCTTGGGCATCTAAGAAGCAACACACTGTAGCCTTGTCTACAGCTGAGGCTGAATATGTTGCAGCAGGTAATTGTGCTGCCCAAGTACTTTGGATTAAACACCAACTAGATGATTATCAGATAAAACTGGAATGTATTCCAATTCTATGTGATAATACTAGTGCCATATGCCTTGCTAAAAATCCTGTTCATCACTCTAGGACTAAGCACATAGAAATAAAACATCATTTTCTAAGAGATGCTGTGAACAAAAAGGAAATTGAACTGGACTTCATTGAAACAGACAAACAAGTTGCTGATATCTTTACTAAGCCACTTGGAAATGAAAATTTTAAATTTTTTAGAAGAGAACTTGGCTTGTGTAAATTTCAGCATAATGAATGAACTCTTTGTTGACTTGAATAAAACTTTTGAGCTGCTTTGAATAAACTTCTGATTTGGACTTGCTGTTGATAGATTGAATAAACATTGTGCAACAGACTTATGATAATGCATGACTCTCATATTTTTATTGCACTCATGATCATCATTGCATATATATGTCTAGATGCATGATATGTCTATATTTCTGCATGGGTCATACTGCACGATAAGATAGTCTGAGTAAGCATGATTTTCAAAATCATTTGTTCAGTCGACATCTGCAAGATCACATGCACATAGACAGGGGGAGTATTGCATATGATTCAGAGTTGAGTCTGACAGTATGGCAATCTTTTAGTCAGTTCTAATATTAAGCAATAGAAAATAGATTTCTTCTTTCATAAGAACTTTAATTACTTAAAGACTGACTTAATGGTTTAAATTTATAATCTTTAGAGTTGAAAGACTACAATCCGTAAATAAGGATGATGAAAATTGATAAACCTCTCAACCCTTATCTTATTTCATGTCAGACAAAGCTAATTATATCTGAAATCTGAAAACTCATCTGAAATCATGTTAGAGAAGCTAAGTATGTGTATTGTCCTTAAACAAGTCATTCTGAAACAAATAAAGGGCAGCTAAGAAAGATATTGAAAAATATTAAAAATTATTTAAAAAAATAGCATTGACAGAGCAATGACTGGTAAATCACTGAGAAACTGAGTGATCCATCAAAGAAGTGGACACCACTCATGCCATGAGGTGTATCAGTTATCTCTGTATAAAATGATCAAAACAGTAGGTTGTTTTCACTGAGTACCTGGGGGTAACTGGAGTCTAATAAACGTGTACCCTCACACAAAAAGGTGTCAATCAATTCTATTGAATTTGATCATAGGCAAGATGGTCCATCATGTTGAGTAATTAGGGGTATTGGCGTCTGATAAACGTATACCCTTACGCAAAAAAAGACTTTTGGTACCTGAATGCCCTAAATGAAATAATATTGAAAATGATGTTCCTTCAAAGAAATTTCATGGATGTTAATTGTTTAATTTCAATACATGACCTGGTTTCTCTTAACACATTCTACTGAGTCTATGAAAGTAAGATATTCTGAAACTGAATCTCTCATGTAAATATGACTCTGGTTTATTGTTTTATCATGCACATCTACCTTATCCAATGAATGTAGTGCATGAACTCTCATTTTTATAACCTTTAAACCAGAGTTTCAATTTCTAAGCCGTTTCTCAGTTCATATGACTAAAGGTTCTGTGCTTTAGTTGCTTAATTTCTGAACTACTTGCTAAGAATGCCAGTCACCTGAACCTTCGTTTTCCTTCCATTGCACTCACTTTCCCTCCTATTTGTTGATGGCAAAGGAGGAGAATATTGTCTGAATTCATTCCTTCAGTTCAGGGGGAGAATTCTGAATTGAGAATTCTGCATTCAGGGGGAGTGTATGCATCTGCATCATGGTATGGCAAAAGGGAGAAATTTTGTTAGCAGGGAGTTGTTTATATTTTGTAGCATGCAGCATGTCATTCGTAGCATCTACATGCATCTGCATAACAATCTGAATAACAAATCATGTCCTTCATCAAAAATGCATATGTATGACAGAATGTTGCTACTCTATATGATAGGGGGTTGCCATCATCAAAAAGGGGGAGATTGTTGTGACTCCTATGTGTTGATGGTGTTGACATGTAACTTTACTTCATATGGCAACACATTGTTTTGATTGATTGGCAACACTGTTTATGTTTTGATGAAATTACTTTATCAGATTATCTGTGTGTTATATGCATTTTATCTTGTTTTCACACTGAACACACACTCAAAGTCTCAATGTATATACATTGCTTCAGCAACGTAAGTCTGTACACTGTCCGTGTCTATTGCAGCATCCTAGCAAGTGTGTACATTGCCTATCGATTGCAAAGTGTATACATTGTCATGGGTCGACCCCCTGTTCTCATGAGTCGACTCATCTGGTTGTGCATAGTTTACACATTGCCCGTCGACTGCAATGTCCATACATCCACAGTGCATTGCACAGTCTATACTCTGCACGTTCAAAATCAATGTATATACATTGTTACATTACCTGCTAGAGTGAAGTCTGTACAGCCGTCTCTTGCATTGTTCATTCGTAAAGTCTGTTCAGTGAGCGTCTCATTGGCAAGTCTATACAGCGTCCGTTGTCTAGAGTCTCTTGAAGTCTGTACATCGGACTGCTTGCAAAGTCTGTACAATAGGACTGTGCTTCACAAAGTCTATACATTTTTCGGTGCTAAGTATATACAGTGAGCGTCTCATGAAGTTTGTACACCACTGTAGTTGCACCGTCTCACCCACCGTCTCATTCAGCGTCTTAGGCTTGCAAAGTGTACACATTGGTCGGTGCAAAGTCTATACATTCGTTACAATGCACACATCGTCTCAACTAGCGTCTCATGCAAGTCCACACATTGGCCTTCAGGCTTGAAAGTCTGTACATTAGACTGCGTCAACTCATTGCATTGGCTAAAGTCTATACACTGTCCGTCTCATTTAGAGTCTAAGTCAAAGTCTGTTCACTGGATGGTGTAAGGCGAAGTCTGTACATTAAGCGTCTCAATGAGCGTCTCATGTAAGTCCACACATTGGACTGTAGCTTGCATTTGTCAATGGCATCTAAGTCTGTACAATGACCGTCTTCCTTAGCGTCTTGATCTTCCAAGTCTATACAGGCTTCTGTTTTACAAAGTCTATACATTGGTCTCAGACTCCAAAGTCTATACATCGCCTGTTGACTGCAAAGTCTATGCAGAGCTCAAGAGTTCAAAGTCTATACATTCATTCACTGTAGCTTGCACGAGGTAAAGTCTGTACATTGGCCTCCATGTCTCAAGTCCATACATTGGACTGTTTGGCCAAGTCTGTACATCGCTGATTGCCAAAGTCTGTACATTGGCATCTGTTCCTTCGTTGCGATTCAAAGTCTGCACATTGGGTTATTTACCTACGTTCAATTTCGAAGTCTATACATCGATGCCTTTACCTACGTTGCAATTCAAAGTCTATACAGTCGATGTTTTCCATTGCTTCAAGTCTATACATCGCTTGTCTTCATTCGAGTCTCATGAAGTATGTACATCGTGCATCAGTTTTGAAGTCTATACATCGTCTGTCTTCATTTGAGTCTCACTGAAGTCTACACATTGCATCTTCATTCATGAAGTCTACACATTGCATCTTCATTTGCGAAGTCTGTACATTGCATTGATCTTCACTTAGTCTATACATTGACAGTCTTCATATCACCTAAGTCTATACAGCGGTTGCTTCATACAGCAAGTCTGTACATAGCTTTCACTTATATGAAGTCGATACAACGCAGTTCTTCTGATAAGTCTATACAGAGTTGTTATTTAATCTGATCATCCGATACTCTGCCTGACAGGGATTCTCTACTGAGATTGCTGACATGGCTCGTGATCCCAGGAGGACGAGGTGACCAAATGCTACCACGTGGATGGAAGCACCTCGAATCTGGAGAATTCCTTGGGCGGGAAAACGTGGAAGCCACGCGCCCTTATCCACCTACTGTTGTTATATATATCAGTCTTCATCTTATGTAAAGGCTGATCGAAGTTGGCGAAGTCTATACATCCAGTCTGAAGCAGCAGCCACCGAGATCCACTGTGAGAGGAAGAAAAGCAGAGAAGAAGAAAAGGAGAGAAGAAGAAAAAGAGAGATGAGTTGAGTGAGTTATTGTGAGAGCTTGTGAATCAGTCTCTTGGTCCAGTTACCAGAGCTGATATTGCTCAACTTTGAGCTACAGTCGTTTTGGTTTTCTTCCATTCGATTGTGTGTTTTGTTTGTTTTCAGTCTTGCTATTTTCTCTTTGAAAACTCTTATTCTATCAAGCTGTTAGTCAGCGGTTTCAAGCTGTGAGGCAGCAGGTTGTAGAGGTGTTCCTCTGGTTGGCTAAGCTGTAGTGCCCAGCAGAGCAAGCTGTGAAGCTCAGCTGTTGTAGAGGGTGTTCCTCTGGTCGGGATAAGTTGTAAGCCCCAGCCGTTGTTGGCAAGCTGTAGAGCCCAGCTGATTGAAGCTGTGTATCAGCAGTAATCCACATTCGAGTTGAATGTGGGGTGGACGTAGGTCGGATTGACCGAACCACCTAAAAGCCTTGTGCCTCTCGTGTATTTGATTGCTTGTTCAGCAGATCTTGTATGTTTCATTCGGTGCATTGGCTGTGTTCGTTTAGTGTTATTCTAATTCCGCATTTGATTCTAGGCCTAATTTTTTAAATAGCCAGTTGATCTATTCACCCCCCCTCTAGATCCACATCCTGTGGTGATAGAGCCTTCCATCTAACTTCAACAGGAGGAACACGAAGAACACTTAAGAATAGCCTTGCAAACGCTAAGAGAGCATCAACTCTACGCAAAGCTTAGTAAGTACGAGTTTTGGCTAAAGGAGGTCTCTTTCCTTGGCCATATTATTTCAAAGGAAGGTATTGATGTCGATCCTTCTAAGGTAGAAGCGGTTAAGAATTGGAGCCGGCCGACAACCGTGTCAGAAGTTAGAAGTTTTCTGGGTCATGCTGGTTATTATAGGCGATTCATCAGGGATTTCTCAAAAATCATTGTTCCTTTGACTAGACTCACAAGAAAGGAGAACCCGTTTACATGGTCGAAGGATTGTGAAGAGAGTTTCTTAACTCTTAAAGATCATCTTACTACGGCCCCTATTTTGACACTACCTGTTGAAGGTGGTGGCTTTGAAGTCTATACCGATGCATATGGCATTGGCCTAGGATGCGTTCTTATATAAAATGGAAAGGTGATTTGCTATTCATCAAGGCAGTTAAAGCATCGTGAAGAAAACTACCATGTGCATGATCTGGAACTAGTTACGGTTATATTCGCCTTAAAAATTTGGCAACATTACCTCTATGGGGAGAAGTTCACCATATTTTTAAATCATAAAAGTCTGAAATACCTTTTCACCCAAAATAAATTGAATATGAGGCAACGCAGATAGTTGGAGTATCTCAAAGACTTCGACTTTACTATTCAATATCACCCAGGCAAAGCAAATGTTGTAGTTGACGCTCTTAGCAGAAGACCAATGGCAACTCTAGCAAGCCTCAGGAAAAGTACGACTTATCTTATCGAGGATTTTGCTCGTTTGAATCTCGATATTGATAAAGAAGAGGAAGGATGTATGATTGCAAATATAAGATCATAACCTACATTGATTGAAGACCTAGTCAAATTACAAACAAATGACCCCACATGGATGGAAATCAAGGCTAATATTGATCAAAGGGCGGAATTCTCCATTTCAACTGATGGAAGACAATTGTTTAAGGATCGAATCTGTGTGTCGGATCATACCGACACTAAAAGCTGATCATGGAAGAAGCTCATAAATCAAGGTATGCTATTCACCCTGGTGCTACCAAGATGTACCAAGACTTAAAAAGAAACTTCTGGTGGCCCAACATGAAAAGAGAAGTAGCGGACTTTGTATCTCGCTACCTCACTTGTTAGTAAGTAAAGGCAGAACATTTAAAGCCTACCAGAAGACTACATCCCTTGGATATTCCCGAGTGGAAATGGGAAAGTATAGGGATGGATTTCATCATGGGTTTACTTAAGACAAGAGGTGGACACGATGGTATATGGGTGATTATAGACTGATTGACTAAATCTGCACATTTTCTGCCAATCAAAAGTCGATGGTCTGTGGATATATTAGTAGCACTATACATAAAGGAGATTGTCAAACTACATGGTGTCCATGTCACCATTATATCTGATCGAGACCCTCGGTTCACATCACAATTCTGGAAGGGTCTACAACATTCATTAGGGACCCGACTCAACTTTAGCACTGCGTTCCATCCATAAACTGACGGTCAAACTGAAAGGACAAATCAGGTGGTGGAGGATATGCTCAGGGCATGTGCTATTGATTTTGGAGAGAGTTGGCATGACCACTTGCCTCTGGTGGAATTCTCATACAACAATAGCTACCACGCTAGCATACAAATGGCTCCGTTCGAGGCTCTGTCGGGAAGAAGCTATTGCTCACCTATATGCTGGAATGAAGTAGGAGAAAGGTAATTTCTCGGACCTGACATCATCAAGGATACTATCGAGAAGATAAAGCTTATTCAGGAGAGACTCCGATGGACCAAGACAGGCAGAAATCATATGCCCATAACAGAAGGCGCAACTTGGAATTCCAAGTAGGAGACAATGTATTCTTTAAGGTTTCTCCGGGTTGAGGTATTCGAAGATTCGGCATCAAAGGCAAGCTCACTCCGAGATTCATTGGCTCCTTTGAAATCCTCGAAAGGGTTGGTGAAGTTGCATATCGAATAGCTTTACCCTCTCAATTAGCTGGAGTTCATGATGTATTTCACGTCTCAATGCTCAAAAGGTATGTCCCCGATCCATTCCATGTCATAACTTATGACAATTTGGAGATTAAAAATGATTTGACGTATAAGCGAAAGCCAATCAAAATAATTGAATGAGAAGTACGTCAACTTCGGAATAAGACTATTCCTATGGTCAAAGTCCAATGGACTAAATTATGACCACATGAAGCAACATGGGAAACTGAAGAGGCCATGCACAAAAGATTTTCGAAGATATTTGAATGTAAGTACACTCTCCTTAGAGAATTTTTTTACGATGAATTTGGGGATCAAATTCTTTTTAAGTGGGGGAGGGTGTAACGCTCGAGAATTTTCTAGGAATTTTCCAAGATTTAAGTATAATTATTAAGCAATTTAAAAGGCTTAATGGGCTTTTAAGAAGAATTAATGATTTATTTAATCCATTTAAAGGCCCTATAATTACCAAAGGACTAAGCCCAATTCAAATAGGCCCAACGACCCAATTCCAAGACTTTGAGACCCAAGCCCATTAATAGAAACGTAAATTAGGTAATTTACGGATTTAACTGGGATATACACATCAAATTAAGGGATAAATGGGAATAATACAAAAATCTAAAATTTTTAGATTTAATAAAGTCTGGCGGTCTATCGCGTGACCGCTAAGCCCACCCAAGCGGTCCTCCCATGACCGCTAAGCAACCCAGTTCCATGAATGAAAGAAACCTTGAAAAGCTTGGATCTATGGCGACCTAATCACCTTGGATCGAAGCTACCTGGCATAGATGACTCTCTAGAAGTCTCTCGGGATTAACTTTACTCCAATTTAGGACTCTAGGTTCGATCTAATTCCTTAAACCTAGGTGAATCCTATAAATAGACCCTAACCTCGACTCATGCGAACCCTAATGTTGGCTCGCATATCTCAAAGGTAAGGAGACGTCTACCACCCATCCCAGTACTACTCCCCATTAAGCACGCTTAACTCCGGAGTTCTTTTCAAGAACTGAGCTGATACTTCAAAAGGTACCTCGGTGATATAGACTACAACTTAGCTATATTTGAGGGTGTTATAATCTACCCCTCTTATATAGGTGACGTCCTCATCGCTGGGCATATATGGCACGTAATCACACAATCAAACCTCCATGCAGGTAGGACTCTAGAGGTGGCCCCTACAGGCTCAAGAGGTGGCTCCCACTATGTAACACTTTCTCCCATTGCGGGTTCAAGAGGTGGCTCCCATACCGTAGCACTTTACCCTACATGGCACTTAGCTCCCACACTTCCGGCTGGGGTATGGCTCTAATACCATTCTGCCACGCCCTGTACTCTATACCGTCGAGGTATTATCTGCTTTGGCCTACCGACCTCATGGTTTTGTCCCTTTCTAATAGTGATCGGCTCCAGAATGGGGGACTTCTCGAGAAGGTCACCCATCCCAGTATTACTCCCCATTAAGCACGCTTAACTCCGGAGTTCTTTTCAAGAACTGAGTTGATACTTCAAAAGGCGCCTCGGTGATATAGAGTACAACTTAGCTATATTTGAGGGTGTTACATAGAGCCTCTACAAGTCGCTAGATCGTAACAGATTGCACAGAAACTAGTGCGACGGCCTAGTGAAGATCAGGAAAATAGAAACCCTAAACAATATATTTGGAAGTAGTGTCTTTAGAACCTTTTGTTCCCCTTTCTATCTTCTATCCACCCTCTAATTTTCATGGATTTAGGTCAAGAGGATTGCGAGATAGAGGGATGGAAAGTTGCTGGTTTGGCACAGAATGTGTAGAACTAGGGTCTACTTCCAGTCAAAAATTTGAAGTCTAGGAGCACTATCAAAAGTAGGTTATCTCATAAAAAGGCTAAATTAATGTGTTAGGAGTAAAAGCCCTCTTGTTTCATGAGTTCTCATGCATTGTACACGTTGTATTTGATGTTTTACTATGACTACGCATATTGGGTTAGCATGGCATGCATGAACCTTGCCATTAATAAGAAAAAATGACAATTCTAGTTTATTTCACTCAAACCATGCATCTCCATGTTTTAATATGGTTTCTTAGGCCATATTTTACCTATTGGCATGTTTTATCATATATCTATCTGCCCTAGAGTAGCCATATTTTAGTTTTTATTGTTGTTTACAGTAGACAGGAAGAAACGGTCTTCCTGAGACCGCCTGAGATCCCTAGCGGCCCTACGATAGACCGCTAAGGCCCAAAAAATGGTCCTCCCGAGACCATTTTCATTTTTTGAGTTTCTGTATTTATGTTAACCCGAAACATAATGCATAATAGCCTTATTTATCATATGGTAAGCCTAGATAATTAGGTCTTATATACCCTTGTTTTAAGTAATGATTTCATACACTTGGTTATGTTAGTTGTTCATCTTAGTAGGTTTCATGTTCTTTATACACTTTGGACTTATTTTAAAACCTATATATGTTAATTTCATGTCAAAACCTATACTCTTGTATTAATGATCATAATTTCATATGGTTCATGGACTTGTCTAGTTTGGATTTGATCGCTGTTTTATCACGATCCTTCTTATCTAGAGTCATCTTCTTAAGTACATGGCACGTATTCCGGTACGATGTCATTAGTTACACTTGCACATTAAGCACACAATCTTGGACTTGTGATCCTCTCCATTGGATATTCCTTCCACCGGACTAGGTGATCTTGTTTCAAGGCCTCCACAAGACTCCGCGAGCCTGGGATTCCCACTAGGACGTCGAGCTGGTTGTACCCTAAAAACCCGATTGTCTAGAAAGCACTTTATCGATGTTTTGTGTTCTGGACCTTAGCGGCCTTTTGGCGCCCGCCAGATGAAACCTAGCGGCCATTTACCTGACCGCCAAGGACGCCTAGCGGCCCTACCTTGACCGCATGGTTCCAGTTCGTTCGTTTCATCGACTCTGTTGTTAAAAGGTCCAGTAAACGACTGCTATTTCCTAAAAATGGCCATGATATGACAGTTTTATACCTAAGTATTAATTGACCCAAGGTTTGACCCACGGGTTGATTTTCCTATGATCCTAGATAGTCTATTGATTATCTATAACCTTATACTTTATTTTCAAAACTACCTAATGAAATATGGAAATTAAAGAATATGTCGTTGTGCTGTCAAATTTTTTCTCCATAGCTTAACCTAGTTCTAACTCAAATCTTTGAACTCTCATATTCTGAATCAAAGCATTCTTACCTTGATAATTGTTATCATGGAATCATAGTTTGAACTTGTTACATTATTAGCCATATTTATATTCTCATGGAAGTAGCTTGATTTATAACTTGAAGATGCAAGAGCGGGTACGGATAGTGTCCAAGGGCTCCACTCTAGTCCCCTCGATAGATAGTCGGAAACATACAATAAATCATGGGGTATGATGAACACTTGTGTCGTATTGCGCTGGGAGTACTTTTTTTATAAACTGGTGAAATCCTCAAATACTCACGAGACATTCTTGTGAAATTACATGCTTGCTAGTACATTCTCGTTACATGACTTTCTAGTACATAGCCTTTATGGTTATAAAAAAGTACATTCTTGTTCATGAATGGCCAAATTTACATTCTTGCTATACACTTGCTCAACCATGTTCTCAATTCTTATTCTTGATCGTATCATGTTTGTTGGCCCAGATAACAATCTATGCGGACAAGAAGGGGGGGTTGAATTGTCCCCCAAACGAAATTGCAGATTTTAAAACTAACAAGCAGAATTAACGAGATTGATGAAAAACAAGTTGAACAGAAATAAATCTAGTTCACTCAATCTCTCCGAGCACACTAGAATGTGTTGGAATAAGAAAATGCGCAAGCAAGCAACCACATGACACGGGGATTTTAAGGTGGTTCGGGACCACGACGGGCTCCCTACGTCCACCCCTCACTGAACCGATGAGGCTTCACTTGCTTCACAACGAAGCACACGGAGAAAATCTCCAACACACACGGAGACTTCGTCTCCATAATGATCCAACTAGGGGATGAAACCACATACACGGCCGTACATAACCGGTCATACACACACAACATTATCATGTTCATAAATGAAGGAAAATACATCAAGAGAGCTCAAAAAAAAGATTAAACATGGAAAGCATCATGAATCATCAAGAGAAATGAGATCTGGGATGTCTTCTCTTAGGTTGGAGGCGGATAGAAGATGCTTCGCTGGTTCCACAAGAGAGGAAGATGAAACTTTAGGCAATCCGAGCCGCCGGTGCTTTTTCCTTAAAGAATCGGCCACTAATCTGGCATTGGAGGCTTGAGAATAGATGTAGATCTTGAATCCTTGCTCTAGTCGACCTCTCCTTAGCTCTAGCCGTCCTCCCTTTCCTTTTCCCCCTTTCCTTGCCCTACAAGATAGAAAGATAGCACATTAGGGTTCATTCTCTTCAAATTCGGAGCTCACAATCATATATATAGAGGAGTGGGGAAAAGACACATAAAACCCTCCCAATACATGTTAGAAACACCCTAATATGTTTAGGACCCATTGGGGGGTAGTATGGTAATGTTTAGAAAGGTTTTCAATAGGTTTTAATGCATTACGGAACTCTCATCCGGAATGGGTCGACCCTCGAGCAAACAGAAGGCTGGAAGCCCAAAATAAAATGCCAGAACATAGGGGTCGACCCCGGTGCGGTGCACAGATTGCCCAAAAAATGAGGTTCTGCCTCAAGGGGTCAACCCTATGGGTCGACCCATGCCAAAATAGGTTAAAAACCAACCTCAAACCACCATGAATCCAAGGGAATAAAAGTGATTGGATATTACCATTTTCTCACAAGTTTGAGAGGATTTAGAGACCATTCTTGGGGCTGGAAAACCACATAAACATCAAGCCAATATAGGAATGAACAATTATAGACTTCTTGCACATCACCTTCATTGCTCCTCATGAAACACCATAACTTCCCATTTGTTTGCATGTCTTGTAGGCATTCTTTGCCTAGACTTCACACACATATTTGGGACTTTTGAACTGCAAAATTAAGCACTCTTTAGGAATGAAATGCTTCAAGAAAGTGATATACATGATGGCCCAATTTCACATATATGATGTGAACACTTGTAGCTTTCACAAATGCATGCATGATGATCATGAAAATCAAACACACAATTTTTCAAACTTTTTGATCAAGGTTAAGACCAAAACATTCATCAAGACATAAATTCACATGATCAAATATCTAAGAGCATATTCAAAGCATATCAGTTCAAGTCAACTACCCTTGAAGGGCAAGTCGACTTGCTTCAATCTCCAAAAGGTCCAAACTAAAAATGCCACCAAAGACATAAATGATTAATTCATTAAAGCTCACAATGAATAAATCACTCACTCAAACAAATAAGTAACTTTCCTTCACATGGCAACCAAAATCCATTCAAAACATAATCTCTTCCAAACACACAATGTTTTGAAAACATTTAACCCCATGAAAAATATTAGCTTCCACAAACTCACAATATTTGTTATCATCAAAACCAAGGTCAAAAACAATGTGGAAACACAATTCCCAACAATGTTACTTGTGTTACTTTGGTTTTACACTGCATGTTTTACCGTATTTCATGTATCTTTACTCTAGAGCTAAAATGTTAATTATTTAAACATTGTCTTCATGTTGATACGAAGATACCTACTGGGCATGTGTGCTCATTCCCTACTTTTTTTTCCAATCTTTTTCAGGAAATTCTAGCGGGTCGGATTCAGACTATTCAAGTGGTGGATCCGGGATTGATTAAAGATCGAGAGAAGACTTAGTGGAGTCATAAGTCAAGTTGAGTCTATGTATTTTTATTTTATTTGAGTCTAGTGAATTGAGTCAAATACATTTGTAATTTCATTATCATTATCAATAAAAGTTAGATTTTTGTCCAAATATTGTGCATTCAATTCTTATGTATGGATGTGTTAGCGCTCTGATTATATTGCTCGCTTGAGGCGTACTAGTCGACTGTTCGCGTTCCTGATTATTTTTCGCTGCATAATCTTGGGACGTGACATCAAATTTCACGAATTTTGGACGAGAGGAAAAAGAGTTAGAGCGTCTGGAAGTTGAAGGTTCTACACAGGATGCGCAGGAACTTGGATCTCCTTCCAGCAATAAATTCCAAGTCTATGGAACAACCCTAAGGTAAGTTATCTCATGGATGGCTAAAAAAACGTGTTAAGAATGAAAGCCCTCTGGTTTCATGCAATTTCATGCTCCATACACGGCGTATTTCATGTTTTATCACAACTGCGCATCTAAGCTATTTATGCATGCATAACCCTGCACCATTAACTAAAGATAAGAACTTTTGGTATGATTCATGTCTTTCATGAACCCTCTTCATGGTGAACATGCTTCTACATGTTATTCCTTTGATTCTCACACTTCTCGTGCATTTAGAGCCCTAAGATAGGCCTTACGCGCATCATATATCTTCTGACTGTTACAGTCAGAAGGCGGTTTCACAGAAACTGTGACTGTCCAGTAGGGGTTCCAAACTAACCGCAGATGTATAATAGCGGCTCCAAATAAACCGCTTTCATATTCCTGTATTCTGCTTCCTATTAACTCTAAACAGAACGCAGATCAGCCCTATTAAATATATAATAAGCCTAGGTAATTAGGTCTTATCCCTAGTTATGACTTCATATTCATGATTTTGGTTATATTGTACATCAATCATTATAGATTTCATGCCCTCATGAATTCATAAACTTATTTTAATCATATGTTAATTTCATGCCAAAACCATATAGTTTTGCATTAAAGTTAATTTCATATGGTTTATAGAACTTGTTTCATTGAGGTTTGATCGTTGTCCTTACACGATTCACTCTCATCACAGTCTTTCTTAAGTATATAGCACGTATCTTGGTACGATGCTATTAGTTACACTTTGTGTTGCGGGAGATTGTTGCATCTCCTAGTTGATGTTTGGTTTTAATGATAACAAAACGATTGTGTGCGTGACGATGTGCATCATTGAACATGCATGTGTGTGTTTCATTGAGCAACATGTATGCATCTTGGTTGATGAGTTAACATTAACCATACGATTCTCATTTGGAAGTCACATAAATGATTGTTGTTTAAAGAACTCACGCTATGTTTATCTTGACTTGCAGGATCAAAATCTATGGTTCATGCTTGGAACTCAAAGGAGTCCATCAATGAAGTTCTTCTTCACCAAGGGAGTTAACTCTCTTATTGGGCGTTGACTCTTTTCATGTTTTATGACAGATGAAAATTGATGTGTGCTTGGGCGTACATGTACATCTCATATGGCTTTGATTGCATTCTATGCATATAAGGCTTGGAACATGTTCAAGGTTTTTCATACAAACCTTGGTGGAACTTGGTTACATGGTTTTCACTCTTGGGTTGAGTGATGCTCTAAATTGTTGCATGGATGGATTGTAAAGTTTGAGGAGAATGATCAAATGGTTCATGTGGTCTAAATGTTGTTCACCCTTGGTTTTGTAAATATAACAAGTACTCATATCGTCCATATCACTCATGTGGATTTCATGATACTCACATGTTGCTAAGTGCATAACAATTTGAACTTGCTCTTTAGATGAATTTGATAATGTGTTCAAAGTGTTTATATGCTTCATGCTAGTGATATCATGATCATTTTTTCTAATGGTTTTGATTTCTATACTTCATGGTTTTGGCCTTGGACTATGTATGGAGGATTTACATGAAAACGCTTGATTATTTGGTTTCTTCAAAAGCTTGCTTGTTGAAAACTTGATGATCCTTCATGTATAACTCTCTTGAAGTACTGTGCTTGCAAGTTATTTACCCATTTGATGTGAAGCTTGATAGTTTGGCCAAGATGGTGCATGCACCTTGTTTATAGGGCTTCATATATGTATTTAATGCATTTATCATATGGATTATCAAGCTAAAGCTCTAATCCTTTTTTCTATGGTTTTGCAAGTCAAAACACTAAGTATATATTCCCTAAGATCAAGGAGTTTGAAGCCTCAGACTTGAATGGGCTGACCAATGGGGATAAACGGCTGACCGTTGCAAATCTGGGAATTTCTCATATTTTGGTCGACCGCCTCTGGGGGTCGGTCGATCGAAATCTCCAGAGAGAGGATTTTTAGTCCTATAAAATTCCGGTCGACCGCCCAACCCGTGTAGGTCGACCGACAGCGCCGAAAACCAAAAAATGTGGTTCCGAAATCTATCTAAACCAAGTCAACTTGTGCCTAACTCTTACCCCTTTGCCCTTGGGTTGGTGTGAGACCTATTGGGGGTCCTTCTGGAGGTTTCTAAAAGGGCTATACTAGTCTTTTGATGTCTCCTATATGTATACATATGAGAGCTACGAATTTCACAAGTCATAACCCTAATGTGTTCAGTTTTTCTATCTTGTAGGTGAAGAAAAGGAGAAAGGAAGGAGAAGATATTGTGGAGGATATTTGATCTAAATCTAGAAGGATTTGGAGATCGTGCATGAAGAGAAAGTGATGCGGATTGAAGAGAGGAACGCGTTGACGTTCAAATCTACGGCATCAGGCTTACCTTCGACCCGAGCATCAAAGAATATCATCATTCGGCCTTGGAAAACAAAGGGGGGTCATCTCCACATCTTCTATCTATTGTTTGTGATGTGTTTCATGATTTATATTCTGGGTTGAGCATGTTTGAATATTTTTTTCAATTTTTTTTGAACTAAGAGAGAGTCTGTGTGAAGCGTCTGCATACGGTTGCGGATTATTGTGCTACGGTGTTGTAGCTCGTGTGTGTGTTTATGATCCCATTGTTGGATCGAGTTGGAGACTCCGTTTCCGTGTGTGTTTGGGGTTGTACCCCGTGCTTGCAGGGATTACTCTACGTGTGTATGTTGGGGCACGTCCCCGTGTGTGTGCAGGCGTCGTCCTGCGTGTTGTTGGAGCATCGCCTCCGTGTTGGGGATTTATCCCCTTGTGTGTTGGAGCCTTGCTCCGTGTTGGGGAGTCTTCCCCATGTTGGTTTATCTAGCATGTGAATTCTTACCGGTTTGGTAAGGGGTGGACGTAGGGAGCCGATCGTGGTCTTGAACCACCTTAAAAACCCCTGTGTCTTGTGGTTTGCATTGTGTGATTGTGTGTTCCTTACTTACTTCGTTTAGTCGATCGTGCGAGATTGGAGAGATTGAGTGAACTTAAATTACTTTGTTAGTCTATTTCCTTCAATCTCGTCAAACTTGTTAATTCTGCCAAGAAAGTTTTAATTTACCATTTTTATTAGGGGATAATTCAACCCCCCCTTCTTGTCCACTCGCTTACCCGAGACCAACAATAGGTATCAGAGCCACGGCTCTTTCTTCTTGGGTCTAACGACCTTTAGAGTGATGCCTCGACAAGTTTCATTGAACATCATGTCTATATGCTACTTGTCTTCTCTTCCTCCTCGTTTTGATGGTCACAATTTAATTTCTTAGAGAAATGACATGTGTGTTTATCTTAGAGTTTATGAACCTGAAGTGTGGAAAGTGATATGTAATGGTCCACATAAACTCCTTACAAATGAAACCAAGTGGAATGAAAAACACATCAAGAAAAATGCTATAAATGTTACTGCATTAAAATTTTTGAAGAATAGCATAGAATCTGATGTGATTTCACGATTTCCCATGTGTAGATCAACAAGGGAGCTTTGGGATGAGCTGGCATGCAAGTATGAAGAAGATGTAAAGGATACATGCATGATGGCTCATGGAGAAAGTGAGGATCAGGTAAATTCTGACTCCGAAGAACTTTCAATTGAAGACTGGCAATTAGCTTATGCCGATTTACATGACAGATGCAAAAAATACAAATCTGAAATCAAGAGATTGAAAAACAAAAATGATGAAAATGTGCTTGCTAATTCTTCATGTGAAAACTGTAAAACTTTGGAATCAAAAGTGAAAAATCTAGAAGAACAAAATGAATCTCTTGAATCAACAGTTGAATTATTTTCAGATGAGATTTCCTGCATGATTGAAGAGCTTGAAATGGTTAGGAAATCTAATACATCATTTGAAATTGAAAACAACTGTCATGATTTGTCTGATCAGAACAAACACTTATTGTCTAAGATTTTATTGTTTGAAGAAACATAAAAATATCTTAGAAACAAGTTAGCTTCTTTGTCTGATGATGATAAGTTGTTTGAGAAATTACTTGATTCTGAAATTGATAGCAAGAGCATCATGGATGAAAATGAAGATCTTAAAAAGAAAAATGGTGCCATGCTAATCCAGAACTCTTTGCTTGAAGGTAGATTGAAAGGTGTTGAAAAACTTAAAAAAGAAATTTCACTGTTGAAATCTGAGAATGAACAGCTGCTTGTTAAGATCTCAAAGTTTGCTAAAACTGAGATAGTTCTTGAAAAATTGACTGAAAAATTGCATGCTATAAATGATGAAAATAAAGAAATCATGCAAGAAAATGAGAAACTCACATCAAAGAACTATTTGTATGGTGATAAAATCCTTGCATGCGAAGAAGAAATCACAAATGTTGAATTGCATATTTCTGATCTGGAAGAAGAGGTGAAAAGGTTGAAAGATGATTTGTCTAGATTTGTCAAAGGGAAAGAAAATCTGGATAAGATGTTGGGTGTCAAAGTGAACTTTCAAAAGGAACGTCTTGGATACACCTCGTTCAATAAAAAAAAATTTGAACATAAAATGACAACCTCTTTTGTTCATGCATCTGATATTCCCAGTAATTTTAAAGACCCTCCTTCCACTTCTCAGATGAAAATTTTTGAAAATAATTTTGAGAAAGAAAAATCTCAACACAAAACCCACCATGTAAAAAGGGTTTCAAAAAGTTTAAAATGGGTGAAAAATGAAATTGAATGTTGAATGCTTTTATTGTGGCATGCATGGCCATGAAATGAATGATTGTGTTGTCATGAAAATGGATGATGAAAAAGTATGCAAAAATAAATCTACTTTCAAAAGAAAGAGAAATGTTTCTTGCCTCTATTATCATAAACTAGGCCATGTGATGAAAAATTACTTTGTGAAATAAAATGATGATTTTTGAGCCATGAATGCTAAGTTTGATGTTCAAATAAAATTCAGAAATGAACATGCTTCCAATGCTGAAAGGTTTTCATCCTATAAGAGAAACTTGTTCACAAACACTCATGTAAATAATGGAAAGTCATTCTGTAGACCCACATCTCCTTGTTGCTTTCATTATGGGAAGTACGGGCATCTTATGAAAGAGTGTTGATTTTTGAAAATAGAAAATTTCCATACTTCTAAAATGAATGCTAGGTTTAATGTTGCTAAATCTAGACCTTATGAAAATGGAAGATGGAATGGATTTAAAAATTCCTTTACTCCTAAAAGGAAGCCTTTTGGTAAAACTGTTTCTCCTCAATGCCATTATTGTGGAAACCATGGACATATTATTGAGGATTACATGATCATGAAGAATGATGATATGATGGTTATGAGAATGTCGAAGAAGGATTTTGGTAGAAATTGTTCTAATCTTCAGGGACCCAAAAAGGCTTGGGTGCCAAAATCTGTCAACTGAGTTAATTTTGATGGAGGTCTGTCTTGAGGTAAATAAAGAATGAAAGGGGTTCAAACAAAATGAAACAAGACACACTCGAATGGTAAAACCCCAACCTTGCTTCCTCTTTGTCAAAATTGGTATTCTTGATATTTTCCTACCGCTACTTTGTACAAGCCAATCATGTTCTCATTGAATGAATATTTGGTATATCAAATATTGTTATGTGAAATGACAGATTAAGTCTGTTAGGAAGCTAACACCATGCGTGAGGTGATCCTCGGATCAAAGTTCTCTACCTTGTACCAAAATTCAAAAATTGAATTATTTGACTAATGAGGAAATATGTCTTTAGAAGGAAATCAATTTGTCTTGAAATTCTGAAACGCCATGGGCTCTCAAATTGAATCTGAAATTCTTTCTTGCTTCAAGAAGGCAACATTTCTAAAATGCAGAATTATTCATTTGACAGATATTGATTCTGAAAACTTGATCTGTTATTCATGTATTCTGCTATGATGAACATGTCTCATTGATTAAATAAAATTGAAAATGTTGAGGAGTAAGTATGATGTCTTTACAAATTGAATACTTCTCAATCTGAAATGCATGAGCATATGAACTTAATTGAGTTTCTGGTATATCAAATGGTGTGTAGTGGAAGGGTGGATTACGTTCACCTAGAAGCTCTCACTTGTTAGATTTTCCAACGTCTCCCTTAGGGATTTTGTAATGCCTTGGATCTTTATTGGATTCTTATCGGATCTTCCGGATCCTTTTCGGAGGGTTTCGGATCGCTTTTGTGGGTCTTGAGTTGAGTTTACGATCTGTGTGGGTTTTTCTCTCATACAAGTTACGAAACCCTACGATGAGTTTATTTCTCAGTTCATCGACTTGTGGACGCCGCGGTTGCGATATACTCGTCGAGAGGATTGTTTCGACTATTTTTGCATATTTTTCTGAATTAGTCCATTTTCGGGCTAATTATCAAATTTTCAGAAATTAGGAAAATTCCTAATTTCTTTCTTTTTCTTTTCCTTTCCTCTCGGAGGATCGTGGGCGAGGTGGCGACGGCGTGGGGTCTATGAGGTGCGCGATCGGGCGAGGATCAGATCAGTTTTGGCGCGATCCCGAACGGTGGATTCAAAGCCGACGGTCGAGCTCGCGACGTGGTTTTCGGTGTGGTTTAGTCGCTTAGGTCACGGTTTCTTCGGAGGAGGTAGGGAGACAGATCTTCCACTTCCCCTCTACATTTTTCCAACAATTTCACGTTGTTCGGTACAAGAACGAGTGAGTTTGGGCTCATTTAGGTAAAATCATAGTTTTGTGGAGTTTGTAGGGATCGTCGAAAAATGGCGACGGATTTTAGATCAATTAGTGTCAATGGACTCCCTGGAACGTCTGCGTTACATAGTCACTGATTTCATCGCGATTGGCGGTCATTCGGGACCGTTAGGAGCCTGGGAAGTCTGGTGACTCCATTTGGGTTGATTTTGGAAAATTGCCTGTTTCTTACTGTTTCTATTCGGCTCCCGTTGGAGTCTATGTGTTGTGTATGATCATCACCATTGTATCCCCTTCGTTTCGGAGCGAACGGGGCGTGGAAAGGCCACGATCAGGCCGAACCCATGGTTTGCTCGCCGTGACGCTTGAGCGGTTTAACAGTAACCGCTTAGCGTATAGGGCGGCTGTGTTTTAACCGTTCAATTCGTGTCGGTTTGAGTCTGAGTGGTCGCGTGATAGACCGCGATGTGACTGGCACGGCCAGCATTGGTCCGTCTAGTTCCCTTGAGCGGCTGTGTCCCAGCCGTTCTGTTTCCCAATTCTGTTGAGCGGCCAGGGCCTAGACCGCTTAGCACAGTTGACCTTTAGTCAACAGTTTGAGGTGGTTCATGGGGCGGTTACCCCTTAGCCATCCTGTGTCTTGAGCGATCCCTTCCCTGACTGTTCTGACTGTCGTTTGACCAGATACTGTAGTAGGTCGGTTGGCTTGAGCGGCTTGACTTTAGCTGCTCTATGCCTTGGGGGCAGTCCAGCCCTAACCATCCAGTCTCCTTGAGCAGTTTGGTCTAAACCGTTCATGTGTCCTTGGGCGGCCTCCCTTAGACCATCCAATTCACTGAGCGGCCCCTTTTTGACCGCCCAGTGTGTTGAGTCTATAATTGTGTCAATTGGTCGTGATGGCCTAATCTGTGTCCGTCTGTCTATGTGTGTGTCATAGGATGGTTAGTCAATTCGTGTCGCAGGTCTTCTATAGACCGCTTAGTGGTTTGTCGGGTAGGTCAGCTGGAGTTGACTGAGTCTAGTGGTCATATCTTTGATCGATATAGTCGCCTCGTGGCCCTACCCATGACCGCTAGTACCCTTGTTTCTGTGTGTGTAGCGATTCTTTCCTTGCCTACTTACGTCGTTAAGCGGTCGAGTGATAGATCGCTTATGCCCAGCGTGTGGTTCGTCGGTAATTTGGTTTTCTGATATGTTGGCTTAATATTGTGGTTTGCCGTTTCCGTGGATACCTTTTGATGTGCTATGAGGGCTAAGGCCACGTTATGAGATAGCCAGGAGTTTTCTTGTTTGAAGTAGGATTCTCTTTCCTACTGTAGAATTATCTTTGTCTGGTTCCGGTCAACCTGGGATGACCCAGTGGTTGACAGGTAACCTTGTGTGTGTCTCAGCTGTTTCGTCCAGTCCGAGACATGGTTCTGGATGCCTCGAGATATTGTCTTACCTCGGTTTGCATGTCTAGGTGTGCTGAGGGTCTTTTTGATCCCTCAGGTCTCCGTGTGTCATTTTACGCGGTCGTGTCATTTCTTTGACTTAGGATTAGACCGATTGGCGGCTCGTTCTGCTTTGTGTAACGATCTTGACTCCGAGTCATGAGACTTAAGGATCGTTGTGTTAGTAGGTCTAGTTGCCTTGTCATGAGTCTGTCGGCAGTTGTGTTGCTGCGTCGGTGCTTCGTAGTACATACGACAGTGCTTCCTTGCCTATCGGTGCTATAGCACTTCCGTTCCAGAGTTTGTGTCTAGTGAACCTCCACTAGTCGTAGCGTAGCGACACGTTACGGCGTGTCGACCCACCCTGGAGTGGTGGCGAAGGCAGTTCCCGATATACGGTTTTTAAGCTAGTTTCCGTAGGCCCCCGTAGTACAGTAGCGTCCTGCTGGGTTGGGAAAACTAGCTAGAGGCCTGGCTCTCCAGCAAGAGTCGGTGTGTGCACATGTGGTCAGGGGCGTTGGACTAACGCCAACGGGTGTTACCCTGTCTAGTCACTCGCTACTGTAGTTTCTGTTCTGGTTACAGAGGCTTAGTCTCTATCGTATGCTCAGCGGCATAGTAGACGAGACGGTTGTTGGCGCAGCATAAGACGTCAGTGGACGCAGCTGGCTGTTCTTCTAGTGAGGGGGTGCTTCCATCACATGACACGTGACTCTCACGTTTCTTGTACGTCGTGACCTTTCCGGGTTAGCCTTCTCGTGGTCCTGCCCGAGGTCAGTGTTGTGTCGTGTGCACGACGTTCTAGTCGTGTGTGTGTGTGTCGTTGAGTCTAGGGAAGCGTGCATGACAATCGAGTCGTGTATGATTTAGAGCGTCTGTGTCTGTCTAGGTCTTTTCTAGACTCGTTGTCTAGTCTCGTAGGCCTTCGTCTTAGGCCTCGTGCTTGTCGACAGATCGGTGACTCCGGACTTCGTCAGTTCAGAGTTTACCCTTCTCTTGCTGTTGCTGTTTGGAGTAGTTTCGGAGGCCGAGGTTCATTCGGCAGCCGTGTTTTTGTTCAGGTACGGCTTTTCCCTTTTCTTTTAGTTGTTTCTACTCCTTCCGCTTCCGGGTTTCTTTTACAGCTTCCTAGTGGTAGTTTTTCTGCTTTGTTACTACTGCTGTTTTATTGTTCCGTGTTAATGCGTCATTTTTCAGTGGGGATCCGCGTGACCCCTACTGGGCCAGTGACACGAGGCTCACCCCTACTTTTCAGGTGGGTAGCGTCGTTATGATTCCGTGGTTCCTGGTGTGGTGTGTCCATAGCTTCCAGCAGTACCTGCGTCGGGCTTCCCCCGACCTCAGTGTACGTCCTTCTTTTCTGTTGACTGTACTACTTGTCTTTCCTTTGGACTGGACTCTGGTATAATTGTAAATTGAAACTTTTAATTAAAAAGTAATTGTATTTTTGCTACTTTAGCAAACCGATCTCATGAAATTTAATTGCTTACTATTATATCTCTGTGGCTTCAATGTACTACACGATAATCCTTTCATCCCTTCGGAGCCTTACAGCTCTTGGGAGGCTTCACGAGTTCCATGCGGTATCGGGTTTACTCGGTAGCCCTATCGGGTATATCCAGTATCTGGGATCCGGGTCATCACAGGTGGTATCAGAGCCTTGTTGTGTGAAGTACATGGGAATCCGAGATATACAGTGCCCAGAGTCTTGAAAGTCCAGTATAGTCTGCAGCTGGCTTAGGTTTCACGATTCTCTATCGCTTTGTTTTCCGTGTGTCATCTTGTGCGTGCTGTGTTAACACTATACGAGATGGTTTTGCTCTCATCAGGATGCGACGGGATGCTTCTTTTTCGTCGTGGTGTCTGCCTCGATCATGTTGTACTTGGCAGAGTTTGCCGGAAGGCTCGAATCTGCATTGCATTGTTCGAGATTTTTTCGTCGTTTGTTCAGGTGGCTAGTGACCTTTCGAGTTGGTGTGATGGCCGTACACATTCCTACGTTATTTTGTTCATCCCAGTTTAAGTCTGTTCAACTCCTGAGGTGTTTCGCTTCTGTTGAAGTGATTGCTTTGTTACCTCGATTGAGAAGATGCTTGAGCGAACCTAGGATTTTCCTTCCTTGTGAGCTCCTGATAGTCGAGCTTGATGCTTCTCGTTCCGCTTGGTGGAGTCTTTTCGAGGTAAGCCTTGGAATTGCTATCTTAGTGAGACCTTTGTCATGTGTCTACTTAAGTGTGGACAGTATTTATTTTGAGCCTGATCTGCTCTTTACTCTACGGTTGCTTGGCTTTGGACCTAATCTTTGGTGTTGAGAGCTATTTGTTGATTTGTTTTTTTAATTAGATTCCTATCCCGCCCCCTTTAAATACATACATGCATAAACATGTGAATCAAAGACGAGGGGGATTAAAGGATGAAAATACTAATCATGATCGCCACCAAGGATTAACAACGCCGCAAGGATGAAGAAAGGAGTGCAACGGCGCCGTGTACCTCGGAAAGGGATGAAGACTTGATCGCGCTTAAGAACGCGATGCGGGGAATGGTGTAGGATCGACCTCCTCTCCTTCCAGCCGGCTAGATGAAGAGGGCCTCATGTTATATTCATGCTCTCCTGCAAAACAAAGATGAAACACAAAGGTAAAAACCCATTAGAACATGAAGTGTAGAAATCTGTCCAAAGTGATAAAATAGCATGAATAAAGGGGGAGAACGCACCGGGGGGAGGTTTTTAACCCCTGTGGAAGGGTGCAAAAGATAGGTGGGTGTGTTGTGCATGCATGAGATTTGAAATCATGAGATTTGATTGAGAGAATAGAGAGAAATCATTGATGTAAAACAGAGAAAAACGCATGTGTAGCAGAAAGTGCAGAAAACTGTGATGATTTATGATTTTGAGGAGACTAGAACTAAGAGTGTAGACCATGAAATCAAGCCCAGAATGATGGAATTGAAAGCTAATACTTCCCTCTTCAAGCCAGGGTCGAAGGATTGAGTCGGCGTTGCAGCATGGCTTCGCCCCACGTCCGGAAAGAGCCCCCTGTCGCGACTGCGAACTGGGTAGTTTTTATAGAGTTTTGCAAGAAAGCCTCATCTTCTTATCACGATTCCCGGAGATAGAGTCCAAGATAAATTGAGTTCTCTAGATCAAACTCGAGATAATACTAAGGAAAAGAGATAGGAACAAACGGGGATCAATTCGGAGGAGGATTCTAGAAGATATGGCTCTTGGAAGGTAGTCCCGGAGCTTTATCTGCAGAGTTTTAGTTGAACTAGGATACTTAAATCCTGATCTTGCGACCCAGCTCCCGAGAGATATAGCCAATGAAATTTGGAGTTCTTTGCACTGAATTCAAGATAATACCAAGGAGAAACCATAGGAATAAACGGCGCTCAATTCGGAGTAGAATTCAAGAAGTTATGGACTCTGCAAGGGGGCCACGGCGCACAGAAATGGAGCAGAGTCCAGCACGAATTGGGCTCTCAGGTGTGTGTAACGGTCTATCTTAGGACCGTTAGAGTTATGTAACGGACTAGGGTGGGTCCGTCACACTCTGGAGGTCGAATGGGACGATTTCGAGCAAGTTTGGATGTAACGGTCTACTGTAAGACCGTCACATGGACTCTGACGGTCTTACGATAGACCGTTACACTGATGTAACGCACCTACACTAGACCTTCACATCGATGAAGGAAAATTCTGGGCAGACAGCGCGCGACTTCAGAAATTGAAGCGTAGCTCTCAAACGGGGCAGAACTAGCGAAAGTGGTAGAAGAAGAAATTGTAGATAACTGAGAGAGTAACAATTTTCATGAAGAAAGCAAGTTGTGAAAATGATCATAAGAGGGAGAAAATGGGGCTGGAAGAGAGAGGAAAATTCTGGGACATAGGTGAACAGCACAGCACACCGGAAAAAAGCAAATAGCTCATAATCGGGGCAGAACTGGCCAACAGCATAGAAGAAGATGTTGTAGATCTTTGAAAGAGGAACAACTTTGGTGAAGACAACCTTTTGAATATAGGGCTGGAAGAGGATGAAAAAGAATCACTTTCAGGACTGCGCAGTGACAGAGAGCCGATTACTTGAGAGAAGCCGGCCTAAATGGGCCGTAAGTTGACTTGGAAGCCGAAATTTGATAAGATAAGCTCCAGGGCTCTAAAAAATCATGATCTCCAAGACTCAAAGGATATGAAATGGTAAAAAAATGGGCTCGAAATTCATCTGAGAAAGCTCCAAAATAATAGCTAATTCGGGACATCAAAATGATGAATAAGAGAAATAACTCAACTTGTGGGCTAAAACGGGTGTCAACAGATGCCCCTCCTTGATGTCCGCTTTGCAAGGGAACGAGCGAAAGCGGCGCAGAGGCGAAATGGAAAGGAGATGGAGCGAAAGCGATAGCGACGTGAAATGGAGATGAAGCGGAGAGAACTGATAAGCGGGCATCAAGGTAAAAAGACACCCGTCACAACCAACAAGCGGAAGGAATTCTCCCGAAAACACCGAACTAACCACAAGGAATGATTGACAAGGATGAGACATGTCTGGAGAACTAACTAAGGGAAAGGAAACACGACCAGCCTCATTGGGGACACAATCCACGGACAATGAGTGGGTCGAAAAGAACACAACGTAAGAGCTGGAAAGGAGAATAAGACTGAGATAAAATCCAGACAGGAATCACACTGGCCAAACAGACCAAGCGGCAAGATTAGAAAAATCGTTTGAATTCAGCGTGGAATGAGGAATCTCTTACCCAAGAGAGCTTAAGTGCAATTAACCATTGCTGAGGAGAAATTGTTGAATAGATCACGAGGCATGAATGCTCAAAATGACATGATGCATGCTCGGCTAAAATAAAGAAATCATCAAAACGAATGCAAAGAAAGATAAAATAGAAAGTACTCAAGGATAATATTGCTAGACTGAGCAAAATGGGGTCAAGAGTCTTCTTGCAACCACGACGTGCGAGACAGAGTCCATCGTCCCCCACTCGACTCAACCGAGCGGCCTATCCAACGATTAACCATATGTTCCTAGATCATCATCATTTTTGTTAAAGGGGAACATCAGATCCTAGAACACACGGCCAACCAGCCGGTCCTTGAGAGGCTATAATAACGTATATATCATATAGTAATGCAACAATGAGCAGGGATAGAGAGCCATACCTGACTTACCTGCCAAGCGAAACGGCATCTTTTTTAGAATTTTTAATTTCTACTTTTATGGATTTTCATCATAAGACACAACCACATGACATGACATGATGTGAACATGAACGAATATGAACGAGCATGACATGAACACAACATAATAAGAGAAATATGAACGAAACATGGCACAACATAACATAACGAAGATGGATGAAACATAACACACAAACAAATGGCAAGCATACATGCGACTAAAGGCACGGTGGGACAAGAAAATACACACACGGCGGGACAGCACACGCAGTGGTATAAGGACATGGTGGGACAAAGACACGTGGGATGACAATACCACGGAGGACAAAGACACGTGCGATGAATGATATGGCAGGATGGGGACACGCGTGATGAATGACACAGCGGGATAAAGATATGACCAACACGAGAGGACATAGACACGTATGACAAGGACACATCGGGACAAAAGACATGGAGGACCATAGACATGATAAAGACAACAAACACATTCTTCAATCAAAGTCCAAGATCAGATGAAGCGGAACCGCCAGGTTCAAAATCGTGGGACAATGCCTCTCATGGAGATATGATTAAGTCGATAAGCAAAAGCTGAGAAGGCCATGAGCTTCAGAATAGATATTGAAGAGATGAGAATAGATCGAAGAATATGAGCAGGAGCAGAGTGAAAGATAGAGCAAGGAAAGCTTGAACCTGCAACCTGCACACTTAGCAAATAGATTACGTATCTGTCCTCAAGATTAAAAAAAAAAGGAACAAAAGAGAAGTATTTTTGGATTTTTGTATTTCTGATTTTTTTGCCATATTCAATTTTTAGTTATTTGTTGACATATTTGATTTTTTTGGAATTTTGACATATTTGATTTTTTCTAGAATTTTGACACATTTATTTTATTTTTTTTGGAATTTTGACATATTTGATTTTTTTGGATTTTGATAATATTTTATTTTTTTAGATTTTGACAAAGCAATCTGCAGCACTCAAAGACGGACTCAAACTACTGGCCAGGGATCGACGTTCCTACCCCTTTCATTAAAGACTTCCCTTAAGTAGGGAGTGCATGTGAGGGTGGCTTACCATAACCAACTGCCTCTAAAGAACGGTGCCCCTACTAAGGCCATACCCGGGATACAACCCAGCCTAAGAGAGAGAAATAGAAGAAAAATTGGAGACAAGCTTTATGCAGGATGGGAGACATCAGGACTTGAATTCCTTCCAGGGCACCACCCCTCAAAGAGTAGGTCTGTTGCGCCGGGGCTTTGTGTCTTTGATTTTGAGACCCATATTTATCAAGCACGCATGCGACCGGGCTCATAGCGTCCCGCGGGGAACTGTACTGCCACTCTTGCTATGTCTTTGATTCATAATATTACCTTTTGATTCATCATTGATTCGTCCATATATGATTTTGACAGCCCTTATTGGCTAGATATTACATGAAAGCTCACTTTCGAGGGTCAAGACTACCCCTATTTGAGACCTCTCTCATATTGGGGAGCACCTAGGTTGGTCATCTCATCCATCCATCTCTTGCCCCTACATTTGGCCGAGTAGAGAAGAGAAAACGCCTTCGTGCATACCCAAAGTATGGCCAAAGCAGCAACGATGTTGCACTAGAGAGATCGGCTATGGCTCGCCGTGAAGTGTGTGAAAAACCCATGCTTAAAGGTCACCCTCAACGATCGGGGAAAGAACTAGACTCCCAGCACGGAGCTATCACCGGCCTAAGGATGCTGCAGAAGCGAACTCATTTTAAATGAACTAAGCAAATTTCTAAAAGCCACTTCACCATGTAAGGAACCAACGTTAATCTTAACAATGTGCAGGAGTAAATAAGTGATAATAATAGCATGTTCTTTGCACAAAATAAAGATACCTTGCAAAATCCATGGAACGAAACTAGCATCCTGAAGTAATCGTGATCATCGAGCTTCGCGTAGCACGAGCTTCATATTCCTTGCTTGATAGGATGAAAGTGAGAGGATAGCAAAGGATTAAAGATTCCTTGACATGGATGAGCAATAGACTCCAAACTGGACGAAGGAGGATAAAAAGGAAGAGAGACAAGGGCTAGAACTCCCTCGTTAAGGCATAGAGACCTTGATAACAAGGAACCAATTATAGAAGAAACTAGATTAGCCGAGATTAAGGCGGACTAAAGCCTCGAAAGTAGCAAGAGAAAGGGCGAAGACTGCGAAAGGGTGAAGAGGAGAGAGTAGAAAGATGATAAGAAGAATCATCTGACGTGGTCGGAGAAGAGGGGTGAGAATCATCCGACAGTGCCGGAGAAGGAGAATGGGAGACATCTGACAAGGTCAGGGAATAAGAAGGAGAACCTAGAGATACCGGAGGAGAATTAGAGGAGGACATAGGCTGAGGCCAAGAATGGTGAGGAGATGGAAAGTCCGGAGGTTTCGGTTAGGAAAAGGAAGAACGGGGATTCGCGGACCCGAGATGGGAATAGAGAATCATGGAGGGAGAATTAGGAGGGGGCAGATACACCACCCAGGGGTGGGAACCGAGCAGAAGAAATGACGAGTGAAAGGAAGAAGAAGGAAGAGAAGTGGACCCCTGAGTGCACAACTGACGGCCCTTAAACTTACGCCGTCGCCTCTTCTTAGCTGATACTTCTTGAACATGGGCTCGCCTGGCGCGGGCTCGAATCCTTGGGCACCTTACCTTGCAATATCTTCTCAAATAGCAAGCCCATCTAGCAGATGGCCTTGCCCGACTATGGACATGCAGCTTCATCGGGGCGGTTGCCCCTAGACTCCCAGAGCTAACAATAGTAGGACGTTCTTGAACAACTAACTCCACATAATACTGAATATCATAAAACAATGGAGTCTTGTTACTTGGCACAAGTAGCATGTGTTAGGGTGCTAGGCTCGGATACAGAGGGGGGTGAATGTATCCTGCTACGAATAATGCCCAATTTAAAAATTCAGATGCTAGGCAAGTTCCGGAATTAAGCTAATTCGATTAAACAAAATAACAAGCAGGTGGAGCGAGCCTATCCAAGCATCTAGCGGAAGCAAATCAAGCAATCAAACCACTGCTCAATCGATTTAAAGGTGGTTCGGTCCTCCAGACCTACATCCACCCCTCACTCCCAACCGGAGTGAGGCTTCACTAGCCAATGCTAGAACCAAGCAGACTCAGTCTGCAAACAGTTGCTGCCACACAGCTTGACCAGGGGAACAGCCTCCCCTCTTCCTCCCAACCGGAGGGACACCCCAAGTGACTCCCAGCCACTTGGAAACCAGAGACTGAAGTCTCTCTTCCTCCAGACCGGAGGGACCCCTGGACTTGCTAGCCACAAGCCCAGAACCGGAGACAAGTCTCCCTTCCTCCAAACCGGAGGGAACCCACAAGTAGCTCCCAGCTACTTGCAACCGGAGATCAGATCTCCCTTCTCCTGACCCACCAGGAGGAACCTGACCTCAGACCAGAGGATCGGAAGTACAAAGCTAACCAGATGAAAAAAAAAAAAGAAACGAAAAATACACAGCGATTGGAAGGCTGTAAATGAAGAACAAGAATGTAGCTCTCAAAGGAGCAGATCTGGCTTGGATTTAATCCAGACGCCAGAGGACATATCTTCAATAGCTTCTTCCTTCTTCTCCACGAACTCTCTCTCTCTCTATCTCTCTTTCTTTCTCCTCTGCTCTCCTTTTCTCTCACGCTATTCTCTCCTTCTCTTCTCTGCTCTCTTCTTTTTACTCTCTCGCTATTCTCTCCTTCTTCTCTGCAACCCTTTTTCTTCTGCCGGCTCACTCTTCTTCTATTTCTTCGTCTTCTCTTTTTCTTCCTCTTTTCTTTTTCTGGATCGAAGGGCTTTCTGCTCTCCAGGCTTCTTCTTCGATCAGTCTTCTACAGAGGATGAAAACTCGTATATATAGCAGCAGCAGGCACACTGGGCGCGTATGGCTTCCACATTTCCTGCCCTAGAAATTCGGACCACGTGGCAGCATCCTGGTATCTCGTCCATCCTTGGATCATGAGCCAGGCACCTCAGATCACGTGCCATTCATTAGTACGCTCAGCAACTGGAGTTGAGGTGTCAAGTCTTCAGCAGATGGGCGTGCTGCGTCGACGCTCTCAGCATGCTGCATTGACGCATTGGTGTTCCAGCATCTGAACTTAGATGGCTTCAGCCCTCTCACGTTTTGTGTGGAGTGCGTTGACGCATTGTGAAACTGCGTCCACCCTCTGGTCACCTTGTCGATCCATCAACCTACTGCGTCGACGCCACTTGATGAATGCGTTGACGCACCAGAGTAATCCAGTAAGCTTCTTTCTTGATTGTTTGAACTACTGCGTCCACGTCACTTGATCAAGGCGTTGACGCATTGGTGTGTTCCAGCAGTTGAAATTGGATGTCTTCAGCCCTCTTGCGTTAAGGGGTTCATTAGCCTCTTCAGTCCCTATCAGACAGATGAAACGAAGTCATTAGTTCTAAGTATATGCATTGCATTGTATAGACTTTGCTGTGAAGGTGAAAGTAATGTAAAGTATACACAATGCAATGTATAGACTTAATGAATATAAAGACATCATAAGACTCACATGAATGCTTGTATGCAATGTAGAGACTTCGCTGAATGAGAATGTAGTGTACAGACTTTGAAGCACAAAGGCAATGTACAGACTTTGCCTTACAACGAATGTATAGACTTAGAATCATGGAGGCCAATGTATAGACATGAAGCTCCACGATGGATGTATAGACTTCAAATATCAAGACGCTAAGGAAGACGGACAATGTACAGACTTGCTGTAACAGTCTGATGTATAGACTTCATGAAGCCCTAGACATTGAATGCTGTACAGACTTAGCCCAATGCCTAAGACGCTAACAAAGACAGACGATGTTCAGACTTCATTGTATAGACTTGGAGAACCTGAATTAATGTACATACTTGGAATGCCTGAAGACCAATGTATGGACTTGTATAAATCTGATGAATGAACTGAGGGGTCGACCCATCAGCACAAGGGGTCGACGCACCACAGACCAGACCAAAGAATAAATGAAGTTAAAGAGGCACCAAGCGTCAACGCATTGCCCAAGCAGCGTGGACGCAGCAGTACAAATATTTCTTACTGCTACCTCTGAAGTGCCTTTGCAGCGTCGACGCTACAGTTCGATGGGTCGACGCTGCAGTATCAAACTTCAGTCTAAGGAGCAACAGTAACATGACTGAACATAATCAAATATGCAATGCCATATCAGAACTTATGAAGACTCACACAGCAAGATGACTCACAGTGAATAACTCACTTCAAAGGCCAATCATCAAAACCACCATTAAAACCATCATCAAAACCACAGGGGCATAACAATCTCCCCCTTTTTGATGATGGCAACACTACACAGTGAGTCAATCTGATGACTCAAACTATTCTCCCCCTTTGACTTCATCAAAAAGAAAATAGTTTGAGAAACTATAGCATGCATAAAAATTCAGTCAATTTCTCCCCCTTGCAAGAACATGATTCTCCCCCTTTAAGAGTTTCAGCAAAAAGTCATTAGTTAGAGATGATCAAAAGAAGCCAGCATGCAATGATTGAATGAAAATCTCCCCCTTTTTGGCAAACAATCTCCCTCATTTGGTATAATCAAGATGAACCATGGGAAGGGGTAAATGCAAAAATGCAGATGCAACAAGAAATGCAATACTTCCCCCTAAGTATATGAATGCAAGGTTAGAAATGATATGAACATGATTCAGTATGACAAGGAATGCTCCTCCTGAATAGATGCCAATTGATATGCAAGTGATGCATGACATGGAATCTCCCCCTCAATAAGTGGAATCTTATGAGATGAATGAGAAGGAGACCACAGGGGCAAACAAGGAGAAGTTCAGGTCAATGAGCCAAGGACATCAATCTCATGAGCAGAAGAGTTTCAATTAATAGATTTTTCAAGGATGCTCCAAACACAAGAAATTCAGCCAGATTTTCAAAGAGATATCAATCTCATAAATCTAAAACATAAGTTTTTAAAGTCTTCCATTATAGGGGCTTATGAATGAGCTTTTTGAACAGCATGGTTTAAACATGACGTATGCAGAGTTTATCAATAAAATTCTATATTGATATCTAAAACCATGTTTTAATAAAAATGAACCAAGCCCTCATATTTATCTTGATTGTCCTCCCTTTGTCTTACACAATCAAATTTATTGACTTCTTTCAGAATTACATGCACTAGTATTGAGATTAAGCAATTATGAAGTCATATTATTTTGTCTAGGGTTGTAGCAATTTGATTTTAGCATCAATATTCAGATATTGAGATATGTTCAACAATTTTTCATGCTACAAGTTTTACGGGCAGTCTAGTTCAGTGCACACCTTGTAACTAGAGGATATACCTTGATCAGAGGCCAATATCCCTAAGCACTTAGTGTGACTAACTGTCATGCTATATATGAACAGAGATAGCATTTACACATCATGACACACTCCAAATCATTTCTTGATGAGTGAGTTGTATTTCTCAGTGTGCATGCCATTGCTCTGCCTGAATTTCAATGAATTCTTAATCAGAGTTAACTAAGGTACCTCATGACACAATCCTTTGGGCATGTGTTTCTCAGTGACCAAGGTCATTGCTCTGAAAGAAAATACCCTTTAGACATTTCAGAAAAATTTATTTGCTTCAAATCAATAACAATTTCATGTACTTAACTAAATAAAGTCATGTATTCAATAATGTAGATTTCAGAAGATTTTACAAGACACAGCATGAAACAGATGGTTAAGGTTTATTAAACATGCTTCAAATATTTTTAAGAGATTTTAAAGCCAAACTCATTGAATACATTAAACTTAAACCACATGAGTTATTTCAGTCATTCATAAAAATGTATAATAGAAGATTTCTAGTTCAAGAATTTTCAGATTTATGATCGACATAGTCCCATTGAAATCTTCATGAAAGACTGATAGAAATCTGAAGCCAAATGATACCAATTGATAGGAGAGATTTTGAAGCTCAGTGTTTTTCGAATAAGATCAAGATTTGTCACTTAAAAATAATGAGGAAAAGGTTATGCACAACAAGCAGGATATCAGGAGGTCTGGCAAGTTTCAGGATTTCCCAGGATAACATGCAGTGAATTCTGACAGAGATGTATGCACTTGACCAACTGCATGCAATGCATTGACTCCCCCTGACACTATGCATTCAAACACTCTTTTTGGCATTTTCAATGAAATGAAATGCAATGCACTATATGTATGCAAAAACACAACACTGAATGCTATGTAAGGACATGCAATTAACTCCCCCTGAAAACATACAATGTTTGCCATGAGACACTGAACATATGATTTTGATTCATGCACATTCAGACTGTCCTAACCAGCAAAGTGACCCATGGTACGAGGCGAAGCACTTGGTCTAAAAGACCACCTCACACATAGTAAGAACCTCCAGACAGACTTCCCTACCTTTTGGTACCTTACCATTTATATACCATTGAGGTCATGCATGATTATTCAACATGCAGTCCTATATGCAATTCAGAATTTCAGTGAGCTATTGCAACACACAAATTTCAAGCCACACTCATAAGCAGTTCAGATTTTTCTAGAAAATTTGAAATGCAATTTGTTTTCAGAGTTTGTGCATAACACAATTATCAAGCAATTGCAATTAGCCTATGTATACATCAGATGCAGACAACCCTTTTTAATCTGATATTTGCACAGAACTCTCAGCAAGTGCATGATCAGAAAATAATGCACATGGCAGATGATGAATGAAAATGCAAAAATAGATTTAACTTGCTATGCATTAAAACTAAAAACAAGAAGAGCAAGAAGTTTACCTGAAAAGTTTAGTATGGGATTTTCTTCTTGAGTGCCTTGGATTATTACCCCTCTTTATTAATCAGCTTCCAAGGCACACCTGCAAGTTAGCAAACTATTTTGCACAAATAGGCACCCAAGAAGTCTTGGGTCCTGACATGGCAGTATTACTCCTAGCAGGTTTTCTCAGCACATTTTTAACTCGATGATCATTAAATTTCATCAGAGGATGACCATCCATCAAATGTCCAAATTTGCCATAATGATGGCAAGAGACAGCAGTTTTCAAATCTGATTTATGCACATTCTTGTTAGCATGAATTCTATGTGCATATGCATGAAATTTTTTGTTAACAGAATAAAAATTCTATTTACCAAAACCCGTTTGGTTTCGATATCCTGCCAGCCAACATGTTGCAGCCCTGTGACCTGGCTTTCCACAGTTATAGCATGAAAGTTTTAGAAATTGTTTTACAGGGAATTTGATAATTTCAGAATTGAATTTCTTTCCGTGATTATGCCAGCAATCTTTTGCCCTATGGCCTGGCTTCCCACAACAAAAGCAATTCAGATTCTTTCTCCTAGGAACATGACTTCTAGCATGATATTTCTGTGCAATAGTAGCAGCAAAGTCATCTAACTCCATTGATTTGCATTCATGCATGAGATGACCCATTTCATGACAGTAAAAGCATTTGGATATCCTGTTTTGAGCAGAATAGAGATTCTTAGCATAAGAGGTCCTAGCATGAAATTTATCATTATCATTCTTCATGACAAGGCAATCATCAAGTACATGGCCAGAATTTTCACAATAGAAGCATTCAACATTCCTTCCGTGAATAATTGGAAATTTTCTAGCCTTAGGCTTGTTTGCATGAAATTTACTATTCTTCTTCAGTATTCTCATTTTCACATTTTCCTTCTATTTTTGAATCTTCTGATTATCAGACTGTTTTGAAGACGGTGCAGAAGTACTAGCTAAGTTTGAGCTACTCACAAATGTTGCGTATAGTTTGTTCCTTACAGCTTGCTTAACTTGAGAATTGCACCTTTTCTCTTCACTCAATTTGGTGACTTCCACATTCAAAGAATCTTTCATTTTTTCCTTACCTTTGGCAAATTTTGACAGAGAGTTGTTTAGATTTTCAATTTCAATTTGCAAGGTCATAATGTGGTCTTCACACGAAATAACCTGATTTTGTAGCCCATCATTCAGACTTTTCAGGATCTCATTCTCCTGAGTTAACTTCAATTCAATGTTCACTTCTTTTTCTTTCAAAGCTGATTTTTCTCTTTCTACCGTTAGCCATCTTTCAGAGAAAACAGTGTTAAGGACCATTAGCTTTTTATTTTGTTCCTTCAGATGGATGTTTTCTTCAATCAGCTTATCTTTTAATTTATCAATTTCCTTCTTCTGAGTCAGCAGAGAATCATTTTCTTCTTTCAAGAAAGTGATTAAGTTTTTTTGTACATTATCATCAGAATGTAATTCTTCAATCAATTCCTTCAATTTAGATTTTAGATTTTCATTTTCAGCCTTTAGACTTGTGTTTTCAGCATTTTTCTCTTTTCTTAATTTTCTCTTTTCTGATTTGACTCTTTCATATTTATCTAGAAGATGCTCATGCATGGCAACTAAATCATCATGACTAATATCCTCGGTCTCAGAGTTTACCTGGGATGAGGACACATCTGATTGATCACTCCTTCTTGCCATGAGACATTCTTCTTCCTTTCTATTGTGGATGCGAAGCAATTCATCCAATATTTCCTTTGCCGAGCTACAACCTGAGAAAGAGGAAAAATCATCAGAACCGATTGCAGCCTTCATTAGATTTAGAGCTCTCACATTATCTTCATTTTTCAACTTGTGAACATGAGTCCACTTGGACTTATCCTTAGGAAGTTCATGTGGACTGCGAGAGATAACCTTCCACAATTGTGGATTAATAGAGTTAACATACTTGTGCATACGATATAGCCAGAATTTAATATTTGAACTACTGAATAGTGGAGGATGAGCCATGAGAACACAACAGATTAATGCAACAGGAATATTGATGCACTAAAAATAAATTAGCACCGAAAACCAGAGATCGAATCTGCAGGTCACTGGACCTTGTATGCAGACACTGCTCTGATACCAACTGTTAGGGTGCTAGGCCCGGATACAGAGGGGGGTGAATGTATCCTGCTACGAATAATGTCCAATTTAAAAATTCAGATGCTAGGCAAGTTCCGGAATTAAGCTAATTTGATTAAACAAAATAACAAGTAGGTGGAGCGAGCCTATCCAAGCATCTAGCGGAAGCAAATCAAGCAATCAAATCACTGCTCAATCGATTTTAAGGTGGTTCGGTCCTCCAGACCTACATCCACCCCTCACTCCCAACCGGAGTGAGGCTTCACTAGCCCATGCTAGAACCAAGCAGACTCAGTCTGCAAACAGTTGCTGCCACACAGCTTGACCAGGGGAACAGCCTCCCCTCTTCCTCCCAACCGGAGGGACACCCCAAGTGACTCCTAGCCACTAGGAAACTAGAGACCGAAGTCTCTCTTCCTCCAGACCGGAGGGACCCCTAGACTTGCTAGCCACAAGCCCAGAACCGGAGACAAGTCTCCCTTCCTCCAAACCGGAGGGAACCCACAAGTAGCTCCCAGCTACTTGCAACCAGAGATCAGATCTCCCTTCTCCTGACCCACCAGGAGGAACCCGACCTCAGACCAGAGGATCAGAAGTACAAAGCTAACCAGATGAAAAAAAAAATAAGAAACGAAAAATACACAGCGATCGGAAGGCTGTAAATGAAGAACAAGAATGTAGCTCTCAAAGGAGCAGATCTGGCTTGGATTTAATCCAGACGCCAGAGGACAGATCTTCAATAGCTTCTTCCTTCTTCTCCACGAACTCTCTCTCTCTCTCTATCTCTCTTTCTTTCTCCTCTGCTCTCCTTTTCTCTCACGCTATTCTCTCCTTCTCTTCTCTGCTCTCTTCTTTTTACTCTCTCGCTATTCTCTCCTTCTTCTCTGCAACCCCTTTTCTTCTGCTGGCTCACTCTTCTTCTATTTCTTCGTCTTCTCTTTTTCTTCCTCTTTTATTTTTCTGGATCGAAGGGCTTTCTGCTCTCCAGGCTTCTTCTTTGATCAGTCTTCTACAGAGGATGAAGACTCGTATATATAGCAGCAGCAGGCACACTGGGAGTGTGTGGCTTCCACATTTCCTGCCCTATAAATTTGGACCACGTGGCAGCATCCTGGTATCTTGTCCATCCTTGGATCACGAGTCAGGCACCTCGGATCACGTGCCATTCATTAGTACGCTCAGCAACTGGAGTTGAGGTGGCAAGTCTTCAGCAGATGGGCATGCTGCGTCGACGCTCTCAGCATGCTGCGTTGACGCATTGGTGTTCCAGCATCTGAACTTAGATGGATTCAGCCCTCTCACGTTTCGTGTGGAGTGCGTTGACGCATTGTGCAACTGCGTCCACCCTCTGGTCACCTTGTCGATCCATCAACCTGCTGCGTCGACGCCACTTGATGAATGCGTTGACGCACCAGAGTAATCCAGTAAGCTTCTTTCTTGATTGTTTTAACTACTGCGTCCACGCCACTTGATCAAGGCGTTGACCCATTGGTGTGTTCCAGCAGCTGAAATTGGATGTCTTCAGCCCTCTTACGTTAAGGGGTTCATTAGCCTCTTCAGTCCCTGTCAGACAGATGAAACGAACTCATTAGTTCTAAGTATATGCATTGCATTGTATAGACTTTGCTGTGAAGGCGAAAGCAATGTAAAGTATACACAACGCAATGTATAGACTTAATGAATATAAAGACATCATAAGACTCAGATGAATGATTGTATGCAATGTAGAGACTTCGCTGAATGAGAATGCAATGTACAGACTTTGAAGCACAAAGGCAATGTACAGACTTTGCCTTACAACGAATGTATAGACTTAGAATCATGGAGGCCAATGTATAGACATGAAGCTCCACGATGGATGTATAGACTTCAAATATCAAGACGCTAAGGAAGACGGACAATGTACAGACTTGCTGTAACAGTCTGATGTACAGACTTCATGAAGCCCTAGACATTGAATGCTGTACAGACTTAGCCCAATGCCTGAGACGCTAACAAAGACGGACGATGTTCAGACTTCATTGTATAGACTTGGAGAACCTGAATTAATGTACATACTTGGAACGCCTGAAGACCAATGTATGGGCTTGTATAAATATGATGAATGAACTGAGGGGTCGACCCATCAGCACAAGGGTCGACGCACCACAGACCAGACCAAAGAATAAATGATGTTAAAGAGGCACCAAGCGTCAACGCATTGCCCAAGCAGCGTGGACGTAGTAGTACAAATATTTCTTACTGCTACCTTTGAAGTGCCTTGGCAGCGTCGACGCTGCAGTTCGATGGGTCGACGCTGCAGTATCAAACTTCAGTCTAAGGAGCAACAGTAACATGACTGAACATAATCAAATATGCAATGCCATATCAGAACTTATGAAGACTCACACAGCAAGATGACTCACAGTGAATAACTCACTTCAAAGGCCAATCATCAAAACCACCATTAAAACCATTATCAAAACCACAGGGGCATAACAGCATGAGATTCGGCAACTCCACTCGGAACTCAGCCTTGAAGCACAACTCCCTTGGTAAAAGAGACGGGTGAAGCTGAGGGAGAGTAATACACGGCGTTGACATGGCCGGTTTGCTAATAAACTGAGGAAGATTGCATAACAAGTGCAGAATATCCTTGGAAAGTGTAGAAGATACAACCAATTGTCCCTTGAACATAGAATCCATAATCTACTTGGCGGCCGTATGCGTTAGCACAACACGGGTAGAGAACCCTTCTTGGTCTGTTATCTGAACAGCAATAGACCGAGGAGAAATAATAGCATCAACGGTGAACTCTTCGGCGAGCAAGGAGATTGCCACCGGCCTCGCTGGGGAGAAACTGGCATCAACTCAAGGGAACTCTTCTTAGCAACTGTCATCTTTGAAAGTAGAGGCGCATCATCCCCAAAATAACCAGGGACGAGGACACGAACCGACAGCCGATAGATAAAATCTTGAATCTTGAAATGCACGGTCGGCACTGAATCATCCTGACTTGGCTTATTGTCTCCCTGGGGATTAGACCCGAGGGGCATCGAAGGAAGCGCACACCCGCTCCGTGGGGTGGGAGTGGTTGGAGAAGTAAAGGGAATATGTTTGTGTGGAACATGTGAAGGTTTGTAAGGCATGGAGGCTCCAACGGGAGTGGTGATGGAAAGTGAAGGCGTAGGCGATGTGGCGATGATAGGCTTGGGTGGCGACAAAGGTGAAGGTAAAGGTGTGGCTGAGGGTAGAGGTAAAGGAAAATGTGTGGCTTGGTCAGGCTCGGGCAAAGGTGATGGCGGAGATGGAGGCAAGGGTGGAGATGGAGGTGGTGATGGAAGCACTGGTGGTGGAGATGGAGATGGAGATGATGGTGATGGCAATGGAGATGGTGAGGATAGTGATGAAGGCGATGGGGGTAGTGGACATGGAGGTGGAGAGGGTGAAGAGTATGGTTGTGGTGTACACCGTCGACGGGTCGACACGACGCGTCGAGCGGTGTTAGGGATAGAATTAGTGGTAGTTACGGCGGGAGAAGAAGGGGAGGCACTAGCCTGAGCGGAGGCTTGGGTTTGTGGAGGTTGCGGAGATTGGATAGGAGATGGTAGAGGTAACTGACTAGGTTATGGAGCGGGTGCATTGCTAGATAAAGAACCACATGGGTGCCCCTGGTCTTGAAGTAACGGAGACGGCCGCCCAAGCTGAACTTCTTGCTGCTGATGTTGGCTGCGGAGATGTAAAATGACTTTATGCATAGCGGCCCAATCAATCCTTTTCTTAGCTTTCAGGTCATAAACATAATCCTGGAACTCGGGACAATCCTCAACCAAATGACCCTGTTGGCGGTGAAAATCACAGAACTGAAGCATATCCCTGACCGCGGGTCGGCAAGGCACAACCGGAGAGAGTGGCAACGTGTGAGTGGCCATCAAAGCCCTAAAAATGTGGATAAAGCACTCCGACAATGGAGGACAAGGAGCCCACTTTGGGCAAGGTGAATGCTGAGGGATATGTGATGGAGATGGTTGTGGAGACGGAAGTGGAGGTTGCGTAGGCAATAGTGTGTGGCTAGTGGTGGAGGGATTTGGTGAAGGCATATGTGGAACGGAGTGGGGAGGTATGTAGACGGCATCCACCTGCTCGGGATGTGGTGTTCCCTTGACCGAAAGTGGAGACGGAGACGGGTATGTGGAAACGGGAGGCTGACTCATGGAAGATTGATATGCGGAGGCGTATGGGTACGTAGAGGCGCGTGGTTGGCTCGTGGAGGGATATGTGGCGGAAGGCTGACTCATGACGGGCCGGCTCATGGGAGCGTAGGATTGGCATGTGGAGGGTGAAGGTTGATATGTGGAGGTGGATGGTGGAGACTCGGGGTCAAGGGAATCTTGGATTTGTTGGCGAATGAAGCGGGCTCGGCTGTATAATTGTTGCCAGGAGGTGATGTTGTTGAGGGCTAAGATGAACCGATACTCGGGCACGGCATTGGATATCAGCATCTTGATTTGTTCTCCCTCCGGTATGTGCCCCGGGACCTGCGCGGCAAGGCGACGCCAACGATCGACAAAGGTAGAAAACTCTTCTTCGGGCTTCATCATCTCATGGGCCAGATCCACAATAGAGTACTTGGGCCCAACCTGGCCTTGAAACTGCTGAAGAAATTTCCTTTGCACGGCTTGAAAATTCACGACTTGCTCTTGCGGAAGAGAGAAGAACCAACACTGCAAGAAAAACCGCGAGTAGCGACCGAACTCTCGGTCGCTATTCGGTCGCAGATCGGTCGCAAAGATCATGTCGCGACCGAACAGACACCTATTAGCGACCGAACATGTCGGTCGCTATATAATAGTCGCTAAATGGCGACCGATATAAATCGGTCGCAGAATAGGTCGCCGTTAGCGACCGATAATTATCGGTCGCAGAATCGGTCGCAGATAGCGACCGATAATTATCGGTCGCAATATCAGTCGCGGTCGCATTATCCGTCGCTAATATATACAGTCGCTATTCGGTCGCTATTCGGTCGCTAATTTTAATACTTTAATAAAATAAATAATGAAGACAGTCGCTATTCGGTCGCTATTCGGTCGCTAATTTTGCAGTATTTTTTTTTTATAAATTTATATAATCGACTATAAATCACCTGATAAATAACAATTTAATAAAATAAATAACCTGATAAATAACAATTTCATAAAAACATATAAATCAACTACACAAATCACAATCTCCACGAACTTCAAATTCATCACATACAAACACACAAATTAATCATACATCCATAATAAAATGACAACATGCAAATAACTAAAATGAAATCACAAATCCTCCGCATATGTGTCATCCTGGTCGTCGTCTCGTCTAACATCTCGCGACGGATGATCCTGTATATCATTTAAAAAAATTAAAATCAAATCCTTAATAAAGAAATCAATTTTTCTTGAAAATTAAAAGCAAGATGTTTTTCATTTAAGTGAAATTGACGAATGACAATTTTAAACGTTTTGCTCAAATCGGTAGTCCAATTTGGACTCCGTCAGTTTCTACAAGTCACTCTCACCTTCCCGGTCGTGTTGGAGTCATTGACAAATTAATTGGACATATATTTCTTTATTTTTGACCCTCTTACACTCGATTAACTTGGTTCTATTTAGGAAATGTAAATTTGAGCATCGAGCTCAAATTTGGAGTCCAATTTGAACTCCGTCAGTTTCTACAGGTTACTTTCACCCCCCATGTCGTGTTGGAACAATCGATGGATTGATTGGACCTCTCTTTTCAATTTTGGACCCTCAAACCCAAGTTCATAGAGTTAAGAAAATGATATTTTCCCCTCCTCAATCTAAATTCTTATATTTTGTAAGATGATATTTAGAGTTAACAAATAGAAAATCAATCAAATAAAATACTTACCGGAGGCTGCTGTGCACGAGGTGCAGGAGGTGCAGGAGGTGCTCTATTACTAGCAAGTCCCAATTCTGTGAGCATCTGGGAGACGGTCTGAGAGACGATGGTTGAGATATTCTGAGAGACGGTCTCGTTGACGATCGCCCTAAACATATCTGGAGTCATGGTCGGGGCGGCACTGGAAGAACCATCTGGGGCTGCTGGTGTGGTATCTGGGGCTGCTGGTGTGGTAAATGGAGAGGTCGCATGTGAGACCGAACTCGAGCATGATGATAACACCCTAGTCGTGCCCAAGCTATGTCCAAAACCATAAACATGGCCTTTCTTGGGTGCCCCAGATGCTGCAACCCAAATGTCAGGATCCAACTCTGGACGCTGACTGTCATCCCCGTACCTCTCATCCATTCCTCTACTATATGAGTCCTGCAAAAAACAAAAAAACAAAACAAAATTATTCTACAGTTTAATCTTAAATGAAAACTATTAATGTATACACTTACCGCTACCTCCCGAGCTTTCTCACTAATGTAAGCATTTGTCCCTTTCTTCTTATGAGTATGATCAAAAAGTTCTTGAAATTGAGGTGGCCGCTTTAACTGTACTTCCTGTTATTCAAATAAATCACAGTTTATTATTAGATTAAAAAAAAATACAAATGTAGAAGTGTACTTACCAATCTCGCTTTATGCGTTGCAAAGGAGACAGAGCCACCCGTGTGTACATTCGCTTCAGGATGCGCTGCTCTGTTTTGCTTTGCTTTGTTTGAATTGTCATTCCATTTCTCCGTTCCCCAAATGTTGCACAGCTCCGTCCAATACTCCTTTCTCATCCACACAGGCCCATGCTCCTTCCATTGGTTCTTATCTGTACTTGTACATGCTCTTTCTGCATTTTTTCGGATATTGTGCATAAGATGTTTGAAATTTGCTCTTGCAGTAGTTGTCCATGCAGATCTAGCACGTAACTCATCTGAATGCTCTGTGAATCGATGATTCCTCTACATATTAACAAAAAATAAATTATATGTTACATAACAATAAGTGTGTTAAAATATAGCAGGAAAATGACTTAATATGATAAAATAAGATAAATACCAAGAACATAGTGAACAATAAATCCCGAACATCCATCGGAAAATCAGAAAAGCGACGGATGGGGCCTGGAAAATGTGCTTCAATTGACTTTGTAATAAATTGTGATGCTTGGGCTGGCTCTATTTTATTCCTGAAATTGAAAATATTAATACCACAATGATGAATAGATAACAAAAATAATGCATTACATACCCTTCATTTATCCACACTGCCCGCATCGTCTCATTATAACTGCCCTCCCCCTCGTGATGACTCGTCTCGTCATCAGCACGTACTATACGAAATGGACAAAAATAAATAAAACAAACTATCAAAAAAATATAGAAATGTAAATGAACATACCTGACTCAGCTGGAGGAGGTGTAGATCCACTCGCCATGTGTGATGGCGGTGCAGAGGCCGTCAATCTACCTGTTGTCAGTGGTAACGGTGCAGAGGTCGTGGGTCCTGTAAGGATAAGAATCAGATAGCACAAAAACATAAAGAATTATTTTAAACAAATACTACAATGCATTATACATGAAAGTATACATACCTACTACCGGTGGTAGCGGTGCAGAGGTCGGTGGTAACGGTGCAGAGGTCGTGGGTCCTGTAAGGATAAGAATCAGATAGCACAAAAACATAAAGAATTATTTTAAACAAATACTACAATGCATTATACATGAAAGTATACATACCTACTACCGGTGGTAGCGGTGCAGAGGTCGGTGGTAACGGTGCAGAGGTCGTGGGTCCTGTGAAAATAAGAATAAGATACCACAAAAATATAAAGAATTATTTTAAACAAATACTACAATGCATTATACATGAAAGTATACATACCTACTACCGGTGGTAGCGGTGCAGAGGTCGGTGGTAACGGTGCAGAGGTCGTGGGTCCTGTGAAAATAAGAATAAGATACCACAAAAACATAAAGAATTATTTTAAACAAATACTACAATGCATTATACATGAAAGTATACATACCTACTACCGGTGGTAGCGGTGCAGAGGTCGGTGGTAACGGTGCAGAAGTCGTGGGTCCTGTAAGGATAAGAATCAGATACCACAAAAACATAAAGAATTATTTTAAACAAATACTACAATGCATTATACATGAAAGTATACATACCTACTACCGGTGTAGAAATGGAAGTAAATCTCCTCCCGCTACCCTCTCCCCTCCCACCTGAAGAAGTCCCACGCCGTCCTCGAACCATATCTTCAACTGGTAATAAAATACATGCATATTCATCAAATAGTGAAAGAAAGAAAGTTACAGAGTATTAAAATTTTAGGTAAAATTGTATACCATTAATCAAACATTCTCCATTTCATCTTCAGATGTTGGAGATATATCAAATTCAACATTCACATCTTCATTATCAGATTCATTTTGATCACTAATATATTCCTCCTCTTCGGAGTCCCCCAACTGTATTTCAGGTTGTTCTGGATCGACTTCTTCCACTTCATTCTCTTTAGATAAAGACAGTGCCTCCACAGATTCATCACTAGAAGCAGGCAACTCTACATCATCACCCAAGTCTGATTGAAAGAATTCGGCATTCACATCCAACTCTACTGTTTCAGTCAAATCCAACTCATAATCCGGGAAAAGCCTTGTCTTAACCTTGCAAACTGCCCACCAATCATTTCTTTCTTTATTTCTAGACGATGGATACTTTGTATAATAGACCTGCTGGGCTTGTGCGGCCAAAATGAATGGATCATAAGTATTCAATTTAGACTTATGTCTGATATCGACAATCCCATATGTTGTGTCATTTCGAACAGAATTGGGATCAAACCAATGACACTTGAACAGAAATATATGGTTGTCATCTCCGAGATATTGCAATTCTAAGATCTCCTCAATAATACCATAATAATCACGTTCGTTTTCATTATATGTACTTCCTTTCACACATACCCCGCTGTTCATTGTTGACTTATTCTGCCCATATTGTCTAGTGTGAAATCTATACCCATTCACAATAAATGCTGGATATGTACGTGCAACTTTCGATGGGCCATAACTACTCTCTCGAATTCTTTGATCAGTAATAAAATCATTTTCAACCTACATATGGAGAGCACACTAGTCAGAATTTGTCATTGGCCTAACAAGGAGAAAGAGTAGTAATAATACTTACACGATATTTCAGCCAAGAAGCAAATGATTTTTCTCGTTCTTTTTCAACCTCCATGTCAGTGAGATATGGACATCTTTGGATTAATTCTGAGTCAAATTGTCTGTATTACGACCATTGGAGCATTATAGATGGAATGAAAAATAATAAGTTATAGACACAATGTAATGTGAGTAGAGAACTTACGCAACATAAGGTTCAACCTCCATACAATTTAAAAGGATGTACATTTCTGCACAGTGCAATTCTCTATCATTTAGCATCCGACTCGAAGAACGTCCATACGCACGTCCAGGATACTTAAATATAGACAGCCGCTCAGAGTGAACGGAGTCTCCCCCATCATCATTACGTGGTGGCCGAGTACGACGAGTTTGTACCTCAGGTTCAAAGTACATTGAACAGAAATTTGATATTTCTTCCAAAATGTACGCCTCCGCAATGGAACCCTCTACTTTTGCCTTGTTGCGAACTTTCATTTTCAATTCATGCATGCACCTACCAGAATGTTCATAAGATAATGAAAAACACATCAACATCTAATTGAATTATGAGGAGAAAATATATATATATTACCTCTCAAATGGATACATCCATCTAAATTGTACTGGCCCTCCTACTTTAGCCTCATATGGTAAGTGTATAAGCAGGTGCTCCATTGAATCAAAGAATGAGGGTGGAAATATCTTTTCCAATCTACAAACTGTCGTGATCACATTCTGTTCAATAGTTTCCACATCTTCATACCTGAGCTCTGATGCACATAAAATTTTGAAAAACTGACTTAACTCAGTCACTGCTCCCCATATCGGCTTCGGCATCATATCACGAAATACAATAGGTAACAACCTCTGCATGAACACATGACAGTCATGACTTTTCATTCCATATATTTTCCCCTCATTTGTATTCACGCAACGAGCAATGTTAGACACATAACCATCTGGAAATCTCAATTGTTTTAGCCAAAAGCATACTTCTTTAATCTGTGCAGCTCCAAGGGCGTAAATTGCTTTCGGTTTAACTGTTTTACCATTTCTATCAATAAGTTCCAGTTCTGGACGTTTACAATGTATTTTCACGTCTAAACGAGCATTCACATTATCCTTTGTTTTGCCTTTTATGTCCATAATAGTGTTGAACACATTATCAAAGACATTCTTCTCAACATGCATGACGTCGAGGTTATGTCGTATAAGAAGAGTTGACCAATAAGGCAATTCCCAGAAGATACTTTTTTTGACCCAGTTGTGATCCTTCCCAAATCCAGGGAGCTGTCTTGTGCTGCTCGACAATTGTGCTATATCTGGTAAGTTCTGTACACTTGCTGCTAAATGTGGACCAGACAACCGTTCAAAATCAGCTTCTTCCAATTCAATTCTGTTCTTTAAGAATGCATCTTTTTGCCTTCTAAACGGATGGTCCCTTGGTAGAAATCGTCGATGACAATCAAACCAGCATGACTTGCCACCATGCTTAAGTACAAATGATTTGGAACTGTCCATACAGTAAGGACATGCTAGTTTTCCATGAGTGCTCCAGCTAGATAACATTCCATATGCAGGAAAGTCGCTTATTGTCCACATCAATGCAGCCTTCATAGTGAAATTTTATTTTCTGGATGCATCATAGGTAGTAACCCCATCAGTCCATAACAATTTCAACTCATCAATCAACGGCCTGAGATATATGTCTAGTTTTTTCCCAGGATTTTTTGGACCAGGGATCAATAATGATAGAAATAAATGCTCTCGTTTCATGCACATATTTGGCGGAAGATTATATGGTGTCACGAAAACTGGCCAGCAAGAGTAGGAAGTCACTGAACCTCCAAATGGATTGAATCCATCAGTACATAAACCCAGCCTTACATTACGCGACTCTTTTGAGAAAGTAGGGTGAGCACGGTTAAAGTGACTCCAAGCTTCGGCATCTGCAGGATGACTGATTACATTATGTTGTCGACGTACTCTTTCCGCATGCCATCTCATATGTTGAGCTATCTTTGGTGACATATACATTCTCTGCAATCTCGGTGCAATAGGAAAATACCGCAATGACATATATGGTATATCTTTTTGCTTTGAATTGTCCCCTTTCTTAGGCTTGAATCTATCATGACCACATATGGAACATGATACCTTACTTTTATCCTCATTATAATATAGCATGCAATGATTAGGACATGCATCTATTTTCTCATATCCAAGCCCTAAGTCAGTGACCATCTTCTTTGCACGATAAAAATTTTCAGGTAATTTCTCATCTTGTGGCAACATACTTTTGATAATCAGTAACAAACGATCAAAACAAATCTCACTGATGTGAAATTCAGATTTCAAGTTCAATAATTGTGACACCGCAGACAGTCGAGAGTGATTTTGACATCCATTCCACAATGGCTCATCAGCATCTTTAAGTAGCTGATAAAATCTTTCAGCTGTCTTGTTTGGCGGTTCTTCATTGTGTACATGCTCCTCATGAACATTGAATTCTGGACCAGCAGCATCTATGACCATATCAACATATGAACTTCCACTTCCTCTATTGGCAGGCTCGTAGGACCACAATGTTTCACCATGACATATCCAGTTTGTATAATCTTTAACAAACCCCTTTCTGTATAAATGACGTTGTACATCCCATGTTGTCAGCCACTTCAAATTCTTACAGACTACACAAGGACATCGGATACGACCCTCACAATCTACAGCTTCAATAGGATTTCTCAAAGCAAACTGAATGAATCTCTCAACTCCATTTTTAAATTCCATAGACACCACCTGATCAACTAGTCTACGGTACATCCATGAACGATCTTCAGACATTTTCCCTATGCGAATGAAATGTAAACACACAAAACTTTAACATGTTTAACAAAATAAAAAGTCCAACCCTTTCCTCACATCCTCCATCTCTGCCATTTTAAATAGGACGGAAATATCATTTAGATTTTCACTTTTTAACCCATCTGTGAAGGTTTGATCGCACGATTAATTACTATATGTGTTGTGTTATTTGCTAAAAATTTCGGCAGCATCTCCCCACACCTCTCCGATATACCACAAAATATTTATTGATTAAGAAATTTTCTTAAACACCTACTAATAAATGGTTAAGAAATTAATCAAAATCAATAAAGGTATATCAGAGAGGAGTGAGATGACGCATCCAGCCAAAATTTTTAACAAACAACACAAACACATATAGTAATTAACCACCTAAGTGCGATCAAACATTCACAGACTGTCCAAACGGGACAATTCAAGACTTTGAGTTAGATATACACATTCTCATCATTCAAAATGAGAACGTGCACATCAATCCCAAAGTCTTGAACGGGTAGATTGATTGACACGGGTTTAACACGCTCTCCTAAGATGCGTGCAATGTTAGGTTGCACCCACGCATCTCAGCTCACATACAACACCCAACTAATTAAATATTGACAAGATAATAACACATTCTAAAAACATAGCAGTAACATGTTAAAATAAAATTCATGCTCTTATGAATGTGCTGGAAATGCTGCAAGTAACACCCAACTATCTCTAGCTTCATATATAATTACTATTTTAGAAATGCTACAAGTCTAAATAACAAAAAAGAAAAAATAAACAACGGAACAGTGGTCTTCAGACACAGTATTCTGATTAGACAGAGCATGGATATATTGCAAGATACGTGATCAAACCGCCCAGCATCTAAATAAGGTTACGTGATCAAACCGCCCAGCATCAAACCGCCCAGTATCAACATAATGTAGCCAATTAAGGCTCAGAAGAAGGCTCAAAAATGGTTAAAATTGGGAGCATGTACACAAATGGAAATTAAGGAACCCCAATGTGACTAGCTTGTCTAATTGTGAAAGCAAGTACATGATCAGCATCCCCTGAGCCCCAAACCACATGCACATGCAATCCCTACTCTCATGACCCACCACCATGTGTGCTTGGAACTCAAAAGGTGCAAAAGAAAACAAACAAGAAGAAGGGAAAGAAAAAGTCATCAACAGCACCTAATCCTCATTCCTTCTTTCCCACTCTACCAAACCCCACAAGAAGTAGAAAAAGAAAAAAAATATCACATGAGAGGAATGATTCTACCAAACAGTGGATCCATCATGGTAACTATGTATGTCTGACAGAAACTATTCCCTTTTCAAAGGATTGTGAGATCCTTGTGATTGGTTGTTTTAGTGAAAATCTGATATCTGATAATGTTATCCCAATAAGCATTGACAAATCGCCCTTGTATGGAATCATGTCTTTTTAATTAAAAGAGATAAATCGATGTTGTTTGGACATAAACTCGTTTCATTTAAAAATATTTGTAAATACTTGAATAAATAATCCACTTTAAAAAATATAAATTTGACGAAAACTAATTATGATTTACCAGAAGGGGGGGCCCTGCGGAGGGGGAACCGGAGCCGGTGGGGGGACCGGAGCCGGAGGGGGGACCGGAGCCGGAGGGGGGCCCGGAGCCGGAGGGGGGGCCCTGCGGAGGGGGAACCGGAGCCGGAGGGGTGGCCCTGCGGGGGGGGGGGGGGGGCGGAGCCAGAGGGGGGGCCCTGCGGAGGGGGGATCGGAGCCGGAGGGGGGACCGGATGGGGAGGGGAGAGCCGCGCCGGAGGGGGAAACCAGATGGGGAGGGGAGAGCAGCGCCGGAGGGGGAGGGGGGGCTCGGGCGGGAGGGGGCCGCAGGGGGAGGGGGGGCTCGGGCGGAGAGGGGCTCGGGCGGGAGAGGGGCCGCAAGGGGAGGGGGGGCTCGGGCGGAGGGGGGCTCCGGCGGGAGGGGGCCGCAGGGGGAGGGGGGGCTCGGGCGGGAGGGGGCCGCAGGGGGAGGGGGGGCTCGGGCGGAGGGGGGCTCCGGCGGGGGTCCGCCTCAGTTACCTCCGATGGCCGGTCCCCGCCGCCGCTCGCAGTCGTCCGTCCACCGCCGCTCGCCACGCCGGTCGTCCGTCCACCGCCGCTCGCCACGCCGGTCGTCCGTCCACCGCCGCTCGCCACGCCGCTCGCAGTCGTCCGTCCACCGCCGATGGGAGCTGGTCGCGGGGGGGGCCGCAGAGGGAGGGGGGGCTCGGGCGGAGAGGGGCTCGGGCGGGAGGGGGCAGCAGGGGGAGGGGGGGCTAGGGAGGAGAGGGGCTCGGACGGGAGGGCGCCGCAGGGGGAGGGGGGGCTCGGGCGGAGAGGGGCCGCAAGGGGAGGGGGGGCTCGGGCGGAGGGGGGCTCTGGCGGGAGGGGGCCGCAGGGGGAGGGGGGGCTCGGGCGGAGAGGGGCTCGGGCGGGAGGGGGCAGCAGGGGGAGGGGGGGCTAGGGCGGAGAGGGGCTCGGACGGGAGGGGAGGGGGGGCTAGGGCGGAGAGGGGCTCGGGCGGGAGGGGGCCGCAGGGGGAGGGGGGGGCTCGGGCGGAGGGGGGATCGGGCGGGAGGGGGCCGCAGGGGGAGGGGGGGCTCGGGCGGAGGGGGGCTCGGGCGGGAGGGGGCCGCAGGGGGGAGGGGGGGAGGCGGGGGGGAGGGGGGGGAGCTGGTGGCGGGGGGGGGGGAGATGAGTGATCAGCGACCGCTTCGCGACCTAAATAAATTCGGTCGCAAGATCAGCGACCGATTAGAGACCGAAATAATTTCGGTCGCAGAATGGGTCTCAGAAGTGCGACCGATTATATCGGTCGCTATATGGTCGCTATTTGGGACCGACTAGCGACCGATTTATTCGGTCTCTAATTCGGTCGCTATTGCCACTTTTTCTTGTAGTGCAATCCCGAGCCGGGCCTTCCAATGACAGACCAAACAGATAAGCCATCAAGTGTTGGTCATGTCGAAATTGGGCCGACTCATAAACAAACTCCTTCAAGTGCACATACGGGTCACCGACTCCACTATAACGGCGATATGTGGGAATTTGTGATGGAGGTGGGAGCCGAAGACCTTGGAAAGCGAATGGAACACTTAAAGAGGATTTGGGATCGATCCGACGTTGAAGCTCATCAAGCTGGCGTTGGGTTTGAGCAATCATCTCCTGGGTAGGGAGACACCGAGAAGAATATGGGCCAACTTGAGCAAGAGGTTGTGAATTAGGACCAGTATGATGGTAATGGGCCGGATAAGAGGATCCGGGCTGAGAAGAAGAAGGGCCCATTCCAAGAATGGAAGGATATGTGGGCCTGGAAGAAGTATGAGCATAAGGACCCATTGGGCTGGCAGCAACATGGGTAGAAGGATGAGGCCCATTAAGAGAATAAGTCTCATTAGAAATCGGGCCAGTAGCATATGAAGGAGAAGAAAGAGGCCCATGAATAGAAGATGGCCCATTATGAGAAGAAGGCCCATTAAGATGAGACGTAATGATGCGTTGGGCCTGGGCCGGGTCCATTTGACGAATAAGGCTTGAAAGATGGGCCATGAGATTAGCTTGTTCATCGGATGGATCAGAAGGACCACGGGAAGATGGGCCCGCGTGAGAAGAGGATTCCACGCGGGAATAAGAAGAAGATTGGGAAGAAGAATGATACAAGCGGTTAGAATACTGCTCCATGAGGGCAAATGGAGACTTAATACAAGGATATCAAGGAGAATACAAGTGGGGAAGCAATGGCTTAATGGGCTCGAGGACAAGTGGAGACTGACCCACTAATGGACAACGGATCAGGGGACAATGGACTAGATAATGGACACACAAAATGGGCTAAGCTAAATGGGCCTAACAATAACAAAACATATGGATGATGAAAGAATGCAACACAAAAATCACTAATGGGCTTGGACAAGCCCAAACAACATGAACAATGCAATGTGAGAGTTTTCACCTAAGTCAAACAAGTTGATATAATGGGAAATATTTTAGAGATTTTAATAGACCTTTTAATGATTTGAATTAATAATAATTCCCTCAAGATAGGAATCCTATGGGAATAAGGTCCAAACTTTTGGGTTGACTAAGGCTAACTCCCTCACACGTATGCAAATGCAAGCCTAAGGGGTGGGAAGGTACAACCAGCCCGACGTCCGTGTGGGAATCCACGGCTCACGGGGACTTATGGAGGTCCCAGATAAGATCACCTAGTCGAGCCCAAGGAATATGGGAGCGAGAGGATCACTTACCAAGGTAGGAAATGTAACTATGATATGCAATGTATGACCCTATGTGCACCGGAGTGCATGCAATTTCTAACTTAAAACTAGAAAATCAAGACTAGATTAAACTATGCAAACATGATCCAACTAAAACAAATAGTATATGGATGGAAAGACAATACAAAGGTCTGCACAACGGGCCCAAGAACAGATCAATCTGACCCCGGGAGGTCAATCAAATCACTGAGCAAAGTTGCCCCCGTGAACCTGTGCGCAGACCACATGCAGATTTTATGGACAAAATGCTAAAATGATGATAATTTTTAACTAAGCAAATGAGACCCAAATGATGTTAATAAGTTATGGATGGAAAGACAATACAAATGACTATCCAATGGAATAAAAATCAGTGCAATCAGACACCGGGAAGGTAGTCAAATCACTGAGTAAAGATGTACCTGTGAACCTGTCCCTGAGCCTGCCTGCAGAACTTATGTAGAAAACTCAAAATGTTGGACAATATTAGAATATGAAAATGTTAACCAAATGATGCAAATGATATATGGATGGAAAGACAATACAAATGGCTATCCAACGCAACAAGAATCAGCTCAATCGGACTCCGGGATCAAAAGTTATGCCCCGATGAATATGGCCCTGTGAGCATGCGCGCAAGACTGCCAGAAGCTGTAACGGTCTACCAAATGACCATTATATGAGCGTGACGGTCTACCATAAGACTGTCACATAACCAGAGCCCGTAAAACACCAAAAATAGTGGGAGAATGGAGGAAATACTACCTAAACATGAACATGCACCCACCTAACCTACAAAAGAGCATGAAAACAAGCGTGATGGGCATTGGTGTCCCACCGTGATCGCCAAAAAACTGTTGATTTATTTTTTTAATTAGATTCCTATCCCGCCCCCTTTAAATACATACATGCATAAACATGTGAATCAAAGACGAGGGGGATTAAAGGATGGAAATACAAACCATGATCGCCACCAAGGATTAACAACGCCGCAAGGATGAAGAAAGGAGTGCAACGGCACCGTGTACCTCGGAAAGGGATGAAGACTTGATCGCGCTTAAGAACGTGATGCGGGGAATGGTGTGGGATCGACCTCCTCTCCTTCCAGCCGGCTAGATGAAGAGGGCCTCACGTTATATTCATGCTCTCCTGCAAAACAAAGATGAAACACAAAGGTAAAAACCCATTAGAACATGAAGTGTAGAAATCTGTCCAAAGTGATAAAATAGCATGAATAAAGGGGGAGAACGCACCGGGGGGAGGTTTTTAACCCCTGTGGAAGGGTGCAAAAGATAGGTGGGTGTGTTGTGCATGCATGAGATTTGAAATCACGAGATTTGATTGAGAGAATAGAGAGAAATCATTGATGCAAAACGGAGATTAGGGAAGTGTAGCAGAAAGTGCAGAAAACTGTGATGATTTGTGATTTTGAGGAGACTAGAACTAAGAGTGTAGACCATGAAATCAAGCCCAGAATGATGGAATTGAAAGCTAATACTTCCCTCTTCAAGCCAGGGTCGAAGGATTGAGTCGGCGTTGCAGCATGGCTTCACCCCACGTCCGGAAAGAGTCCCCCCGTCGCGACTGCGAACTGGGCAGTTTTTATAGACTTTTGCAAGAAAGCCTCATCTTCTTATCACGATTCCCGGAGATAGAATCCAAGATTAATTGAGTTCTCTAGATCAAACTCGAGATAATACTAAGGACAAGAGATAGGAACAAACGGGGATCATATCAAGGGAATCCATATCAAGGGGTCACACATTCTTTGATCCCTTCGATCCCTTTCTTCATGGGCCCCTTGGCCCACAATCTCCATTCCACTTCTTTAGGGGAGGTCACCATTATACCTCTCCCCCATGGGCCGGGCCATCGGCACCCACCGAGTCCGTTCACGGGCAAGAGACACCCGACCCTCCTATCCCACCCAAACCTCCCAAATCCAAAGGACCGTCTTATGGTTGTACCGACATTCGGTCACACTTAGGGTATGCATGGCACACATTCGGATGTCCTGTACCACCTTGCATATGATTGGGTCGGACTAACTGTAGGGTTGTTTAGGGTCGTGTGTGCATCTGTGTGTTTTTTTCTTTTTGTTAGGCATGTTAGGAGTCTACATGACGACGTCCGTCGTCACAGTAAGGCCAGCAATGCACGGTACAAGGAGTTAGCCGGTGCCCATAGACACCACCGAGAGTTCCAAGAGGGCGAATATGTCATGATCAGGGTAAGACCTGAACGGTTTTCCTCTGGAACCGTTAAGAAGTTGCAAGCTCGCGGAGTCGGTTCCTTTAGAGTGTTGAAACGCGTTGCATCCAATGCGTATGTTGTGGACCTGCCCGAGGAATATGGTATAAGCTCTACCTTCAATGTATCGGATCTTGTTGCATATAAGGACCCAGCGGTGATCCCTAGTGAGCCTTTTGAGCCATCTCCTCCCCTTGAGAGTGATCCCACACCTGAGTGTCCACTTCCACCTCCAGCCCCTTTTTCACGGCAGCGTGAGCATATAGATCATATATTGGACGAGCAAGTGACAGTTACCAGGAGTGGATCTTACCCGCGCTACCTAGTGCGATGGAGAGGACGGCCCGCTACTGAGGACACATGGATCACACATGGCGAGTTGCAGCGGATTGATCCAGACCTTTTGGAGCGATACAGGAGCGATGCAGACCCTTACTCGACAGGGTCGAGTTTCTCCCACCCGGGGAGAATTGGTGCGGACACCCGAGCAGCTGATCGGCACGATACGCCGAGCCACCGGTACCGCACGCAGAGCACGACACGAGCCACCTCAGCGTCCATCTGGCTCAGAGACAGCCTGGAGACTCCGCCTTGAGCCTCCCCATTTATTATATTTAGTTAGACTTTATGTGTGTTTAATTTGTGTTTATTTCGTTGCATTCGGTTTGCCATTTTGATTGTAATAGGGGCTTAGGTGCAATTCGGACCCCGTGGGCCCCACGGGCCCCCCAGGCCCCACCCCATTGGGCCACCTCAGCCTAGGGTCCCACGTGGGGTCAGTCAACATGCCACATGGGGCATCTAGAAGTTTGAATGGTCAATTGTCCACATGGGGGACAAGGGACCAAAATAGTCAACATTTCCAACCAACACCCACCTACCATGTCAAGCTTGTTCCCCCCTAGTCAATAGGCTGTCCCCCCCTTATTTTTTTAATTGTATTTTTGTGGAATGGTCACAAGCCATCCCAACCCTCCATCTCACACCCCTAGATCCAACGGTGGAGGATGGATTAGATGGGTGACCTATATATGCTTGTATTTTCCCATTTTGATGAATTAATGCCATTTTGAATCAAAGAAATTGTTGGAGCTCCAGCTTGGTGCGACCCTCCCTCCCCCCTTGCAGCTGTGAAGGTTGCCTCTGGAGGTGTGACTCCTCCCCTATCAGTTCCGGTCATCCTCGCCGCCGCCACGAGCCGCCACCGCACCGCCACCGCCATCAACGAAGTTCTGTCCGTGCAGTACCATAGCAGCTTCCACGAAATTTCCAACTCAGCCACGAGGTCTGATCAACCTGGGGATTTTCCTGGAGGTTCCATAGGTGTCAAGGATATCCCAAAATAATTGGTTTGTCATTCAGATCCCATTCCATATTTTTAGATTTTCGTCCACTCTTCCCTTTCAGTTCTTCCAGTAGTCTATCCAGATTCATCTCCGCCCTGAGTTTTAGGTCTTAGGTCCACTTTTTGATTTTATTTGGTTCGCCCAATTTTACTGGATCTTCCTTCCACCAACCCCTTCATTCAAATTTTTTTAAATTTCTAGTTCGTCCATTTCATATTTTCCACAAATAGTTCTCAGATCCACCTGAAGTTCTGTCCACCCATTCCCAGATCCGACCACCAGACACTCCAAAAATCCTATCAACTCACCACCACCTCCAAATCCAATTCTAAAAACTGTCCCAGCTTCGTGGTTTGATTATCTACAACGTTGAAGAAGAGCTTGAAGTCTGAATCCCACTGTAAGTAGGCGTTCAATGGCCGTTTACAGGGAACTGATGTGCTGAACTAAGAGTTCTGGAACTGTGTAGCAGAGAATTGAAAATTAGTTAAGTTCTAGGTCCGCGCAGGTTCAGAGGAATCCACTGGCCCTAGGTTGGAGGATTTTGAGTCCTCTTTCCAACGGCGCTGGTTTCGTCGCATTCCGGCGACGGGACTGATCGCAGCAGTTGATTTCGCCGGAGCGCGCGCCTGAAAACAGCAAGCAAAAATCCGTGGGCAGCATTCCACAAGCTTGGAGATCGGAGTTGTTCGGCCACCGATCGGCGTTCCCGACCGACCGCCTTCCGTGGAGGCATGCCACCAGGGGTCCCCATCACAGTGGGACCCACTCCTGCAGATCCGGAGGCCAGCGCCACCCGTGGGCCCCACGGGCCCGCAGAATCCGCCGTTCGGAAAGCACGAAAATGCGGAGTTCGGCACCGCCGGGCGACATCAAGATGCTGCCCGTCAGCCCAATTCGCGTGATTCCCGGGCCCCGCATGTGACCTTTTACCTCCCTGCGTGGAGTGGGTCAAATTATTGTACTGCTGTAAAATTGTGTTAACCGGGGGTCCGTGATTGGCCGGGGTTGTCTTCGCCACGCCGGGTGCGTGGAGGTAATGGTCTGAACCTCTTGGCGTTCATTTGCTTAGCTAGTATACGGTCTTTTGCCACTGCCGAGAGTGTAGGTACTAGCCCGTGTGTCCATGTCACCGCTGTGAGAGTGAGAGTGACCCGTCCCGTGACTCGATCCGAGTCCGGAAGTGAGTCTGACTACCTTGAACTCTGCCGGTTCCTTAACCGCGCACGATCCACGCTTTCCCTCGCATGGGACACCGAGTGAGTTTGCACTTCTGTTAGCGACGTGTAGCCTATGGGAGCTCTCCGTGTCGGGCCTAATGTCTCTCCCATCATGTGTTGCTGGTCGTGTCCACGTCTAGAGTCCGAGGTCCATACCACGTAGAGTCGGTCCCCGTGTCCGTCCCGCATCACTGAGCTTAGATTTTCTTTGGGCTTTGTGCTGAAGCTGGTACTCCCCTTCGTTGCACTTAGGCTGTTTGTGATCGGCTGTTAGCAGGATCAATACTCGTGGCGTAATACATTGCGATTTTCATGAGTTGCGATGGCACCGCGTGTGTGCTGAGATGCGGATACCGAGATATTTTTGATGCTTGTGTGCGTTGTTTGAGTGCGCTGCGGAAGCGTGTGGGCCGATTACCCACCGATCGGAAGAATTGTTCTTCTCGATGTGACTTTGTCTTGGCTTCATGTGCCTTGATGTGGTCTCTTGCCGTATCATTGCTGGAGTCATTTTGGTGTTGACATCGGCATTTGTGAGTATTGGGGAATCTGTCGGCATTTCTGCTGGTTGAGTACCCTCTGCTCTACAATTCTTTCTTGGGCAATATGCTTTCAGGGTGTGATCGTAATCCTTGATATGCGTTTCCCAAGATTGTTGTCATTCTTGTTGTCGTGGGTCTTTTCTTGGTAAGCTGTTTGATGCATGACTAGTCCCTGGTAGTCGTGTGTTCAGCTGTCGTCATGCCTTGATGTGACCCAGCTTGCAGTTGTGTTCCGTGGTTCTGTGTTCTATACGGAGCCAAAATCCTGCAAGTGCTGTTGTTGTTGTCATTTTTTCGCTGTTTCTCTATGATTTTGTCTATCTGTCTTGGCACTGTGTGGAACAGGTCTTGTCGGTTAGCCTTGTTGTACTCTTCTCTCCCGGTAGGGTTAGCTTGTGACTCGATCAGATGTAATGTCTGATTGAGGACTGACTTGATTGTGTTCATGGTCTGGTGTTGTCGTTGGTGTCCTGTGTGCCAGGTGTTCCCTGATGCCTTTGGCACTGGAGCCGATGTTGTCGAGTGTCAGCTGAGAGGACTGTGTTTCCTTGTTTAAGCTGATGCTTGCCGTGTCTGTCGTTTTATTTTCCCGATAGCTGTTGTCGTGGCATGTGTCGTGTCTCCTTTCCTATGAGACGTAAGTGACGTTGCCTTGTTTCTGAGGCGTCAGACTTAAGTTCACTTGTGTATCATGCTCGTTTGATGGATCTGTCTGTCTTGAGATCCAGAGCGTGGGCCTATGGTGATGGTCTGACAGTGTTCCTCTGAATGGTATTTTTCGAGATTCACGCTGTTTCAAGTTGTATCTTGGGGTTTGTTCATCCCTACTTCTCCTTTGCTAGTCCTTAAATTTTGAGGACAAAATTTCTTAAAAGAGGGGAGGATGTAATACCCTGGATCCTTATTGGATTCTTATCAGATCTTTCGGATCCTTTTAGGAGAGTTTCGGATCGCTTTTATGGGTCCTGAGTTGAGTTTACGATCTGTGTGAATTTTTCTCTCGTACAAGTTATGGAACTGTACGGTGAGTTTATTTCTCAGTTCATCGACTCGTGGACGCCGCAGTTGCGATGTACTCATCGAGAGGATCGTTTTGACTATTTTTGCGTATTTTTCTGAATTAGTCCATTTTGGGGCTAATTATCGTATTTTCAGAAATTAGGAAAATTCCTAATTTCTTTCTTTTTCTTTTCCTTTCCTCTCTCCTCCTTCTCATTTCACCGCCACGGCCTCTCTCTCCCATTTTCTCTCCTCTCTTGCCCTTCCGGCTCTGGCTGCAGACGGAGGAGGCTCATGGGCGAGGTGGCGATGGTGTGGGGTCCATGAGGTGCGCGATCGAGGGAGGATCGGATCGATCGAGCTTGTGACGTGGTTTTTTGCGTGGTTTAGTCGCTTAGGCGCACGGTTTCTTTGGTGGAGGTAGGGAGACGGATCTCCCACTTCCCCTCTACGTTTTCCTTACAGTTTCACGTTGTTCGGTGCTAGAACGAGCGAGTTTGGGCTCGTTTAGGTAAAATCGCAGTTTTATGGAGTTTGTAGGGTTCGTCAAAAAATGGTGACAGATTTTAGATCAATTAGTGTCAATGGACTCTCTGGGACGTCTGCGTTCCATAGTCACCGATTTCGTCGCGATTGGCGGTCATTCAGGACCGTTAGGAGCCCGGGAAGTCCGGTGACTCCATTTGGGTTGATTTTGAAACATTGCCCGTTTCTCGCTGTTTCTCAGCCGATTCGGCTCCCGTTGGAGTCTATGTGCTGTGTATGATCATCACCATTGTATCCCCTTCGTTTCGGAGCGAACAGGGCGTGAAAGGCCACGATCGGGCCGATCCATGGTTTGCTCGCTGTGACGCTTGAGCGGTTTAATAGTAACCGCTTAGCGTATAGGGCGGCTGTGTTTTAACTGTTCAATTCGTGTCCATTTGAGTCTGAGTGGTCGCGTGATAGACCGCGCTGTGACTGGCACGGCCAGCATTAGTCCGTCCAGTTCCCTTGAGCGGCTGGGTCCCAGCCGTTCTGTTTCCCCGTTGTGTTGAGCGGCTAGGGCCTAGACCGCTTAGCACGGTTGACCTTGAGTCAACAGCTTGAGGCAGTTCATGGGGAGGTTACCCCTTAGCTATCCTGTGTCTTGAGCGGTCCCTTCCCTAACCGTTCTGACTATCGTTTGACCGGGTACTGTAGTAGGTCGGTTGGCTTGAGCGGCTTGACTTTAGCCGCTCTATGCCTTGGGGGCAGTCCAGCCCTAACCGTCCAGTCTCCTTGGGCGGTTTGGTCCAAACCGTTCATGTGTCCTTGGGCGGCCTCCCTTAGACCATCCAATTCACTGAGCGGTCCCTTTGTGACCGCCCAGTGTGTTGAGTCTGTAATTCTGTCAATTGGCCGTGATGGCCTGATCTATGTCCGTCTGTCTATGTGTGTGTCATAGAATGGTTAGTCAGTCTGTGTCGCGGGTCTTCTATGGACCGCTTGGTGGTTTGTCGGGCAGGTCAGCTGGAGTTGACTGAGTCTAGTGGTCATATCTTTGACCGATACAGTCACCTCGTGGCCCTACACATGATCGCCAGTACCCTTGTTTCTGTGTGTGTAGTGATTCTTTCCTTGACTACTTACGTCGTTAAGCGGCCGAGTGATAGATCGCTTATGCCCAGAGTGTGGTTCATCGGTAATTTGGTTTTCCGATATCTTGGCTTAATCTTGTGGTTTGCTGTTTTCGTGGATACCTTTTGATGTTTTATGAGGGCTAAGGCTACGTTATGAGATAGCCAGGAGTTTTCTTGTTTGAAGTAGGATTCTCTTTCCTACTGTAGAATCATCTTTGTCTGGTTCCGATCAACCCGGGATGACCCAGTGGTTGACAGGTAACCTTGTGTGTGTCTCAGCCGTTTCGTCCAGTTTGAGACATGGTTCTGGATGCCTCGAGGTATTGTCTTACCTTGGTTTGCATGTCCAGGTGTGTTGAGGGTCTTGTTGATCCCTCAGGTCTTCGTGTGTCATTTTACGCGGTGGTGTCATTTCTTTGACTTAGGATTAGACCGATTGGCGGCTCGTTCTACTTTGTGCAACGATATTGACTCCGAGTCGTGAGACTCAAGAATCGTTGTGTTAGTAGGTCTAGTTACCTTGTCCTGAGTCTGTCGGCAGTTGTCTTGTTGCGTCGTTGCTTCGTAGTACATACGACAGTGCTTCCTTGCCTGTCGGTGCTACAACACTTCCGTTCCAGAGTTTGTGTCTAGTGAGCCTCCACTAGTCGTAGCCTGGCGACACGTTACGGCGTGTCGACCCACCCTGGAGTGGTGGCGAAGGCAGTTCCCGATATACGGTTTTTAAGCTAGTTTCTGTAGGCCCCCGTAGTACAGTAGCGTCTTGCTGGGTGGGGAAAACTAGCTAGAGACCTGGCTCTCCAGCAAGAGTCGGTGTGTGCACATGTGGTCAGGGGCGTTGGACTGACGCCGACGGGCGTTACCCTGTCTAGTCACTCGCTACTGTAGTTCCTGTTCTGGTTACAGTGTCTTAGTCTCTGTCGTATGCTGAGCGGCATAGTAGACGAGACGCTTGTAGGCGCAGCATAAGACGTCAGTGGACGCAGCTGGCTGTTCTTCTAGTGAGGGGGTGCTTCCGTCACGTGACACATGACTCTTACGTTTCTCGTACGTCATGACCTTTTCGGGTTAGCCTTCTCGTGGTCCTGCCCGAGGTCAGTGTTGTGTCGTGTGCATGACGTTCTAGTCGTGTGTGTGTGTGTGGTTGAGTCTAGGGAAGCGTGCATGGTAATCGAGTCGTGTATGCTTTAGAGCGTCTGTGTCTATCTAGGTCTTTTCTAGACTCGTTGTCTGGTCTCGTAGGCCTTCGTCTTAGGCCTCGTGCTTGCTGACACATCGGTGACTCCTGAGTTCGTCAGTTCAGAGTTTACCCTTCTGTTGATGTTGCTGTTTGGAGTAGTTTGGGAGGCCGAGGTTCGTTCGGCAGTCGTGTTTTTGTTCAGGTACAGCTTTTCCCTTTTCTTTTAGCTATTTCTACTCCTTCCGCTTCCGGTTTTCTTTTACAGCTTCCTAGTGGTAGTTTTCTTGCTTTGTTACTACTGTTGTTTTATTGTTCTGTATTACTACGTCATTTTTCAGTGGGGATCCGCGTGACCCTTATTGGGCCAGTGACATGAGGCTCACCCCTACTTTTCAGGTGGATAGCGTCGTTCTACTTCCGTGGTTCCTGGTGTGGTGTGTCTGTAGCTGCCAGCGGTACCTGCGTCGGGCTTCCCCCGACCTCAGTGTACGTCCTTCTTTTCTGTTGACTGTACTGCTTATCTTTCCTTTGGACTGGACTCTGGTATAATTGTAAATTAAAATTGTTAATTAAAAAGTAATTGTATTTATGCTACTTTAGCAAACTGATCTCATGAAATTTAATTGCTTACTGTTATATCTCGGTGGCTTCAATGTACTACACGACAATCCTTTCATCCCTTCGGAGCCTTACAGCTCTTGGGAGGCTTCACGGGTTCCAAGCGATATCGGGTTTACTCGGTAGCCCTATCGGGTATATCCGATATCCGAGATCCGGGTCGTCACAGATTTGGTGTGTACCACGTGGGGTATGGGACCCACGTGTGTTGGGTTCAATGCGGTGGATTCAGAGGGGGGTGAATGAATCAACCCTTTCAAAATTTTGCTCAAATAAAAATCTAGTTCGCTAACTAGACAAAACTAGATAACATGAACAACTAATTAAATCTCTCCTTCTTCAGAAGGACAATGAGCAATTTCGGAATAACAATATCAAAGGACACTCAATACCACAGTCAAACACACGGTGTGCAATCAAGCCATATCGCTCCTATGCATTCATCTAGCGTCAAACACACAATGAGATCAAACCACAATGCAAGAGGAGTTTTTAGGTGGTTCGGTCCTCCAGACCTACGTCCACCCCACACTCAACCCGAGTGTGGATTACTGCTGACTCACAGCTTGAACCGCTGGGCATCACAACTTGCCTACAACCGCTGGGGACTACAGCTTAACCTGTCCAGAGGAATCCTCCTCTGCCCGCTGAGCAACATAGCTTGCTGTCTGAGACCAAGTCTCGCCCACTGAGGAATTACAGCTTGACCTATCCAGTGGAATCCTCCACTGCAACCGCTGACTAACAGCTTGAAGAAAGGTAAAAGATGAAACAAAAACAAGTAAACAATCAGCGACTGAAAGCTGTAAATGAAATGCTCAATATAGCTCTCGTAGGAGCAAGTCTGGTTTGGATCTGATCCAATTTCCAGACAACCACTATCTCTCTCTCTCTCTTTCTCTGCTCGAGCTTTCTATCTCTCTCTTTTTCTTCTCTGCTCTTCTCCTCTCTCTCTTTTTCTTCTTCTTCTCTTTACACTGGATCGTGCAGGCACTCACTGCTTCTGCTCTTCTTCTTCAGCTCTCACAGCTTCGATCAGCCTTCTCCTGAGGAAGAAGTCTTCATATATAAAGCAGCAGCTAGGGCGTGTGACTTCCACATTTCCCGCCCAAAGGCCTCAGTCCATGTGGCAGCATTTCAGCACAGTGGTTCCACGTGTCACGATCAGGGCACTCCTATTATCCTCGGATCATGTGCCTTCATTAAGCTTCACGAAGAGTACATGTCAGTCAGTCAGATAGAGTTCTCAGTATAAGACTGAAAGCTTGTACAGACTTCGTTCAATGCATGAAGTAATGTATAGACTTAGAGTGAAAGTGCATGCAATGTATAGACTTGATGCAGTGTATGCAGTTCACCGATGCAGTGTATGTAGCAATGCATAGACTTGATCAGTCATCAAAACACACAAGTGCTCATGAGTGTATAGACTAGCTACGGCATCAAAGCAACCATGACAGTGTACAGACTTTAAATGTGTGCAGGCAGAACGATGTACAGACTTGTTTGTTCGTGCATGCTACAATGTGTAGGCTTAGTATTTGTGTAGCTAGCCAATGTATAGACTTGGCGTTGTAAAGCACACAGGCTGTACAGACTTGTGAATGCAAAGCTAGACAGTGCATGAAGAACAATGTGCATACTTGGTAGCATGCAATGTATAGACTTGTGCAAATTGGCTATCATGCGAGTGTATAGACTTGAGCAGACTGGCTATCATGCGAGTGTATAGACTTGCAATGCGTGCAGCGATGACAATGAATGGACTTGTGTGTGCAAGCTGTACAGACTTGATAGCGTGCATGCTGCAAGGCAATGGCTGTACAGACTTGAATGCTCGAAGCACACGATGTATAGACTTTGAAGCATGTGAACACGGCGCTGTACAGACTTGTGTTTTCATGGATGCACTGACTAAGCCACGAGCCAAGTGGCGATGTATAGACTTGTGTTATGCACCCAGACAATGTATAGGCTTGCACATAGTGACGCTGCATGAGACGATGCAATGTATATACTTGGTCTTACAATGCATAGACTTGAAAGACGATGCATGAGACGATGCATGAGGCGATGCATTGTATAGACTTAGCGATGCAATGTTCATACTCACTTAGACGCTGAGTGAGACGCTGGACAATGTACAGACTTTACTTCGTGCAAGCTACAAGACAATGTATGGACTTTGAAAGACGATGCATGCATTAGCCAACGATGTACAGACTTGAAGAAATGCATGCAGCAACCAATGTATAGACTTGCTAGTGCAAGGAATGTGCATGCGACAGCAATGTATAGACTTGATGCGTGCATGTGCCAAGAAGGTTGTACAGACCTTGCTAATTGATGCATGAACAGATGGGGATGTATAGACATAGTCTATGCAGTGATGTATAGACTTGCACAGTTCTAGCTAAGGGATGTATAGACTTTATGTGATAGCCCAATGTACAGACTTGCTGAACTGTCGTATGGACATAACACCAATGAATGTGCAAACTTGAAGTGAATGCATGGACTATGCACAACAAATGTATAGACTTGCTCAGTTCAGCTACATGAAACAAGGCAATGTATGGACTTGCCGATGTATAGACTTGTCGATGTACGCTAATGCACAAAGGCTTGGTCCGATGTACAGACTTGCCGATGTACAGACTTAGTGCATGAAGCAAGGCAAACTGATGTATAGACTTTGCATGAGATGCTAAGTGAGACAGTGCAATGTATAGACTTAGCATGATGCACACACATAGACTGTACTGACTTCTATGAATGTAAAGACTTTGTGCAGACTGAGCTCGATGAATGTATAGACTTGCTGAGACGCAACAGGAGACGATGCACACGAACAGACTGCAATGTATAGACTTGTGACGATGTGTAGACTTGCTAGTGCATGATGTGCAAACGTTGCAGCAAATAATGTATAGACTTTAGCGTGCAGATAGGACCTCACATGCATCAGTGTATAGACTGTATGGCGTGCAGCTAAACGATATACAGACTTGAAGAGCACTGTGTAGACTTGTGTATGCATGCTGCAATGAAATGAATGCACCTATACAGTGAACAAATGCAATGTATGCTAAACACAAAGACTGGCTCACTGTGTTGCTATCATCAAAATAAAATAGCATATGCTTGTGCCTAAGGGGCACAACATTCTCCCCCTTTTTGATGATGGCAACAAAGTGACAGTGAGTCACCAACCAATTTTTCTCCCCCTTTGACATAATCAAAAAGAAAGAAAAAATATGAGTGCAACATGCAGAATACATTGCAGATTTCCTTAGAACAACGTATTCTCCCCCTGAAAGTATAACTCCCCCTGAATTATTTCTCCCCCTTTGAGAAGGAATATGGACGGATGAAACAAATAATCAAAAGGTAGAGAAGGTAGGAGGGAAGGAACATGAATAAGGAAGGGGTCACTACACAACAGCTGGAGCATTGGTTCAAAAGGTGAGCATGATTATAAACAACTGTTAAAGCATAAGAATCAACAATATATAGTCTTGAAAAAATTCAGGTTTAATAGTGATAAAGATAGAGTAAAGCAGCTGACCATTGAAAAAGAGTTATAGACTCCATTTATAGCAATGAATCTAAGGCACGTGGTTTTAATAGAAAAGTTAGAAACAATACCCTTTGTGATTAAACATGGAAGTTCAAGAAGGTAACTTGAATATGTATTGAGAAAAAAAATAATTTTCACTCAATGACTTTTGATTTCAAAGGGTTATAGCAGTTTGTTTTTCACTTTTTAATTTTTCAGAAACTGAACTAAGTGAATAGACCAGTGGCATTTATGCTGTTGACATTAGGTGTACACCTTGATCAGAGGCAGGTACCCCCAGTTACTAGGCATAAACTACTAGATCTATTTCAGATCAAGACCTACAAGGAATAATTTTCACCTTTGACATTAAGGGTACACCTTGATCAGAGGCCAGTACCCCCAGTTACTTGGTGAAGACTCCCCCTATAGATTTGACCCTATGAACAGAGGTAGTCTGAAGCACTTCATGACTTATGAATTCTCCTGCTTCTTTAGAGGAGATCACAGTTTCTCAGTGCAATTCAGCCATTGCTCTGTCACTGTGTTCAGCTCATTACATTGATGATCTTATTTATTGCTGCAGTGATTTCTTTTAGAGTGATTGTTTAAAAACAGTACACACTCTTATTCACCTTTTCTAAAATATCCAGTTTAACACGTTTAGGTAAAAAAAACTTTTTCTATTCTAACCATGAGACAGAGATTAAGAGCTATAAAGATTTTCTTTTATCTCAAGTTCTGAAGTGCAGACACTTAACTCTTCAATTTATAAAAGTTAAACCTTTAGTTCCTTTCAATTTACAAGTGTGATTCTTATAAATGAACAATTGCAATAACCACAGCTCAATGTACTAAACCAGAAGCAATACTGTTGTTTAGTGTAGGTGATAGGGAAATAATAGCAATTGTTAAGGAGTGATAGCAAAAGGCATTATGGTCCAATAGCATCTGATGTCAAAGAATATGAATGAATTGAGTGGGGACTAAGAGGAGTGAAAAAGATTCAATGTACTGAACTTAACTCTCAGCTCCCCCTGACACCAAGATGCAACAATTATGCTATGCAATGCTTTCAACTAATTAAGTGCAGACTATGCAACAATGATACATAAAGTAAGTATGCAATCATTTCAAGTTTATGCACCCAAGTCATGAACATTTTATCCTTTTTTAGAATTGTCAAATTTAATGATATGCAATACACTGCTCTATATGAAGACTTGACCCTTGGTACTTGGCGGAGAACCTGGTCTCAAGGACCATCTCACACATAGTAAGAACCTCCAGGTAGATTTCCCTGCCTTTTAGTATCTTACCATTTAATGTACCAGGGTTATGCAAATGATATATGCAGTGCAAAGCAATCCTATATGCATTGAACAACTTCCTTAATAGTCATGCAAATGATATATGCAGACATTAGACATATGCATCGACTGTATGCACTAAATGAATCATTCAAACTCGGTGCAAAGTGCATCTAGCATCTTATGTACACAGTGCAATAAATGGCAAGAGAAGAGCATCAGATATGTGCAGAATTAAATTCAGTAGCTGAGTCTGGAATGCAGACTGATCAGCTAGACAAGAAGAAGACATCAGAAATCAAACAAACAAATCAACAATTTCAGATGATGAAATTTAAACAAAGTGTTCAGAACTGACCTAAAAAGTAGGATCCTGGGGTTTCCATTTGAGTGCCCTGGTTTATTAACCCCTGTTTATTCCTTAACCCAAGGCACACCTGCAACAGTTGAATTATTTTGATCTTGCAAGAACCCAAGCAGCTTTGGGTCCTGCGTTAACCCTGACAGGGGTTCTAAATAGTTTCTTAGCAGCATGATCATCAAATTCCATCAGACAACAATCAAACATAGAATGTCCAAATTTTCCACAATAATTACATGAAGCCATAGAATTAGCAGAAGCATGATTGTTTCTTTTATTTACATGAAAATTTTCTTTTCCATAATCAGCCAGCCAACAATTAGTAGCTTTGTGGCCTAGCTTACCACAGTTAAAACATGACATGGTTGTCCTGACATGATTCCTATCAAGCACATTCCATTTTACAGGGAAGTTAACAAACTTGGATTTAACAGTGTTTCCCTGAGTATGCCAACAGTGCTTGACTGTATGGCCATACTTTCCACATTCAAAGCACCTAACATGCTTGCTTCTAGATCCAGAATTATTCCTATAATTCCCTGACCAACACTCAACAGCCTTATGACCTAGCTTGTTGCAATTGAAACAAGTGATGTGCTGGTTAAACTTGAGTTTGTTTCTTTTGTGTCCATGATGATTTGCAGGGTATCTAGCATGCATCCTGTCATCAGATTTCATAGCATAGCACTCGTTCATTAAATGACCATACCTACCACAGTAATAGCATGAATCATCAGATTTCCTAGGGGCATGGTTTCTAATGGATGAATTCTTAGAGTGCATTGCTTTACTTGCATGCTCATCATTTGCCAATATTCTGCAATCATCCATTACATGGCTTACCTTGCCACAGTAATGACATGAGACACTCTTATCAGATGCATACGAATTAGTAAATGAGTTATGAGCAGTATGCATTGATCCATCAGATACCACAGAGCTGTCAGATTTTATGGCACAAGGAGAGACATTTTTGACCTTATTTTTCTTACCTTTCTTGTTCAATTGTGTACCCTTGTTCACAGCTTTTGTTTGTTTTTCATTTTTCTGAGCCTTGAATTGAAAATTTGAAGATGTAGATATTTTGGGAGGCTCAGAGCAGCTTGCAATGTCAGGGCTACGAACAAAGGTGGTGTAGAGGTTTTTCTTAACAAATTTTTCAACTTGAGAATTGCATCCTTCCTTTCCATTTGATTTAGTGGCTTTATCACATGAAAGAGCATTCATTTTCTCTTTTCCCTTGACAGATTTAGGCATGGAGAGAACAAGTTCATTTACTTCAGACTGCAGAGAGGAGATTTTGAGTTCAGAATTTATCAAATCTTCTTCACATATGAGAATCTATCTCTGCATAGCATCATTCAGGTTTTTAACCATTTCTAGTTCCTATCTCAATTTTTCTTCCTTCTCAGATTGGATTTCTTTCTTAGCTGCATTCTCTTTCTCAAGAGTTAGCCATTTTTCAGATGCAGCAGTTTTCAATCCCATGAGTTTCTTATTTTGTTCATTTAGCTCTTTAATTTTCTCATGCAAATTCTTTATTTCTTCATCACATTCTTCATTTCTAGACAACAGTTTCAATTTCTCAACCAGTTCCTTTTGTCTTTCTTCCACTTTAATTTTCTCAGCAATTAGATTTTTGTGATCCTCTTTGAACGAAGCAATTTGTTTGTTGAGCCGTTCATTTTCACTATAGAGTTCCTCATTGCGTTCACGCAGAGCTGAGCACATGTTACAGCTTGACTCTACAGAAGAAATATGCATTGCTTCCTTGTTGATTTTATTCAGACTAGCCTTGAGATCTTCATTATCCTTTTGAACTTTAACAATTTCAGATTTTAGAGAACCATTTTGTTCCTTAAAGTTCTGAACATCTATTAAGCATGTCTCATAAGACTGTTTCAATGTGGGACAAATATCACAGGTGACTTCAGATTTGCATTGTTCAATCCTTTTCTGGTGCGGACACCAGGGCGATCACGCGACACGTCGGCGAACCGACGGTGCCATACGCGGAGCACCAAGTGGACTACATCGGCTTATCTTCAAAATGGGGATAATTTGGCTTGAATTTGGACCTTTTTTGGCATTGAATTGGGCTTGTAATGGTTATTGTATGTGTAATTTGCTAAAGGGCTGGTTGTAAGACTCCTAATGGGCCAATTTGTTAAAGCCCTTAAAGCATTCCATAAGAAGGAATGGTCTTGGTCCATTTCTAATGGATCCATAAGCCATATGGGCTTCCTTCCACATGGGCTATCAAGATTGGATAATCTAGAGTGGGCTCTCTTCATTCATGGGCCTTCAAGGGTGGAATGGCCTTAAGCCATCTAGGTTGGAATGGGCTTGGTTAAGCCATGGACCAAAGTGGCCCATTCAAGGCCCAAAAAGGGGGGCGCCCCCTCTTTTGGCTTTTTAGGCTAGGAATTGTGTTTTTTCTTATATTTCTTCCACTTCCATTCACCACATGGATTAATGGATGGCTGTTGGTCAAGGTCTAATGGCTACTAGCCACCATATATGGCTGCCACCTACCTTTGAATTTCAAAGGGAGGAAGCTTCCCCTCCCCCTTGTCACCTTCCCCGCCCATCACAATCAAAGGGGCGCAGCCCCCTTCCCATTCCCCTTGCATCCATCGAAATCCCTTCCCCCTTACCCCTTCCATTTCCCTATAAGAAGGCATGTATAGTGTTTATTCAAAATAGAATGAGGTTTTGTTAAGAGATAAGTGCATTAGAGAGTGATTCTCTTGGGAGTGATTCCCTGGTTACAGTCCTGTGACGGGACAGTTCTAGGTCGTGTGACTCGACCTCATATCCCCCTCTCTTCTCATCTTATTATTCCACAAAATTTATCCGTGATACCTCTGCAAGTTAGAAAACTTTCAGCTTTAGTTTCGTGTCGATCGGAGTTTGTGAGCAACATTGGCGATTTTTCTCATGGAGGCGCGCAGATCTGCCCTAGATTGCTGCCCAGATCTGAAGATGACCGTGTATTGAATTCTTCAGCCCAACCCCGATGCCATCTAAAGTTGGTTCCTGAAAAGAAATCGTAGTATTTCAAGTCCTCTTTGTGTTGCCGCTGGTTTCGCCTCGATCAGTGACCGGTGCTGATCGTGACGGCAGTTCTCGTGGGATCGCGCGGGCTGGTCTGAGCAGGCCCGGCTGAGAACTAGAATCAACTTTCAGGGCCTACCCCGCTTCATCCGGCTAAGATCCGTATGAGGGATCTTCAGAGTATTTCTTCCTCTGGACGTCGCCTACCATCTCCCACAAGGAACGCCCCGATCCGACATCGGCAACTATTTTCCCAACATTTTACGGTATTTCTGTGAAGTTCTGTGAGCACAAAACCAGAACCTCAGAAGATTCGTCACTGCACCCAGATCTAAAGGCATCTGTTCGTGATCTTCGGAGTGAAGATACTACATCCAGTCGCTGACATTCTCCAACAAACGACACTTCGATCGGGCATCAGATCCAGCCGTACCAGCCTCCGCAAGCTTACTGCGCAGGGTGACCAGCGTGGGCAGAACCGGGTCGGCTTTCCGTCAGCGTACCCGAGCGGCTCCGGCACGCGTTCCTCGCCTCCTGCGAGTGTGGCCCGTCAACCCGGGTTCCAGAAACCCCAAAGTTATTGATTGTAACCCGATACCTCCCTGTGTGGAGTGGGCCAAGCTTCTGAAATTGTAAAGTTAATCTTGTGTGTATTGGGGTTGTTCGAAAATCGGCCGGGAATTCTTCCCCACGACTAGTCGTGGAGGTATGTGCTCGTTCCGATCCTTACATTTGCTATTTAGTATGCTTTCTATATTGCTGCGTTTGTGAGATTAGGGCCGTTAGCTAGTTCCAAATTTCACCACGATTGTGAGTTGTGAGTGCCCGTTCCGTAGCTCCAATCGAGCACCGAGCGCGGATTAGCACCCTAGGCGATGGTGGTTTCTTAATCGCCGCGATCCCCACGTTTCCCTCGCAAGGGACGATCGTCGGGCTCAAGAGAGTTGCTGTTGAGAGACGTCTCCACCCGGAGAATACCACGGTGGTCAGCCGCCTGGCTTGCCTTAGCGTGTTAGTGCTGGCCGCACAACGAGTCGGTCGTACGTCTTAGCCCGGTCGTCATCCGTCCGGCATCAAATTGGTATCAGAGCGGGTTGAGTCTAGGGTAGTCTTTGCATAAGTCTTGCATGCATCATGGTCTAAGTCGAGTCTAGAACCATCATTACTTTCAAAATAAAAAAAGAGTGTTTTTCAAATTGCATTTCACCCAATAGCCCGGTATATTAAAAGGCGTTGCCCGAACATTAGGTTATGCCTATCGGGAGGGTAGCGTACTTGCGCGAGTGATCTTCGGATTGCTTATCTCCGCCACGTACCGGATATTGGTTAGGTCTACGTGCATCATTTTTTTGCATTAGTGAGTGTTTGTATTAGTCGGTGTCTTCTAGTTCGTGTAGTCCTATAAGAGTCAGTCAGTCTTGTCCAAGTGTCGGCATGTCTAACATGCAGTTCCCCAATTTCTCATGGAGTCCCAATCACCCTGGCGATATGACCGTTGGCCCACCCATGGGCTTGGCAACCATCCTCTCTGCTTCTGTAGGCCTGAAGCCTCAGGTTTTTTTGGCTCCAATGACCCGGGCATCTACCTCAAGTGGGAGGCCACCATGAACACCTACTTTGATTGTTATACTATGTCCGAGGCAATGCAATTCTCTTTCGCCAAAGAGCGGCTTCTTCATGAGGCTGCTGAAAAGTGGGATTACATCGAAAGAATGAGAGAGGTTAGGGGGCAATGGCCCATCAAGTCATGGTGGGACATGAAGAGAGAGCTTAGGAAGGTCTACGTGCCCCAACCGGTCACCTCCAACCGGCCCCACCCAATCACTTCCAACCAAGTGGGTTCTAGTCGGAGGCAAAGAGTCCCACACGTAGATGAGCCAAGACCCAATCCTAGGACGGTTGACTACGGGCGAGTCCACCATGATATCCCTATTCCAACCCACTCCGTTGCCGAACTTATGCAAATGATTTTGGATCGGTTGGATGGGGTGGATAGGACACGTACTCCTAGTGATGTACTCCTACCCGAGCCTAAGAAGGTCATCGCCGGTAGTCTTAATCCGGCCCCATCAACGGGGTCCCTAAGCCCTCTCCTCATTATGGAGATCCCTCCTTCATCACCCATGAGTGCTCCATTGCCATCCTCTCCTTCCGAACTCTATTCGGAACCATCTCATTTGGAGCCACCAAAGCCCAAGCCACCCGTATTTCTAACGGGTACACTTTACATAGCCGAGCCACTAGTTAGTTGGCTCAAAGATGGCTTGGTCCCACCTCCCTTCCCATCCATGGACCTCACACTAGCTCTGGTGTCAATCAATTCATTTCACACCACTTTCTGGTCTAGTCACTATGTGGATACATTGGATGACCTTCTTAAAGGGTTAGACCGACAATTGATATTTACGCACTTGTTGGCTCCAGGCTTCGACCGACCCACAGGTCGTAGTTTCACTCATCCCGCTTTAGGGTCCATCACCTACGTGTACACCGTGGGTCATGTTACCACAGAGGTTCTTCTACTCCTCCCGTTACTGGCCGAGCCCGACTTCACTCCTTTTATCCCGAGGGAGGAGCCCTATCTTCTATACACTGTCCCATCTACCACGATGGATGGAGGTGATCATCACCTTCATGAATTTCAAACATGGGACTATGTAATGGAGGAACCGGGGGGTCACACATTCTTCGACCCATTCGACCCCTTCTCTAGTGGGCCTCGTGACCCACCACTTCCGCTCTACTTTGTCAAGGAAGTCCCCTACCACTCTCTTCCCCCTCGGGCCAATCAAACTCCACATAGCAATAGGTCCGATTATTGGGAAGCATGGAATGCCTTACCTACATGTGGTGGTGATGAACCTCTTAGCCGGCCCACACCCACATCTGATAGGAAGTCCTTGCATGCATGGTGTCTTTTTGGGTGTCTAGGAGTACATCATCCTACCTACCTTTGGTTGCATCTAGTGTATGCATGGCACACATTTGGGTGTCCTAGTCCGCCATCGTCCATGCGTAGGTCGGACTAGCCATAGGTTTGTCTAAATGTCATGTGTGTGTATGTTTGTTTGTCTCCCTCGTTGTTCTCTTTCATGCATATGGTTTGCATTAAGTCGTGTCAATAAAAGGCCAGTCAAAGCATGCATAAGGAGGTAGCCAATGCATGCTACATATCCGTGGATTCAAAGGGAGAGTACATCTAGATCAGGGTCATACCTGACAGGTTTCCACCCGGAGACCGAAAGCCACTCTAAGTCCACGATCCCCACCCTTTCTGGGTTAAGAAACAAGTGGGTCCGAAAGCGTACGATATTGAACTACCGAACGATAATGGTGTCAATTCGACGTTCCATGTTTCCTCTGGTAGCATATTGGAACCCGCGGTGATCCCTAGTGAGTCTCGAGCTTTATTTTTCTATTGGGAGTGACCCCTCACCCGAGAGTCCACCTTTCCAGCCTCAACGCATGCATATAGATTGTATACTGGATGAGCAGGTGATCACCACAAGGAATGGCGCGTACCCACACGTCCTAGTGCGTTGGTGAGGATGCGCCACGATGACCAACGCCTTGATCACATGCGGAGAGCGCAAGCTTCGGGACCCTTACTCGACGGGGTCGAGTTCCTCCCACCCGGGGAGAATTGGTGCGGACACCAGGGCGATCACGTGACACGTCAGCGAACCGACGGTGCCATACGCAGAGTGCCAAGTGGACTACATCGGCTTATCTTCAAAATGGGGATAATTTGACTTGAATTTGGACCTTTTTTGGCATTGAATTGGGCTTGTAATGGTTATTGTATGTGTAATTTGCTAAAGGGCTGGTTGTAAGGCTCCTAATGGGCCAATTTGTTAAAGCCCTTAAAGCATTCCATAAGAAGGAATGGCCTTGGTCCATTTCTAATGGATCCATAAGCCATATGGGCTTCCTTCCACATGGGCTATCTAGATTGGATAATCTAGAGTGGGCTCTCTTCATTCATGGGCCTTCAAGGGTGGAATGGCCTTAAGCCATCTAGGTTGGAATGGGCTTGGTTAAGCCATGGACCAAAGTGGCCCATTCAAGGCCCAAGAAGGGGGGCGCCCCCTCTTTTGGCTTATTAGGCTAGGAATTGTGTTTTTTTTGTATTTCTTCCACTTCCATTCACCACATGGATTAATGGATGGCTGCTGGTCGAGGTCTAATGGATGCTAGCCTACCATATATGGCTGCCACCTACCTTTGAATTTCAAAGGGAGGAAGCTTCCCCTCCCCCTTGTCACCTTCCCCTCCCATCACAATCAAAGGGGCGCAGCCCCCTTCCCATTCCCCTTGCATCCATCGAACTCCCTTCCCCCCTACCCCTTCCATTTCTCTATAAGAAGGCATGTATAATGTTTATGCAAAATAGAATGAAGTTTTGTTAAGAGATAAGTGCATTAGAGAGTGATTCTCTTGGGAGTGATTCCCTGGTTGCAGTCCTGTGATGGGACAGTTCTAGGTCGTGTGACTCAACCTCATATCCCCCTTTTTTGTCATATTATTATTCCACAAAATTTATCCGTGATACCTCTGTAAGTTAGCAAACTTTCAGCTTTGGTTTCGCGTCGATCGGCATTCGTGAGAAACGGTGGCGATTTTTCTCGTGGAGGCGCGCAGATCTGCCCCAGATTGCTGTCCAGATCTGAAGATGACTGTGTATTGAATTCTTCAGCCCAACCCTGATGCCATCGGAAGTTGGTTTCTGAAGAGAAATCGTATTATTTCAAGTCCTCTTTGTGTTGCCGCTGGTTTCGCCTCGATCTGTGACCGGTGCTGATCGTGACGGCAGTTCTCATGGGATCGCACGGGCTGGTCTGAGCAGGCCCGGCTGAGAACTAGAATCAACTTTCAGGGCCTACCCCGCTTCATCCGGCCAAGATCCATGTGAGGGATCTTTAGAGTACTTCTTCCTATGGACGTTGCCTACCATCTCCCACAAGGAACGCCCCGATCCGACATCGGCAACCATTTTCCCAACATTTTACGGTGTTTCTGTGCAGTTTTGTGAGCACAAAACTAGAACCTCAGAAGATTCATCACTTCGCCCAGATCTAAAGGCATCTGTTTACGATCTTTGGAGTGAAGATACTACATCCCGTCGCCGACATTCTCCAACAAACGGCGCTCCGATCGGACATCGGATCCAGCCGTACCAGCCTCCGCAAGCTTGATGCGCAGGGTGACCAGCGCGGGTAGAACCGGGTCGGCTTTCCGTCGGCATACCCGAGTGGCTCCGGCACGCGTTCCTCGCCTCCTGCGAGTGTGGCCCGTCAACCCGGGTTCCAGCAACTCCAAAGTTATTGATTGTAGCCCGATACCTCCCTGTGTGGAGTGGGCCAAGCTTCTGAAATTGTAAAGTTAATCTTGTGTGTATTGGGGTTGTTCGAAAATCGACCGGGAATTCTTCCCCACGACTAGTCGTGGAGGTACGTGCTCGTTCCGATCCTTAGATTTACTATTTATTATGCTTTCTATATTGCTGCATTTGTGAGATTAGGGCCGTTAGCTAGTTCCAAATTTCACCGTGATTGTGAGTTGTGAGTGCCCGTTCCGTAGCTCCAATCGAGCACCGAGCGCGGATTAGCACCCTAGGCGACGGTGGTTTCTTAATCGTCGTGATCCCCATGTTTCCCTCGCAAGGGACGATCGTCAGGCTCAAGAGAGTTTCTGTTGAGAGACGTCTCCACCCGAAGAATACCACGGTGGTCAGCCGCCCGACTTGCCTAAGCGTGTTAGTGCTGGCCGCACAACGAGTCGGTCGACGTCTTAGCCCGGTCGTCATCCGTCCCGCATCATTTTCTTTAGCCTTTTGTTCTCAGATTTCAATTTCTTGGACACTTTTAACAAGTCTTCATACATCACTACCAATTCATCAAAAGAGAGTCCATCTGATCCGGAGCTTACCTGAGATGAGGTCTCATCATCATCATTTCCCCGGTTGGCCATCAAGCATTGATCCTCTTGTTCGTTATGAGAAGAAATGATTCTGTCATATATCTCCTTTCCAGAAGTGCACCTAAGAGCAAAAGGATATATATCAGTATTAACTGCAGCTCTCAAGATATTAAGAACTATGGTATTATCGTGGTTCTTAGAGCTGTCCTCACTAGACCACTTGGTCTGATCTTTAGGTAATCGGTGTGGGCCTTTAGATAGAAGACTCCATAAATTTGGATCAATTGAGTCTATGTAAACACATAGGCCACCTAACCATGATGTCAAATTAGAACCATCAAAGACATGAAGTGGAGCCATCGAGATATGAAAAATGCACCGAAATCAGATGAGTAAAGCAAGGCACTAAATCAGTGAAGCAAAACATGAGCACAAGAAATCCACTCTGAAATGCACCACGAAAGACGTAGGATCTGCTGCGGATTGTTAGATCCTATGCACAGCAACCCGCTCTGATACCAAGTGTTGGTTTCGGTGCGGTGGATTCAGAGGGGGGTGAATGAATCAACCCTTTCAAAATTTTGCTCAAATAAAAATCTAGTTTGCTAACTAGACAAAACTAGATAACCTAAACAACTAATTAAATCTCTCCTTCTTCAGAAGGACAATGAGCAATTTCGGAATAACAATATCAAAGGACACTCAATACCACAGTCAAACACACGGTGTGCAATCAAGCCATATCGCCCCTATGCATTCATCTAGCGTCAAACACACAATGAGATCAAACCACAATGCAAGAGGAGTTTTTAGGTGGTTCGGTCCTCCAGACCTACGTCCACCCCACACTCAACCCGAGTGTGGATTACTGCTGACTCACAGCTTGAACCGCTGGGCATCACAGCTTGCCTACAACCGTTGGGGACTACAGCTTAACCCGTCCAGAGGAATCCTCCTCTGCCCGCTGAGCAACACAGCTTACTGTCCGAGACCAAGTCTCGCCCGCTGAGGAATTACAGCTTGACCTGTCCAGTGGAATCCTCCACTACAACCGCTGACTAACAGCTTGAAGAAAGGTAAAAGATGAAACAAAAACAAGTAAACAATCAGCGACTGAAAGCTGTAAATGAAATGCACAATATAGCTCTCGCAGGAGCAAGTCTGGTTTGGATCTGATCCAATTTCCAGACAACCACTATCTCTCTCTCCCTTTCTCTGCTCGAGCTTTCTATCTCTCTCTTTTTCTTCTCTGCTCTTCTCCGCTCTCTCTTTTTCTTCTTCTTCTCTTTACACTGGATCGTGCAGGCACTCACTGCTTCTGCTCTTCTTCTTCAGCTCTCACAGCTTTGATTAGCCTTCTCCTGAGGAAGAAGTCTTCATATATAAAGTAGCAGCTAGGGCATGTGACTTCCACATTTCCCGCCCAAAGGCCTCAGTCCACGTGGCAGCATTTCAGCACAGTGGTTCCACGTGTCACGATCAGGGCACTCCTATTATCCTCGGATCACGTGCCTTCATTAAGCTTCACGAAGAGTACCTGTCAGTCAGTCAGATAGAGTTATCAGTTTAAGACTGAAAGCTTGTACAGACTTCGTTCAATGCATGAAGCAATGTATAGACTTAGAGTGAAAGTGCATGCAATGTATAGACTTGATGCAGTGTATGCAGTTCACCGATCCAGTGTATGTAGCAATGCATAGACTTGATCAGTCATCAAAACACACAAGTGCTCATGAGTGTATAGACTAGCTACGGCATCAAAGCAACCATGACAGTGTACAGACTTTAAATGTGTGCAGGCAGAACGATGTACAGACTTGTTTGTTCGTGCATGCTACAATGTGTAGGCTTAGTATTTGTGCAGCTAGCCAATGTATAGACTTGGCGTTGTAAAGCACACAGGCTGTATAGACTTGTGAATGCAAAGCTAGACAGTGCATGAAGAACAATGTGCATACTTGGTAGCATGCAATGTATAGACTTGTGCAGACTGGATATCATGCGAGTGTATAGACTTGAGCAGACTGGCTATCATGCGAGTGTATAGACTTGCAATGCGTGCAGCGATGACAATGAATGGACTTGTGTGTGCAGGCTGTACAGACTTGATAGCGTGCATGCTGCAAGGCAATGGCTGTACAGACTTGAATGCTCGAAGCACACGATGTATAGACTTTGAAGCATGTAAACAGGACGCTGTATAGACTTGTGTATGCATGGATGCACTGACTAAGCCACGAGCCAAGTGGCGATGTATAGACTTGTGTTATGCACCCAGACAATGTATAGACTTGCACATAGTGACGCTGCATGAGACGATGCAATGTATAGACTTGGTCTTACAATGCATAGACTTGAAAGACGATGCATGAGATGATGCATGAGACGATGCATTGTATAGACTTAGCAATGCAATGTTCACACTCACTTAGACGCTGAGTGAGACGCTGGACATTGTACAGACTTTACTTCGTGCAAGCAACAGGATAATGTATGGACTTTGAAAGACGATGCATGCATTAGCCAACGATGTACAGACTTGAAGAAATGCATGCAGCAACCAATGTATAGACTTGCTAGTGCAAGGAATGTGCATGCGATAGCAATGTATAGACTTTGATGCGTGCATGTGCCAAGAAGGTTGTACAGACCTTGCTAATTGATGCATGAACAGACGGGGATGTATAGACATAGTCTATGCATCGATGTATAGACTTGCACAGTTCTAGCTAAGGGATGTATAGACTTTATGTGATAGCCCAATGTACAGACTTGCTGAACTGTCGTATGGACATAACACCAATGAATGTGCAGACTTGAAGTGAATGCATGGACTATGCACAACGAATGTATAGACTTGCTCAGTTCAGCTGCATGAAACAAGGCAATGTATGGACTTACCGATGTACGCTAATGCACAAAGGCTTGGTCCGATGTACAGACTTGCCGATGTACAGACTTAGTGCATGAAGCAAGGCAAACAGATGTATAGACTTAGCATGAGACGCTAAGTGAGACAGTGCAATGTATAGACTTAGCATGATGCACACACATAGACTGTACTGACTTCTATGAATGTAAAGACTTTGTGTAGACTGACTTCGATGAATGTATAGACTTGCTAGGACGCAACAGGAGACGATGCACACGAACAGACTGCAATGTGTAGACTTGTGACGATGTGCAGACTTGCTAGTGCATGATGTGCAAACGTTGCAGCAAAGAATGTATAGACTTTAGCGTGCAGACAGGACCTCACATGCATCAGTGTATAGACTATATGGCATGCAGCTAAACGATGACAGACTTGAAGAGCACTATGTAGACTTGTGTGTGCATGCTGCAATGAAATGAATGCACCTATATAGTGAACAAATGCAATGTATGCTAAACACAAAGACTGACTCACTGTGTTGCTATCATCAAAACAAAATAGCATATGCTTGTGCCTAAGGGGCACAACAACGTGGACCATCGGTGCTTGGCATCTGTGGGAATGGTTTTTTTTCCTAATTCCTTGTTGGTTGGTTTATTAGGCGTGCCAGTCACCGAAGTGAAAATTCATTATGCGCTCGACCTGACTCAGTCAGTCGCTTGTGATATTCGTGCCAGGACCCGGAGTCTGTCATACCATAAAGGATACGACGTTAATTACGTCCTTCCAAAGAAGGACAACCCTTGATTAGTTGCCAAGAAAGGATGCCTCGGGGGGCAAATCGAGATAAGACTATTACGCTAACTCCGCTAGCGGAATGCGAAACGTGCATAGAAAACCATGCTATGCGGGACATGATAACAATGTTATGGCGTAAATCCGGCAGCATATCCCCTTATTTTGGACTATGCCAAAGGGGGAATATAGGTCATCCACCCACGGAATGCCGGGATGGAAGCTGAAAGGAGAGCCGGGCGTAGCCCGAGATCCGGAAGGATCTGAGTGTGACGGGGCAATGTCCATTGCCATGGTGCTTGTTGATATTCCCTCTGGAGACCATTGGGGGACTTGCAACGGCAGGACTCCTAGGGTCAGTAGGGTTGGAAGAAAAACCCGACAGTTAATGGCATAGCATAACGGGGTAAGACCCCGTTAATATAGCTACGTTTAGACATGGATGAAGAGACATGAAACCCTCGTGATATGGTGGGGACTGGTATAATGGCCTGTGGGAGGGGGGGGGGGTCAAGGTCCTAAGTCTAGGCTGATGGTGGACTTGGCAGGGCTTCTGGAAGTTGGGTATATGACAGGTGGCCAACAACGGAAGGAGCCGGCGCGGCTAAGGTTTCGGCACGAAGGTAGAACGGCGCGGCAGGGGTTCCAACACGAAGGCCAACTGGCGTGGATGGGAATGAAGGGAGGTCGGCGTTGTAAGCTCCCCGGCGCGCCCATCACCCGGCGTGAAATTGGCATCGAGAGGAGGCTGCGCCGGGAGTTGTGTGGCGCCGATAAAAGGGTGTTTCTGAGTTTTCAAGTACTATGAGGGGTTTTGTGAATTCAAAGGGGTCCTTTGTGTTCATTAGGGGTTTCATGAGTTTATTCATGGTGGTATCTGAGTGGGATAGAGAGTGAGGGTAGGTTCATCCACATGAAGCCTAAGGAGACCATGTGTGATTATGCTGTTTATATTCCCCTTTCTCGGTGGTGGCTTGAGATGGTATAGCTCAGCTCTCTGCCACACTGTTGGGGTTAAATTCATCATTTCAATAGAAGCATTATACTATACGATAGAGCAAAGCTCGGGGACGAATTTTGACAGCACCTCCCCTTATTTTGGAGTGTGCCAAAAGGGTATTATAGGTCATCCGCTGATGAAATGTCGGAGTGGAAACCAAAAGAAGAGCCGGGTGTAGCCCGAGATCCAGGAGGATCTGAATCTTATGGGACTTTATCCACCTATTGTGGGATTTATTGATATCCCCTGTATAGTCAATGGAGAGCATACAGTGGTAGACCTCCATGACTTGATGGGGTGACAGAATGTAGGGGGGAATTGACCCCTTTGATGTAGCTTCCATGAGGATCGAGGGAAGGATAGTATTTCTCCTTAGAAGGACAGGGTATCGTGACCAAGGATGGCATAGCTCGAAGGCATCGGCACGAGCATATCAGGGTGGCCATCTTCAGGATGAAAGGTGTGAAGGTCTCGGCGCGAAAAAGAGAATAGGTTTCGGCGCGACACAAGAAGCTCAGCCGGCGCGGGCAGTTCTCGGCGCGAGACTCGCGCCGAGAGGGGCTCACCCCGGGAGGCTGGGAAGGCTTCTGAAATGAGAGTCTTAGTAATGTTTTGAAGGGATTTTTGAGGTGAAGGCTTCAAGGGGCTCTGGGAGTCTTAAAGGAGGGTTTATTCAGGAATTTGCAGAGAAGGTTTATTCAAGGGTTTGACTACCACTGAAGGGGTTACGGAGAGGGTATAATCCAAGGGGATGGTAGCCTTCCCTCTGGGGCCTCACTGGGGGCAGAACCACAGATGACCACTTCTGAATTATCCCTCTTCATTTCACCGATGAGAAGCCATGAGATGGACTGTCTCAGGCTCTCGACATGGATACGAGGTTACGAGGAAACACAACAGAGAAGACTTCAGTAGATCTGGGAGAGTAAACTATGAGATATATGTAGCTTGCGGTATTCGTTGCATATATTAAGCCTCAGATGTAGAGGAAGAAAAAAGATGAAAGGGGAAACTCAGCCCGCTTTTATTAACTATTTCATCTTAACGGCGTACACGAATTCAACTCAGAAGAGAATCCAACCAAAAACATATACACAAACTCTATCCCTGATAACAGGGTTACATTAGCATTCAATGCTACTGAAGCAAAGATGCTCTAAAGCAGACACAAAAGAAGAAGGGGATACTCAAATAAAAGACGTGGGAAAGGGAAACTGTAGCCCCTTATGGCATCTTGAAATCGATCCCACCTTGACTCTTCCTTCGAATCGCTGCAACTCTTTCTTCTCCTCAGCTTCCTTAGAGGGCTCTCGAGCTCCCTTTTCTTTTAGTGGCTACTGCTCTCTATTTTTTTCTCTCTTTGTTTTTCTGTCTCTTCTTTCTATTTTTCTTCCTCTTTTCTTTTTCAAAGGGCAGTAGCTTTTATAGAGGGATGGCCCTCAGCCTCTCAGCACGAGCTCCCCGGCGCGCCAGCAAGTAGCTTCTCGGCGTGCCTCAGCTTGTGTTGGGCTTGGCCTATTTCTTCATCATCTGGCGCCAAGTGAGGGTTCGCCTAAAGGGCCTTCCTCACCGATTTAGTGGGCTTCCAGAGTAGATATATGTTTCATTCGAGGCTTGCTTAACATCTCGCATTTATGACCAGCTGTGAGGCTATGTGAATCCCTTTCTACGAGCATCAGAATTATCTGAAGATCCTTTCCAGCAGGCAGATGGTTGCCTGGATTTTGTTATAGTTTTATCAGCCTGACTATCTGAATGATAGCAGTACTGGGCAGCGGCCTAACCAGAGATGGCTTTAGCCGGACAAAGTGTTAGGGGTAGTGGATCTCTTCTATTCTGATTCTCAGAACTTCCAAGGACAACACAGGAGCCGCACCTCTGATCAGCCTTCAAAGCCCTGAGTCTGCTTTGGTCTCTCCTAGTATATTTTAAGTGTCAACAAATGCCCCCCACCCGCAGGTGGCGTAAGCGAAGGATGAGTGACACGGGACATGCGGGTGTACACTGCACTGCACCTCGTAATTTCTTCAGGTCTGCTCCTGCTCATTGTTCATTTTTTTTGACTCTGAGTCTTCATTCTGTTTGTATAATCCCAGTACTTTGTAAGTATACTCGGACGCCTACCAGCATTTTTGATTTGATCTTCTGATTGCAGCACCCCTAGGTGAGTCAAACGGCGCCATTGATGATCCCGGCACGCCCATCTCGGCGTGGAAATAGTCTCGGCCCGCCTTTTCCACTTTGGGCTCTCGGCGCAGTGATATTCTCGACGTAGAGGGGCGCTCGACGCGCCTTTTCTTTGTTGAGCTTTCGGCGCGGGCGGCTGACGGAGCGCCTTTTTGTTGCATGCGGTCTCGGCGCGGGGCGTTCTCGACGCGCCTTAGGGTTTTCACCCTATTTAGCGCCGAGATGGAGGAGGAGAGCTCATTTTCAACAGAGCTCTCTCTCTCTCTTCACCGTCCAGTCTCCACCGCGGCGCCGATCGACGTGAGGGGCTTCCCCTTTTCACTTCTTCTCTCGTCTCTACGAGGTCTCATTCGGGACTACGTCCCTCTTTATTATGGAGTCGCCCCCTCTTGGTGGGTGTTCTCCTATTTGACTTCTGGGCAGGCTCCTGATAAGGGGAGATGCTGTCAAAATTTTCTTGAAATTTTCTTTTCTATTTTCTCTTCATATCATCTTATTTTTCCTTGATTTTGTCTGCAGCTGCTGAAATGGCCTCTTCTTCCAGCCATGTTGCTTCCGGCGCTGCTGATGTCGACGCTTCTTCCAAGGGTAGGGTGTCTGGCCCTGTTGTAACTTGGAGGAACGTCGGACAACTGGACCGGGGTCTTGGGAGGATTGCCATAGTCAATGAATCCTCTGACTCCGAAACAAATACAGTATCCTCATCTCGCGTTGTGACCGTCGAGGGAGGGCTGAACTTCAATCGCGATGACGGGTATCGCCCGGACTTCCCGAAGGACCGTCATCTTGCACCATTCATCTGCACTTTCAGTGTCTCGGGGAAGAGAGACGTCATGCTGGCTCGGATGGTGGAACGGGCCATGTTGGTGGACCGGGACAGCTTGAAAGGCTCCGTGTATCGCGGAGACACCATCTATCTTCCGGGAGAGCGGCGCAAGTGGAACGCCGTCTTGGGGGTAACAAAGCTGGAGGCAGAGTAGAAAATGCTGACACGGGCTCCAGAATTCACACCAGCTAGATGGGACACCACTGCAGGTCGGGTCAACAGAGAGAAACCCGGCTATGGTTTATTCTTGGCGCCTATCAAGTGGGGCTATAGAGACGAACCATTCGTCCTGAACTGCTTGGCTGTCCAGTTCAAATTCCAGTTGGTTGCTGGGTGGTTTGCCGACACGAAGGTGACTGAGGCCCATCTCTTCCGCGTAGGAGCGGTAGAATTCACAGAATATGTTCTAAAGGAGTATGCGCCATTGCTGGTCTGTGCCGGGGTGTATCACAGTGTGTATGAGTCCCGTTTCAGGTACCCCATCTCGAAAGGGTTGTGATGCGGCATGTTCGAAGTGTTCTACCCACAGTTCAATACTTTCTATACAGCGGAGGGCGAAACTTCTCTGGACCTCTGGAGCCTGTCATAGCTGTCGGGTCTGCCGATCAATGGAGAGCCCTATGAGGAGGTATGCCTCCATGACTTTATTAAGGATGAGACAGATGGTGAGGGCGAGTACTATTTTGGCTACTCATACCGGTACTTGATGAAAGCGTACCGCTCCCTCTGCTTGGCACTGAATAGGGGGTCCTCGAAGGGGTATCAGCCCTGAGAGAAGAGTAGCAAATTGAGAGTCCGAGTGGGACATTGGATTCAGTATTTCTTCGGCGGCCCTCTGAAGTACAGTGAGTTTCCCCATGTAGCTCCTGTTACAGGTAAGCCCAGCAAACCACCCAAGTTCAAGTCGGCGCTGCCCGCTTCCCTTCGACGGATTAGTCGCGGAGGACCGAATCCCACTGGGGCGGATCCCCTTACGCATTGTGCGGCTTACCTCACTTTCTGGTTGTGCACTTTTGTCCTCCCACAGGGAGATGAGACAGTCATTAGGTCGGAGGCAATATACCTGACTTGTCAGATGGCTTGGGGCATGCGGCTTGCTCTATGTCCTGCAGCACTTTGCCTGATTTACAAATCTCTTGGAGATATTCATAGGCATCGGATCCCCCGCTCTTTCAGAACAATGGGGCCGTTTCATTTCTTCAATGCCTAGGTATGCAACCTGTTCCCAGAGCTAGCTCCTAGGACTTTGCAGACAGTGACATTGTACCCCAGGATGCTGGAATTTGCTAGTGCAGAGCCCGGTCCCGTGTCTCATCAGCTTTTCTCCATCCGGGGCCGGCTGACAAGGGTTCCGATGGATTCAGCGAGGACCATCCATTTTTGGAATTTGGCCGCACATTCCGCTCCATTGGTGAATCGCCAGCGTGAATGTAAGCTCGAGGCAGTGGAGACTTTCACACATTTCATTTTAGGCAACACCGTGACCCGGCCAATCTTGGAGCCTGAGCTCATTGACTGGGCTTTATCAAATTGCCCCAGTGTCTTAGTGTTTAGAAAAGGGGGTGTGGTTCATTTAGAACCCGACTATCCTTTCAGGTTTGGCCAAAATTTTGGCTATGATTAGCACATCTCGCCTTCGGTTGCCCTGTTTCCTCTGGATAGTAGGTCGAAGCATGGCTCGACTGTTGTAGCTGAGGGTCGCTCCTGGTGGGGCTACTTTCACCGCAGGGACGCCAATGTTTTCAGAGTGCCGGTGTCGAACCGCGTTCCCCGGGTCACTCCAGAGTATATAAAGTGGTGGAATGCTCGAACGGGCTTTTATCGCAATGCCAGGGTGGCATGCTGGGATGTAGCTGAGTGCACCTTTCTGAGCCAGTAGCCTGGGCCAGTTTTTGATATTGAAGAAGCCCATTTGAAGAGGCTATTCTCTCAACATCCGAAGGAGGTAGAGGCATATATAGCACGCAAGAAAGCCGCAAAAGAGGAAGCAACTGAACAGCTGGTGCCTGTGCTTGCTGACATAGATGAAGATACTTTCACGTAGAATTTAGAACATCTGTGCCAGATTGGTGGTTCCCGCTTGGAGCTTTAGCAGTACCCATTCCCCATTGAGGAGCCGCTCTCCAAAGTAGTTTCATGGAAGTGTGAGGTTGACCGCTTCTGCCCATACCGAGCATTTGTTAATAGAGAAGATAGAACCCCGACATATTATCAACATACGTCTTGGCTGTTCATCTTGATGAATATCCACGGACTGACCCTTGACAGTCCCGTAGCAAGTGTTCTGGACAAGCCTTTGTTTGTATCTTTTCATTATGTCGATGTCTGGGGTTTCGACCACCTTGGCTTATATCATTGCATAGCTTCCCATGGTCACGCGGACTTGGCCGACCTAGCTGAGAAGTGCAAGAAGATTGGCGACGTTTGCTGGCTTGTTCTGGAGGCTGCATCCCGAAGCAAGGAGGTGGCTTATCAGTATTGGCCCCTCCCGTCTTTTTACAACGGCCGGGCAGGTAAGTCTTCTTCAGTTGACATGTAGAGTAGTTTGTTGCTCAGTTCTTTTATAACGGCATGTGCTCCATTTGATAGACCGTCCAGATATAAAGCAGCAGGGATTTTATAGAAAAATCATTTCCCAAGCTCAGAAGCCGGAATATTTTGACGCTCCCGCACCGGTGCCGACCACTACTCTGCTGCCACCTGGTAAAAAGAGAGCGGCTTCCACGCTGAAAGTTGCAATAGGCTGAGCGAAGAAAGCTCGGAAAACTTCTTCCAAGCAGTCTTCGACTGATGCGGCTAAGGCTCCTCTGCCTAAAGTGCCGTCATTTGAGCAGTTTACCGCTCAGAAAGAGGCCAATCAGTAAGCAGCTGAAGGTGACATCACTTTTCTTTGCGGTCTAAAGGAGTGTTCTCTTCATGACGTCTTCACTCCTTTGACGTTTTCTTTGTTTGACCTCAGCTCAAGGAGCGGTTGGCACCACCACACGTGCTGAGGAGGTCGTCCTGGAGACGGGAGACATAGGGTCTTCTTTCATAGCCACGGTAGGGGCGACGAAAATAGTTGAAGCCACAGGGGAGAGTCTCCCCGCTACTGGGGAGGATGTCAGACTCCCTTCTCCCACACCTGCCAGTGAGGCCGAGGGTGAGCCAAGTGACTATCATCCTTCCTGACTCTTCTTTCTTATTGATCTTTTTTCCCTGCCTTATGTGTATGTTTGTTGTAGCGGCAGGAGTGGTTTACACAGTGGTTGAGACGCCTGCCGTGGATGTTCCTTCACAGCCTGAAGGACATAAGACTGCGCTAAAGAAAGGTGCTATCCCTTTGCGGCGTGTAGTCACCCGCTCGGCGGCCCGCCAGGCTATAGAGGAGGCGGGCCAACCCGAGATCCGCATAGATATTTCCTCCAGTAGCTCTGCCACCCCTTCTGATGAAGAAATTGACTATTATTCTTCAGAAGGTGACGAACGAGCACCTGCGGTAGCCATCAAAGGGGCGGCGACACCCCTCATACCGTTGAGCGGTCCTTTGATCTTTAGTCCTCCGAGGTTGCCGGTGACATCTGTAGACACGCCAAAATCGATGCTATGTTGAGTAAATCTCATGTCACCATGTGACGCCCCAAAGTGGACTTCAATATTGGCTTAATATGAAGTTTTTCTATTTTTCGTGTTTTAATTGTGATTTCTTAGCATTTTTTTGTGTTGAATAGAATTGACGCCTTAAGTAGGGGCGTCTTTTAATTAACGGCGTAGTCAAGGGCGCCTCTTCAGAAACGGACGGCTATGTATAGTGGCGTCATTTCCTGGAATTTTACGAATCCTAAGTAAATTGAAAAATGAAGAATTGACGTCCCTCTTTGAAGCGTCTCTTGTTTAACGCCCCTTTGGACAGGCGTCATTTCAGAATTTTTAATAAGGAAAGTGTTTTGTTGCCATAAATAAGTCCAGGAATTGACGCCATTATAGGAGGCATCATTTTAATTAACGCCCCTGGTGAGGTCATCATTTTCAATTGACGCCCTTCTGCAGGTCGTCATTTTCACTTCCAACTCCGTTTCGCCTGCTTCTTTCCAGTAATGATCCTTACCCCATTTTGCACATTGTGTTCGATTGGGGAGAGGGTTTCTTATTGGAGGGTTATTACCTTATTTCAATCCTTGTTTTGTAAGGATCTTTGGCCCTATAAATACCCCCGTGTGTTCTCCCGCGCGAGAGAGGAAGAGGCAGCTAAAAAGAGAGCAACTGCATTGTGTGAGCTTTACAGAGAAAGAGAGAGAGTTTTCTTCCTTTTGTAGGTGCTTCTTCAAGGTTCTTCCTCCACAGCGGATTCTTCATCCTCCCCCTAGCGCTGCAGCTGCCATGTTTTTTGCCTTCTCACCTTTACTGCTGCGCACACAGCAGAAGGCTCCTTTTCTCTCTTGGTTATTTTGTTAGCTATTATCACCTCATACACACATCCCTCTAGCTATTCTGCTAGAGATATTATCATCATATAACCCGTTTGTTTGCATATCATTGCATCCATTATTCCCAACCTTGTTGTTCCTCTTTAGGGGTTTAAAATCAAAACACACAAGGTGTGTTCATGCTTTATTTGCTTGAGTTCATATCATTAGAACATTGATACTATGCACCTTTGGCTAATCCATTTTTTCACTTGTTTTGTGTGTTCTTTGCAAGGGTAATCAAGCTACAAACCCCCTTTATCAGCCGGTCGGTGGAAGGAGGAAGGAAAATCTTACAATCTCTCACGCTTAACACAAGGTACATGCGATCACTTTCATTCTTTTTGAGGTAACCCCTCTGGCGATCACACTTCCCATTAGCACCATGTGCTTCTTTCTTTGCTTCTTTACATTCTTCTTCTTTACATTTATTATTTTTCCTTCTTTTTCTCATTGTGGATTTTCCATAATCTACAAATTGGCGATCACGGTGGGACTCCTTTTGTTTTTAGTTTGATTACCCCTCCATTGTGCTCCACGTAGCACCCTCCCATTGACACCCTCGCGTGTCCCTCCTTTGGTACCCTCGCGTACCCCTCCATTGTGCTACACGTAGCACCCTCCCATTGACACCCTCGCGTGTCCCTCCTTTGGTACCCTCGCGTACCCCTCCATTGTGCTCCACGTAGCACCCTCCCATTGGCGCCCTCGCGTGCCACTCCTTTGGTACCCTCGCGTACCCCTCCCTTGTGCTCCACGTAGCACCCTTCCCCTTGTGCACCACGTGCACACCTCCCACTGATTAGACTTTTTTACCTCTGTTTGATTTTTGTCTGATTGCCAGGGCTATCGGTTCTTTGAACTGATTAGCGCCTTCCATGCTGCCATCATTTATTCATACAGCGACCGCGACTGAGACGCTGTTTCAGTCATTTTCCTACATTTTGTCATTTTTATAATTCGCGCCTCTTACAGAGGCGTCATTTCATCATTCAACGCCTTACACCAAGGCGTCATTTAGTTGATTATTATCATTTTGCCCTCCATCCCATTACTATTACAGTGTTTTGACGCCCCTATACAGAGGCGTCCGTTCATCATTTGACGCCTCACTCCAAGGCGTCTTTTTTGCCTACTGTACGATTTGACGCCTCCAACGGAAACGTTTTTCACTTATTCAGCGCCTTATAGCAAGGCGTCATTTTAGTTCGCACTGTTTACAGTGGCTAGCAACTGTACTCCATACGATGTCTGTTGATTTAACGCCTTTGTTCAAGGCGTCATTTTCTTCTGTGCCCACAGAAGTGCTGATTGTTGGTGTTTATCTGCTTAATCTATTTGATATCACCTGCTTGATATTGCTTGCATTAGATTGCATTCAGGGCATACGGTTTGGGAGACCTTCTCTCCCCACACTTTTTAGGAGCTACACCCCTCTTGGTGAAGGAAGGACCCTCCTTTGAGCATTCCGTCTCATTGGACCGGAAATTCCTAAGCCAAGCCTCCGTAAGTCCTCGCACCCGTGGATTCCCTCACGGACGCCAGGCAGGTTGTACCATTGAAGTACCCGGAGTATAGTTGACCCATACGTTGGAGAGGAGAGAGAAAAATCTAGATACCCGAAGATTATACCTAAATTTTCAACCAGGATCCACCCTCAAAAGAGAGAATCTAATATTGAACTCACCCTAATCTCCAAGGAAAATCTTAAAATCTTTGGGACTCATTACAACTTGTGTGTTTCTCTTGCTTGAAAAGGTGATATTCATTGATTATATCTCATTGCTGGAAATTTATTTCTTTCAACACAAGAATGAAATTACGTTCAGGTAAAATTCTCAATATGGCCAACTACGGGTACACTTATGACGGTTATGAGGAGGGTCACTCTGACCCGTTCTATGAGATTCCCTCTCAGGATTCTGTTTATTACGAGGGAAACTACAATTCTTCTTCTACTCAGGTCCACATGGTGGACGCCACCACTACTGCTTTAGAGGTTGAGCCTTCTTCCCAGGCCCAACCTACCACTCAGAATACTTCCGGGGACACCTCCCCTTCTTTCAACTTCAACGAATTTCTCAAAACTCTTGCTCAGCTGGATGACTCCCAGCGCCAGGCAGCTCAAGCCGCCCTCCTAAAGGGAAAGTCTATCCTGTCATCTTCTAACCCTCCCCAGGTCATGGGTGGCCACTCTGTTAATTCTCCCAACGACCCGACGGTCGCCCCTAGGGTGCCCTCGCGCCCATCAACTCCTGTTATGACTATGCCGACCCAGCCGGCAAGTCACTCCATGGCTAGGCCTCAACAACCTCCTGTTTCTCAAATTTTAAGGAGGCCTATGACAAACCAACACTTTTTTCGTCAGGCCCCAGCCGAGTCTGATAGCCATGCTCTGCTCCTCCAAAAGATGGTTAGTATGGAGGAACAGCTTAAGAGGGTCACTGCATCCAAGATTGCTCCTGAAATCATGCTTCCCCCTATGCCGATTTTTCATCTACCACCTTCTGAAATGCCAAATTTCTGGCGGTATAATGGCACGGGGAACCCGAACATTCACTTGAAGGACTTTATGTATGAAGCATCATTCTGGCAGGACAATAAGAATTCGTTGGCTTACCTCTTTAGGCGGTCTTTAGATGGCCCAGCACTAGAATGGTTTTATTCTCTGGAGCCGGCTGATGCCGGCGACTTTGATATAGTTCAACGGAAGTTCATACAGAAGTACAAGGACCGTGTGGGTCCCTCCTTGTCTGTTACCGACTTGGTTACTAAGAAGATGAAGCCCGAGGAGGACTTCGTTTCATTTGCTGATAGGTGGAGGGCTATGGCCGAGAAGTTAAAAGATACATTGTCGGAGACAGAACAAGTCAAGATGATAATATCAAACTCCACTCCACAATTCTGTCATATTTTGGCCATGAACAAATTAAGCACTATGGAGGAGCTCTATGAAAGAGCTAGATATATACAAACTCAAATGAAAGACTCACCCATTATGGGCATGTTCGAGCCAAGGCCAAAGGTGATAAGGAAAAATGTTCATACTGGTAATGCTGGCCCAACTACCGAAGGCACTGTAATCAATGAGCAGGTGAGCACGTTCGGCAACTCCACTCCTTTCTGCCACCCTCCAAACCCAAGGCCACCACAACAGCCTGCTTTCCAAAATCAAGTCCACTAGTCAAATAATAATCCTCCGCAAACCTTAAGGCCTCCTCCACCTCCACAACAACAACAACTCCCCTTTGCTCCACAAAACCAATATCACCAAGTGCCCCCCCCCGGCTAATTATCAACCGCAACAACCACAACAACCGAGAAGGCCGATGGGTCCACGAAGAGCCCAATACCCTCCGCTACCTGAGAGTTTGTCAGACATTTTTAACGCCCTCATGGCTGCTAACCTACTCAATTGCCTAAAGAAAGGGCGGTATGGCCGCAAAATGTGGACACCTCCCGGTATTGCGTCTTCCATCGGCAGCCGCGGCACAACATTGATTATTGTTTTCACTTCAAGGATTACATACATGACATGAATGATCAAGATGATATCAATTGGGATGAGATAAGGAGGGTCATCGCTACTTTGAAGGCTCGAAGGCCTCCTCGGCAACCACCAGTTCAGCAACCACAGCAAGGTCAGCAACAGATTCCATAGCAACAACAGGCTCCTGCACCCCAGCCAAACATGGGGATTGTTAATAACCCGCTACTGGAGCACCCGGTTCAGAATCAACAGGTAAACCTGGTCACCTCAATGCATGAAGTGGAGAGAGGGCAAGACTGGCATAATGAAAGCGCCTCTGTTGGGGCCATTAGTCAAAATTCCAATCAACCACAACCACCACAACTGATAAGAAGGCCTCAACTTGTATCTCCTTCCCAGTCACAACGTACCCTTATACGCTCCACCACTCCTTCACAGCCTCTTCTCTTACGCCAAACCCCGAACTCCCCTCCACACCAAAACCCTCCACCAAATAGACCTCTTCTTATCCGCCGCTCGCCGGCAGCCATCACTCCTCCTGTTCCACCTCCACCTACCACTACCGTAATTCCAAGGCCCCTCATTGTCACTCGGCCTCCGCTTACGCCTTTCGATAATCCCCAGCCAGCGAGGCCCCTTGCAAGAACCTCTCCCCCTGCCATTCCAGCACCCAATACCACTGTTCCCTCTACTTCCTCTACCCCTTTACCCACTCCAGGCCCGACAGAGGTGCCCCGAACTATGGTGCTCCGTAGTGGACGGATGTTCCACCAAGTGTTCCCCCAGCGGGAGCAGGAGCCAGCACAAGAGCAAGGAGAGCAAGAGCAAGAATCTACACCGGGCACGGAGTATGATTTATTGAAGCATTTGGACAGAACTCCAGCCCAAATTTCTATTTTAGAATTGATTAAAAGATCAACCATACATCAGCTGGCTCTAAAACAGTATTTGCAAAAGGTGATGGTCAATGAAGACATTCCTGCCGAACAAGTCACTACAATTTTGAATCCGGCCAGCAATCAACCGGCTATTACTTTTTATGAACATGAATTAGCCCCTCAGTCGGCTAGAAAGTATGCATTGTGTATCACTATTGATATCAATAAGATAGCTATAAAGCAATGTTTGGTTGACACTGGGGCATCCATTAATGTTCTGCCGCCGAGCACCTTGAAGATGTGCGGCATTCCAGAAAGTCAAATCCGGCCATCTACAATTACCGTCACGACTTATGATAATACCAAAAAGCCACCATTGGGAATGATCACTCTAAGTGTTGGTTTGGGTCCAGTGACAGTTACAGCATATTTTCACATTCTAGACATGGATCCAACATTCAACGGCATCCTGGGCCGCCCTTATATTCAAGAACTTGATGATGTTCCATCCACAAACCATCAATGCATAAAATTTTCACACAAAGGGCGCATCATCAAAGTTACTAGCATGCACATCTTGCCGACAGAAGATATACATTCAGCAACTTCAGTGCCTTCCATGTGGCCTTCCAATAGGCCTTTACTTTCAGTCTTGGATGTTGCCAATCGGCGGCGAGATTTGCTAAAGCCCCCGGTCACTAAACTAGCTTCACCCCTAATAACACCCCTGCCTCCCCAAGGAAAGAAAAAGAAGAATATGAGGAATACTCTTGGATGGAATACCTTGTTAAAAATGGGATATAAGACCGGTAAAGGCTTGGGGGTCAATCTCCAAGGCCGTGTTAAACCAATCAGGCACCAAAAAATGATTCCCCGGGGTGGCCTAGGGTATAAAGTGTCGAACAAAAGCAAAGATGAAGATCGGCCATGGGCCGTCATGACCTCCACTCTTAAGACAGATCGGCAGCCTCTTATATGGACCCTCCAAACACATTTTATAAAAGGGGGAATTCAGAATGATGAGCAAACTACACTTGTTACCTCCATGCTGGACTGTCAAGATGTACATGCACGGCAGTTTGCTCACCACATAGCCCCACTGGCTACTGATGGGAATCGACGCTGAGCATGTACTTTTTATTTTGCATTTATGTCCTTTAAGTTTGTGTTTATATCCTTGGGAAAGTATGTACGCAATTCTACGGCTTTGTAAGCCAATGCGTCATTCCCACGGATTGTGTGAGTTTCTATGTAATTTGTCAGTAGGACCAGCAAGGGGGCCCCCAGCCCTTTCCCATTGGTCCATGTCATCCATGTGGGGCTGGTCAACCATCCTAGGTGGCCATCTAGAAGGGTTGAATGCCATTTGACCACATGGGAGACAAGTGGCTTAATTAGTCCAAGGTGGGTTACCTACCTCACCTACCCATTCAACCCCATTAACCATGGTCAAGGGGGCGCCCCTCTCCCCTTGATTTTTGATTAGTTTTTGTGTGTTTATCACACTTAATCCCAGCCCTTCAATCCCCAGCCCTTGATCCAAGGGTGTACAATTGATTAGATACCTAGCATATAAAACCATGTATTTTCCTTTGAAAATTAATGAAAAATCAGAAAATTGTGTTGAATGCTTGAAGCTTCTTGCACCCCTAGCCCCTCCTCCTGCTGTTCTTCCCTCTCCAACCACCTTTCTAGAGTGGAATCATATCTATTCCCCTTCCCCAATCTCTGGTTGTGATCTGTGCCGCCGCCGCCGCCATTCGTGCCGCCGTCGGACCGCCAATGAGCCACCGTCGAAGTTCTATCCTTGGCAGATAGCAGTCTCTTCTCAAAATTCCTGCTATCAGCCACGGCCTCTTCTTGGTCTGCAATTTTTATGGTGTGTTCCTATCTTCCACCCCATCATCCAAAAAACAATTTAGGTCCAAAATCACTCGTTTAGTATTTTTTCATTTTCATGCATCTTTCACTCCCAGATCTGTTTTGTCTCTGTCTAAAGTGATAGCAGCCCTGTGTTTCTCACCTCCGACCCTCTTTTTGATTTTTCCAAACCCTCCCAATTTTACTGGGAGTTCTGTCCATCATCCCCTACATCTAACATTTTTCTTGATTTTTGATCCGCCCTCTATCCATTTTTCACAATTCGTGTTCTATCTCAGCTACAGTACTTTCAGCCCACTTCCAGATCTGACCCACTGTTAGTAAAAAACTCCTATCAATTCGTAGCCACATCTAAACTTGTCCAAACTAGTTTTTCCGTTTTACTAGCTCAATTTCCCACAACGTTCATGAAGAGGTCAAAGTCTGAATCCAAGGTTTCATAGCGGTCAAAGGCAGTTCGCAGAGAATAGCCCCACAGATCTGAGTGTTCAGATATTGTACAACAGGAAGTTGTAAATTCATTAAAGCCCAGATACGTGCAGATCCAGACCATATCTCTAGGCCTAGGTTGAAGGATTTGAAGTTATCTTTCCAACGGCGCCAGTCTCGTGTCGATCCGACATCGGGGCTGATCGCAGCGCCCGTTCTCGCTGGGACGCACGCTGAAAACCAGAAGCTGCAGATCCGTGGCCGGTTATCCCGATCGGTGCCGAACGGAGCCGCCTGGCCTCCGGCCAGAGAACCAGCGCGCTGCCAGCCCAAGGAACACTTCCACAAGTGTCCCCACCACAGTGGTGACACCGGGTCCCACACGGCCCCTCCGGACGGCACATGGGCCCCACCGTCATGTGTTTGGGTGTTGCCGAATCAACGCGAGAAGCCGCCCGTCAACCCGAATTCGGTCCTCCCGGGCCCAGTTGTGTAGCCCCTTACCTCCCTGCGTGGAGTGGGTGAAATTTCATTACTATCATCATTGTGTAATATTTATCCCGGGAGTACGAGTTTCGACTGGGTCTGTCTTCCCCACGCCGAGCGCGTGGAGGTATCGCATTCGCTCCCTTACTTGGCATTTTACTTACTTCATATATATTTGTTTATGCCGCTGCTAGAGAGCATGTGTAGGGATATCTAGCTCGCTTTATCTATTCATTACCGCTGCTGCAAGAGAGTGCGAGACCGTCCCGTGACCCGATCCGGGCACAAGTGAGAGCCGACCACCCTAGCTCACTGCCGGTTTCTCAACCGTGCACGTCCAACGCTTCCCTCGTTAAGGGACAACCGCGAGCTTGTCGTGTCCGTGTCTCGTCCCGCATCAATTTGGTATTAGAGCAAGTTTGAGTGTAGGGTGTCAAAAAGAAAAAAAAAGAGTGTCATTTAAGTCTAAGTGTCTAAGTCGGTCTTAGGAGGTTCATTTGCATACCATTAATTGGTATATCAAAAGGTGTTGTCCGAACTTTAGGCTACGCCTATCGGGAAGGCCGCACACTTGCGCGAGTGATCTTCGGATCGATTAACTCCGCCACGTGTCGAGTTTTGGTTACGTCTAGGTGCATCATCTTGTAGTGTGCATTTGCCTTAGTCGGTGTCTCCTACTCCGTGTCTTGCATGCCCACTCGTCGAGGTACTCAATACTCACCCCCACCACCACCTATGGCGGAATCCCGAGTCTATCGTTCCGATGAAATGGCCACATTGTTCCGAACTCTTGTGGGAAAAATGGATGGGTTGAGTGAGTGCATGGATGATTTAAGTACTCGAGTGGATAGGATGGAAGGAGCGAGTACCCGAGTAAATGGTCTAGGCACCCGCCTAGAAGACAGGATGAAAGCCGTAGAGGATAGGGCCGTTGGGTCGAACCAGTCCGTTCAAGGATTGGTCGGGAGAGTTGTCGCACTAGAGAGAGGTCCAGCCGAGGCACCACCGATTGCCCCAGTCCAAGCACCCGTCCCACCTACACAAGGTCAACCGGAGCCGGGTCAACAACCCGCGACTCCAAGGGTTCAAGGGATAGCTAATAGGAGGCACGAAGTCCCCGAGGTGCATGACTATGAGTCCGAAAATGAGCATCGGGGATATGGTCGTGATCGTCGTCCTATACGGCGTACCCATGACCAAGATATGGATGAACGGGCCATTCGGACCGTTCGGGCCGACCCTCCCACCTTTGACGGGTCCTTAGACCCAAAGGTCTATCTTGATTGGGAGGCTGGTATGGACCGATATTTTGAGTGGTTCGAGATGTCGGACCAACGAAAAGTCAAGTACGCCAAGATGAAACTTTTAGGCCAAGCACAAACCTATTGGCGGAACATGGAGAACCTATTGTTTCATCGTTAAGAACCCCCGATCGATACATGGACCAATATGAGGGAGAAGCTTAGGAAGAAGTACCTCCCTACCTCCTACCGCCAGCGTCTTATAGAGAGGTGGCAAAGTCTCACCCAAGGAGATCGGTCCGTCTCTGATTACATCGCCGAATTTGATGAATACTACTTGCGATGTGATGCCAAGGAGGAGGATTCCCTTACCGTCTCTCGGTTTCGACGTGGTCTACGCCCGCACCTACGGTATGAGCTTCTCCGCCGCAAGGTGGACAAGTTGGAGGATGCATATCAAGTTGCTCTCGAGATGGAGCAATTCGAGGGAGAGTTCGAGTCTATTCCTCGGTAGAGTCCCGCTCCTCCCCGTAGTGATTCCCGTGGCTCCTTAGGTTCATACCCGAGGGGACCCATGGCTCGTCCTCAGGAGCCCGCCCGTCAGGAGCACTTCGCTCCTAGACCTCGACCTCCCCCACCACGGGATCTACCTCCACTCCATCCACCGGCACCCGTTGCCCGTCCCCCAGCACACATGGCCCGTCCCCTGGCCCCGACACTTCCCCCTTGTTGCCCACGGCGCCTACACCTCCACCCTTGTTACCTACGCCCCCTACCCGTCGGGAGGATAAGGGTAAGGCCCCTCTTATCGGAGAGAGTAGTAGGTCACGAGTGCAATGTTTCCACTGTCACGGGTTTGGCCACATTGCCAATGAATGCCCCGCCCGTGCAACCCTAGCCCTAGGGGTTGGAGATACCTTACCTCATGAACTTGAGTGTGTCGATTATGGGCCGACCAAGCACTAGCCGATGAGTACTATGCCTTGGGGGGAGAGCTGGGCGACTCACCCGTCGCCCAGGATGCCGCCACTTAGTGGGCTTGATGTCACCACCTTAGTCTAGGGTCATATATGAGTCGGTGTGTTTTCCTTGTGTGGTTTGTTTTGTGTGGTTTGTTTGCATGGTTTGTGTGTCGTTTATTTGTCTGCATGTGTCTTGTGCAAGCTCGTTATCGTTCTCTTATGAGTAAGAGGCGAGTGGACTCATTCGATGAGTATGGGATCAGTTCTATATCTACACCCGGATCTAGTCACCTATAGGGACTCAGCGGTGATTCCTAGTGAGTCTTCGAGCCGCCACCTCCCTTTTTGAGAGTGCCCCATCCAGAGTGTCCACCTTCGGCCCATAGCAGTCCGCGCATATCGAGTATATATGGAATGAGCAGGTGACGATCACTCGGAGTGGAGCGTACCCGCGTTACTTGGCACGGTGACAGATCCGCCGGAGTACTCGAGCATCCATACCCCTACTCGACGGGGTCGAGTTCCTCCCACCCGGGGAGAGTTGATGGGAATCGACGCCGAGCATGTACTTTTTCTTTTGCATTTATGTCCTTTTAGTTTGTGTTTATATCCTTGGGAAAGTATGTACGTAATTGTACGGCTTTGTAAGCCAATGCATAATTCTCACATATTGTGTGGGTTTCTATGTAATTTGTCAGTAGGACCAGCAAGGGGGCTCCCAGCCCTTTCCCATTGGTCCATGTCATCCATGTGGGGCTGGTCAACCATCCTAGGTGGCCATCTAGAAGGGTTGAATGCCATTTGACCACATGGGAGACAAGTGGCTTAATTAGTCCTAGGTGGGTTACCTACCTCACCTACCCATTCACCATTAACCATGGTCAAGGGGGCGCCCCTCTCCCCTTGATTTTTGATTAGTTTTTGTGTGTTTATCACACTTAATCCCAGCCCTTCAATCCCCAGCCCTTGATCCAAGGGTGTACAATTGATTAGATACCTAGCATATAAAACCATGTATTTTCCTTTGAAAATTAATGAAAAAATCAGAAAATTGTGTTGAATGCTTGAAGCTTCTTGCTCCCCCAGCCCCTCCTCCTGCTGTTCTTCCCTCTCCAACCCCCTTTCTAAAGTGGAATCATATCTATTCCCCTTCCCCAATCTCTGGTTGTGATCTGTGCCGCCGCCGCCGCCGTTCGTGCCGCCGTCGGACCGCCAATGAGCCACCGTCGAAGTTCTGTCCTTGGCAGACAACAGTCTCTTCTCAAAATTCCTGCTATCAGCCACGGCCTCTTCTTGGTCTGCAATTTTTATGGTGTGTTCCTATCTTCCACCCCATCATCCAAAAAACAAATTCAGGTCCAAAATCTCTCGTTTAGTATTTTTTTATTTTCGTGCATCTTTCACTCCCAGATCTGTTTTGTCTCTATCTATAGTGACAGCAGCCCTGTGTTTCTCACCTCCGACCCTCTTTTTGATTTTTCCAAACCCTCCCAATTTTACTGGGAGTTCTGTCCACGATCCTCTACATCTAACATTTTTCTAGATTTTTGATCCGCCCTCTATCCATTTTTCACAATTCGTGTTCTATCTCAGCTACAGTGCTTTCAGCCCACTTCCAGATCCGACCCACTGTTAGTGAAAAACTCCTATCAATTCGTAGCCACATCCAAACTTCTCCAAACTAGTTTTTTCGTTTTCCGAGCTCAATTTGCCACAACTTTGATGAAGAGGTCGAAGTCTGAATCCAAGGGTTTCATAGCAGTCAAAGGTAGTTCTCAGATAATAGCCCTACAGATCTGAGTGTTCAGATACTGTACAACAGGAAGTTGTAAATTCATTAAAGCCCAGATCCGTGCAGATCCAGGCCAGATATCTAGGCCTAGGTTGAAGGATTTGAAGTTAGATTTCCAACGGCGCCAGTCTCGTGTCGATCCGACATTGGGGCTGATCGCAGCGCCCGTTCTCGCCGGGACGCGCGCTGAAAACCAGAAGCTGCAGATCCGTGGCCGGTTATCCCGACCGGTGCCGAACGGAGCCGCCTGGCCTCCGGCCGGCGAACCAGCATGCTGCCATCCTAGGGAACACTTCCACAAGTGTCCCCACCACAGTGGTGACACCGGGTCCCACACGGCCCCTCCGGACGGCACGTGGGCCCCACCGTCACGTGTTCGGGTGTTGCCGAATCAACGCGAGAAGCCGCCCGTCAACCCGAATTCGGTCCTCCCGGGCCCAGTTGTGTAGCCCCTTACCTCCTTGCATGGAGTGGGTGATATTTCATTACTGTCATCATTGTGTAATATATATCCCGGGAGTACGAGTTTCGGCCGGGTCCGTCTTCCCCACGCCGAGCGCGTGGAGGTATCGCATTCGCTCCCTTACTTGGCATTTTGCTTACTTCATATATATTTGTTTATGCCGCTGCTAGAGAGCATGTGTAGGGATATCTAGCTCACTTTATCTATTCATTACCGCTGCTGCGAGAGAGTGCGAGACCGTCCCATGACCCGATCCGGGCACATGTGAGAGCCGACCACCCTAGCTCACTGTCGGTTTCTCAACCGTGCACGTCCGACGCTTCCCTCATTAAGGGATAACCGCGAGCTTGTCGTGTCCGTGTCTCGTCCCGCATCAGCTACTTACAAAGCTTTGGAATCATTGCGGCCAGATAAGAGAAGAAAAATGGATGACCCTGAATGTGACTGGTATAGATGGTTTGATATGAATGACATTGCCATTGCTCTAAGCCGACTGTTTATGCCAACTGATCCAGAATGGCCGCCGCTAATTCATGAGCTAATTGAGAAGCCGACAGCGATCGCAGACAAGAGGCAGTTGTTAAGTGATTATACAGATACTGGAGAGCCTGATGTGCCGTTCGAGGAGGGCTTCAATATAGATAGGCTATGGGCCGGCCTCTTCCTTACCAAGTCCGTTCACCCGACGGCTGTTGTCCGTTTGATTGATCAACTATTTTTCTCAGATGTCCCTAGACTGCCCGCGGTCTTGATAACCTTTTCTCCAACTTTATCTCTAGTTTCTCCAATAATTCCTCCCTTGCTCATCGAGCAATTTTCCAAACTCTCCATCACGCCCCCGTGCGGGCCATCATTGATCCAATCTTTTGCCAATCTATCAATTTCAACTTCACCTCCTGTTCCCCCCTCGCATTGCCTCCTCCTTGAAAATGAAAATAAATATGAAAATGAAAACGAAAACGAAAAAAAATGCCAAAATTCAAATTTTTCAATCCTCCTTCTCCGTTGAGGAGACCTCCTATCTCCTTTCTGAGTGTGTCCCGACCCAGGGGCCGCTCTTTCAAGATTCATTGATAGATCTTTTTTACCCCTCTGGCAAGGGGTCTTCATCTGTATCCCCTTCTGTACCCGCTTTTTCCTCTCCTCTCTCTTCTTCATCAAGTTTTAGTGATCAAGCTAGTTGTTCTTACTCTTCTGATAATAAGACCCATGGGGTAGTCGCACATAAGAAATCCAAGGGCAAGCAGATTCCCCGTAGATTCCTTAGAGAATTAGCCGTCAGATGTCAGGCTTGTTTAGCCATCCCCGAATTTGTGGAGAATCCGATTATCCTGTCGGAATTAGAATATGAGGATACTTGTGCTTTTTATGAGGGTTTTGGTGTTTATGAGATAATGAATGATGAATACCCTATTGAAGAGGGGGATGATAGTTATGAAGAATATGAGGACGAGGCTGATGCTTTTGCTAGTGGCATGAGGAGATTTGATGAGCCATCAGCATCAGTAGAAGAGCCTACCAAAGAAATAAATCTGGATACGGAGGAAGACCCTAGGTTTGTCCTCATTTCAAAGAATTTGCCGCCATCTGAAGAGGAGGTGCTTATTTTGGTACTTCAAGAATACAAGGACACGTTCGCATGGAGTTACGAAGATATGCCTGGACTAGACCCTGCGCTCGTTGAATATCGGCTTACACTTAAGCCAGGGTCTGTCCCGGTCAAACAACGGTTGAGACATTTCCACCCTAATATGGCATTAAAGATAAAAGAAGAGGTTGATAAGCTTCATAAGGCTAGATTCGTTAGAGTTTTTTTTTAATAAAGCAATACCTAAAAGGGAGAGAGTAGGAGAGCGCTCAGCCCCTAAGAGAGGGAGTGAGGAAACCGCTCCACCACCACACCCTAGTAGGCAAAAAAATATATATATAGAAGGAAAAGAGGGGGGAACAGTCATGACAACACCAAAAGATCAAGGCCTAATAGAGGGGAACCCTTCCTTATCAAGACGGAAGGGGCCCTTAACAATAGTGGGGAGATCAGGCCAAGAAGGAAAAATAGAAAGAGACGGGGTCAGGCCACAGCCCAAACTGGCAAGACAATCGGCCACTTGATTAGCCTCCCTATAGATATGAGAGAAAGAGGCCTGAAGCAACTGTGATAAGGTAGCAATCTCATGAAGAATATAAGTGAGGCGCCAAGGTCGAGAATAGCATCCAGTAACTGTCTTCACCAGAACAAGAGAATCCGACTCAAGAGCTACTGAAGAGAAACCATTGGAGTGACACAGGAGAAGACCGTCACGAAGGGCCAAAGCCTCGGCTTCTAAGCTAGAGTGTACCCGCTGGTAGGAAGCAGCAAAGGCACAAATAAAATAACCACCAGAGGAGCGTACAACTCCCCCACCACCTGCGATGCCCATACCATGTTTGAATGCTCCATCTACATTTAGTTTCAGCCGGCCGGTTGGTGGAGCCAACCACCGAATAAGCTTTGGAGGGGCCTGGTAAGCAGGGGGAGGGGACAGACCCCAAGAAGCCAAGAGATGCCTTTGCAACAGGGAAAGGCCTCTCCCTTTAGGCTTAAGAGCATTAATAATAGGCCGGACAGCAAACATGATCCGGCGAAGAATGTGGCGAGAGTGCATGGGCAGATTATCATAGCGGGCCTTGTTACGGAAATACCACAACTCCCAGACCGTGGCCAAGAAAAGGCACTTGGCGATGCTACCAGCCAAAGAGGAGAGGCGACAGTCCATCTGGAAATCCAGCACGCCATTAGAAGCAGTCAGGACCAAGTGATTATCAGATTGAAGGAATGAATACAAAGCAGTCCAGACTTTATTAGCAGTATGCCCATGGAAAAAGAGATGGAGATCAGATTCTTCATTCGGGGTGGGGCAGATTATCATAGATTTGTTAGAGTTATCCTCTATCCTAATTGGGTGGCTAACATCGTCCCGGTCATGAAGAAGGACGGAAAAGTTCGAATTTGTATAGACTTTCGGGACCTCAACCGTGCGTGTCCTAAAGATGACTTCCCCCTCCCTCATATTGATGTTTTAATTGACAACACTGCAGGATATGAGACTCTCTCCTTTATGGATGGTTTTTTAGGTTATAATCAGATTCGCCTGGCCGAGGAAGATCAAGAGAAAAGATCGTTCACTACACCATGGAGAACTTATTGTTATGTGGTCATGCCTTTTGGACTTAAGAATGCTGGAGCCACCTATCAAATGGCTATGATGGCAATTTTTCATGATATGATCCACATTTATATTGAGGTGTATGTTGACGATCTGGTAGTGAAATCAAGAACAAGGATTGAGCATCCCAGGGTTCTAACCAAAGTCTTGCAAAGGGCATGGGAATATCAATTAAAGATGAACCCTAAAAAGTGCGTATTTGGTGTTTCATCAAGGAAGTTGCTTAGATTCATCGTGAGTAAGAGGGGTATTGAGATTGATCCCAATAAGGCAAAGGCCATAAGAGAAATGCCTCCTCCCAGGAATTTGAAAGAAGTTCGAGGTTTGATCGGGAGGTTGCAATTTATTCGCCGCTTTGTCTCCCAGCATTCACAAAGATGCAGGCCGTTCTATGAGCTTACTAAGCCGGGAGTCAAGTTTATTTGGGATGACAAGTGTCAGGCAGCTTTTGACGGATTGAAGGATTATCTCTCAAATCCTCTGTCCTGAGGCCGTCAGTTCCAGGCAAACCGCTTGTTCTTTATATTTCCATCCTGGATGACTCCGTAGGCGCTGTCTTAGCCTAAGTTGATGAAGAAGGAAAAGAAAGGGCAGCCTACTACTTGTCAAAACTTCTCAACCCCTGTGAGCAGAGGTACTCAGCTATAGAGAAGACTTGTGCTGCTTTAGTCTGGGTAGTTCAGAAACTTAAGCATTATTTCTTAGGTCACGAGGTTCACCTCATCACTCGTATGAATCCAATTAAGTTCCTTCTTGAAAAATCTATTCTCACCTACCAATTGGCGCGATGGCAAAGCTTCCTTTCTCAATTTGACATCATTTACATTCAGCAAAAAGTGATTAAAGGCTATGCCATAGCAGAACATCTTGCTCATCATCCCCTCCCTAGATTTGATCCCGTTCGCTCAGAGTTTCCAGATGAGGAACTAATGTCCGTCAATCAAACCGATTCGATGTGGACGTTACATTTTGATGGAGCTTTGAATTCAAAAGGGAAAGGGATTGGTATTGTTCTTATATCACCAGAGGGTATCACTATCTCACTCGCCTCTCAGCTTGCATTTCCAGTTAAAAATAATATAGCTGAGTACGAGGCTCTCTTGGCCGGGCTGGAGGCCGCTCATCAATTCAGTGTTACCCATTTGCGAATTGTAGGTGATAGTCAGCTTATTCTTCGCCAAGTGCTCACCAAGTGCCGCACGCTTAATCCTAAGCTCAAACCCTACCAGGAATTGACTTCTGCTTATACCAAGCTCTTTACTAAATTAATCTTTATCCATGTTCCTCGTGATCATAACATTCTAGCTGATGCTCTCGCTTCTCTTGCTTCTTCCTTGGCTTTCCCACCCGAAAGGGATTCCCATTCTATCATTGTTCACAAGCGACTCATTCCAGCTATTAAGGATCCAGCTTTCCTTAGTGTTAAGGAGGAGGTGCTTAGGAAGGTGAAGCAAGAAGGAATCATTGAAAATAAGAAAGTCATGCTATTGGACTTAGAGGAAGAATTGGATGATGCTGAAAAGCCATGATATTATGAGATTGCTAAATATTGCTAAGATCAATCATATCCAGAAGAAGCCACAGCTGAAGAAAAGAAAGCCATTCGAAGAGTTGCTTAGCGGTACACTTTGGTTGGAGGTGTGCTATATAGAAGAGGTCTTACCGGTATTTTGCTAAGATGCCTTGATGATGATGAATCTTTGAAGATTGTGGAAGAGGCGCACTCAGGAGTGTGTGGCGGGCATGTCAATAGCCAGATGCTAGCTAAGAAGATCCTTAGGCTAGGTTTCTATTGGCCCACTCTAGAAGAGGATTGTTCTATCTATGTGCGAAGGTGTGTTAAGTGCCAACTATACGCCAACAAAATTCATTCTCCTGCTTCTTCACTCCATCCTATATCTTCCCCATGGTGATGCAAGACGAGACCACGGACACGACAACAGTCCTCGGACTCTAGGTGAGCTCGTGATTGTCCCTTAACGAGGGAAGCGTCGGACGTGCACGGTTGAGAAACCGGCAAGAGCTAGGGTGGTCAATTATCTTTTGTGCCCGGATAGGGTCACGGGACGGTAACGCTCTCTCTCCCAGCAGCGGTGATATAAATATAAAGTGAGCTAATTATCCCTACACATGCTCTCTAGCAGCGGCATAAACAAATATATATGAAGTAAGTAAAATGCCGAGAAGGGAGCGAAAACGATACCTCCACGCGCTCGGCGTGGGGACGACGGACCCGGCCGAAACCCGTACTCCCGGAATAATATTACACACTTGTTACAGCAATGAAGCACTGCCCACTCCACGCAGGGAGGTAAAGGGTGACACAATGGGGTCCGGGAGGACCGAATTCGGGTTGACGGGCGGCTTCTCGCGTCTCTTCGGCAGCACCCGAACTTGTGACTGTGGGGCCCACGTGCTGTCCGGAGGGGCCGTGTGGGGCCCGGTGGCACCACTGTGGTGGGGACACTTGGCGAAGCATTCTCTGGGCTGGCGGCACGCTGAAACGTCGACCGGAGGCCGGGTGGCTCCGTTCGGCACCGGTCGGAATAACGGGCCATGATCTGCCGGTTCTGTTTTTCGGCGCTCGCTCCGGCGAGAACGGACGCTGCGATCAGCCCTGATGTCGGATCGACACGAAACTGACGCCGTTGGAAAGCTAACTTGAAGTCCTTCAACCTAGGCCTAGAGATCAGACCTGGATCTGCACGGATCTGGGCTTTATTGAATTTTTGAGTTCCTGGTGTACAGTAGCCGAACTCTCAGATCTGCAGGGAACTTGCTGAGAACTGCCGTTGACCGTAAGGCAGATGTCCGATTCAGCTCCTGAGCTCTTCACAAAAGTTATAGGATTTTGAACAAGGAAGATGGCACTATTTTTTGTGGACTGATTGGAGGTGTCTAAAAATTGATATGATTTGTTTACTAGAAGGTGGTCGGATCTGGAAATTGACTGACAGTACTGTAGATGAAGAAGAACACGATTTTTGAAAAATGGTTGGAGGGCTGATCAAAAATTAAGAAAATTCATGGAGTGAGGGAACGGTGGAAAGAACTCCCAGTAACATTGGGAGGGTTTGAAAAAATCAAAAAGATGGTCGGAGGTGGGAACACAGAGCTGCTGTCACTGTAGACAGAAACAAGGCAGATCTGGGAGAGAAAGAGGAACGAAAGTGGAAAAATAATAAATGGAGGAATTTGGACGTGAAAATTTAGGTGGAAATGGGGGTTCAAGGTAAGAACACACCCTAAAAATTTCAGCTCGAGATCTTCACGTGGTGGAGAGCAGGAATTCGTGGAGTACACCTCTGTCCAGCGGGACAGAACCTTGAAGATGGCTCCGGGCGGCTCGAAGGCGGCACGAACGGCGGCGGCGGCGGCACCGATGATCACCGGAGATAGAGGGGAGGGGATTGAAGATAGAACCACTCTAGATCTGGGGTTGGGAAGGGAAGAACAGCAGGAGAGAGGAGAGGGGCGCAAGAAGCTCTTGAATTTTCCAACAATTTTTCTTCATTAATGCTAACAAATGGAAAATACAACCTTTTATATGCCATGTATCAAACCCATTCTACACCCATGGATCTAGGGATGGGGAATGGATGTCTAGGATTAAGTGTGATTAACACACCAAAAATAATAAGAGGAGAGGGGCGCCCCCTTGACCAAGAGACTTGGTAGGTGAAGGTAGGTAACCTACCTTGGACTAATCTAACCACTTGTCTACCCATGTGGCATTTTGACATTCAACCCTTCTAGATGGCCACCTAGGATGGTTGACCAGCCCCACATGAGTGACATGGACCAATGGAAAAGGGCTGAGGGCCCCCTTGCTTGGTCCTACTGGAATTTTACAAATAAAACCACTAAGACCTACAATTGCGTACCCATATAACACAAGGGCATACACACAAATATGAAAGGACATAAATGCAAATAAAATGCGGACGGTCTTGCCTCGATGTCCCCATCAATTCTCCCCGGGTGGGAGGAACTCAACCCCGTCGAGTAGGGGTATGGATGCTCGAATACTCCGGCGGATCCGTCACCGTGCCAAGTAACGCGGGTATGCTCCACTCCAAGTGACCATCACCTGCTCATTCCATATATACTCGATATGCACGAACTACTATGGGCTAAAGGTGGACAATCCGGATGGGGCACTCTCAAAAGGGGAGGTGACGACTCGAAGACTCACTAGGAATCACCGCTGAGTCCCTGTAGGTGACTAGATCCGGGTGTAGATATAGAACTGATCCCATACTCATCGAGCGAGTCCACTCGCCTCTTACTCATAAGAGATCGACAACGAGCTTACACAAGACACATGCAGACTCACCATGCAAACCACACAAATAAGAAACAAACTCATGCATGACTCTAGACAAATCTATGGTTAGTCCGACCCGTACATGGGTGACGGCGGACCAGGACACCCGAATGTGTGCCAAGCATGCATTTGACGTAACCGGAGGTTGACGTCATGAGGAACTCCTAGACACCCTATGATGCACCAATCATGGACATTGGGCTTGGGTGTGGGAAGTCCGGGAGGTACGGGTGGACTAGATGGATCGGGGAAACCAAAGTTTTCATTACCCCCAAATGAAGGTTTGGACCTATGGCTATGTGGAGCTTGCTTGGCCCGAGTGGAAAAGGTGGGATAGTGAACTCCGCGGAAGAAGTGGAGTGAGTATGAAAGCTCGGGAGGTTCACTAGTGAAGGGGTCAAAAGGGTCGAAGAAGGTATGACCCCATGAAGTGGGTTCTCCCATGACTCGGTCCCAATTTAAGAATTCATAATCACCGTCATACATTGTGAGCGGTGGGACGACGAACATGTATAGAAAATAAGATTCCTCCCTTGGGCAAAAGGGAATGAAGTCGGACTCAGCCGGTATCGGGAGGAGTAGAAGAATCTCCGTGGTGACACACCCCACGGTGCACACGGAGGTAATGGACCCTAAGGCCGGATGGGTGAAGCTAAGACTAGCGGGTTGGTCAAAGCCTCGGGCCAAAAGATGTGTCAACTTCCATTGTGAATCTAATCCCATAAAAAGGTCATCCAATGTATCAATATGGTGACTAGACCGAAAGGTCATGTGGAAGGAGTTGACGGGCACTATAGGTAAGGTGGGGTCCATAGAAGGGTAAGGACGTGGGACCAAGCCATCCTTGAGCCAACTAAGAAGTGGCTCGGCCATGTATAGCGTACCCGTTAGAAACACGGGTGGCTCGGGGTGAGGTGGCTCCAAGCATGATGGTTCCGAATGTGGATCGGAAGGTAAGGGTGGTAACGGAGCACTCACGGGTGGTGAAGGCAATGGCGTAGGTAGTCCGATCGGCTCGGGACTTGGGTGGGAGGTAGATGCTTGCCGAAGGGTAGCCAGGGCAGCATCGGCTCGTTGTAGGTCATCATTAAATCGAGACTCAAATGGCTCGACCTCCAGAGCAACCTTATAGGATTGCGCAAGAGAGAATGTATCGCGGACAAGACATTGGATTCGAAAATAAAGTCGCAAACCTCTCCGGAACTGAAATGCGGTCGTGGTGCTCTCCTCTCCCAAGCCATATTCCAACCGGTACTTATCATAGTCCCGGATGTACTCGGACACGGACCTATCACCTTGGACGGGTCGACATGGGTTGGCCATTGGTGCCGAAAAGATGGGAAAGGATCCCTAGAAATGGATATGCAAGGCCATTTAGACAAGACACTAGACCGACTATGCACGGTTTGGGATGCATGCACACTAAGGACAAGACACCAAGACTCGGTACGTGGCGGAGTTAATCGATCCGAAGATCACTCGCGCAAGTGTGCGGCCTTCCCGATTGGTGTAACCTAACGTTCGGACAACATCTTTTGATATACCGGGTTATTGGGATGCAATGCAAAAAGATACTTTTTTTTGTTTTAAAACAATGATGACCCTAAACACGACGTAGACAATGACTAATGACTAGACGTAAATGACACTTTTTTTTGACACCCTAGACTCAACTAGTCTCTGATACCAAATTGATGCGGGACGAGACCACGGACACGACAACAGTCCTCGGACTCTAGGTGAGCTCATGATTGTCCCTTAACGAGGGGAGCGTCAAACGTGCACGGTTGAGAAACCGGCAAGAGCTAGGGTGGTCAATTCTCTTTTGTGCCCGGATAGGGTCACGGGACGGTAACGCTCTCTCTCGTAGTAGCGGTGATATAAATATAAAGTGAGCTAATTATCCCTACACATGCTCTCTAGCAGCGGCATAAACAAATATATATGAAGTAAGTAAAATGCCGAGAAGGGAGCGAAAACGATACCTCCACGCGCTCGGCGTGGGGACGACGGACCCGGCCGAAACCCGTACTCCCGGAATAATATTACACACTTGTTACAGCAATGAAGCACTGCCCACTCCACGCAGGGAGGTAAAGGGTGACACAATGGGGTCCGGGAGGACAGAATTCAGGTTGACGGGCGACTTCTCGCGTCTCTTCGGCAGCACCCGAACTTGTGACTGTGGGGCCCACGTGCTGTCCGGAGGGGCCGTGTGGGGCCCGGTGGCACCACTGTGGTGGGGACACTTGGCGAAGCATTCTCTGGGCTGGCGGCACGCTAAAACGTCGACCGGAGGCCGGGTGGCTCCGTTCGGCACCGGTCGGAATAACGGGCCACGGATCTACCGGTTCTATTTTCCGGCGCGCGCTCCGGCGAGAACGGACGCTGCGATCAGCCCTGATGTCGGATCAACACGAAACTGACGCCGTTGGAAAGCTAACTTGAATTCCTTCAACCTAGGCCTAGAGATCAGACCTGGATCTGCACGGATCTGGGCTTTATTGAATTTTTGTGTTCCTGGTGTACCGTAGCCGAACTCTCAGATCTCCAGGGAACTTGTCTGAGAACTGCCGTTGACCGCAAGGTAGATGTCCGATTCAGCTCCTGAGCTCTTCACAAAAGTTATAGGATTTTGAACAAGGAAGATGGCACTATTTTTTGTGGACTGATTGGAGGTGTCTAAGAATTGATATGATTTGTTTACTGGAAGGTGGTCGGATCTGGAAATTGACTGACAATACTGTAGATGAAGAAGAACACGATTTTTGAAAAATGGTTGGAGGGCTGATCAAAAATTAAGAAAATTAATGGAGTGAGGGAAGGGTGGAAAGAACTCCCAGTAACATTGGGAGGGTTTGGAAAAATCAAAAAGATGGTCGGAGGTGGGAACACAGAGCTGCTGTCACTATAGATAGAAACAAGGCAGATCTGGGAGAGAAAGAGGAACGAAAGTGGAAAAATACTAAATCAAGGAATTTGGACGTGAAAATTTAGGTGGAAATGGGGGTTCAAGGTAAAAACACACCCTAAAAATTTCAGCTCGAGATCTTCACGTGGAGGAGAGCAGGAATTCGTGGAGTACACCTCTGTCCAGCGGGACAGAACCTTGAAGATGGCTCCACGGCGGCTCGAAGGCGGCACGAACGGCGGCGGCGGCGGCACCGATGATCACCGGAGATAGAGGGGAGGGGATTGAAGATAGAACCACTCTAGATCTGGGGTTGGGAAGGGAAGAACAGCAGGAGAGAGGAGAGGGGCGCAAGAAGCTCTTGAATTTTCCAACAATTTTTCTTCATTAATGCTAACAAATGGAAAATACAACCTTTTATATGCCATGTATCAAACCCATTCTACACCCTTGGATTTAGGGATGGGGAATGGATGGCTGGGATTAAGTGTGATTAACACACCAAAAATAATAAAATAATAAGAGGAGAGGGGCGCCCCCTTGACCAAGAGACTTGGTAGGTGAAGGTAGGTGACCTACCTTGGACTAATCTAACCACTTGTCTACCCATGTGGCATTTTGACATTCAACCCTTCTAGATGGCCACCTAGGATGGTTGACCAGCCCCACATGAGTGACATGGACCAATGGGAAAGGGCTGAGGGCCCCCTTGCTTGGTCCTACAGGAATTTTACATATAAACCCACTAAGACCTACAATTGCGTACCCATATAACACAAGGGCATACACACAAATATGAAAGGACATAAATACAAATAAAATGCGGACGGTCTTGCCTCGATGTCCCCATCAATTCTCCCCGGGTGGGAGGAACTCGACCCCGTCGAGTAGGGGTATGGATGCTCGAATACTCCGGCGGATCCGTCACCGTGCCAAGTAACGCGAGTATGCTCCACTCCAAGTGACCATCACCTGCTCATTCCATATATACTCGATATGCACGAACTACTATAGGCTAAAGGTGGACAATCCGGATGGGGCACTCTCAAAAGGGGAGGTGACGACTCGAAGACTCACTAGGAATCACCGCTGAGTCCCTGTAGGTGACTAGATCTGGGTGTAGATATAGAACCAATCCCATACTCATCGAGCGAGTCCACTCGCCTCTTACTCATAAGATATCGATAACGAGCTTACACAAGACACATACAGACTCACCATGCAAACCACACAAATAAGAAACAGACTCATGCATGACTCTAGACAAATCTATGGTTAGTCCGACCCGTACATGGGTGACGACGGACCAGGACACCCGAATGTGTGCCAAGCATGCATTTGACGTAATCGGAGGTTGACATCATGAGGAACTCCTAGACACCCTATGATGCACCAATCATGGACATTGGGCTTGGGTGTGGGAAGTCCGGGAGGTGCGGGTGGACTAGATGGATCGGGGAAATCAAAGTTTTCATTACCCCCAAATGAAGGTTCGGACCTATGGCTATGTGGAGCTTGCTTGGCCCGAGTGGAAAAGGTGGGATAGTGAACTCCGCGGAAGAAGTGGAGTGAGTATGAAAGCTCGGGAGGTTCACTAGTGAAGGGGTCAAAAGGGTCAAAGAAGGTATGACCCCATGAAGTGGGTTCTCCCATGACTCGGTCCCAATTTAAGAATTCATAATCACCGTCATACATTGTGAGCGGTGGGACGACGGACATGTATAGAAAATAAGATTCCTCCCTTGGGCAAAAGGGAATGAAGTCGGACTCGGCCGGCATCGGGAGGAGTAGAAGAATCTCCGTGGTGACACACCCCACGGTGCACACGGAGGTAATGGACCCTAAGGCCGGATGGGTGAAGCTAAGACTAGCGGGTTGGTCAAAGCCTCGGGCCAAAAGATGCGTCAACTTCCATTATGAATCTAATCCCATAATAAGGTCATCCAATGTATCAATATGGTGACTAGACCGAAAGGTCGTGTGGAAGGAGTTGACGGGCACTATAGGTAAGGTAGGGTCCATAGAAGGGTAAGGACGTGGGACCAAGCCATCCTTGAGCCAACTAAGAAGTGGCTCGGCCATGTATAGCGTACCCGTTAGAAACACGGGTGGCTCGGGGTGAGGTGGCTCCAAGCATGATGGTTCCGAATGTGGATCGGAAGGTAAGGGTGGTAACGGAGCACTCACGGGTGGTGAAGGCAATGGCGTAGGTAGTCCGATCAGCTCGGGACTTGGGTGGGAGGTAGATGCTTGCCGAAGGGTAGCCAGGGCAGCATCGGCTCGTTGTAGGTCATCATTAAATCGAGACTCAAATGGCTCGACCTCCAGAGCAACTTTATAGGATTGCGCAAGAGAGAATGTATCACGGACAAGACATTGGATTTGAAAATAAAGCCGCAAACCTCTCCGGAACTGAAATGCGGTCGTGGTGCTCTCCTCTCCCAAGCCATATTCCAACCGGTACTTATCATAGTCCCGGATGTACTCGGACACGGACCTATCACCTTGGACGGGTTGACATGGGTTGGCCATTGGTGCCGAAAAGATGAGAAAGGATCCCTAGAAATGTATATGCAAGGCCATTTAGACAAGACACTAGACCGACTATGCACGGTTTGGGATGCATGCACACTAAGGACAAGACACCAAGACTCGGTACGTGGCGGAGTTAATCGATCCGAAGATCACTCGCGCAAGTGTGCGGCCTTCCCGATTGGCGTAACCTAACGTTCGGACAACATCTTTTGATATACCGGGTTATTGGGATGCAATGCAAAAAGACACACTTTTTTTTGTTTTAAAACAATGATGACCCTAAACACGACGTAGACAATGACTAATGACTAGACGTAAATGACACTTTTTTTTGACACCCTAGACTCAACTAGTCTCTGATACCAAATTGATGCGGGACGAGACCACGGACACGACAACAGTCCTCGGACACTAGGTGAGCTCATGACTGTCCCTTAACGAGGGGAGCGTCAGACGTGCACGGTTGAGAAACCGGCAAGAGCTAGGGTGGTCAATTCTCTTTTGTGCCTGGATCGGGTCACGGGACGGTAACGCTCTCTCTCGCAGCAGCGGTAATATAAATATAAAGCGAGCTAATTATCCCTACACATGCTCTCTAGCAGCGGCATAAACAAATATATATGAAGTAAGCAAAATGCCGAGAAGGGAGCGAAAGCGATACCTCCACGCGCTCGGCGTGGGGATGACGGACCCGGCCGAAACCCGTACTCCTGGAATAATATTACACACTTGTTACAGCAATGAAGCACTGCCCACTCCACGCAGGGAGGTAAAGGGTGACACAATGGGGTCCGGGAGGACCGAATTCGGGTTGACGGGCGGCTTCTCACGTCTCTTCGGCAGCACCCGAACTTGTGACTGTGGGTCCCACGTGCTGTCCGGAGGGGCCGTGTGGGGCCCGGTGGCACCACTGTGGTGGGGACACTTGGGGAAGCGTTCCCTGGGCTGGCGGCATGCTGAAACGTCGACCGGAGGCCTGGTGGCCCCATTCGGCATCGGTCGGAATAACCGGCCACGGATCTGTCGGTTCTGTTTTCCGACGCGCGCTCCGGCGAGAACGGACGCTGCGATCAGCCCCGATGTCAAATCGACACGAAACTGGCGCCGTTGGAAAGCTAACTTGAAGTCCTTCAACTTAGGCTTGGAGATCAGACCTGGATCTGCACGGATTTAGGCGTTATTGAATTTTTGAATTCCTGGTGTACAGTAGCTGAACTCTCAGATCTACAGGGAACTTGTCTGAGAACTGCCGTTGACTGCAAGGTAGATGTCCGATTCAGCTCCTGAGCTCTTCCAAAAGTTATAGGATTTTGAACAAGGATAATGGCATTATTTTTTATGGACTGATTGGAGGTGGCTATGAATTGATATGATTTTTGCACTAGAAGGTGGTCGGATCTGGAAATTGGCTGACAGTACTGTAGCTGAAGAAGAACACGATTTTTGAAAAATGGTTGGAGGGCTGATCAAAAATTAAGAAAATTCATGGAGTGAGGGGACAGTGGACAGAACGCACAGTGAAATTGGGAGGGTTTGTAAAAATCAAAAAGATGGTCAGAGGTGAGAAACACAGAGCTGCTATCACTATAGATAGAAACAAGGCAGATCTGGGAGAGAAAGAGAAATGAAAATGGACAAATACTAAATGAAGGAATTTGGACGTGGAAATTTAGTTGGAAATGGGGGTTCAAGGTAAGAACACACCCTAAAAATTTCAGCTCGAGATCTTCACGTGGTGGAGAGCAGGAATTCATGGAGTACACCTCTATCCAGCGGGACAGAATCTTAAAGATGGCTCCGCGGCGGCTCGAAGGCGGCACGAACGGCGGCGGCGGCGGCACCGATGATCACCGGAGAAAGAGGGGAGGGGATTGAAGATAGAACCACTTTATATCTGGGGTTGGGAAGGGAAGAACAGCAGGAGAGAGGAGAGGGGCGCAAGAAGCTCTTGAATTTTTCAACAATTTTTCTTCATTAATGCTAACAAATGGAAAATACAACCTTTTATATGCCATGTATCAAACCCATTCTACACCCTTGGATCTAGGGATGGGGAATGGATGGCTGGGATTAAGTGTGATTAACACACCAAAAATAATAAAATAATAAGAGGAGAGGGGCGCCCCCTTGACCAAGAGACTTGGTAGGTGAAGGTAGGTAACCTACCTTGGACTAATCTAACCACTTGTCTACCCATGTGGCATTTTGACATTCAACCCTTCTAGATGGCCACATAGGATGGTTGACCAGCCCCACATGAGTGACATGGACCAATGGGAAAGGGCTGAGGGCCCCCTTGCTTGGTCCTACTGGAATTTTACATATAAACCCACTAAGACCTACAATTGCGTACCCATATAACACAAGGGTATACATACAAATATGAATGGACATAAATGCAAACAAAATACCGACGGTCTTGCCTCGATGTCCCCATCACATGGCCTTTCTCCATGTAGGCTTTCGACATCATTGGACCTCTTGGTGATCCGACCCTCCTCACAAAACCAAAGTCATTCATACTCACGGCGACGGAGTACTTCACCAAGTGGGCGGAAGCGGAAGCATACGTGGAGATAAAAGCATCAACCGTTTGAAAATTTATAATGAAGAATATCATCGCAAGATTCGGCATTCCGAGTACCATCGTCACCGACAATGGACCGCAATTCATCTCTCAGGAGCTTCAGGACCTCTGCAACAGGTATAACATTGCATTGCATCATTCATCTCCTTATTATCCGCAGGGCAATGGCCAAGCAGAGGCGACTAATAAAACTTTGATTAAAATTATCAAGAAAACATGTGAGGCTAACAAATTTACGGATTGGCCAGAAAAGCTAGTTGAAGCTCTTTGGGCCTATCGCACTTCCATTCGTACCCCTACTGGGCAAACCCCTTTCGCCCTCACTTATGGAATGGAGGCGGTAGTCCCTTATGAGATTCTTATTCCTTCTCTACGAGTACAATTGGACAAGGAGCTCCCCATTGATGAGCGTCGCGAATCTCTCCTTGCTCAGTTGGAACTCCTAGACGAGAAGCGTTTGGCTGCCGCCGAGCATGCGCGTATTTATCAAAACAGGCTTTCACGTTTTTACCAAAAGAAGGTGATTGAGAGAAAATTCAAAATTGGTGAAATGGTAATTAAAAGAATCTTTGTAAAATCGGGTGGACCACGTTCAAAACTCCAACCTAACTGGGAAGGTCCTTTTGTTATAAAAGATGTTTATCCTGGCAATGCCTACAAATTGATTAATGCTGAAGGTGAATAGTTAACTCATCCTTGGAATGGTCTATATTTGAAGAAATACTACCCCTAAGTCAAAACCAAAACAAAACAAAAACAAAAAAAGAGAAAAGAGCAAAAAAAAAAAAATAGAGCAAAAAAAAACAAAAAAAAATTGAAAATCACAGGCAAGTATGGTATATGGCCCAAGCCCGAAAAATCGAAATCCTTAATTGATTCTTCAGTCTCGATGATTTAACCTTTGGGTCAACTCCACACACACACTACACCCTTTACTCTTAAACTCAAGCAGCCCAGAATTCAAGGAAGGTCCAACCCAAACTAAGAGTGTAGAAACCCTACCTATTCTCTTCTTTTCGGCTCATGAGGGAGAGTACGGGCAAAGGGTTACTAACCAAGCCTGTCTGTCGCCCTAGTAGGTGGAAGTCAAGGCCCAAAAGGGAAGAAAATACTTAAAGCCCAAGTACAATTAGGTCTTTATCTATTTTGAAAGGAAATAAAGAAAAAGAAAGGAAAATATGATAAAAGAAAGCATGTCAAGAGGGCAAAGTCCCCGCAGGGAAAACCCTGGTCGTAAGCATGCATGAATAAGGGCAAAAAGAGCAACAAAATTTTCCTAAGCAAAGACCGAATCCCAAGAAGCATTAAGGCAGGGGAGGAGCGTTCCCCATTCTCGGAAACCTTTCGTGAGCTTCCTCAAGTTATTCTTCTATTCTCCCTCCATGGTGGGTTGTAAACTCAAAGAATAGTAAAGATCACCCAAGAAGGAAGGGGCTGCAATAGAATAAGTAAAAGCATAAGTCATTTATCACGTTGACCCCTTTGTTAAGTTTTTCGAGAAAGATTAATGAATTTGAGATCATGATGGCGTAAGGTTTAAAGGCCCCGTGCTATGCCTGCTTTCAATATATATATATATATATATATATCAATCAAGAAGAAAAAGAAGAAAAAGAAGAAAATAAAAAATAAAAAAAATAATAAAAAAATTTCACGCCTTTAATTAAGCTGTCTTTTTTAAAACAAAAAAAATTGAAAAAAATTGAAAAATAAAAATTCACGCCTTCCCTATAGGCGTCTCTTTTAAAATTAACAACTTTCATGAAGTCGTCATTTTCAAATAAAACAACAACAACAAAAAATGTGTTTTTTAAAATAAACGCCTATCGTGGTGGCGTCAATTTCACAATAAGTGCCCGTTTGCGAGGGCGTCTTTTTAAAAATTGAACAAAAATGAAAAAGAAAAAAATATATATACAAAATAAAAAAAATGGAACATTGTTATACATATGCTTGATTGCATCTTTGTGTGGGCATCTTTTATTTTGAGTTAGCATTTGCTTGCTTGCATGTCGCATTTTCCTTATGTTTGATTATCATTTTGCCTTCATTGATTAAAGGCTTGGCCCCTTGACCCGTTATCAAGGTCAAAGTAAAGACATCCCCTTGCTTATTGAGCAAGGGGCCAAGCCGAACAGATGGATTAACCTGTTTGTTCAAGTGTGAACTACAGCTACAAGCGCAGGGCAAAAAGTAAAAGGCGAGAAGGAAAACACAAGTACACAACTACACAAGTGTTCAGGTAACAAAAAATTCAATCTCATATATATATATATATCATAAATGTCTGAGTACAGGTGTGAGGGTGGAGGAGTACAAGTAAGTCTCTCAGCTCTCGCCCCCACCCTCCTCTCTCCTACTCTCTACCTCACTCTCGTCCTCCCGACGAGGCGCTGGTGGAGGGGGCATGGACCCCCGTGAAGTAGCTGGAGCTCGAGCTGGCCCCTCTGCCTCGCTCCTCTGCTGGAGAGAGGAACCTCCTACGAAGGTGGAGCTCGTGAAGGCGTACCCCACAGCTCGCGCTCGCTCTCGGCCTCGCTGAAGCCGCTCCTCGGTCGCCCGCAGCCGCTCCTGGGAAATGGCTAGCTGGGCCCTAAAAGCCACAAGCTCCGCACGGTCCGCCTGGTGCTCCTCGCGCTCCCGGGCACACTCCCTCCGCTCCATCTCGAGGGCGACTCGCAGCTCCGCCACGTCCTGAGGTAGCTCCTCTCGCCACCTCAAGGCCCTCTCGAGCTCCACGACCCGCTGCTCGCGGATCGCCAACTCTGTCCCGGCCAAGGGAGCCCGGGTAAGTGCCGCCTGTAACTCTGAGGACTGCAAACATTCAAACAACTCATCAGTTTCATATATATAATTCGATGATTCATGACATAAGCAATTAACAACTGAAAATAAATAACTCACCCGAGTGGCCATCGCCTGCTGACCCTCCTCAACGTAGGTAAGAGCGGCCCGGAGCTCCTCGCTCTGTGAACACAATTTTTCATGAGCATATCATATAAATAATTAAATGACTTTTGAGTTTAAGTGCATACCCGTGTGGCGAGGTCGTGCTCTGCCGCCTTGGCCCGTGCTACCGCTCCAGCTAGCTACTCCGCTAGTGCAGTCATCTCTGCACTAGGTCCTCTCGAGCTGGAGGCCTCCCCCGTCGATCTCACTGCTGCTCCCTGCTGGGCACGCTACATTCATTGAGATTGTCAGTGGCTAATCATCAATAACTCAGTAATTCATTTGCATATAAAATTAAAACACTCACCAGGGTCTCAAGGTCTGCCCGTGTGGTAGCCAACTGGGCCTCCAAGCTATGGACGTGGGTCTGCATGTCCATCGCTGCTATGTCCGGTGCATCCTGCATTCATCACATATTAGTCGCATAATAGATATACAAAGCATTTGCATTTAATTTAAAAGATAAGTGCATTCATACATACCCCTAAGACCCTCATCTGGGGTCGGCCGGCGTAAACCTCCCAGTAGCGTCGAAGGTACTCGGAGCTGTCCACCGCCTGGGAAGTGACTCGGGTCCCGCGACGCTGCCAGTCAGCGTACTGGTCGGAGAACCGAACTCTCCAGTCGATCACCTTCGTGCGACCGCACGTCTTCTTGCCTATCCCACGCGGCTCTCCTACCTCGATCCACTCCTGGTGTAGGCCGAGGGTCCTCATCACCAGCCTAAGCCGTAGCGGCTCAATCTCGCTCAAGCAATGAACCCAAAGCTCATATCCGAAGCGAGGTTGGCTTGCTACAACCCAAGGCTGGCCCTCATCAGTCATCCCCTCATAGGGTCTCCACGTCACCTGCATTCACAAGCACGCATGTCCGCATATCATCATTATATCAACATATCTCACATAAAAATAAATAAAAATTGCATCATGCATACCAGTGAGGCGGGGAAGTCGCGGAATTCCCGTCGTAACACTCGTAGTTCGTAGGCGAGTGGGGCTCCAGTCACCACCAGTAGCCAGCGCCGTGCCAGAGGGAAGAATCCCTCACCTCCAGGCCGTGGGTCAGCACGCCCCATCGGCATGTACAAGTGGCTCCATATCTACATCCGTCCATTGCATTAGTAAAGCATTCACATGCATATAAAAAAAAGGGAAAGAAAAAAAAAGAAAAAGAAGATGCATACCTGAAGAAAGGGTGAAAAGCCACTGACAGTCGTCTCTCGACCTGTCCCCGTGGACAAGTCAGCTATCAAGTGCGCCAGCAGCGTCGCTCCCCAGGCATATCTGTCGACGCCCTCCAAGTCCTCGAGTATCCCCAGGAATCGGCAGTTGATGATGTCGCCCTTCGTGCCGAGCAGCAACCTCCCGAGCATCAGGAATAGAAATCTCCTCAGGTCTCGATCTGCTCTCTCCCTCTCAGCCGGGTCCTGGCAGTAGGCAGCCCTAGCCCCGTCAATCAATCTCTGTGATAGCTGCTCCAGAGACTCCTTCGACCTCTGCCTAGAATCACCTAAACCCATAGATATGGTAAGGTCGGTACAGAAGATGCTCCTACACTCACTAGGCGTCTCATAGACTGTCTCTAGCCCTAGTAGCCTCTGAGTCAGCTCACTGTAATCGGGTAGGGTGATCCCGCTCACCGCCTCTCCGTCTACCCTCAGCCCAGTAATCCTAGTGACATCCTCTAGGCTAGGAACCATATGACCCCTTGGCATCAGAAATGCCCTGCTAGACCTATCCCATCTCTCTCTGAGCACCTGGATCAAGGGTAGGTCTGGTCTAACTGGCTCTATGCTAAGGAAGGGTCCGAACCCCATGGCATCTATCCTAGCCCTCTGGAACTCAGGGAGCCCATAGTAAGCTGCTCGGACCTAGACCCAGGAGATCCGCGTCCTCATCAAACCCTACATGCAACAAAGAACATTTTCATTTAAGTTTTCATGTGGATATTCGTTTGCCATCTTTATTTTAATTGACGACCAATCCCAGGTCGTGACTTAGATAATTGACGCCCCTGAGGGGGGTGTTGTTTCAAAATGGGTCTCTAACAATTTCGTAAGCAATTTGAATTGACGGCCCACCCTGGGTCGTTGTTTACTTAAAAGACGCCCCTATGGGGAGCGTTGTTTTGAAATTAATTTTCTAAAATTCTGAGAAATTTTGAATGGACGCCCAGCCCTGGGTCGTCAGTTGTCTAAGTAACACCCCTGTGGGGAGGCGCGGTTCACCAAGCAATTTTCTATCTTAAATTACATTTTGGGAAAATGTTAAATTGACGACCTCCCCATTGGTCGTTACCTAATGAATCGACGCTCCGGTAGGGGGCGCTGTTTTTCTGGTGTTCCAAAACTATTAGCATGCGAAATAAAAGTAAAGCAAAGATATATATATATATTTTAAAATAAATGAAATAACATGTGAATTAACAGCATAATGATAAAACATGATGATTTAAAACTGACGACATGCTGCAGAGCGCGAGTTCACATTAATCAATTTTAGAAATTTAAATTGATGACTCACTCTGGGGCGTCGTTTTAATTGACGGCACCTCTGGGGGCGTCATTTGACTGTGTGTCTGGTTTTCCCTCGACCGAGGCCGACAGCTATGGAAATGGGTGAAAATTGGAAATAAAATAAAAATAAAATCAAAAATTGAGGGTCTGGGGGCCTACCTTGCGTCGTCCGGGCAACATTAGCCCTCCACGGAGGGGCTGCCGGGGTTGGCACGGTCGCCGTGGTTGTCCGGGTCGAGGAGCAATCGCCGCCGCCCTCGGTGGTTCTTCATCTCCATCTTCTCCTTCTCCTCCTCCTTGTTCTTCTTCTTCTCCTTCTTCAGCCCCTTCATCTTCTTCCTCGTCATCCTCGTCATCGTCGTCACCATCATCGTCTTCATCTTCTTCTCCATCGTTTCCCCCTTCCTCCTCGGTCACACCGGCTTGTTCCTCCATTGGAGCCTCCTCGGCTGCCACTTGAGGAACCTCCTCCATGGCATGTTCTTCGTCGCCTAGGTCCACGACTTCGAGAGCCGTAACCCGTTGGCATTTCTGTGCACCGCCCGCCATGAGAACGAGAGTGAGAGAGAGTGAGAATGGGAGAGACGGAGATGGGGGGGCTCGGTTAGGGTTTGCAGAAGAGAGGGAAAAGAGAGAAGATGAAAGAAGGAGAAGAAGGAGGGAAAAAGGGTTTTAACGGTCGAAAAGAATTGACGCCGTAAGAGAAGTCATTTTTATATCAATTGACGGCCTGAGGAAGGGCGTGATTTGTTGATTTGACGTCCTGAGGCTAGGTGTCATTTTTTCTTTACGTGGGAAATTGCAACCGTCGTCAGACGCATTAATGGGACAGTGACTGATTTGATCGATCGTCATAATTACTATTGGAATTTGACGCCCATGCAAATCGGCATCCGTTTTTAATACGCGACATGATAGAAGGCGTCTTTTTCATATAATTGAGTGTTTTATTGCGAAAACATTTTAAGGAAATTAAAGGGTGCAACGCCTTGCCTTGAGGCGTGAATTAAGAAACACCTGTTCTGGAAACGTCAATTATGATTTTTGAATTATTTTCAGGAATTGATTTAATGGAATGGATGACATTATCTCAGACGCTGTTTTCAATTGACGCCGTTGATGGAGGCACTGCTCAGAACAGAGAACCTGAAGCCCTCTTTTCATTAGACAGAATTGCATGAATTGGGAGATATAATCATAATGATTCATTGTTTTGTCTCAAATAAGAAAAATATCTTTATTTCATTAAAGGAAGATCATGGTTACATCTAATGAGCCATCAGAGGCCTTATCTTCCTGAGAGCTAGTACATAGGCTTTGCACTTGTCTTCTTCTTCTTCTACATGTGTCTTGGACTTTTGGAGCAGTCCAACCTTCCATTGAGCCATTATTGTCTTGATTTCTTCTTGGTCTCCACTTGAGCATAATTCCCTTCTTTTGAGTGGAGGAAGGTGAGAAGGTTCTTCAAAGAGGTGCCGAGGTAGTCCAAGCTGTGGGAGGCACCGGTGTGCGTTCTAAAGGATGAAGTCGGTCCCGCCAATCAACCGAAGCTCTATGCCGGAGGAGAGTCTTGAGCGAAGATCTTGGGTCTTGAGAAACCCCGGTGCGCAAGTGAAACCACTCTTTGGCATTGTTGTGAAGTAGTCCCTCCATTCACTTCTTTTCTTGAGCTTGGGAACCCGATTGGTCACTCTCTCACATAGGCCTAAAGAATTTGTCATATACCGAAGAGGGCTCTTGGAAAATATCTTGGAGGCCGCTTGGTTTGCTTGGCATGGGTCAAATTTGAAATGAAGATCTATCCAACAAGATAGAAGAAGCATTGACCCGTAGAGGGGCCGTCCTAAGGAAGCCGAGGTAAGCCCATTGTATAGGTTGGCTAGTACTGTCGGACCTATTCTTTTTCCCTCCCATATGCTAGCTATAGCACTTAAGTGATGTTCTTCTAGATGATCTTCCATTGAAGGGAATAAGAGAGCTCCTGCTGTGCATATCACAAATCCCTTCATCACTCTCTCTAACAAGTCTTCATCCTCTTGAGCTTTGTCCATATTCTTGTACACCCATGAAGCTAACTTTAGAAGGTTGATCCCCTTATGAGCTTTAATTTGGTTCACTAGATTTGGGCTTTGAATAAGGCTAGTGAGTATGTCTTGAGCTTGTATTGGTCTAGCCATGTGAGCCATCCTAGATTCCTCTCCTTGTTTCATCTTCCTCAAGCCTAAGAGTGCCTCTACTTCCTCTAGGAGAATAGTAGCTTCAAAGGTTGGGAAGAGGAATGTATGAGTGTGAGGGTGCCATAATTCTATAAGAGCTCCGATTGAGGCCCAATCTAGGTGAATGTCATTGTAATGAGTAGCATGGGTCAAGAGGCCAAGAAGGTGCCACCTAGAGAAGAAAGATTTCATGTCTAATGAGAGTTTGGAGAGTAATAAAGGGAGCCATTTAATCTTTAGAAATCTCCTTGGTCCGGAACAATTGGGTAATCCTGAAAACATAAAAGAAAGAAAGAAGAAGAAGAGAAGATGTAATCAGAAATTTTGAAAAAGGAAGAAAAAGAAGAACAAAAATAAAGCTCCGATATCAAAAACACTTACATGGCCGTTGGCAATTCTCCCACTAATATGGCCTGGAACTTCAGAAATCCTTAGAAAGCTCATCTTTGGCTTCTTGGAAGGCCTTTGCTTCTGCATCATCATGTTCATCTTCCTGGAATAAGTTCTGATAGTTCTTCTGCTAGTGCTATGCTTCTGCTAGATCTTCTGCAGTTCTCTGTCTGCTTCAATGGTTTGACGAACAGTTGCCTTTTATAATGTTTTGAACGCCAACGGTAGCACGGTTTATGCTTGAATCAAACGAGTTGCTGGAAGTTTAATTCCGAACAGGAAACGAAAACAAGTTAAAAGATGACTCACCGTTTGGCGTCATTTTGATTAATTGATGACACACTCAAGGTCGTTATTTAAGTAAACGCCTCCCTGGAAGACGTCATTTGCGGTTTGATTCCACATCAAACCTCGATTGCAATTAACGCCCTAATAACAGTCGTCATTTCTTGATTTGACGCCGCTGTAAAGGGGCGTCATTTTCTGAGCTTATGCTTTTAAATTGCTTTACAACATTTTGAACTTAAGTGCTATTATATCTTGATGGAATTAATTATTTTATGCACTTATGATCATATTATGAAATGTCCTGAGCTGATAATTCTTCTGACAAACTAATGAGCTTTGAAGTGCAGAAGTGCAGGTTGTGCAAGCCTGGAAGTATTTGCATTAGTTTAAGCATCATGAGTGCAAAGTTCTGAAGTCCATACATTCATTCCTCCTAAGTCTGTACATTGTCAAAATCTTTGCACTTCTGAAGTCTATACATCTAAACATCCGTCTTCCATCTCCAAAGTCCTAACATCCATCCGTCTAAACATCCGTCTAAGCATTCCAAAGTCCTAACATCCGTCCGTCTAAAACATTCGTCTTCCATTCCATCCGTCTAAAGCTCCGTCTTCCATTTCCTAAAGCCTGTACATTCATCCGTCTTCCTTCCATCTGTCTTCCATTTGCGCAAGTCCAAGCATTCCCTAAGTCCAAGCATTCATAAGTCTACACATTTCATAAAGTCTACACATTCTGAAGTCCATACATTCATAAGTCTACACATTTCATAAAGTCTACACATCCTGAAGTCCATACATTCCTCCCAAAGTCCATCCATCCTCCCCAAGCCTATCCATCCTCCCCAAGTATATACATTCTACAAGTCCATACGTTCCATAGAGTAAGTCCATACATTGCATAGAGTTTATACATCCATCCTAAGCATAAGTCTGTACATTGCATTCCATGTCTAAGCAACATAAAAAATTCTCAAAATTCCAATAAAAATTCATAAAAATTCAAAAATTCCAATAAAATTTCCAATAAAAATTCAAAAATTCTCAAAATTCCAATAAAAATCCATAACAAATCAATAAAATTCCAATATAAATTCCAAAATTCTCAAATAAATTCTAATGAAGGTTCAAAAATTCTCAAATAAATCCAATAAAAATTCAATAAAAAAAGCTCAAATAAATCCAAAAATCTTAAATAAATCCAAAAAAAATTCCCAAATAAATTCAAAAATTCTCAAATTCAAATCAATGTTGTTGAGTATGCTTTATGCATCTTTATATCATGGCTAACGAAGTTTGAGCCCGGGATAAGAAGCTCTTGGTCCCACCGACTGGGCCTCAACATCCAAGCCTCACGGTGACTGCACCTCCTATCTCAGTTCCACATGCTCATATTATCACCATCTTCCTGTATGCATTTCTTGTAAGCATTGTTACTATATGATATTCTACGTTACTATAGCATATCAAGGACCTTGTGGTTCTGATGAACCTGGAATTTGAGTTCCCCTTCATCAAAAACAGTGATAATTCCAGGGAAATCTTGATCACACGGATAGGCCGTTGAGTCATTTAAGGTTTGGGACGATGGTTCCACTTTCTGAGTTGAGGCGTGGACAAACGAGCTTCGGCTTAGTGTCAGCTTAGAGATCTGGATTCTTGACCAAATCTAGATGGCTTAACACTATTATCCTTGATTATCTTCTATTTTTAAGTTTATTTTAATTTTTCTTTTAGCCAGGCATGCATCATGTAGGACTTTGAGCTTAATGATGAAAATCTTCATATTACGCCAATAGTGAAGGTCACTCGCTCTTAATTGAGTTGGCATGAGATATTCCATTCTAAATCAAGTACTTTATTCTCTTTGAAGCCGTTCAGGCTGGTTCCTTGAAAAGCGTTCATTTGCTGGGTCTCTATCCCAATTCATTTTATTTTCCTGTAAATCCACCTTAGTTGTAGCACGTCCACATTGGCTGGTAACCGCTCTCCAATGGTGTTTCCCTTTCGTGCCCTCGTGCACATTTTAGTTCATTTAGTTATATCCCTTCGGTCCAGCTCATCAATGCTTTCTTGTAATCATCCGGAGTTGTTTCATTCAGAGTCTTGAAAAGATTTCCAACGCTTAGCGTCAAAGGCGTGTCACATCACACCTTGGCATCTACTTATCAGTTCGTTCCACTCCACACCGCTTGTTTCACTTTCACTTCATTCCGTCTCACTCCCTTGCAAAGCAGACGCCAAGGCGGGGCAGCTGTAGACACACCAAAATCGATGTTATGTTGAGTAAATCTCATGTCACCATGTGACGCCCCAAAGTGGACTTCAATATTGGCTTAATATGAAGTTTTTCTATTTTTGGTGTTTTAATTATGATTTCTTAGCATTTTTTGTGTTGAATAGAATTGACGCCTTAAGTAGGGGCGTCTTTTAATTATCGGCGTAGTCAAGGGCGCCTCTTCAGAAACGGACGGATATGTATAGTGGCGTCATTTCCTGGAATTTTACGAATCCTAAGCAAATTGAAAAATGAAGAATTGACGTCCCTCTTTGAAGCGTCTCTTGTTTAACGCCCCTTTGGACAGGCGTCATTTCAGAATTTTTAATAAGGAAAGTGTTTTGTTGCCATAAATAAGTCCAGGAATTGACGCCACTGTAGGAGGCGTCATTTTAATTAACGCCCCTGGTGAGGTCGTCATTTTTAATTGACGCCCTTCTGTAGGTCATCATTTTCACTTCCAACTCCGTTTCGCCTGCTTCTTTCCAGTAATGATCCTTACCCCATTTTGCACCTTGTGTTCGATTGGGGAGAGGGTTTCTTATTGAGGGTTATTACCTTATTTCAATCCTTGTTTTGTAAGGATCTTTGGCCCTATAAATACCCCCGTGTGTTCTCCCGCGCGAGAGAGGAAGAGGCAGCTAAAAAGAGAGCAACTACATCGTGTGAGCTTTATAGAGAAAGAGAGGGAGTTTTCTTCCTTTTGCAGGTGCTTCTTCAAGGTTCTTCCTCCACAGCGGATTCTTCATCCTCCCCCTAGCGCTGCAGCTGCTGTGTTTTTTGCCTTCTCACCTTTACTGCTGCGCACACAATCAAAGGCTCCTCTTCTCTCTTGGTTATTTTGTTAGCTATTATCACCTCATACACACATCCCTCTAGCTATTCTGCTAGAGATATTATCATCATATAACCCGTTTGTTTGTATATCATTGCATCCATTATTCCCAACCTTGTTGCTCCTCTTTAGGGGTTTAAAATCAAAACACACAAGGTGTGTTCATGCTTTATTTGCTTGAGTTCATATCATTAGAACATTGATACTATGCACCTTTGGCTAATCCATTTTTTCACTATTTTGTGTGTTCTTTGCAAGGGTAATCAAGCTACAAACCCCCTTTATCGGCCGGCCGATGGAAGGAGGAAGGAAAATCTCACAATCTCTCGCGCTTAACACAAGGTACATGCGATCACTTTCATTCTTTTTGAGGTAACCCCTCTGGCGATCACACTTCCCATTAGCACCACGTGCTTCTTTCTTTCCTTCTTTACGTTCTTCTTCTTTACATTTATTATTTTTCCTTCTTTTCTCATTGTAGATTTTCCATAATCTACAACATCATCTGAGGGAATGTTGCCGGAGGAATTCGCCGGGCTAGAAATGGAGGTGGAGATAACCCCTCCTTTTGTTGCTTCATCTGTAGAGTTAGAATCTTCCATACAGGCACTTGAAGAGATGGATGCTGCGGCCATAGTAAGTTCTACCCGCCCCCCTACAGAGCCGCATGTCTTTTCATTCTTTTCTGCCATCTTGGTGCTTACTGGAATCTTGTTCCAGGAGCCTGACGCAGCCAATCACCCTCTGGTATCACCTTCTGATGCTATCATGGTTTCGTTGGAGGCTTCGGATATGCTACCGCTGGCCACCGTGTCTTCTTCAGGGGCAGTTACCATACTTCGCCCTGTGCCAGTAAGAATACACGCAGCTGCCGAAGTATCATCAATGGAGCCGAGACCACTGGGAGAGAGTCTCACCCTGGTGCCGGCAACAGAATTGAGAGCTGAAGTTGACCCGTCAAGAGGTTATGCCTTCGTCCCGGCGGCCATAATGACTATTGCGCCTGACCCTATAGCTCCCTCCGTGCCAGAGATAGAGTTGGAACCTCCGCCTCTTCCAGCACCTGTAGAAGAGAGTTCTTCAAGGAGCTCGACGGAGCAAGAGCATGCTGCCGCGGTATCTGCTACTTCGGCTCTGGTGGCCGTTCTATCTTCTTCTTCCGAGCCAGATATTGGCTTATGGGCTTCCATAGACAGGGAGGTGACCTTCGAGGTGGCTCCGGTAGCCTCCCGGGCTTCACTTCATCAGAGGACTTTATCTGGCAGTATTTAGAGATGTTGCGCCAGGTTGTGGAGTCTCAGCCGACACTATCTTACCCCCAGTTGAAGGAAGTGGCCGGGCGACTGACGATCGGGCTGCAAGCATTAGGCTATCCTTTGGACACCTGGACCCAGCAGGTGTTGTTCCTGCTAAAATTTGTAAACCGCTGGGACTTTCTTGGAGGGTGATGAACGACCGACTAACGACCCTCAAGTTGCAGAAAGCTGACTATCAGGCGGAGCTGACGTCTCTGATCTCCGATCTTCAGAAGAGCAAAGCTCATGTTGAAGCTTCTACCGCTCGGGCACATATTCTACGTAGCCGACGGGAAGAACTCCGGGCTGAATTGGCTACCATTGAAGCTGAGATACCACGGCTGGAAGCTGCAGAAGTCCAAGGCATCGAGGAAACTTCTTTACTGGAAGGCCGAGTCGCGTCCCTAGAGACTGAGGTGACTCGCGTTCAGGAGGAAGAAATGCAGCTCTGTGAACTGGGAGCGGCTCCACATGTTAGGCTCATTGACTTTATAGATATTTTCAGGTGGTCTTAGCTGATCTGCCTTTGTAGTCCGCCCCCTCTGAAGGGCCCCTTTTTTATTCATTCCTCTCCTTTTTGCAATGAAATACAAGTTTCTTTTACTGTTTTAGGTGTCCATCTTTGCACTTGTATTCTATCATATCTTGTGGCAACTTTGGCGACATGCTTAGAAGTATACCCATATCTGCGCCACAGGAGAGCGTCCACCTTTTCAAGGAAAGGATGGGGGCCTCGCTCCACCGCGTGACGGGGTTCCAGAGGTTGCCTGATTGGTGCAGATGTAAGTCTTGCTGACAAGAAATGTTAAAAATATGACTACTGGCGGATGAAAGGTCCATCCGAGATAGGCTCTATTACCGGTGGGACAACTGATGGGAGTGCCACTCAGAGGCATAGCATATACTTTATAGTCATCACATAACTGACCCAAGCGCCCTTTCAGGTTTTTACCGGGGCCGGCTTTGGGGAAATGCTGGTCGACCTTGTCGATGTTGACAAGGGTCGAAAAGGTAGTTGGTCTTGCCAATGGTGACGAAGACCAAAAAGGGTAGCGACCGATCTTGCCGATGGTGACAAGGGTCAAAAAGGTAGACGATCTTGCCGATGGTGACAAGGACCGGAAAGGGTAGACGGTCTTATCGATGGTGACAAGGACCGAAAAAGGTAGCGACTGATCTTGCCGATGGTGACAAGGGTCGAAAAGGTGGACGTTCTTGCCGATGGTGACAAGGACCGGAAAGGGTAGACGGTCTTGCCGATGGTGATAAGGACCGGAAAGGGTAGCGAATGATCTTACCGATGGTGACAAGGGTCAAAAAGGTAGACGGTCTTGTCGATGGTGACAAGGACTGGGAAGGGTAGCGACCGATCTTACCGATGGTGACAAGGGTCGAAAAGGTAGACGGTCTTGCCGATGGTGACAAGGACCAAAAAGGGTAGACGGTCTTGCCGATGGTGATAAGGATCGGAAAGGGTAGCGACCGATCTTACCGATGGTGACAAGGATCGGAAAGGGTAGCGACCGATCTTGCCGATGGTGACAAAGGTCGAAAAGGTAGACGGTCTTGCCGATGGTAATAAGGACCGTAAAGTGTAGCGACCGATCTTGCTGATGGTGACAAGGACCAAAAAAAAAAGGTA